>CM062368.1:42358014-43102624 GCA_031216125.1 Dalbergia cochinchinensis | reverse complement strand
TATACTTGACAAGATATTTAAACATATTTAGACCACCCAAATCATGTTTTAAGGTGTTGGAAATGAACATGGTAGAACCGAAAATGGTTAGTCATCAAATCATGTATAAACCTCTTTTTCAATGTACATAGGTAGCTAGTTTCTCTTGGGACAATTTTAGGACTTCAAAAACACCTTAGAAATCAATTTTTCTTGTCAAGAACTCTTATAAAATACATGGGGAAGTAGCTCTTTAATTTTTCTCATGGTTGAAATCCTAAATATAAGAACATACTCAAAATACTTTTAAATGTCACTTATGTTTAGGAAAAACTTAAAACATAAACTATAGGCTCTTGCAACTAATGAAAACTCATCCTAGAGCTTTCATCATCACATGGCCGAATGCATTTTCAAGAGAGTATCTCCTTGATTTAACTTTTCTCAAGATGAAATGGGCAAGCCTTTGAGCTCTAGTAATTTTAGGTGATAGCAAAAAAGTAAACGTGTTATGCATTCCATTTTTATAGTCCGTTAGGAAGTAAGGTGATAGCTCATAATAAATATGAGATGCACCTTCATTTTTAGTCTTTGAGTTTAGTGATGGCTTGAAAAATAACATGAAATGCAAAGCTTGGAATTTAAACGTGCATTATGCAAGTTCATTCCTTATCATGGAGTTTAGTGATAGCATAGAAAATAAACGTGCTATGCAAAGCATAAAGAAAACGTGAATGCAAGTTACTTTTATATCTTGTCTAGAGCTCTTGCAAGACTTTAAAAAGGAACATAGTTCCAACCCAAACCTCATCCTCACAAGAAAAGAGAACTACTAGTGCTAGAACACTCAAAACAAATCACAACCTTAAAAATCTTAAAGGTGGCCGAATCTTCATCATGAAGAATGAACCATTTCTTAAACTCTAGGGACCAAGATCTTGATGATCTATGACATCAACATCCTAAGTCCTCATCATTGAGTATATAACTTCCTTCAAAACCAACATTTAAACAAAGTTTATGCTAAAGAAGAAAGCAAAAACCGAAACTATGCTTGGTTTAAGGTCAAAGTTTCAAGCTTTAGAGTTTGTTCATGTGACAAGCATCAACATGAAACCCTCATCATCAAGCTTTCATTTTTCCAAGCCTTGAAAGCCTACATGGCCGAAAATATGAAAGGAAAAGGGAAGTCCAAAAAATGTTCAAGAGAAACATAAACTCCTCCTTTACTCATCCTTGAAAAAGGATGAAACTTTCCTTGTGAAAAATTCAAGCTTTAGGGGTTATTAAGTGACAAACACCATCATAACACCCTCATCATCAACCTTTCATTTTTCCAAGGGCCAAAGGCCTTCATGGCCGAAACATAAAGGAGAAAAGGGAAGTTCCAAATGTTCTTAACTAATCTTGTAAAAGATGAAACTTTTCTTAAGAAAAACTCAAGCTTTAGAGGTCCCATGTGAGATGAACTCATAGTCACCTCTAGAGAGCACTCATCATCAAGCTATCATGTTCAAGGCCTTGAGGCTGAAAACTAAAGGAAAAGAAAAGGAAGAAACCGAAAATAAAGAAGCAACATGGAGGTTCCACTTTTCATCATTTCCCAACAAAATTTAACATAAAAATCAAAGACATATTTAGAATTCCCTACCTTGTGTTTTTGAAAAAAGAGAGGAAGAACTTGAGCTTGAAGAACTCTTGGAAGCTTGAAAGAAAAAGAAGTAAGAAAGCTTGAGACTTTTAGAGATTTTGCAAGGAGTGTGCAAAGGAATGAAGTTGTGTAGTGTTGTGTATTTATAGGCAAATGAATCATGAAGGAGTGGAAGGGGAGGGGCTAGTTGAAACTTCTTCAAGAAGAAGGAGGGAAGAAAAATCTCTTGTGTTGTCATTCATGGTGTCATAGGTCATAGGTCTTAGGGTGGCTTTTGAAGGACAATTTGATTGACCACATAAAATATCATTCTTTTGAATTTTGGGGGGGAAGTGGTCAAAAATTATAAGGCCAAGGGAGGGAAGATTTCATTCAATTTAATCATGCACTAATGAAGTGTTTAGGAGTAAACAAAATTAGGTCACTAATTAAGGTTGTATACCCAAGTGTTTAGGTGAACTAAGTAGGTGATTAGGACCATTAATACCTTGGATTAAGAATAATCTTGTAGGATTGATGGAGTCAAACTCCTATAGCTATTCATTAAAGTATGGCAACTTTTTCTTGGAAATGAAAGTGTTCTTGGGAAAAGGAGTATGAATAGTGAAAATACTATTCATAATTGCTTTTTTTTAAAGAAAGAAAAGAATTAGAATTGAGTTGTAAATTTCCTTAAGCAATTTTAGGTTCTAATCAACCTCAAATAATTATTTTAGCTCTAGATTAATTAAGAAAATTAATTAAAATTTCATTAAAGCCTAATATTGCTTAGGTTTGAGTTAAGTAACTCGTTAGGCTTAAAATGCACTAAACAAGGGTAAAATCGTAATTTTCACCAAAAGTTACCCGGGACCTCCGGGACTTAAACCAACATAGTCCGTGTCTTAAAACATCATTTTTGATCTCCGGGACGAGTTCGGGTCGGAGTCAAAACTTAAAACTGCCTTAAATCAGGTTAAGGGTATTTTGGTCATTTACCCACAGAAACCTCAGAAATGAGATTTTTCTGCCTTGTTAACATTCATAAACATATAATCCCCTTCATATATCATAAAAGCCTTGTGAGGATGGCCGAGGCCGGTCGCCCTCATGTTTCAGGTAAAAATGACCTCAGGGGCATTTTGGTCATTTAAATGTTTAGAGAAAAACAAGGCGTTACAATAGATCTATGTGTGATTCAGAAGAGAAAAAAATGAAGTCCAATAATCACGTATAGAAATGAGCTCAATCCTGATAAGTAGTCTATTTCCCATTGTGGAGTTATCCATTATAGGTACCATTTGGTATGATTTACCCATTTGTGGAGTTATCCATTGCGGATACCATTAGGTATAAATTAAGTCTTTCCTATGTCGATAAAAAAATAAAAATGCATTGAATTGATTTCTATGGCCATAAGTTAGAGCAAGGCTACTGAATTGAGTTTTGTGGCCATAAGCAGAAGTAGGGTTGTTTAATATAATTTCACTGCTTTTGGCATTGCAAACCATATTGAATCATTTTTGTTTAGCACTATTTACTATGATTATGGGCTTTATGATGTATGCTTACTAAGTGATTGAATATTAAAAGTAACCCACTTCAGAAGGATGATTTTGAAAGTTAAAAATGAATTTTGTTATGGATGAATCACATTTTTTCAATAAACCGAAGTGGCTGGAAAAGTGATGATGACATTTATAACTGTGTATTTAGGGAATGCCCTGCTGAGAATTGTATAATTTCACCCCCTATGTTTGTGTTCTCGTGTCATCTCCAGGTTGATACAGAGAACAACAAGGCTGCTACACAAATGAAGTTCAAATTGTAGTAGATTAATGGTAGAGACTTGTATCTATTATACTTTGTCATATATATAAGTCTATAAATATAAGAGTGAGCATATGTGTATTAAAGCTCATAGAAGAGTTTTTTTTTGTACTTGAGCTTGTATTCAATAAATATTTTGTTTTTGTGTTATATTTTAATAGAACCACAAACTAGTTACTACCTAACTCGATCGATCTTGCTATAGATTATAAAGAAAGGTCCGCTAATTCATAAATAACAACTCTTAAGTGTAATGTCATGACTTAAGGATAATGTTATACTTAGGAGAGTGTTACACAAGTAGTTCATCATAAGAAAGATGAGGTTCAGATGATTTGTTTACCTCAAGTTCTCCTTCTAAAGCATAGCCAGCCATGAACCAAAGGTTTGCAGCATTTTCCAACTCATCCTGGCTTTCTAAACCGTCCTTCTCCTCCTCTGAGTTGCTTGCTTCAAGTCGCTAGCATCCCTTTCTTCTTGGAGTTGAACATTTTCTATGGACCCTTGAGCTTGGGACAATCAATTTTGAAGTGTCCTTTCTCACCACAGTTGTAGCAAGTAAGCTTTCCAATTTTCCCTTGCCTTTTTTTGTCCTTTGTGAGGTTGATGTCTTTTCTCTTCTTTGTTATATGCTTCTCCAAAATTTTGACATCTTCCTCACGAGCATGGAGATCTCATCTCCATCCTCTTCTTTAGACTCTTCATCAGATTCTTCCTAGTCATTAGAGGTTTCAGTAACTTTCATTGCTTTACTCTTATTATGTTTCTGATGTGATGAATTCAGGGCCATGAACTTGCTCTTCTTTATGGATTCACCATGAACTTCAAAGAGCACAACCTTATGGGTTTTGAGTGACCCAATGAGTGCATCCAAGCTAAGAGTTTGAAGGTCTTTGGCTTCTGTAATGGCTATGACCTTGGGCAGTCATTTAGCAGGGAGGCTTCTTAGAATCTTTTTTTAACCATTTTAGAGTTAGAATACTTTTTGCTCAACCCCTTTAATTGGTTTACAATGTGCATGAACCTCGTGGTCATGTCATCAATACTTTCTTGCTGTGTCATTTAAAGCATCTCATATTGATGGACCAGCATATTGATTTTTTTCTCTTTAACTTGATTAGTGCCTTCATGCAGCATGTGTAATCTGTCCCATATCTCCTTGGTCATGTCACAAGCAATGATTTTACACATTCAGCTTTGCTTAGTGCACACATGAGTAGATGTTTAGCTTTGGAGTTCAACAGAACTCTAACTTTATGTTGCTCTGTCCACCTACTCCTTGGACTTCTCCAAAAACTTCTTTCGTTAAAACATAATCTCCTTCTTGTATGATCTCCCATGAGTCAAAACTTGTGTATTTGATGAACAGCTCCATTTTATCTCTCCAATAAGCATTATCTCCACCATCAAAGAATAGTGGTCTGCTTATATAGATTGTCCTTTTGCTATGTGGATGTTTTGTGTCATTTATTCCTAGGATCTTTGTCCTCTATAGTTGTTATAATGCTCAATCCCTTAGAAGCCTGAGCTCTGATGCCAATTGTAGGCAGAAAAGTATATGAGAAGAGGGATTAAATAGTACTTTGCCTTTTTTATCCCTTTTTTGTTTCTGAATATCTAGAACAAATACCATAAAGTGAATACTTGAAATGCAACAGAAACAGCATTAGAATACATTAGAAAGTAACTTTCTGAACTATGTAGAAGATATGAAAACGCATAGAAGATGGTTTTAAGAAAACACAATACAAACAGCATAAAGTACATAAAGGAGAGTTAAGAAAGGAGAAGATACTGTACAGGAGATTTTTTACTGGTTTTGCCAATCTATCTACATCCAGTTCTCAACCACTATTGAGTTCCATTAAAACCTTTCTCAATCTGAGAAAGTTAGATGGTCTTTACAGTAGCCCTCTCAAAATCTTACCAGTGACCAGTAGCTCACTCTACTATCACACTCGAGTAGTCTTTGACCAGCCTCTCCTAGCTAACTCCGTGACTAGTAACTCACTCTACTGTCACCTTACAAGCAGTCTTTACTTAGCCTCTTCAAGCTAACTTACAATGATCACTACCGGATCGGGGTTATAAAGGTTTATGTTTGGGTTGAATCACTCAAACTAACCAACACTCAAGTTTTCATATGAGAAACAATAACACAACTAGAAAACTTGAATGACTTCTTTTTATCTATTCTTCTTAGGAAGAACATATGATCTAATACAAACGTAGAAAGAAGATTTTTACAAGGAATGAAACTGATTACAAGCAATAATAACTTCACAGAGGATAAGAGGAAATTTTGTATAGCATTTCAGCATAGTAGTTTAGCAAAAGTCACTTTGTTGAAAGCACAGCATCTCCTTTTATACTTGATTTGCTTTTATGACCGTTAACCTTGATATGTTTTCTAAGTGACATGTGTTGATCTTCTTTTTGTGTCTTGAAAATGCAGTCTAAAGAAGTAGCTCAACATTATCAGAGTTGTTGTAGAAGCCTTTGTGAAATAGAGATTTTTGAGTCCACCTTCAGAAATTACTTTTTATTTTCTAAACGAGATTTCTGAATTTTTCCCTTTAAAAGCTAGAGCAGTTAACCAAGTTGGCAAAAGAGATATCACATCAGTCATTGACTGGGTTTGACTTTAAATTTGAATTTCAAATTTCCCTCTTATTTCTGTAACGTGTACCATTTACAATGAAACGTGCTTTCTAAAGTGTCGCCTCAATCTCTGGACTTTTCTTTGATCCTCTACTATTCAATTAGAGCTTGATGTTAATGATATGATTTCGATCATGATGATTGAAGATGGTAGTATACACTTGCTTCAGAGTTAGATTGAAATCTTCACTTGAATTGCATTTTCTAAAGTCACGTCCTACTTTCTAAAGTCCAAGTCTTAGTTTCCTGTACTTGAGAAATTTCTTTTATCCATTAAGCATATATATGTTCATTTCACAATACATATTTTCTATTTCATTAAGTTCCAATCTCTTCAAATCAGATTAAATATGTTTGCACATATCATTGTAAAAATATTCTCATTTTAGAAACATATATGCTAACACGAAAAGACCTGTTCGTTGCTTCAAGAAACTGAAGAGAACAACTAGTCCTTCTTCAAAATATTTTCACAAAATTGATTTCGTTATTACTCAAAACATTTAGCACTTATGTTTTCTGAAGGGTTTTGAAGCTAACAATTTTTATTTTTCTTCTTGTGTTGATTTTGGTTAGAAATTAATTGAAAGAAGTAATGAAGCTTCAATTAGCCATGGTGATAATGAAGCTTCAATTTAGTTCGGTGATAATAGGAGTGGATGTCATTCTATAGAAATTACAGTAGTATTTAAGGGCATTATAGTCCTTTCACATGCTTTTTTAATTTTTAAAATTGTTTTTTCATTATTATTGATAGTTTATTATCAATATGATGTTGTTCTAAGAACTTTTAAACAATTAGGGGTGTTAGGCGTAATTTCAGAAACAAAAAGGAGATAAGTGTAAGAAGTTATTGTAATTAATTCAAAATTAAAATATTATTTTATTTATTTATTTATTTTTCAGCAAGTTGAGTCCATTTTTGTATCTAATCAACAAAAAACTAACAAATAACCATCAAAATCAACCAACCAGTCAAAAAGCAAAACATTTGCAACGTGTTTGGATTGACGTTGGACAAGTTAAAATCTCGTTCAAGTGTTCATCACCGTGAATTTATGCAATGTTAACATGTTTGGACGGTCACTTCTAAAATCGATTCTAACTTCAAAATCGATTCCAAATAGAAGTAACAATTAGTTGCTTCTGGGAAATCAATTTGACGGTGATATTTTCCGAAATATGAATTTTCAATTTTGTCCCTCACATATAGGAGTGCATGTCATACCAAAATAAAGAAAGGATGAATATCTCACCCATTTTAGTAATATATATATATATATATATATATATATATATATATATATATATAAAAGTGATTTAACTAATACTATCCAAATAATATCAATTTCGACAAAATCAATTCTCAAATTAAACTACCAAACATTTAAATCACTTCACTCAAAAATCAATTTTAACTAAAATCAATTATATCAAAATCAATTATATCCGAAATCAATTCTACGAACTTAAAACCAAACACTTTATCTAAAACTTTTGTGGTTCCAAACTTAAAACAACTTGAATAACTGAATAGGCCCAAGGGAATGCAGGAACAACTGATGTATAGAAGGAACCTACACCTGAATTTGTGAATTTTATCCACCAATCTCCTCATCATGAACAATCCACAATCTATAAATCACATCCATTGAACTTTAAATTCTTAGCCATAGAGCTCTTTAAAGCTATATTGATAGTAAACCAGAGCCAGAGAGCTTTGCTTACACAAAACAGGACCATTTCTCAATTGTAGATTTAGGAATTTTCATTAAGTCGTGCAACTGCAGCTTAGACCATAAGCTCAGCTCAGTCAAAGTAAGCCCAACATAGAATTATCAATGTTTCCTCTGCGCCTTCCTAAAAAAAACCATTACTCCAACAGAGTTGAAGTCTAGTATTTTCATGCCATCTTAACAAATTCGAATCAGGAAAGATCTTTATGTACACGGGATGTAATGAAAGACAGTGCTCTTGTATATATTGAACATGAGTTACATTAGCTTAACTTTTAGAGAAATCAATTCACCTGACCACACAATGGACTGGGCCTGGCCAACAAGAAGCAGCCAAAGGATTACTTGTTTTTCATTTCCTAACCAATTGACCACAGCTCACGCACTGCATCCAATGCATTCCCTGAAAACCATATTATAACCACATTGGGGTGGACTTCAAGCAACACTACTCACCAAGTACTAAAGAAAACCAACAAAAATTGTTTCCTTCTGCCAAGAATAATCCACATTCATGAACGTCAAAGTTACTCTGCTATCAAGCTATTTGAAAAGTAGGGTTATAGCAAACCTGGGCAAGAGCCCCAATCACTCAGAACCAGTACTCAGTTACAGACTCAGCACATGAAAGCTACCTTGTTACTAATGAAAAACGATCATGAGTTCCTCTACAACTGCAGATTAGACTAGAAGCTAATTTAGTAGAGATAAGACCTACATATAGGATAATCAATTTTTCCTCTGCTGGCTTCCACAAACAATCCAGATCCCCCAAACCACAGTATGCAATCAAATCTTCTTATGCTAAAATAAACCAAAAAAGAAAAAGTAACCTATTATCCAAACTACACCACTTAAGACTAGGCTTGGCCAACCAAATTCATCCAGATCAACTGGCACAACATCTAAGCAATCCCAAACACATGAACCAATCCATCTCGTACAAAATCCCATTCCAGCCTCATTGAAGTCGATTTCCAAGAAACACTAGTCACTAAATATAAACCAAAACAATAAGTATATCCTGACATCTTTGTAAAAATAATAAAAGCTTTTTGCTTCCTTGTACCCTCAATAAAGAAAAAAGCATATGAAAAGAACAATACATCGACTTGATTAGCACAAATCACATGCTCTTTTCCTTTTTTTCACCTTTCTTTACAAGCGCGGGTTCTTCAAGGGAGGGTAAAAACAAAGCAGAAGAGAATAGGCATGAATAGGCCAAATTATGTCTCTCTACATGCTTGCTCCAATGCCCATTGGCAAACACTGTCTCAAATGGATAGAACAAAGATTCAAACACAAAACCACAAACAACAAGCCACTCCATTACAAATGAGAACAAAAAGAACTTACGAAACTAAGAATGAGCCAGTCGAGCGCATTTCATTCAATGGGTAAAAGCATAGATGGCAGTGGAGATATAAACCAATAGAGCAGAAGAAACCAAAACGACCATCGCAGCAACAGCGTGGGCGGCAGACTTGCTGCCACAGGAGAGCATCCCGAGGCGGATCTCGATGACGTTGACCATGGAGAGCACCAAGAAGAGGCACCCCATCACGGACCCGATGGCTGAGCCCAGCATGCCGAGGCGCAGCACCCTGAGGTTGATGTGGGCCCTGAAGGCGTCGTCCACGTCCTTGCTGTTGAGGAGGTTGAGGGCGAGCTTCAGGCCCTGCGCCACCAGCGAAGAGAACAAGAAGAAGCTGAAGGACACCACCTCGAAGACCAGGAGCTTCTTGGCGGTGTCCACGCCGGCGTCGCACGAGGATCGGTTCTCGAGGCTGCGCTGGCCCGGAGTGGTGAGGGAGAGGCCCACGAACACGGCGATCGTGAAGAGCGAGTTCACGTTTACCAGACCGTCGAGGGCCGTCACGTGGACGCTCGTGGTGGACGACGAGGACGAAGAAGACGGTACCCTTGTGGTCTGTGGGCTCGGGTAGTAATCCTTTGGGTGTTGGTCTGATCTGTGAGTGAAAAGCAAGTAACAGATTTAAATTAAACCGAAGAAAAAAAAAAGGTTTAAGCCAAATTTGCAGGATGGTGTGAATTTCGGTTATCAACTTTGTTGATGCGGAAATGTATATGCAGAGAAGAGTTTAAAATGAAATAAAATTAAGAAATGTGAACAGAAAATCGAAGGCAAAGAGGGAGAGGGAGAGGGAGAGAGAGAGATACTCGTCCATAGGGTAATCAATGCCGATTGAAGTCACGCACGCACAGGCACACGCGGGGGAGGGAAGGGGAGGGAGAGAGAGTTGTTGTGGGTGGAAGTTGAAGGTTGACTTGCTTTCGAGGGTTAACAATTGCTTCGGGGAGGAAGATTCTTTCGTTTTCGGTAGTTGGCTTTCGCAGCTATTTTCTTTGAACTTTTAGGCAAATGCTGTGGTGCGCCTGCGTAAATATGGTCTACCCATATATCATGAAATTTGAAGGTTGAGATTTGACAGTATAATTATGAATCAATTAGTGTCAAAGTATTGTAGAAAGTTCTATTTTCTTCTCTCACACCTCTCTCTCTTTCTTGCCCCTATCACCATTGACTCCTCTTTAGGTTCAGCATCACCCACAATTTCAGCACCTCCATATGCAATTATTTCACCATAGTATTCTTATGGAAGAGTTTATCTAGCTCTCCCAATGAACACTCTGCATCTTCTATGCTCTTCAGCTTGACCCACCCTGCACTCTTTTAAGCTTACATTCTTAAAGTTCTTCTTCTTCTTTTAAAATGTTTGTTCGTCTAATCCATGCAGTACTAGAGGAGAACAAAAAAGATTTGATTTTTTCACATAATAGTCATGGTTGATGAATATTGAATCATAATAACCTTGTTGTAACTTGGAATATAATCATGTTCTGATGATGAATATTCATGTGGTTTGTCCATTGCAAAATTAAATTACTTTTGTAACAATTTAAAAGTAAAAAAAGATAGATGCCTCATCTTTTGAATATGGCTAAAATAGCAAAATAAAAAAGACGAGGTTATATTGATGGGAGAAAAGCAGGATTAGTACTGTAGAGGATAAAGGAATGAACAAATGTGTTTGTATACAAAGAATGGAGTAAATAAATCTATATCAATTAAAAACATTAATTAATATCCCGCAATTACATGAAAAAGAAGAGAATATTAAAATAATAAAGAAGTGGCTATGCAGCTAGCATGTAGTGTGAATTCAGTAGGAGTGTGAGGAAACTATGTCGAAAAACAAAGGAGTTGGCTTGTTGCTGGGTAAGGGGCTTTCGACCTCTTGTTCGATGGGGAAGGGGAGGGCGAGGGGAGGGGGAGGGGTGGGGGAAGATTTAAGTTGAAGGAGCGGTGACTGGTGTAACACTCTAATATTTAACCCAACATGTCTAGGATGCATTTAAGTTAATTACTAGTCATTACTCTTTTGTTCCAGTTTTAACTTAAACTCTGAAAAATACTTTAGTAAAAATACGAGTAATTTTTTTTTTGAATAAATACAAAATGTGAGTTATGCATGCTAAGTAACTAACGTCGTTCGCCTTGCCTATAAATAAGAAAGGATAAAGACAAATCACAGGTACATACAACATCACAATATATTTATAAAGCATGGCATAACATGACATAAACAATATTAAGACATCAGAATTATATCATATTAGTGACGTTCTTTAAACATAAAGGGCATCAATACATATCCATCAAAAGACTAGAATCCAAGCAGATAGAAGGGGTATGATCACCCTAAAGCCAATGTTCGAATGAAAATTATTTCCATACTGCCATTGCAACCCTCTTTCTTCTATAGCGCAACTCCCTCATCCACGTCTCAAAGGAGATCACGAGCTACATCATCATCATTGTCTGGAGATAACATGAAAGAAAGAAGAGGGATGAGAAACTTATTCAAGATTCTCAGTAGAGTTTCCCGACTCTAATGCAAATTGTAACACCCTAATATTTAACTCAACACGCCTAGGACGTATTTAAGTTAAGTATTAGTTATTACTCTTTTGTTTTAGTTTTTGATTCAAAACTTCTTGAAAAATACTTTAGTGAAAATATGGGTAATTTTTTTTTTTGAACTTTAAATACCAAAACGTGAGCCGCGCATACTAGATACCCTAACGTCATTTATCTTGCCTGCGTAAGAGAGATGTTAGAAACAAATAACGGATAAATAAATAATAAAATCATGGCATAACATAACTCAAATAATAATAACATATCAACAACTGTATCATAAAAGTGATACCTTGTAAACTTAAGGACATCAATATATATCCATCAATAGAATACAAACTGATATATGAGATACGATCACTCTAAAGGAAAATATCCAAAGGAAAGTTATCTTCGTAGCTTTTCGTCCAGTCTCAAGGTAAATCACGAACTATACCATCATTCATGTCTGGAGACGACACAGAAAAGAAAAAGGGATGAGAAACTTATACAAGAATCTCAGTAGGGCTTCCCAACTCTAACACAAGTGTCATCATCATCGTCCCCAGGAACCTCAGGTTTAATTATGAAAATAGTGAACATATATATAAGGTTCATTTATTAAGTTATAAATACCATTAGCCGAGGCCCGTATCTTTTAGCATGAATCTTAATATCATGAATGCAACATATTAGTCATGGATGCATGTCAATATCATATACATAATATCATAAAATTCATAAAATGATGCATATGATATAAAGAATATCATGATCATCATTCTTATAGGTGATTTAAACTTCTTTATTCTCTTTTCCTTGGGGGCCTCCCTATAATTCTCTCTTTTCTCGACAATTCTAGGTTATGAGCTTATACCTCACTAGTCGTCACTAGCGTAATCTTATCCCTTTTAATAAGTTAAATTCCCGACTCTTAAGGTATAGAATAGGGGGCATTAGGATCACCTTTCATAACCTTTAATTCGGGGAGTCCAAATGATCATTTTCTATTCGGATCACCTCTCATAACCTTTAATTCGGGGAGTCTAGAGGATCATTTCCATGTGTTTTATGTCACCTTAAATCTTGGCATGATATATATAGATGCAAACATGAATAACTCATCATTAATATTTCATGCTCATAAACTTCATGAACTTATGCATCTCAATGAATCAGACATAACTGTAACATGCCATAAATCAAATCACATAAACATGCATCATATTTCATTGCATATATCCATAAGCCATATAAATCTCAATATATGAACATAGTCATCACAAGATATCAATCACATTTATCTCATCAAATTATCAATATTTATGTTTAAATCCCAAAGGGTCAAATCACAATTTCTCAAAGGTTACGGATCAAAACATAATTACCCTTTTTTAACATCTACTCATAAATTAAAGATCTTTAACTTTAACCAATACATTTCAAGAGACATATAACTATCAGAAACCATTCAAACTCATCATAACAACTTTTTAGGGTCATAGACTAAATTTTACATATTTTAAGGGTCAAAGTACAAAGTTACTTATTTTTTACACTTATTAAAAGCCAATACTTCTAAAACTTTCTCTAAACATCATAAATGGTATTCTAAACACATATACACATCAGATATCATTATTTACTCTAATTAAAATCCTTTGAATAAAAAAATTACATAATTGATAGTTTAGGGCACAACTTTCCGCATTTTATGAATCGATCAAAACTAATACTTGTAATTATTCTTTTCAACCTCTAAGATACCAAAAACAATTTATACATCAAATACTAATAATTTTAATGTATATAAACCATAAGATCAGTATCAAATTAGTGAGAAATTAATCCAGAAAATTCATTGTCTAAAGCTTTATAAAATTACGATTTTTGATCCTTTCTAATTATTAGTTTATCTAAAAAATAATAAAAACAATTCTTACATCAATTATAAGTAATTTATACATATTCAAACCTTATAAAATAGTATTCTAACCATTTTATTTAAGTCAGGCCAGTAACATAATTTTTAAATCAAAAAACTTGAGAAAAGCACAATCTTTAACATCTTTGGATTTCTAACTCTAACAAGAATTATTTAAATAATTTAAAGACAAGATCAAAGCCTTAAAAATAAAATAAATGAATCTTAATACCAAGAACATCAAGAGGCTGAAATTAACTTAATTTAAGTATAAGAATTCCTATTTAAGATTAAAGAGGTAAGTTTTGAGCTTTTAGAGATTTAGGTTATAGCAAGAATCATATATATGCTATGCAATCCATTTTTAATCTTTATCATTATAAGATGATAACTTGGAAATATAAACATGATATGTAATACTTCAAATATAAATATGAAGATACAAGATTATTTTTAGATCTTCAAAGTTTAGTGATAACTTGAAACATAAAATGCATTACTTGAAATTTAAACATGAGAATGCAAATTCATATTATTATCTTCAAGATTTAAGATGATGACTTGAAATTAAATGTGATTATGCAAGGCTTGAAATTTAAATATGATATGCAAGAGCTTGAAACATAAACAATGGACGCAAGTTCATTTATCATCTTGTTAAGCTCAAAACTTTTAGAGAATTAAACTCTTTAACCTCAATTAATCTTAACAAAGGAAGTGAGCATTAGAGTCCTTCATTATCATGGTTTCAAGAACCTTATTTCATGGTCTCATCATTAAGCTCATTAAAAGTTAAATTATAAACAAAGAACAAGGAAATAACATGAAATAAAATCCCTACCAAGTTGTTTCTTGTTCTCAAATGTTAAAGCTTGATGTCTTAAGAAGTAAAGAGAAGAAAATTCCTCTAGATGATGATGGTAACTTCGACCAAGTGATGACAGAATGGTGAAAGAATTTTTGTTGTATTCTTGTGTTTGATAATGGAAAGGTTACGTGTTTAGGAGTTGATTTGTGGTTGGAATGTGTATGCTTGAGGTTTAAAGCTTGGTTAGAGGTTGGGAATGGAGTCTCTTGAGTGTGAATGAGGAAGAAGAAGAAAGCTTGAAGTATTGAGAGAATTAGAGAACTTTGAGCAAACTTTGAGTAAGAAAACTATCAAATAAGAAAATGCTAAGGCTAGGAATGTTTGTGTGTGCATTTAGGCAATGGAAAAGCTCATATTTATAGGCCAGTGAGGGCTATATGGCAGCTGTCTTGTGGCTGGAAAAATGGAGTTTTTAGTTCATTTTTCAATTAAAGAAAACATGGAAAAAGAATCCTTTTATTCTTGTAATAATTTAGTTCATGCATAATGCATGAAAACACTAAAATATGATGCTAATGGGAGACATTGTTGCTGATCACATCATGGCTGAAATGGGTGGGTTTTCTTTTGAATAAACATAGCCAAAAATAATACAAAAGAAAGCTAAAGGTATGGTGTTATGGTTGGATATGTTTCTTTGTTGGAAAAATAATTAAAATATGGTGAAAAGGGGACAAGTTGGCCACTAGTTTCTGATTCCTTTAGCATCAGATTGGTAATGTTTACAAGTGGTAAATCATGTATTAGATGTGTATTTACTTAGGTAAAAGATTAGGAATTGATAGATTAGTGAAAATGGTAAAAGGTTAAGTGTTTAGGACAATACAAGACAAGGTAAAAAGAGAAATCATATACTAGTAAATGAGGTTAATTTCAAATGAGTAAAAATCACTTTATAACATAGGTTCTAAACTTAGGATAAGAAAATGTAAATATACAATACTTTACCTAAGCTGAAATCTTAACTTTGATCTCAATTATCACTAATTTTATGACCTTTCATAATTAAGGAAAGATAATTTAATTTTACATTAGGTAATTTTAGACTCTAATTACCTCAGTAATTATTTTTAACCTTGGGTAATTAATTTTAAACTCAAGGTTAATAAATAAAATCAATTTGAGTTCAAATAGAGCTTTAATACTATCTTAATTACACAAGTAAACTTATTTACCACAACTAGGGGTAGAAAGGTAATTTCACGTAAAAACTCCCTGTAAATATTGGACAATCTCAAATCATACTTAAAATAGTCATTTTGAACCTTTGGGTGAAAATCGAATTCAAAGATTATATAATTTCATGAAAAATTACTACAGGGGTAAAACGGTAATTTTACTTACGGTAAAAATTGAGAATTGAGATTTTTATCTCTAAGGCACATATAATCCCCATCAGGCATAAAATTAACCCCTCAAAGATAATTTAGATTGGTTATCCTTGATTTCTAGGTAAAAAAGACCTTAGGGGCATTTTGGTCATTTTACACGTACAGAAAAATCGGGGTTTGTGACTTTTGCACGAATCGCTAATCAAGTCTCCCATGATGTTTCTCTAATGTCATATTCCTTTATTGAGGATTATTTGACCTCAAATTACATGTAAAAATTACCTAGGGGTATTTTGGTAATTTTTACATAGCAGTAAAAATTATGGCGTTACACCAGTGCCATCATAATCGTCCTCAAGAACCTCGGGTTTTATTATGAAAATGTGAGCATATATAAAGTTCATTTATTAATTAAGTTCCAAATGCTATTAGCCGAGGCCTGTATCTTTTAGCATGAATCTTAATGTCATGGATGCAACGTACTATATCATGAATGCATGTCAATGCTATATGGAAAGATATGATAGAAATCACAACCAATGCACATGACCAAAAAAAAACATAAATCCTTTTAACATGATCATTCCTCATTATTCTCTTAGGTGACTTAAATTTCTTATTCTCTTTCCTTGGGGGAGCCGCCCTATGTTATCTTTTCTCTTGAGAGTTCTACGTTATGAATTTCATCGCTCACTAGTAAATCACTAGTCTACACTTATCCTCTTGATGAATTAATTCCCAACTTCCAGAGTGCGGGCTAAGGGGCATATGATCACCTTTTATAACCTTTAATTTAGAGAGTCTAAAGGATCACCTTATTGGATCATCCTCTCTTAACCTTTAGTTCGGGGAATCTAGAGGGTCATCTCCATATATTTTATGTCACTTTTAATCTTAGCATGTTATCTAGAAATGCATACATGAAACATATGATTATAACTTATCATCTAACATTTTATGCTCACGGCGTAGGATCACATTTCATAACCTTTAATTCGGGGAGTCTAAAGGATCACCTTTCATTCGGTTAATTCTAGGGGTGACATCCTATATAGTGCTATGGATCTTGGTCCTTTTGCCGAGACTAACTCTATGGAGAACTCTATCTCTTTTATTGGGGGAAACGCAGGTATGTCTTCTAAAAACACCTCAGGATAGTTTCTCGCTACAAGCACATCATCAATTTTTTGCTCAGAGTCTACTTCGCTAATGGCTAGGAGAACATATCCCTTATTTTCTTCTCTATAACAGTTGACTTCAACAACACTTAGATAAAGGCTTAGAGGTTTACTAGACACACTAGGGATAGGGAGAAAGACGACAAACTTTGTATAATAGTTCAACATTACATGGTTAGCATAGAGTCAATCCATGCCAATAATCATGTCTAGACCATGCATAGGTAAGCAAACTAGATCAAGTATAAAAGGTCTACCTTTCACAATGAAATGGAAATTTAAATAACATTTACAGGTTCTAATAGGTCTACCAGTGGGTGTAGAAACAGTAAGGTCAAAAGGAAGTTTTGACACATTCAATTGTAAAGACTCGACACTAGCATGTGATATGAATGAGTGAGTTGCGCCAGAGTCAAATAGTACAATTAAGGTCCTACCATTCATTTCACACTTACCTTCTATGAGGTTTCTGGACTTTGCCGAGTCTTCCGCATTGAGAGTAAAGACCCTCCCTTAATGTTGTGGCATAAGGTTAAGGACCATCAGGTTCCTCTCAGAGCATTCCCTAGCATAGTCACCGGGCTTTCTACACTTGTAGCAAACTCCTTGGCCCAGCAAGCAAGGCCGATCTCCATATGGCTTCCTACATTTAGGACATAATGCAACGGGTGTAGGCCTGGGGTGGCCAGGGCCCTTTGGGGTGCCCTTTGAACCACTTGATCCATCTTGATGAAAATTCCTTTGAGGTCCTTGTGGCCTAAACTGTGGTTTGAACAACGGCTTAAATCTCGGAGCTTGTGGCGCTAGCTTTTTAGTGGAATTCTCAGCTTTCGATATGCTCAGTTTTTTATGGCTTTCTTCAATGATACGACACTTGTTGACTAAGGCAGGGAAGTCCCTAATCCCCATATGTGCAACGGCAGCATTAATATCTGCTTTCAACCCAGCTTCATATTTAACACACTTCCAAATCTCGTCGGGGTTTCCTTGAAAGATTCTAGACAATTTAATCAGTTCTTCAAACCTTGCAATATACTATGCAATGCTCATTCTCCCTTGGGTAAACTGCATGAATTCTATGTCCCTTGCATTCCTTATAGATTCAGGAAAGTACTTCTCGTAGAAATAATGATTAAATACCTCCCAGTTAATCAAAGTACTAGATGCCTTCAATAATCTTCGAGTACCAGACCATGAAAATCCGGCATCCGCCTCCAACATGTAAATAGCAAAAGTCACCTTCTGTTCCTCAGTACAAGCGATCACTGAAAAGATTTTCTCCATGCTCTTAATCCATTCATCAACTCGATTTGGATCCAAAGCTCCTCTAAAAGACAGCAGGTTTGCCCTACAAAATTCTCCGAATCGGGCATGCTCCAAACCTTCAGCATTAATAGGACAACGACCAGCTTTGCCTTGACTGTCCATCCATTCAGACATCCTCTCCAGGGCCCTTACCATGTCCCTGAGAGCTTCAGCAGTCTAGTTAGCTTGTTTGTTTCCGTATCGTGTTGGTGCCATTGGTCCCTGAGCATACAAAACAACAAACAATGAGGTGACTAGGCTCAATACTTCACGTTAAGTGAACTAGTTACCATGGCACATTTACATACAGCAGTCATGCATCTCTATCTTATAGCTTATTCTATCAACAAAGCAACTAGACATGACATAACTATCACATCATGCTTGAGAAGTATAGTCAGTCCAATTCTTAGGCTCAATGAAGATCGAACTGCTCTGATTCCAAAATTTAACACCCTAATATTTAACCCAACATGCCTAAAATATATTTAAGTTAATTATTATTCATTACTCTTTTGTTTTAGTTTTTAACTTAAACTCTTGAAAATACTTTGGTAAAAATATAAGTAAACTTTTGTTTTGAATAAATACAAAATGTGGCTGCGTATGCTAAGTAACTAACATCATTTGCCTTCCCTATAAATGAAAAAGGATAAAGACAAGTCACAGGTACGCACAATATCACAATATATTTATAAACCATGGCATAACATGACGCAAACAATATTAACACATCAGAATTATATCATATTACTGGCGTCCTCTAAACATAAAGGACATCGGTACATATCCATCAAAAGACTAGAATCTAAGCAGATAGAAGGGGTATGATCACCCTAAAGCCAATGTTCGAAAGAAAATTATTTCCGTACTGCCACTACAACCTTCTTGATTTCTTCTGTAGTGCAACTCTCTTGTCCACGTCTCAGAGGATATCACGAGCTACACCATCATCGTTGTTTGGAGATGAAACGGAAGAAAGAAGAAGGATGAGAAACTTATTCAAGATTCTCAGTAGGGTTTCTCAACTCTAATGCAAGTGTCATTGTAATCGTCCCTAGGAACCTCAGGTTTCATTATGAAAATGTGAGCAAATATAAGGTTTATTTATTAAGTTCCAAATGCCATTAGTAGAGGCTCGTATCTTTTAGCATGAAGCTTAATGTCATGGATGCAGCATACTATATCATGAATGCATGTCAATTCCATATGCAACAATATCATAGAAATCACAACCAATGCACACGACCAAAAAGAACATAAATCCTTTTAACATGATCATTCCTCATTATTCTCTTAGGTGACTTAAATTTCTTATTCTCTTTCCTTGGGGATCGCCTTATATTTTCTCTCCTCTTGAGAATTCTAGGTTATGAGCTCATACCTCACTAGTCTACACTTATCCTCTTAATGAATTAAGTCTCGACTTCCAGAGTGCGGGATAGGGGGCATAGGATCACCTTTCATAACCTTTAATTCAGGAGTCTAAAGAATCACCTTATTGGATCACCCTCTCTTAACCTTTAATTCGGAGAATCTAAAGGGTCATCTCCATATATTTTATGTCACCTTTAATCTTAGCATGTTGTCTAAAGATGCATACATGAAACATATGATTATAAATTATTATCTAACATTTTATGCTCATGGCATAGGATCACCTTTCATAACCTTTAATTTGAGGAGTCTAAAGGATTACTTTATTGGATCACCTCTCTTAACCTTTAATTCGGGGAGTCTAGAGGATCACTGTAATGCCCCGATTTTCTGCTAGAGTGAAAATGACCAAAATGCCCCTGAGGTCATTATCAGCCCGGAATTCGAGGAAAGCCAGGTCCGGCAGTACTCGAAGGGCATACTCAATGTTGGAAGGGATTGGATGACTTGTGTTTCTTTCCGGGATCGAAAATCTCGTTTTTCGAGTTTTCAGGTCAAAATGACCAAAACGCCCATGTGGCGTTTTACCCTTTTGCAAGTGCCGGATGAACCCAAAACCTCTCCAGATGGGTTTAAAAGACGTTTTTATGTATTCTGTGGTCTCAGTTTTGGTCCCGGAGGTCCCGGGCAAAAATAAGTGCAAAATTACGGTTTTGCCCGTAGTTTCGTATGTTTACACCTAATCACACGGTTAAGCGAAACCTAAGCAATATTAGGCTCTAATCGAAGGTTAATTAATTTCCATAATTAATCTAAGGTCAAAATAATTTAATAAAGATGATTAGAACCTAAAATTGCTTAGATAAACTTAAAACCCTATCTTTAAATTCAAGGACTTGAGTGAAGGAATCAATGAATAGTGTGCAAATAGTGCACAAATAGTGTTTTCTCTCTCTTTCCTTAAATCATGGGATTGTGATACACATTGTTTATTCACAAATGAGTTTTAAATTCTCTAATGATGTAAGAGCACTCCTAACCTTGTCATAAAAATTCCTAATACACATGCTTAGTTACCTAAACTTAAGCTTAATTACTCTTAACCTTGTACCTAAACTAACCTACACTTAATCCTATCATTAGCACCCAATTACATGGAAGATTTTTCCTCTCTCCTTGCTGCCCAAATCTGACCGAAATCATCCCCCCATTATCCATCACATGTGCAAATTTTTGACACTCCAAAGACCATGCTTCCATCTCACAAAGAACCATGCTTTGTGTCATAACCTCCATGCTTTCATCCATGCTTCATAGGACATCTTCTAGAAGACTTTTTCTCTCATTTTTGTGGCTCAAAATCAGCCAGCCCCCTCCCCCATTTTCATGAATTATTTCATTTCAAACTTAAAGGAAAATCACCTCAAATCACCTCACTTGTCATGCTTTGTCATAATTTCAATCAAGCTTGCTTTTCCAAATGAATAACCAAGTAAAATAAATCATTCCCTTCAATTATTTGTGGCTGAAAAACTTCCAGCCATGTTGGTCTTCTAAAAGCCTAATTTCATCCAGAATTTAAAGAAAAGATCACTCAAAAACCCATGCTTGAAGCCATACCTTGTGTCATGAGCTCCATGCTTCAAACCATGCTTGTATGACACCATCAAAGAGATATTTTCTCTTTCTTACCATCAGCCATGCTTTCCATTCTCTCACCTATCACTTTGTTTTTCTATAAATAGGGAGCTTGTGTTAGCATTGGATGCACATTGAGCATTTGCTAAAGCTTAGAGTAGTCTTGCTAGTTTCTTTCTTTCTCTCTAGTCCCAAAGAGTTCCTTTCTTTTTCATCTTCATCTTTTTCATCTCTTTACTTCATCATCATCATCTCATAACCTTCACACATCACCCCATAACCTTGAATCACCATCAAACCTCTCAAATATTTCATCTCAAACACAACCTCACCTCAAACACAACTCTAACCTCCTTATCTCCCCTTGGCCGAAAACATCAAGCCTTTTGGAGGAGCTCATCATCTTGTTTTCTTCTCTCAAAGTTCAAGCTCTTTGTCTTCACTCTAGGTAGGAGTGTTTCTTTGCATCTCATTTCCATGAAAAATGAGTTTTTCTCTAGCTACCTCTTGGAATTTCTTTTTAAAACTCTCTTGGTTTCCTTCTTGAGTTTTCGGCCTTCATGACCTTTAAACTCATACATGATGGCTTGATGATGGGGACCTCTAGATGATGACTATGTGTTCATCACAATGAGACCCCTAAAGCTTGAGTTTTCTTTAGTTTTTATTATTATGCTATGAAGTTCACTAATGTTTTCAACTTAAGAAGATAAGAATGATTTCAAAAAGGAATATGGGTTACTTTCTCTTAGCCTCATGATTTCGGCCATAATTCCTTTTCTTGAAAATATGGAGATTTCTTTTAGTTCCATTCTCTTGACTTGATGAGACTATGTTGGGGTTGTGAATATTGGTTCTTTAAAGTCTTGGACGAGCTCTAGTTATTAAACCAAAATGAACTTGCATTGATATTTAGATTATGCCTTGCATAGCATGATTTATTTTTATGTCATCACTAATGCTCTAAGACTAAAAATGAACTTGCATATTCATATTTAATTTCCAAGCATTGCACTTCACGTTTATTATTCAAGTCATCACTTAAAATCCAAGATAATAACAAATTGCATCTCATATTTATTTTGCGCTATTTACTTTTCAAGTTCTCACTTTATTTCCTTAATGAACAATAAAAATGAAGTGCATGACATGTTTATGTTTTGTCATCACCTAAAGCTCTAGAGCTCAAAGATTTGTCCCAAGGTCTCAAATGAGAGTTAGGCATGGAAAGCATTCTCTTAGAATGCCCACTTCGGCTATGTGAGATGAATGAACTTAGGATAAGTTTCATTTGATCACAAATGCCTATAAGCTATGCTTTATAATTTTTCTAAGTCTATGTGGATTCAAGGAACATATAGAACTAAGTTTTATGAATTTAGGACCTCTTGAAATAAATTCAACTTAGCTACTGCCCTTATAAATATCTTGATGATTTTAAAAATGTTTACAAAAGAGTTTTGAAGGTTTTAAAAAGGTTCCAAGAGAAACTAGTGTCCTATGTGCTTTAAAAAGTATGTTTTATGCCTTTGTATGGAGAGTGTTGTTTCGGTTTCGCCTTGCTATGTTTGGCCACTGTATGAGCTGTTTTAACGATGATAACATGCTTATGTTTAAGTATGATCAATGGAAAAACTCATAAGTAAAAGATAAGAAAGGTTAGAAACTAGAAAAGAATTAATTTGAGAGTTCTAGATCCCTTAATGTTAGAATTTTCTGGATTCTGTCCAGCAAGGTTTAGTAATGATAATCATGGTTCTAAATTAGTTTAAATGTGTATAAATGACTCATAATTGGTTTAGGACTTGATCTTGGTGCCTTAGGAGCAAATCGAACTTAGAAAGGGTCATTGTCGTGACTCCTAGGTACCGGTAAAGTTGAAATTATGAATTCTGCACCTTTGAGATTGAGAGATATTCTTGACCATAGTATGAAGAGAGATATACTTAGTCATAACCTCCTAAGTACCCGAGAGGTTAGCTTTGAATGATTCATAACTTAGACTGTGAGTTAAAGACCATAGCGGTCAATGCATAAGACATTAAGAATATGAGAATGATATTTATATGATACTAAGGTATGTTAAGATGTTTTATGATGATGCATATGTTATGTGAAGGATGATGACGTTATTCATATGAGGAATTCATGAGGAAATATGTTTATGTGGCATAAAACAAATTTGGAAGAAATTCATTGATGCCATCGTGCTTGTAATTTCCGACAAATTTGGGGACTTAAAAGATTTTGAAAATTAAGGTACTAAGATGGGTTCTAGGATGACACCGATTTGGCCGAGCACCTCCATAGAACTCATGTGACATCGGTACCCATTTTTTTTTACTCTTAGGTGACACCGGTTCAGCCGAGCACCCCTAAGAGATTTGCCCCCTAACCCGTACTCAGATAGTCGGGATTTATGATTTATGATACGCTTATCATTAAATGGTAAGTAAGAACTAGTGACGACTAGTTAAGGTATGAGCTCATAACCTAGAGATGTGACACATTCTGGGTGACACCGGTTCGGCCGAGCATCCCCAGTTCGATTGTCTTTTAGGGTGGCCCATAAGGAAGAGAAGTTTTATGGTTATGATTATGTCACTAAGTTTGTCCCATATGAATGTGTTCTAATTGCCACTTAATACCACTAAGTATGATGATGATTGATGTATGTGCATTAAGTAGCGCCACACATACATTCTTTATTATGTTGCATTCATGACATTAAAATCATTCTAAAATGAATGGACCTTGGCTAAAATACACTTTAGAACTTAAAATGAACTTGATGTATGCTCACTTGTCTTTATGAAATAAACCCAAGGTTCCTGGGGATGTGAACGATGTAACCCTAGGATAGGAGACTCCTACTGAGATTCTTTACTAAGAATTCTCACTCCTCTCTCTCTTCTCCCGTTACATCTTCAGAGAGCGATGGCGATGTTCGTTGACTTCATTGACACGCCAATCTGGGAGGTGCACTATACCCCGGTGGAGCTTTTCGAGTACACAAGCGTTGCAAGGATATTCCCTTCGGCTGTATCTTTTAGGAGGGGTGGTGGATTTATACTCGTAGCTTACTAGAAGGGTAGCATTTTGGATTTTTATTGTAGTCGCACCCTACACTTGTGTTTCTTGTTGTATTTTATTTCTTCTTTATCACAAGCTCTGCCTGTACCTATGCGGGTATGACTACCTATATACTCTAAATATATTATTAATGAAATGTTTCTCTTGTTATGATGATTTCTGCTCCACCATTATATGTTTTCCTTTTTGAGTTCTCTCTATGAGTGTTAATCATGTCTCACGTTTCTGTTATTCGAATAGTTAAGTTCGCGGCTCTCACTTTGTTTTATACTTTCAAAAAAAAAATTTACCATAATTTCCGCTAAATATTTTTAAGAAAAGGATGAGACTATGAGGTATAACCTAATGTATTCTAGAAAGTTGGGTTAAAATTAGGGTGTTACAATCACCTTATTGGATCACCTCTCATAAGCTTTAATCCGAGGAGTCTAGAGGATCACTTCCATATGTCTTTTATCTTAGCATGTTATTCAGAGATACAAACATGAATCATATAATCATAACTTATCATTGAACATTTTCTGCTCATAAACTTCATAGATTATGCATCTCAATTATTCAAGCATAATTATAACATGCTATAATTCAACATGTGATTTGATCACATAAGTATGCAACACATAAGCATGTTATCATCATTATCTCATGAAAGTAAACATGCTCCTGTCCAGTATGCCGGAATCAAGGACCAGACTTAGCTAATGCATATGCCATTCTTAATAGGATTAGTGCAACATACTAATGATCATCACTTGCATAAATCAAGAATTAAGCACGCATAATCCTTAGTTAGTAACTTCGCACAAATATCATAAGTCATATAATTCTCAACTAAAACTATAGCCTCCATAAGATATCATTCACACTAATCTCATCAAGTTATCAATATTTACGCTTAAGCCCAAAAGAGGGTCAAAATTGTAATTTTTCAAAGATTACGGGTCAAAACATAATTTTCTTTTTTAACCCATTTTCTCAAAACTAATGATCCTTAAAACCTCTCTATATTTTCAAGAGACCCATAACACTTAGAAATCATATAAATTCATCATAAAAATCATCTTGGGCCATAAATCAAATTTTGCCACACTTTAGGGACCAGAGCGCAAAATCACTCATTTTTAACACTTAACAAATACCGTAACTTCTAAAACATTTTCTGAACATCATAAATGGTATTTTGAATACATGGACACATTGAACATCATTATTAACTCTGATTATAATCATTTGGCTGAAATCATATAATTGATAGTTCAAAACACAACTTTCCACATTTTGTAAAACAGTCCAAACTAACACTTATAATTACACTTTTATGCATCTAACATACCAAAAACATTTTTTACAACCAATATTACTAATCCTCATGTGTATGAACAGCATGTACAATGATGAACAGGGCCAAAAACAATAAGCATAAGTTCCAGAAAATTAATCTCTCAAAAGCTTCATAAAATCACAATTTTTGATCCTTTCTAGTTACTAGTTTTTCCCAAAATGCTGAAAATAATTTTTATAACAATTATTAGTGGCTTATACTCATCTAAGCATCATAAATCAGTGACCATTCCAGTTCTAATAGATCAGGTTAGAAACCAAAATATTTGCTTCTAAAATCATGAGAAAATCATGTTCTTAATCCATTTGAGTTTCTAAATCTTTCAAAAATTCTTTGTGCATCTTAAAGACAAGATCCAAGCCTCTAAATAAAATAAAACAAGCTTCAAATCAGGATCCACATGAAGGCCGAAAACATATAGATGAGATGTGTCCATGATCAAAATTTCCATTTAAGATAAAAGGAGCAAGTCTTGAGCTTTAGAGATTTAGGTGATGACTAGAATCATAAACATGCCATGCAATCATCATTTTAATCTTTGTCATTATAAGATGATAACTTGGAAATATAAATATGATGTGCAAAGCTTGAAATATAAATATGATATACAAGAGCTTGAAACATAAACATGGATGCAAGTTTATTTTATATCTTGTTAAGCTCAAAACTCAAGACTTCTAGAGAATGAAACTCTCTAACTCCAACTAATCTTAACAAAAGGAAGTGACCTTTAGAGTTCTTTGTTACCATGGTTCCAAGAACCTTATTTCATTGAACTCATCATTAAGCTCAAAAAAGAACCAAATCAAAGAAAATCAACAATTATTTTATTAATCTTGTGACAACAAAAATTAAACCTTGAGCTTTAGAGGTCAATTAAATGATAGATTTGCAACCACCACCATGATTTCTCATCATCAAGCCATGAAAACCGAAAATATAAGGAAAAAGCATAAGAAAGAACATGAAATAAAATCCCTACCAAGTTGTTTCTTGTTTATTAAAGAGAAAGCTTGATCTTCTATGAAGTTACAAGAACAAAAATCTGATCTTAGTGATGATGTAGTTTTGGCCATGTGAGGTTGGAATGGAGAAAGGATTTTGCTTGTGTTCTTGTGTTTGAAAATGGAAAGCTTAAGTGTTTAGGAGTTGACCTATGATGGGTATGTGTTTGTTTGAGCTTGAGAACTTGGATGAACATTAAGAGTGAGGTCTCTTGGAGGTGGAGGAGGAAGAAGATGAAGGCTTAGTGTTCTTTGAGAGAATCCAGAATTTTTTGAGCACTCTTGAGCAAGACAACTCTAACAAAGCATAAGGTAAGGCAATGATGTGTTCTTGTGTATTATTGTTGAAAGAAAAAATAAAGTATGAGGTAATGGGGAGGATGGAGGCTGTGGCACTTGCAAGGAATGATGGGAGATATATATTCCTCTATCATGTATGGTAGGACATGTATTTGAGGTGTATCTAATGATGTAGTGTATTATTCCTTGAAAGAAAAATAAAATATGACCATTATGGAGGTATCTAATGATGTAGTGCATTATTCCTTGAAAGAAAAGTAAAATATGACCATCATGGAGGTATGGAGGCCGCTGCTGACTTTGGGAATAATGGGGGACAATTTCATTTGATTTCTAAGTGATAGGACACAAAGGATAGTATAATTAATTAGGTGGTAGTTGTAGGAATTGGTAATTTTGTGTAAATGGTAAAATCAAATATGTAAGACTTACCATGATAACGTAAAAGAGTAATCTTACATTAGTAATGGAGTTAATCTCAATTGAGTTGAAAATCAATTAGTAACATTAGTTCTAATCATAAGATAAAGAAAGAAAAATGCACTAGACTTACCTTAATCTCAACATTATTGATTTTATGAGTCCTTGTAATTAAGAAAAGAAATTAAATTTTCATAAACAATTCTTAGGTTCTAATTACCTCAAGTAATTATTTTTAACCCAAGGTCAAAGAATGAAATTAATTTGAATTGAATTAGAGCCGAATATTGCTTTAATTCCTTAAGTAAACTCATTTAGCACTAACTAGGGGTAAAAAGGTAATTTTGTAACATCCTAATTTTTAACCCAATACTCCTAGAACATATTTAGGTTAAACATTAGTCTATTACTCTTTTAGTCCCATTCTTTAAAAGACTTCTTTAAAATACTTAGCAGAAATTACGAATAAATTTTTCCTTTTTGAAACTTGAAACTAAAACGCAAGCTGCGCGCTAACCTAGTGTTCGTCATAACCATAACGTACCAGAAAAAGTGATCACACCATACATAATCATGAAATATAGTATCATACATAACAACATAATATCATCATATCTTCATAGATACATAAATTATTAGCATCATTGTACCATGATTTACATCAAAACATGCACCTATGAGAGTGGATAAGTATCAACCCAAAAGCTAAACTATCTATGCTTCCAAGCAACCCTCTGCTCCATTTGCTAGTGTGACCTTTAAGCACGAGTCTTAGAAGAAGTCACGAACCTCGTTGTAATCCTTGTCTGGAAACGACACAGAAGAAAAGAAAGGGATAAGAAACTCATTCAAGATTCTCAGTAGGGACTTCCAATTCTAACACAAGTGTCATCGTCATCGTCCCCAGCCACCTCGGTTTTATTTATGAAAAATGTGTACATGCATAAGGTTTAGTTTTAGACTTTTCAAATCTATTCATCTAAAATGGGTGTCTTTTAGTATGAGTCTTAATGACATAAATGCAACAGATATTTGATGAATGCATGACAACATCATATGCACATTAACATAAAAATCATAGCACTTGGGCCCAACATGAAGAAAACATAAATCATATACGCGGCATAAAAAGGCACAGTACTTTTCATGTGACATCTTTCTCATAAGTCAAACTCTTAAGTTTTTTTCCTCAAAGACCACCCTCTTAGCATATTCATAAAAAATCCAACCAACTCACTGACCCCGGTGATAATCTGGTCACCAACCTATATCTCACCTATCGCCTAGGAATGAGCTCAATCCTAGCTAGTCATAACTAGATTTAATATGGGGTAATAGAGGGGGTAATTCATTATTTCTTCTTCGAAACGCATTTACTGGCATCCAGTGCACAGTAATATTGTCCGCTTCGGCAGGCTCGATGTCCATACCCCCCACGGTTTTGCTTTCTCCTCACCTAGCAAGAGAAATGTGTCTCGATACTATGTCACATTTGTTCTGGGGGTGCTCGGCCGAACTGGTATCACCCAGAACGTACCTCATGGAGTTTCCAAAATTTTTCTAGGTTCTCAAATTTGACGAAAATTTAGCAACATAACGGCTGTAAACCAAATTTCCTCAAGTTTTCTTCATGCCACGAAATACATAGAGCATGCATAGCCATTCAACATCAACATAGGATATCAAGTCATATAGTCAAACTTATCATAACATATACGTCATCACATCATTACTTTTAACATTCTTAAAAGATGGCATGCTCCTAACCAGTTTGCCAGAATCAAGGACCAAGCTCAGCTAATGTATACGCTATGCTCAAGTCATTCTCACAATTAAACATACATCTACTTGAAGTCATAAAGCTCATTATGTGTTAGGACTTATGGTGTCTTATGCTTTGACCTTTACAGATCTTAATCTTGAAAACTAATTATGCTGACATCTATTTTTATCCTTTTGTGCACTTATAGGTTCACAACTAATTATCCTCATTAATTTTTATGCTTAGGAGCAAAATCGAACAACTCCATACAGATTGTCAATTTCTAAATCTTGCAATTACGGGGTTCTAGAAACTATATTTTAGACCCTTTCTACGTCCTGTCTTCGCCTAAGGCGCTATAAATCAAATCTAAACCAATTATGGGGTATTCCTATGTCTATGAACTAATTATAGACCATGTTTACTGCATTATAAGGTTGCTGGACAGAAACAGAAAAATTAAGTAATCTAAGTGTTCTAGAATTACACTTTTACGGTTTTCTAGTTTCTCTATAGGTGCTAAAAATCAATCCTACATCAAATGTTTACAAGTTTTTCATGATTAATCAATCCTAAACTGAATGTTATCCCATTAAAACAGTTTTGGCAGTGGCTAAAAATAAATGGGTCAAAACTATGCTAAAACTCAACTTTACGGTTTTTCTATAAAACTAGTTTCTTTGCTAACATGCATAGAAAGGCTCCTACCTCAACATATATAATTTTTACACATTCTAGCATACCAAAACATCATCATACAATAGCAACTATAGCATGGCAGAATCGAAAAGCATAGTTCCTAAGAAACACATAATCTTACATTTTCAAGACATATAAATTACTAGTTTCTCTTGGAATCATTTTAGGACTTTTAAAACTCTTTGAAAGCCATTTTATGTTATAAGAAGAGACTAAGAATGGCCATAGGGCAGTAGCTAATTTAAAACATTCTTAGGAAAGGTTTGAATCATAAATCTTGTTGGTAATAACTTTACAAAAATCTTGAGGCCTAAGGAAAATCTTAGAACATGGATTGTTAGCTTGTGATTAGATGAAACTCATATCAAGTTCATCTCCTCACATGGCCGAATTATGCATCCATGAGGATGTCTCCATTACCAACTTTAACTTGAGATAAAAAGGGCAAGTCTTTGAGCTCTAAAGTCTTTAAGTGATGATGAAAAGTAAACATGCTATGCATTCTATTTTAGTCTTCATTATAAAGTAAAGTGAGAACTTCAAAATAAATATGAGATGCAAGAACTTGAAATATAAATATGAGGTGCTAGAAATATAAATATGCAAGACTTGAAAATAAATATGCAAGACTTAAAAGTAAATATACAAGTTCATTTTATCTTTTAGGATTTAAGTGATGACTTGAAATATGAACATGAATGCAAGTCCGGTTCTTTATTTTAGTGCTCTAAACTCCACAACAATCGACTTTAAGGCCGAAATAGGTGAGCTTCGAGATTAATTATTAGGTGATATGAGAATGCAACTCTTGTTTTAATCTTTACATTTTAGGTGATTAGCTCAAAAATAAATATGCTAGGCAAGGAAAATAAATATGAATGCAAGTTCATTTTACATTCTTCATTACAGCTCTTGCAAGACTTTAAAAGAACTTAAACCTCAACCCCAAACTTATCGTAGCAAGATAAAGTGAACTTTAGAGTTCCTAGAACACGAAGCAACCTTTCTTAAAAATAAAACCATAAGAGAGCTATATAATATTTTTATGAAAACTCAAGCTTTAGAGATTTCATTGTGATGAACATGAAGTCATCATCTAGAACTCTCATCATCAAGCTATCATGTTAGGCCATTCAACATGCATGGCTGAAAATTTAAAGGAAGGAAAAGAAAAGAGCTAAAACCATGAGCAAGGAAAGGAACCATTTTGGAACTCTAGAGACCATGATCTTGATGATGTTTTAACACCAACATCATAAGTCCTCATCATTAACTTCATACATTCATTTTAGAGCAATATCAAAACTAAGTTCTTAAGATCAAGGAAGAAAGAAACCAAAAAACATCTTTTACTCAAGAACCAAGATCAAGCTTTAGAGGTTGCTCAAGTGATGAATATTGTAACGCCTCGATTTTTATTGCTATGCAAAATGACCAAAATACCCCTAGGTCATTTCTACACAAGATTTGAGGCCAAAATGGTCCAGGCCATCTTCAATAGGATATTTTGATATTAGAATAACATTATATGGTGATTAAATAGCAATATGTGCAAAAATCGCGATTTTCAATTTTTCAGTGTGCAAATGACCAAAATGCCCCTAAGGTCATTTTTGCCCCGAAATCAAGGACGGCCAGTCCAGGCTATCCTCAAGGGGTTAGTTTTATGCTTGAAGGGGATTATGTGTGTTATGGATATTGTAGATGTGAAAATATCAACTTCAAATTTTTACATAAGTGAAATTACCAAAATACCCTGTGGTAATTTAACACGAGATTGATAATTCTGAACCTAGTCATCTTGGGAGTTCAAAATGTTTATTACATGTGTAATTTGATATTTGAAAATGTTCGGGTGGTTTCGGGAATTTTTACCTGTGAAATTACCATTTTCTCCCTAATTAACAATAAATGAACTTATTTACGTAATCAAATAAATATAGGCAATATTAGGCTCTAATTAAAGATAAATTAATTTTATTTATTTATCTTGAGTCAAAATAATTATTTGAGGTAATTTTAAAGCATAAGATTATTTTAGAAAAGATTGTTTTTCTTTCTTAATTAAAAAGGGGTTCTTAAGACACATAATAGGAAATTAGTGTATTAAATTTCTTTTTCTTAAAAATAAAATATATTTTATATTTATTTATTTTTATTACTTCAGATTATTTGCACTAAAAATTCCACTACATATGTTGGCCATTTAATTTTGTAGTGGAGCACCTTAAATATTTGATTATTAAGCACTTACTTTAGTTTATCAATTTCTTTTCCACTAACAATTTCTTTTTCTCAAAAATAAAATATATTTTAGATTTATTTTTATTTTATTACTTCAGATTATTAGCACTAAAATTTCCACTATAAGTGTTGGCCATTTAATTTTGTCTTGAGGAATTTTAAACTCTTGATGGTTAAGCCACTTACACTAATTTATCATATGCAAACCATTACAAATTAAATACCCATCAAATATATGTCCTACCACTCACAAAAATTGAAAATAATACTCCCCATTATAGCCATTAATGCAGCTGCCTCACCCCCAAAATCCCTATAAATATGTGTTTTCCAAGCCTAAATCACACACAAACATTCATTCTTACCATTTGTATTTTTGGTTGTAGTCTTGCTCACAAAAATTAGCCAAAAATCCTCTCTTCTCTCTCTAAATACAAAGCTCTCTTCTTCTTCCTTCTCCACCTCCAAGAGACTCCATTCTTGATATCCATCCAAGTTCCCAAGCTCAAACAAACACATACATACCGTAAACCAACCCCTAAGCACCTAAACTTTCCATATCCAAACACAAGAACACAAAAAAATCCTCCCACCATTTCATCTTCACTTGGCCAAATATATACCATCACTAAGATCAGATTTTTGTCATTGATATCTCATACAAGATCAAGCTCTTACTCTAATTAACAAAGAAACAACTTGGTAGGGATTTTATTTCATGTTCTTTCTTTTGTTCTTCCTTTATATTTTTGATTTTTATGATTTGATAATGACCATGGCTTGATGATGAGGAATCATGGTGGTGGTTGTGAATCCATCATTTAAATGACCTCTAAAGCCCAAGATTTAATTCTTGATGACAAAAGATTTCTAAAGGAGTTGCTAAGCCTTGAGTTTTAAGGTTAATAAGACATAAAAATGAACTTGCATCCATATTTATGTTATAAGTTATTGCACATCATATTTATATTTCAAGCTTTGCATAATCATATTTATATTCCAAGTTATCACTTTAATTATTGAAGATAATAATATGAACTTGCATATTCATATTTACTTTCAAGTTATCACCTAAATCACAAATACCTAAGAATGAATTTGCATCTTTATATTTATATTTCAAGCCTTGCATTTCATATTTATATTTCCAAGTTATCACCTTATAATGATAATAATAAGGTTACAAGACAAGTTTATGATTCTAGTTATCATTTAAATCCTAAAGTTCAAGATTTACTTGTTTTATTTTAAATGACAACTTTGATCATGGACACGTCTCATCTATTTATTTTTGGCACTTATATAATTCTGATTTAAATCTTGATATACTTTATTTTTAGGTATGATCTTGTCTTTAAATTTGTACAAAGAAATTTTGAAAGACCTACAAATTATAAAGGATTAAGAATACGGTTTTTCTCATGATTTTAAATGCTAAAATTTTAGTATTCTGATCTAATCCTTTAGAACTGAAAAGGTTACTGATTTAGGATGTTTAGATGAGTTTAAATCGCTAATAGTTATTGTAAAAATTATTTTTGGTACCATAGATGCATAAAAGGGTAGTTACAAGTGTTAGTTTGGGCGGTTTTTGCAAAATGCAGAAAGTTGTGTTTTGAACTATCAACTATGTTATTTCAGCCAGATGATTTTATTTAAAGCTACTAATGATGTTGAATGTGTCCATGAGTCCAAAATACCATTTATGAAGTTTATATAAAGATTTAGAAATTCGGTCGTCGTTGAATATTAAAAACAAGCGATTTTGCACTTTGACCCCTAAAATGTATTGAAATTTGGTTTATGGCCTTAAAAGGTTTTTACGATGAGTTTATAACGGTTTCTAATAGTTATATGTCTATTAAAAGTATTGGTTAATGTTAAAGATCTCTAGTTTGTGAGAAGGTGTTACAAAGGGGTATTTGCATTTTGACCCGTAACCTTTGAGAAATTGTGATTTGACCTTTTGGGACTTAAGCGTAAATGTTGATAAATTTGATGACATGAATGCGGTTGATATCTTGTGAAGGCTATATTCATGTGTTGAAACTTATATGGCTTATGGATATATGCAATGAAGTATGATGCATGTTTATGTAGTTTAAGTTATGGTATGTTATAATTATGCTTGATAAATTGAGATGCATGATTCCATGAAGTTTATGAGCATGAAATGTTGAAATGATGAGTTATTCATATTTGCATCTCTATATAACATGCCAAGGTTAAAGGTGACATAAGACACATGGAAATGATCCTCTAGACTCCCCGAATTAAAGGTTATGAGAGGTGATTCAAATAGGAAATGATCCTTTAGACTCCCCGAATTAAAGGTTATGAAAGGTGATCCTAATGCCCGCTATCCGCACCTTAAGAGTCGGGAATTTATCTTATCAAAAGGGATAAGAATACGCTAGTGACGACTAGTGAGGTATGAGCTCATAACCTAGAACTCTCGAGAAAAGAGAGAATTATAGCGGCCCCAAGGAAAAGAGAAAAAGAAGTTTAAGTCACTTGTAAGAATGATGATCATGATGTTCTTTATATCATATGCATTGTTTTATGAATTTTATGATACTATGTATATGATATTGACATGCATCCATGATTAATATGTTGCATTCATGACATTAAGATTCATGCTAAAAGATACGGGTCTCGGCTAATGATATTTAGAACTTAATAAATGAACCTTATATATATGTTCACCATTTTCATAATTAAACCCGAGATTCCTGGGGACGATGACGATGACACTTGTGTTATAGCTCTGAAGCCCTACTGAGATTCTTGTATAAGTTTCTCATCCCTTTCTTTTTTCCGTGTCGTCTCAGGACATGAATGAAGGTGTAGTTCGTGATTTGACTTGAGAGTGGACGAGGAGCTACGGAGATAACTTCCTTTTGGATATTTTTCCCTTAGAGTAATTGTATCTCAGTTATCAGTTTGTATATTATTGACGGATATATATTGATGTCCTTAAGATTACAAGACATCACTATTATGATACAGTTATTGATATGTCATCATTATTTGAGTTATGTTATGTTATGGTTGTATTCTGTATTTACCTGATATTTGTTTCTAACATCTCTCTTACGCAGGTAAGGTAATGACGTTAGGTATTTAGTATGCGCGGCTCACGATTTGTTATTTAAGTTCAAAAAAAAATTTTACCCATATTTTTACTAAAGTATTTTAAAGAAGTTTGAGTTAAAAACTGGAACAAAAGAGTAATGACTAATAATTAACTTAAATGCGTCTTAGGCGTGTTGAGTTAAATATTAGGGTGTTACTCTAATTAACAAAGAAACAACTTGGTAGGGATTTTATTTCCATGTAACGCCCGGGGATCGCGATGTCGGGGAGTGATCGCCGGTGCAAAGAGGCACGGACAAGGAGCGGCTCCTGGCAGACTTCGAAAGCGGAGGGGTACATGAATGAACCGATTACACACCCGAATGAGAGGGATCCTAAGACTGTATAGGTATGGGACTATACAGTTAAGGAGGGCTTATATGAATTGATTTGTACTACCTATACCAACAAGATGCATCTTCTTTTCGGTAGCCCAAACTGAAAGAACTCCACGCTTAAGGGTGGTTGACTTGGAGCAATTTTGGGATGGGTGACCTCCTGAGAAGTTTTCTAGGAAGCGTGCAGTGAGGACAAAGCACTGAAAAAGACCCGTGTTGGTTTGTGGGGACGATTGTCAATCCATAAAGCGGCAGGATGTTACGGATGGTATCGAGCCTGCACCTCTCCCGATGCACGGTGTGGTTCGGGACTAACCAGCGGAAGTCGGTGGGCATGTAACGCCCGGATCGCGATGTCGGGAGTGATCGCCGGTGCAAAGAGGCACGGACAAGGAGCGCTCTGGCGGACTTAGCGGAGGGGTACATGAATGAACCGATTACACACCGAATGAGAGGGATCCTAAGACTGTATAGGTATGGGACTATCTGATTAAGGAGGGCTTATATGAATTGATTTGTACTACCTATACCAACAAGATGCATCTTCTTTTCGGTAGCCCAAACTGAAAGAACTCCACAGTTAAGCGTGCTTGACTTGGAGCAATTTTGGGATGGGTGACCTCTGAAGTTTTCCTAGGAAGCGTGCGAGTGAGGACAAAGCACGCTGAAAAGACCCGTGTTGGTTTGTGGGGACAGTTGTCAATCCATAAAGCAGCAGGGGATGTTACAAATATCATCATGAAATCCTCATCACCAAGCTCTCATTTCCAAGCCCTTCAAGGGTCTTGGCTGAAAAGAAAAACAAAGAGGAAGAAAGAGTTCTAAAAGATTCAAGAGAAACCATAAAACACATAACTAAATAAAAACTTTTAATCAATGAAGCACTTAAAATAAAATCCCTACCAAGTGATTGGAGGTTGAGATGAGAGAAGAAGATGAAGAAGTTAAAGAAGAGGAACTCTTTGAACTTGAGAGAAAAAGAAAAGCTTTAAGGTGCTCTTGAAAACTCAAACTTGGCAAATGAACTAAAAGTGATTCAAGTTCATTCAAGCATACTATTTATAGAGAAATGAAACATGAGGGGTGAGAATGGGAAGGAGAAGTGGCGCCATTTTAGGGGAAGAATGAGGGAGAAAAATATCTTTGGCTATGTCATTTTAAGGTAAGGTGTAAGGTATGGCATAGGCATGGGTTTAGGCATGGTGTATCGTGCTTCTTTGAGCATGTGAGTGAACAAATTTGTGATGCATGGAGGGGTGAGGAGGCACCACTTTTGGGAATCCAAGGGGAGGAAATTGTTTCATTAATTTGTGGGCTAGTGATATGTTTAGGTATATCTTTGATTAGTTTTAATATTAGGAGTTTGTAGTAAAGTGTGTGAGTGAAAGGATAGGTACTCAAGGCTATTTAAGGCATGATTAGTGAGCATTCTTGCCCATTAGTGGGGCAAACCCTACTCAGTCAAGGTTCTCAATCACATCCTAGGCTTCTTAAAGTATGGAGAGTGAATAGTAAAAACACTATTCAAGATTCTATGTCTTGGGAACTTGAGTTAAAAAGGGGTTTGAGTTTAATCTAAGTAATCTTAGATTCTAATTAACTTTAATAACTTATTTTGACTCTAGATTAATTATGAAAATTAATTAATTTTTGATTAGAACCTAATATTGCTTAGGTTTGCTTAATTACGTCATTAAGCTCAAATGGCACTATGCTAGGGGCAAAAATTGAAATTTTGCACAAAAACTGTCCGAGACCTCCGTGACTTAAACAAATACTTTTAAACACATGAAAACATTATTTTAAACCTTCGGGGAAAGTTTCGGGCTCAAACGGCACCTTTACCCGCGTAAAAATGCTATAGGGGTATTTTGGTTATTTTGATTCGAAATTGCAGAAAACGAGATTTTCGTTTCCGAAATCATTCAAAAACCATCTAATCCCCTTCAGACATTGATTTGACCCTTCGAGGACTGCCGGGTCAGCTATTCTTGAATTCTAGGTGGAAAATGACCTCAGGGACATTTTGGTCATTTTTCTCTCAGACAGAAAATCAGGGCGTTACAAATTTCATGTGAAAACTCCCCAAAATTATCTGAACATCATAATATACTTGTAACAAACATTTCAAATTTTCCGAGTGGTAACAAGGTTCAAAGGTTACTCAATCTTGTGTTAAATCACCACAAGGGTGATTTGGTAATTTTACGTATGGTAAAAATTGGGAGTTGAGATTTTTACCACAACATCAACATAACACCAACAATCCCCTTCAAACATAAATCTAACCCCTTGAAGATAGCTGGGATTGGCTATCTTCGATTTCCAGGCAAAAATGACCTCAGGGGCATTTTGGTCATTTTGCACCTGGAAAAATTGGGATTTGCAATTTTCGCACAAATTGCTATACAAGTCTCATATAACATTTTTCAAATATTAAAATTCCCTATTAAGGATTGTTTGGCCTCAAATCTCATGTAGAATTTACCTAGAGGCATTTTGGTAATTTTGCACAGTAGACAAAAAATCGGGGCATTATAGCTAGAAGACGAGGAGTGTAACATCCTAATTTTTAACCCAATACTCTAGAACATATTTAGGTTAATCATTAGTCTATTACTCTTTTAGTCTTATTCTTCAAAACCTTTCATTAAAATACTTAGCGGAAGATACAAATAAATTTTTCTTTTTCGAAACTTGAAAAACAAAACGCGAGCCGCGCGCTAACCTAACGTTCGTCATAACCACATCGTGCAAGAAAAGTAATCAAACCATTCATAATCATGAAACATAGCATCATACATAATCATAATATCATCACTCCTTCATAAATACGTAAATTACTAGCATCATTGTACCATTATTTACATCAAAACATGCCTATTTATATGAAGTGATCCTTATCCACCTATGAAGTTGGATGAGTATCAATCCAAAAGCTAAACTATCTATGCGTCCGCGGCGATCCTCTACTCCATTTGCTAGTGTGACCCTTAAGCACGAGCCTTAGAAGAAGTCACGAACCTCGTTGTAATCCTTGTCTAGAGACGACACGGAAGAAAAGGAAGGGATGGGAAACTTGTCCAAGATTCTCAGTCGGGATTCCCGACTCTAACACTCATCGTCGTCGTCCTTAGCCACCTCGGTTTTAATTATGAAAAAGGTATACATGCATAAGGTTCGGTTTTAAGCTTTCCAAATCTATTTATCCGAAGTAGGTGTCTTTTAGTATGAGTCTTAATGGCATGGATGCAACAGATATTTGATGAATGCATGACAATACCATATGCACATTAACATGAACATCATTGCTCTTGGGCTCCACATAAAGGAACATAAATCATATGCGTGGCATAAAAGATACAGTACTTTTCATGTGACATCTTTCTCATAAGTTGAACTCTTAAGTTCTTTTTCTTTAAGACCACCCTCTTAACATATCCACCAAAAATCCAACCGACTCACTCTGGTCACCAAACTAAGTCTCACCTATCGCCTAGGAATGAGCTCAATCCTAACTAGTCATCACTAGATTTAATATGGGCTAATAGAGGGGGTATACATAACTTTCTTGGATCACCTATCTTAGAATCATTTCCTTCTTTGAAACGCTCTACTGGTATCTAGTACACAGTGAATTGTCCGCTTTGGCAAGCTCAATGTCAATACCCTCACGAATTTGTTTCCTCCCTACCGTAGCGGGAGGAATGCGTCTCAGTGTTACGTCACATCTGTTCTAGGGGTGCTCGGCTGAACCGGTGTCACCCAGAACCATTCCTGGGGGTGCTCGGCCGAACTGGTGTCACCCAGGAGTTTTCACAAACTTTTCTCAAATTCTCAAGTTTGATGGGAAATTCGGCAGCATAACGGCGTTCACCGGATTTCCTTCAAACTTGCTTTATGCCACGAAACTTGTAGGACATGCATAACCATTCAACATCATCATAAGACATCAAATCATTCTCATACGTTCACAAGTCATATTGAAAATTCATTATGCTCTTGGTCCTACGGTATCTTATGCTTTGACCCTTACGGGCCTTAAACTTGTGATGTAATTAATCTATCATTTTCTATCAACCTCTTATGCACCTAAGGATTCTCTTCTAACAAATCTTACTATTATTTATGCTCTTTAATAAATCTGGGCAACACCATTCCTTAGGGGCAGAATTATAAACTTACAATTACGGGATTCTAGAACTTACGTTTTAGACCCTTTTCCTGGTTCCGTCTTCGCCTAAGGCGCTATAAATTAAATCTAAACCAATTATGAGGTGTTCCTAAACCTTTGAACTAATTATAAATCATTTATACCACATTTTAAGGGTGCTGTACAGAAACAGAAGACTAAATGTTCTAAGGGTTCTAGAATTACGATTTTACGGTTTTCTAGTTACTAGTTCTCTATAGATGCTAAAATTCAATCCTACTTCAATTGTAACCAAATTTTTCATGATTAAACAATCCTAATCTGATTATATTCCCATCGAAACAGTTTGGGTAGTATCCAAAAATAAATGGGCTAAAACTATGCTGAATCTTGACTTTATGATTTTTTTCTAGAAGGCTAGTTTCTCTCCTATCATGCATAGAAATGTTCCTACCTCATCATACATAATTTTCACACATTCTAACACATCAAAACATCATCATACAGTAGCAAACTCATCATGGCAGAACTGAAACATTAAGTCCCAAAAAGATGCATAACTTGATATTCCTAAAGCATATAAGTTGCTAGTTTCTCTTGGAATCCTTTTTAGGACTTCTAAAACTTTTTTGCAAACCATTTTATTTTGTAAAAGAGGATAAAAACATCATTAGGTCAGTGACCACTTGATCCCTCCTTAAAGAGAATTAAATTCATAAATCTTGTTGGTCTTAATTTCACAAAGTTCATGAGGCTTAAAGAAAGTCGTAAAACTTAGATTGTTGGCCCTTGTAGCTAGATGAAACTCATTCCAAGCTCATCATCACTACATGACCAAAATTTTGCATTCGAAGAATGTTCCCACATTAAACTTTAACTTGAGATAAAATGGGCAAGTCTTTGAGCTCTATGGTCCTTAAGTGATGACATAATTTAAACATGCTATGCACCTCATTTTTATTCTTCATTACAAAGTAAAGTGAGAGCTTAAAGTAAATATGCAAGACTTGAAATGTAAATATGCAAGGCTTGAAATAAATATGCAAGACTTAAAATAAATATGGCAGGCAAGTTCATTTCTTTATTTTAGTGCTCTAGGCCCAGCAACAATCGACTTTAAGGCCGAAATAGAAAGGCTTTGAGATTTAGTTAGGTCATAGTGCAAGTTCTCATTTTAAATCTTTACGTTCTTTAGTGATGGAAAGTAAATATGCTAGACAAGAATGTAAATATGAGGTGCACTCTATTCTTTATCCTTTAACTTTAAGTGATGGCTTGGAAAATAAATATGAATGCAAAGCTCAAAGTAAATATGTAATGCATAAGCTTGGATTTAAATATGAATGCTAGTCCATTTTATTTCTTATTAGAGCTCATACAAGACTTTAAAGGAACTTAAACCTCAACCCAAACTTATCATGACAAGGTAAAGTAAAGACAAGAGTGAACCTCAAGGGTTCTTTAGAACACAAAGTTTCTTTTCTTGAAATGTGGTCATAAATAACATTTTTATTAAAACTCAAGCTCTAGAGACCTCATTGTGATGAATACATAGTCATTATCTAGAAGCTCTCATCATTAAGCCATTATGAATCTCATTGGCCAACATGGCCGAAAATTTGAAGAAAGAAAAGGAAAAGGAACCGAAACTTTTTAAGAAGAAAAGGAAACATTTGAAACTCTAGAGATCATGATCTTGATGATGCATTAACACCAACATCATGAGTTCTTAATATTGAGTTTATGTAACCATTTTAAAACATCATCAAAGTTAAAGATTCAAGGTTCAAGAAGAAAGAACTAAAAACATCTTTAACTTAAGAACAAAGATCAAGCTTTAGAGATTGTTCAAGTGATGGACATCATCATCATGAAACATCATCGTCAAGCTCTCATTCCCTTGTCCTCAAAGGCCTATGGCCGAAAATGAAGAAGAAAAAGGAGAGGGAAAGAAGTTCTAAAAAGACTCAAGAGAAACCATAAACACATAACTAGAGTAAGAACTTAAATAAAGGAAATACTTGAAAGAAAATCCCTACCAAGTGATTTGAAGATTGGGATGAGAGAAGAGGATGAAGAACTTGAAGAACTTGAACACTTGAACTTGAGAGGAAAGAAAACTTTGAAGTGCTCTTTGAAAACTTACATTTAGCAAATGAACCCAAAATGATGCAAGTTCACCCAAGCATGCTATTTATAGAGAAATGAAACAAATGCAAGGTGCAAGAGCGAGGGGGAAGTTTCGGCCAAGCAAGGGCAGCCCCATGAGGTCCATGAGGTGAGATGTTGTGATCTTGAGGCATGGTGAGGTATGGTTCAAAGTATGGTGAGGTATGGTTTAAGGTATGGCTCAAGCATGGTTCTTTAAGTGAGAAATAAATCAACATGTGATGCAAACAGGAGAGAGGTGGCCGAAACTTGCATAAGCCATGGGGAGGATTTCTTGCATTTTAATTGTGGTTTAGAGTTGTGTTTAGGTGTATCTTTGATTAGGATTAAGATTAGGAATTTGTAAGAAAGTGTTTAGGTAAGAAAATGGGTAATTAAGGTTGTCAAGACATGTTTAAGGAGTGGTCTTGCATTATTAGTGAGTTATAAACTCATTTTAGTGCATAAACAATTCTAGACACAATTCATTGATTTAAGGAATTGGAGAGAGAAAATACTATTTAAGATTCCAAGAGTGAAATCTTGAGTTTTAAAAAGAGATTTGAATCTAATCTAAGCAATTTTAGGTTCTAATTAATTTTAATAGTTTATTTTGACTCTAGATTAATTATGAAAATTAATTAATCTTTGATTAGAGTCTAATATTGCTTAAGTTTGCTTAATTACATCATTAAGCTCAAAAACACTATTCTAGGGGCAAAATCGTAATTTTGCACTAAAACTGCCCGGGACCACTGGGACTTTAACAGATGCTTCTAAACACGTAAAAACATTGTTTTAAACCTTCGGGGAAATTTTCGGACTCAAACAGCACCTTTACTCGCGTAAAAACGCTATAGGGGTATTTTGGTCATTTTGACCCGAAACTGCAGGAAATGAGACTTGCGCCTCCGAAACCACTCAAGGGCTATTCAATCCCCTTCAAACATTGAGTTGGCCCTTCGAGGACTGCCGGGCCGGCCATCCTCAAATTTCGGATTGAAAATGACCTCAGGGGCATTTTGGTCATTTTCCTCTTAGATAGAAAATCGAGGCGTTACAAGGAGGAGGAGGCGTCGCCACCTTTGTAGTGGCAATGCTTGTGGTTGCCGATGCCCTGGCCCATCGAGAAGGCCTTGTGGCAGATGGAGCACTCATGCAGCCTCGCTGTAACATCCCCTGCTGCTTTATGGATTGACGACTGTCCCCACAAACCAACACGAGTCTTTTCAGCATGCTTTGTCCTCACTTGCACACTTCTGGAAAACTTCCGAAGGTCACCATCCCAAAATTGCTCCAAGTCAAGCACGCTTAGCGTGGAGTTCTTTCGATTCAGACTCACGAAGAAGATGCATCTTGTTGGTATAGGTAGTACAAAATCAATTCATATAAGCCCTCCTTAACTGTATAGTCCCATACCTATACAGTCTCAGGATCCCTCTCATTCGGGTGTGTAATCGGTTCATTCATGTACCCTCAGCTTTCGAAATGCCAGAGCCGCTCCTTGTCCGTGCCTTCTTGCGGCGATCACTCCCGACCGCAATCCCCGGGCGTTACATGCCCACGACTTCCGCTGGTTAGTCCCGAACCACACCGTCTTGGGAGAGTGCAGGCTCGATACCATTTGTAACATCCCTGCCGCTTTATGGATTGATTGTGTCCCACAAACCAACACGAGTCTTTTCGACATGCTTTGTCCTCACTTGCACACTTCTGGGAAAACTTCCAGGAGGTCACCATCCCAAAATTGCTCCAAGTCAAGCATGCTTAATGGAGTTCTTTCAGATTCAGACTCACAGAAAGAAGATGCATCTTGTTGGTATAGGTAGTACAAAATCAATTCATCTTGTTGGCATGTAACGCCCGGGGATTGCGAAGTCGGGGAGTGATCGCCGGTGCAAGGAGGCACGGACAAGGAGCGGCTCCTGGCAGACTTCGAAAGCGGAGGGGTACATGAATGAACCGATTACACACCCGAATGAGAGGGATCCTAAGACTGTATAGGTATGGGACTATACGGTTAAGGAGGGTTTATATGAATTGATTTGTACTACCTATACTAACTAGATGCATCTTCTTTTCGGTAGCCCAAACTGAAAGAACTCCATAGTTAAGTGTGCTTGACTTGGAGCAATTTTGGGATGGGTGACCTCCTGGGAAGTTTTCCTAGGAAGCGTGCGAGTGAGGACAAAGCATGCTGAAAAGACCCGTGTTGGTTTGTGGGGACAGTCGTCAATCCATAAAGCAGCAGGGGATGTTACAAATGGTATCAGAGCCTGCACCTCTCCCAGTACGGTGTGGTTCGGGGACGAACCAGGCGGAAGCTGGTGGGCATGTAACGCCCGGGGATTGCGAAGTCGGGGAGTGATCGCCGGTGCAAGGAGGCACGGACAAGGAGCGGCTCCTGGCAGACTTCTACAGCGGAGGGGTACATGAATGAACCGATTACACACCCGAATGAGAGGGATCCTAAGACTGTATAGGTATGGGACTATACGGTTAAGGAGGGTTTATATGAATTGATTTGTACTACCTATACTAACTAGATGCATCTTCTTTTCGGTAGCCCAAACTGAAAGAACTCCATAGTTAAGTGTGCTTGACTTGGAGCAATTTTGGGGTGGGTGACCTTCTGGGAAGTTTTCCTAGGAAGTGTGCGAGTGAGGACAAAGCATCTTTGAAAAGACCCGTGTTGGTTTGTGGGGGCGATCGTCAATCCATAAAGCGGCCAGGATGTTACAAATGGTATCAGAGCCTGCACCTCTCCCAGAACGGTGTGGTTCGGGACGAACGGCGGAAGTCGTGGGCATGTAACGCCCGGATTGCGGTCGGGAGTGATCGCGGTGCAAGGAGAGGCACGGACAAGGCGGCTCTGGCGGACTTCGAAGCGGAGGGGTACATGAATGAACCGATTACACACCCGAATGAGAGGGATCCTAAGACTGTATAGGTATGGGACTATACGGTTAAGGAGGGTTTATATGAATTGATTTGTACTACCTATACTAACTAGATGCATCTTCTTTTCGGTAGCCCAAACTGAAAGAACTCCATAGTTAAGTGTGCTTGACTTGGAGCAATTTTGGGATGGGTGACCTCCTGGGAAGTTTTCCTAGGAAGCGTGCGAGTGAGGACAAAGCATGCTGAAAAGACCCGTGTTGGTTTGTGGGGACAGTCGTCAATCCATAAAGCAGCAGGGGATGTTACACTCGCCCTTCCAATTCCTGTGGAGAGGGGGGCTCAAGGGGGAGCAAGGGGTTGTTGGACTTGCGGTGGCTGGCCTTGTGTCCCTAAAATGCTTAGTAAGATGGAAAGGCTTTATTGCAGATGCTGCACCTATGACTCTTATCAGGCTAGAACAAGATTGCAGCTTAGATGATGGTGGTGGTTGAGGCTGATGACGAGTATTGCTATTGCTGTTGGTGAGCATGATCAGGCAGAGAGCCATATCATAACTTTTGAAGAGAAAATTAGTAAGCCTAGAAAAAAAATTTATAAATCATATTGTAAAAATTTGTAAATCATACTATAAAAATTTATAAACCATAATAGAAAAACTAGTAAATCTATAAAACACAATACCTCTGCACCAGAATACTTGTACAACTTGTTTGATTATCTTCGTGACTATCATCATTTCATTTGGAATTAATTATTAAGAAGATTGATCATTGTGTAAATTTCAAATTCAACTAATTCTATTATGTTGATTTTGATCATAGCCAGATAAGAAAAATAAAAGGGGAAATACGTGTAACTCTTTCTTTTTTCCTAGCTCATCGAACCTAGTTTCTCCATTATCTTTGTGCTTTCCTTTTTGGAGGGATTTTCATTTTTTTTAAAATTGGGAAAAGAGGGAGAAATTTGTTATTTAGTGCTATTTGTATTCTCATTGCGATAGAAATGTGTCTATGATGATTGAAAGTGACAATGGTGCTAAACTTGAAAAGAATACTTGTAAACCTAGATCTAAAAATGTATAAACTATGCTGTAAAAACTTATAAACTATGCTGTAAAAACTTATAAATCATGATAGAAAAACTTGTGAACCACTGACACACAATACCTTTGCACCAGGATACTGTACAATTTATTTGATTATCATCATGACTATCATCATTTCCTTTGTAATTAATTATTAGGAAGATTGATCATTGTATAAATTTCAAATTCAACTGATTCTATTATGTTGATTTTGATCATAGCCTAGAAAGTGATGGTGTAAATAGTACAATCAAATTTCAAAAGAAAAAAATAAAAACCTTATAAAAAATGGTAATAATATAATATAATGTAATCAATTAACTAATATATATTCATTCTACCAAAAGTAAATAATTTTTCACCAAATAAATACTTTAATGGGGGCAAATATCAATTAATAATTTACTTTACATAGAGAAACTTCCAATTGAAAATATATTTTTGAGCTAACACATACAGTGGCAACATGATGGCAATGAAGAGAGGGGAGCATGAGAGATAAGATAGGAGACTTCTTACAATATTTTAGCAATAATAGGTACATGGCTACACTTCAAATCTTAGCCTTCAGATTGCATGGAGTGTGGCACTTTCTACTTTGTAGGGAGTATTGCAAAATCCACCGAACTTTGATTATAACTTCTCAGAGTTTGGACAAAGCTCCATGCTGACCTGATAGTGTTGAAAATTTCAGAAAAAAAATGCTATTACGTATTATTGGGAATTAATTTTTTAACTATAAATTTAACTTCTATATATTCACAGCATAATTTTTACACTATTATTCAATCATGTAGTGTTACATAGTAAAAGTGATTAAGTCTCACATCTATTACTTACAAAAATTAAGCAAATGAGATTATTTAATTAGAAGATAGTATAAGAAAATTTATACCATGCATAAAAATTATATTCTTTAATTATAAAGAAATTTCAATTATAGAGTCGAATTAAAAAAAAAACTATCATCTCTCTAACTTTTTCTCCATCTAAACTTTAGAAAGAGAGATCTTAATAGTTATACAATGAGCATTTAATAATTAAACGTGTATTTGAGTTTGCATTTAAATACACTTTTTTTTAGCGAAAATTCTCCACCTTTAAACTAAAAGTTCTCAAATTTTATACACAAAAATCTCCAAAATTTATATATGAATCCCTATTTGACCAATGATATAATAAAAAAGTTAGAGAGAAAATTATTAAAAGTTAGAGGGAGAATATATTTTAATCCCAATTTCATAACCCACAAAATTAGTAGTTATTCTCCCAATACTATTCATCTATTAATTTTTATTTTTATTTTTTGTAAAGATTTAATCCTCCAAAACTTTAGTGAGATGGAAGAAAAACACTAAAAATTTTATTGGGTGTTTCTGAGGTCTGCCAATAAAATTATTGATCACTTAGATTTCTAATAAGAAAGATTATTGCCCTTTAAATGGTTGATAATACTATAAGTATGCAAAACCAATCTACCTGGCTAAGATGAAAAGAAAAAAAACAATTTGACCTTATTCTATTTGATATATGAAAAACTTATTAATTAATTTTTTTATTAATATAGCAATCACAATTAACATAATGATAATTTCCATGTAAGACTGAGAATAGGGTAGCTTGTGACTTAGCAAGAATAGCTTGTAATAACCCTGATGAGGTGTGGATTGAGGAATGCCCTCTTAGTATTGTGCCTTTGATCCTATCTGATTATATTGCTCTAGTTAATAATAATCATTATTAATAATAATAAATTATTATTATTTTTATCAAAATTTAAATTGAAAACAATACTATTGATTATTATATAAAAATATGCCATGATCCAATACATAAGGGATATTGTTCCTCATGTGAACATACGAAGAAGTCATGCTAATGCCACAGAGAAATTACTGATTTAACGTCGATTGTTAACTTACATGAATAAATAAATAGTAATTTTAAAAAACAAGATGTTATTTGAATCTTAAATAAACTATGTTTCCATAAAATTAAAATCAACTATGTACAATAAAGTAATAGTTATAAGTAACATAAATAATTAAATTATAGCGTGACCTATTCTAGTCCGAGGATCCTGCCTACATTTTATTGAAGCACTCTAGATAATTGAAAATCAAAACTGGTAACAAAGTAGGCCTTACTGCAAATTGAAGCTCACAATTGAGAGAAATGTGACAAAATGTTAACTGTAGAACCCTTTAGAAAGCCTTTATTCAATATGTTTTGAATGATAACAAAGTGAATTTTGTGAAAATATTTTTAAGAAGACTAACAATTTGCTTGATTTTCTGAAGTATTTAATAAGACCGTTCTCATACATATATAAACTCAATTCGTGACATATTTTTCACTATATTATGTTATGGCATGATTCAAATCTCATTTAAAGAGATTTAGTATCCTAAGAATGTGAAAACAATTCAAAAAGTGAATAAAAATATGTAAGAGACTTGAGAAAGCAAGATTGAAATCTGGGTCTTCTGAAAGTGATTTATGTAACATTCCAAAAATTATTTACAAAAAATTATTTGAACTTTATTAGTGAGAATTTCAAAAAATGACAGTTTTAGCAATGATGAGAACGATCTAATGGATGAGTTGAAAAAAAATGAATAGTAACCTTGTGGGACCCACATACTAGTTAGGATAGCCGAACCCCTAAATCCAGGACCAGAAGATGCTCAGGACTTAGAAAAGATATGGTCAAGGTTAGAAATGGTTGGAAATGAAGATTTTATACCTGAAATTTAATTTCGAGTAATATTTGATTTTCTGAATACGGTGTTTTACCTATTCAGTAAAATATTGGTGTGTGATTTTTAACACTGAAAGATAGCTTAATCTTTAAGATTGGATGATATTATCCATTAAGGCCAAGTGGATGGCCAAGATTTGATCTTGACTAACAAGATTAAGTCCTAGCCATCCATCTTTTCATTTTGCTTTTAAAGAAAGAAATTTACTCTTTACTTACATAATTATTAAAGCTATCATAAGATAAGAATGAAATACCAACCTTATCACTCCATCAACCTCACAAATCGGCCAAGAAGCAAAAACCTAGCCTTCATGGATGTTTTCTCTCAAACTCTAACTTCACATGTCCAAAACCTTGGTTTATAATCACTTAAACCCCAAATCTCTTTTACAAAACTTGTTCTACTCATCATAATTTACAAAACTGACCGATTGAAATTTGAATCCCTCACTATTTCTCACTTTGATATCTCACCACCACTGTTAAAGTAAGGGTTTAGAGTGGATTTGAAGAGCTAGGGGTGAAAGGAACCATTTTTGGAATATCTTTTCAAACTAGAGGTCCTAAAACTTCACAAATAGGGCTTTTGAACCTTTTTCTGTTTCAAATCTGTTTTTACAATTCAGTTGCTGATTTAACTTCATATTTTTTATTTTCTTGGATGATAATATATAGTTATTGATGTGTCTAATTTGGTGGAGTGTTTGAATGATGTTAGAAAACCCTTTTGGCAAAATAAATTTAACCTAGGTTGCTAGAATGTTCGGATTAAGCAGACAACTCAATTTGTATGATTTTATTCACATAGCTAGAACTTTAAGTTGAGCTACAATTTTTATTTTACGAAGCTGACATACGAAGATGTCTGTAGTAATTTTTCTGAGCTTTTTAAAGCACTTTTCCTATGTTCAAATATTCAGAAATTGAGAGGGTTAGGATTTCTGCCTGAATAGTAAATTCTAGAGCACTGAATTTGTTTAATTTTGTTACTATACCAAATGATAGAATTTTAACTTGAAAATTTTACAGGGTGTTGAGGACATCCTGAAGTCCAATCCTGAAATTTTTTAGGATTTTATATATTCATTTGATATAGTAATAAAATTGGTAATTCTGACTATTGGCTGTAAATAGGGGGTTTTTGACCTCTGAAATTGTAAATTTTTGTTAACATAGGTAGAGAGCTATTTTTACTTTGAAATTTTTATAGGACCTTGTGGATACATTGACGTGTCATGGATAAATTTTGTGGCCTTGGATTTAGTTGTTTCGTATGCAAACTAATTTTTACCATATAGGTGTGAAATCTACCAAAGTGTTGGAATTGTATCAATGCTTTGCATTGATGATATAATTGCATTTGGTTATAGTATGGCATGAATACTTGATTGTGAATATTTGAGCATGTGACTTGTGATATATAAATGCATGCTAAAGGAAGTAAAGATTGGTTTATGAGGTTTGATTGAAATTACTTGTGAATGAATGCCTATATGTGCTTTATGCATGCATTTGGGAAAAGAAAAGTAAATGATGAATATATGTGACAAAAGACAATGTATGAACTTCAATTGTGCATGTTTTGACATATGGGCAAAGTAGAAGCAAGACTTATTTGAATGAAGAGGAAGGTAAAAAGAAAAACTTTCCTAGAGATATTATGATTCAGGAGACATATTGGCTAGGAATAGATCTGTGTGTGATTCGAAAAGGAAAAAAAATGAAGTCCAATGATCATGTATAGAAATAAGCTCAGTCTTGATAAGCAGTCTATTACCATGTGTGGTGTTATCCACTACAAGATACCATTTGATATGAACTAAGTTTTCCCTATATCGATGAAAAGAGAAAAATGTATGGAATTGAGTTCTATAGTCACAAGAGAAATATGAGATCCCCTCAAACTTGTCAAGGGCATGTAAAGAAAGATGAGATCCCCTTTGACATATTAAGGGCATGCGGAGTTAAGAAAGATACCAAAGTAAAGAAAAGATCACTCCATTTATCAAATGAATACTGTAACACTCTCCCAAGTATAACATCATTCTTAAGTCATAACATTATATTCAAGAGTTGTTACTTACAAATTAGCGGACATTTCTTAAATATCCATAGCAAGTTCAGTTGATTCTACCATAACTAATTTGTAATTTTATTAAAATATATTGAATACAAAGTCAAGTATAAAAGGAAGCTCTTCTATGAGCTTTAATACACATCTGTTCTCTATTATATTTATACACATATATACATATGACTAAGTACAATCAATACAAACCTCAGACACTAAACTATTACAATTCCAATCTCTTTCGTGTAGTAGCCTCATTGTTCTCTAGATCAACCTGCAGACGACACGGAGACACACACATAGGGGTAAGAAATCTAAAATTCTCAATAGGGTATCCCCAAAATGTAGAGTAAAATAAATCTATGTCATCATCGTCGTCTCTGCCACTTTAGTTTATTAAGAAAATATGATCATGCATTTTATAACAATGGTTCAATTTAGAGTTCAAAATCATCCTTTTGAAGTCATTTTTTATAAACATTCAATCACTTACTATACATATTCATAGTAATCAACATCATAAAAATTCATTCTAGACAAATAATTCAATAAATTATGCATATGCATATGATAAATGCAATATCTTTCTTTTAACTTCATTTGTCCTTGATAGGTCAAAGGGGATTTTATCTTTCTTTATGTGCCCTTGACAAGTTGAAGGGGATCTCATCTTGCTTTATGTGCCTTTAACAAGTCGAAAGGGATTTCATCTTTCTTTATGTGCCCTTAACAAGTCGAATGAGATTTCATCTATTCTCATCATTATGTGCCCTTGGTACCTCGAAGGGGGTCTCATATCATTCTTGTCCTTCCATGCCCTTGACATACCGAAGGGAATATCAAGTTACAGTCTCAAATTTCTTTTTCTAAGTTCATTCATTAATCACATGTGCTTCTCATTCATTCCTCCTAAGCCAATCTTTACTTTTTCTAGCATGTATTTATATATCATAAGTTGCATACTCAAGTATTTACAATCAAGTATTCATATCATATTAGAACCAAAATGCCATTATATCATTAATTAAAGGCTTGGGTTCATTTCCAGCATATTGGTAGATTTTACACTTGTGTAGAAAAATTGAATTTGCATAACCACAAATTCCAATGCTATAAAAATTATCCATGACACTTCAATATGTCCACAAGGTCTTGTAAAAATTTCAAAAAAGAATCATTCTCTAACTATGTTAACAAAATTCTACAAATTTGGTGGTTAGAGACCACCTAATCTCAGCTCAAAGCCAGAATTCCACAATTTTTAGCCCTAGCAAATGAGTTCCTAAAATCAGAATAAAATTCATGTTAAACCTTAAGATGTTTCCAACACCCTTGGAAAATTTCAAGTGAAAATTCGATCATTTTCTATGGTAACAAAATTACCAAAATTCACAGGTTCAGATTTAGCAATTCAGCAGCAATTCACATAGTCATGGTTTTTGATTTTTTTTGAAGTAGTAGAAGTCTTTAAAATGGCCTAAGAAAAATAGAGTTGCTTCAGGATGTTTATTTCAACATATAAAATTTTTAGCTCATAAAAATACCTATAAATACATCATAAAATTCGTGACTAATTCCTGCTTGTGACAAAACTAAAAATCCAGCATCCTAGCTCAAAACTTCTTTTGACAAAAATGATTTTCTAACAACACCAAACTACTCCACCAATTTAGACACATCAATATCTATGTATAACCATGCCATAAAACAAAAAATGTCAAATCAAGTCAGTGAAAAACTAGCAGAAACTGAATGAAACAGAGAAAGGTTGAAAAGCCCTACTTGTGAGGCTTGAAAGCTTCTAACTCCAAAGGATCTTCCAATAATGGTTTTTCTCACTTCAAGGCCTTACAACCAACACCAAACACTTCCTTTAACCATAAGTAAGTTTAATAAAGGAAGTTTAAGGTTTAGGCAAGTTTAGGCTAGGATTCTTGGAAGTTTGAATCAAGTTTGAAGCTCTTTTAGAAGTAAAAATGAGGTGGTTGGTCTTCCTTTGCTAGCCCAAATGATAGGTTCCAAGTGATAATAAGGTTTGGTGTCTTGTAATTATCCTAGTTTAGGTCTTATACATTATATAATATAAAGTCTAATTTTTTCCAAAAAGAAAATAAAATGGATGGCTAGGATTTGATCTTGTTAACAAGATTACACTTAGTTTGAGTAGATAGACATTATCCAATTATAAAGATTAAACTATCTTTTAGGGTTAAAAATGACACACTAAAATTTTACCGAACAGGTAAAACACCGTATTCAAAAAATTAGATATTGGTTGAAATTAAATTCTAGGTATAAAATCTTTATTTTTAACCATTTTTAACCTTAACCCCATTTTTTCTCAGTCTTGGGCATCTCCTGAGGGCCTGCAAGTCACTATTCACTTTTTTTTAACATATCCATCAGACCATCCTCATCATTACTAAAACTGTCAGATGTTTGAAATTCTCACTAATAAAGTTTAAATTAATTTTTTTAAATGATTTTTGGAGTGTTACACATATGCATATTTTATTCTATTATTTGTCTAAAATAAATTACTATGATGTTGAGTACTATAGCATATATATAGTAAGTGATTGAATGTTTAAAAGAAACCCACTATGGAAGGATGATTTTGAACTTTAAAATGAACTATTGTTATGTAATACATAATCATATTTTCTTAGTAAATCAAAGTGGCTGGGACAATGACGATGACAAAGATTTTATTATGCATTTTGGGGATACCCTACTAAGAATCTTAGAATTTCACCCCTATGTGTTTGTGTCCCGTGTCATCTCCAGTTGATCCAGAGAACAAAGAGGCTGCTACATGAAAAAAATGGATTTGTAGTAGTTCAATGGCTGAGGCTTATATCAATTGTACTTAGTTGAATGTATATGTCTGTAAATATAATAGAAAACAGATGTATTTTGGAGCTCATAAAAGAGCTTTATCTTGTATTTGAATGTGTATTTAATAAATACTTGTTTCTTGTTATATATTGTAATAGAATTACTAATTAGTTATGGTACAAATAAATTAAACTTGCTATAGATGTTTAAGAAAGATCTACTAATTTATAAGTAGCAACTTATAAGTCTAATATCATGGCTTAAGGATGATGTTTCACTTGGGAAGGGATTACAATTCATGTTCAGAAAGTGCTATATCTTGTTGAGAAAGTGATTTCTCATAATCATCTCAAGCATATTATCATCAATCATGTTAATTATCATCTCCGAAGAACATATACATTGTCAAAGGATCTTTATCAATCCCAAAAGAAGTTCAAAAGACAAATAAGATGCTTAGAAATTATAGAACTACATTAGAAAGCACACCTGCATCAGAAAATACACTTGGTCAACAAAAACTGAATAATGTTTTGAATTTCAAATAAGGTTAACTCTTAAAAAGTATTGATAGTGACACATCTGCAGGTGAAGATGTGCACGAGAAGCGGGGCTGAATCATGCATTGATCTTTTTCGCATTTTCTAAAACTATTGAAAATAAATACTATCAAGTATAAAACGTGTAGTACAGCGGAAACATAGTTAGTAGCTTCAGAAAGTGACTTTCTGAACCTTAGTAAATAAAACACTCGTTGTTAAAAGAGATAACATAAAAAGAGCAGGATATATATATGACTGATAGAAAGTTAACGATGCAACAAAGGTATATAAAAGAGATCAGAGTAAGAGAGAAAGGACACAAAGGATTTTATATTGGTTCGTGTAACATCCTCCCAAGTACAACCTCATCCTTAAGTCATGACATTATACTTAGGAGTTGTTATTTATAAATTAGCGGACCTCTCTTAATTATCTATAGCAAGATCGATCGAATCGAGTAGTAACTAAATCATGGTTCTATTAAAATATATAACAAAGCAACAAATTATTTATTTAACACAACATCGAGTACAAAAAGGAAATTCTCCTATATGCTTTAATACATATCTGTCCTCTATTACATTTATAGGCATATACATACAACTAAGTACAACATAATAAAAACACCAACAACTATTGCAGTCTGACTCCTTTTGTGTAACAGTCCCATAGTTCTCTCGATCAACCTGGAGACAACACAAAAATATAAACACATAAGGGTGAGAATTATACAATTCTCAGTAGAGCATTTCCCCGAATACACAATCGTAAATGTCATCGTTATCATCCCAGCCACTTCAGTTTATTAAGAAAAAGGTGATCATGTAGTTCATAACAATGGTTCAATTTTAAAAGTTCCAAACCATACTTCTAAAGTGGGTTGTTTTTAAAAATCAATCACTTCGTACACATTTATCATAAGGTCATAATGATAGTAAATAATGTCAATCAAAATGACTCGATATGATACACATATGTATATGCCAAATGTAGGGAAATTATCTTTATTTTCCCTTGATAAATCAAAGAGGATTTCGTCTATCTTTATTTTCCTTCGACAATTCAAAAATGATCTCATCCCTCTCTATTTGCCTTTGATAATTCAAAAGGATCTCATCCCTCTCTATTTACCCTTGATAATTCGAAAGGATCTCATTTCTCTCTGTTTGCCCTCGACAAGTCGAAAGGATCTTATATTTCTTTATTTGCCCTTGACAAGTCAAAGATGATCTCATTTTTACTTATGGCTATAGAACTTAATTCAATATATCATTCATTCATTTACTCATATTGTGATTTCAATCATGCCTCATAAACCAATCTTTACTTCCTTTAGCATGCATTTATATATCATAATTCATATGGACAAATATTTAATATCAAGTATTCATGTCATACTAGAACCAAAATGCCATTACGTTATTAAATCAAGTCTTGGATTCATTTCCAGCAATTGGGTAGATTTCGCACCATTGGAGCACAAATTTATTTGCACATCAAACAATCAATTTGGAGGCTATGAAAATTCTCAATCGTACTTCAATGTGTCCACAAGGTTCCATAAAAATTTCAGACCAAATGGAGTTCTGTAACCAAGCTAAATAAATTGTACAAATTTGGTGGTCAGAGACCATATATACATAGCTCAGACTAGGATTCTCATAATTTTTAACCCCATGAAATGATTGAATCAATTCAAAATAAAATTCACGGTTACTCCTCCATATGTTATCAATTTCCTCTAAAATTTTCAAAATGTGAATCAATCATTTGCTATGGTAATAGAATTATACAACTTTACAGCTTCAGTTTCAATAATTTTGACAGCATAGGTACAATTTCGGTCTCTGATTTTTTTAAGGCAATATCCCTTAAAACCAGTGCTCAAGAATATAGTTAGTTTTAAGATGTTATCTTCCACATATTTTTCCAGCTCATAACCATGACCACAAATATGTCTAAAAATTCATGAAATTTTCCTGTCTGCAGCCAAACCAAAAATCCAGCAGCCTAGTCAAAACTTCTTTTGACAATAACCTTATCCAAACACTTCACTAAAATTAACACATCAATATCAACATAATATCAACCAGTATAACTAGAAATTTTGGATTAAACCCAATCAGAAATTGTCAGAAAAATTTTGAAAGAAAAAGGCTAAAGAAAACCCTACTCTTGGAAGTTAATGTATCCTTGTCTCTAGTTTGCTCCGAGATGGAAGTTCTTCACTCCAAAACTCTTAAAACATACTCAAACACTCCTCTAATCAGTGATGAGTGAGGTAATAAAGTGAGATTTGGAGATTCTAATCGGTTATACTTGTAGGGGTTGAAGTGTAGAACAAGTTTAGTTCAGGAGGATTTTGATTTTGACAAGGTTTGGCCTAGGATTTTTGAGGTTGAAATTCAAGGTTTCAAGCTTTTTGTGAAGAGAAAATGGAGTCCTCTGATTTCTCTCTATACTGACCGAACTTGAAGGAGGAAATAATGAGGGTAGATGAGTTATATTTATCTAATAAGGTGTAATCTCATTAGTTAAATATAAAGCATGTTTCTTTTCATTAGAAGAAATTAATATCAATGGCTAAGATTTGATCTTTCATCCAAGATGAAATCTTAGCCATTCATTTGGCATTCCAAGGGATAAACTTCATTATTTTATATAGATTAACTAGCTTTTGGTGTTAAAAATTGTAACATCCTTAAATTCATAAATAATATAAATATCGATTAATGCTAATTAGAAATTAGATAAAATATAGCAAAAACCAAGAGAACCTGGACCAGTTTTATGAAACATAACAAATATTATTAGAATATTCTTGTGTTTCTAGAGAAAAATGCAAAGAATTACAAAAATGCCATCATTTAACAGAAATAACGAAAATACCCTTGCTATGTAAAGGAAATTACCAAACTACCCTTGCTTTATTAGTAAATGACAAAGATACCCTTACTCTGTAAATAGAATTACAAGAATATCATTGTCATTGTATAATTACAAAAGTATCCTTGTCTTAGTTAAAGAAATTACAACAATGCCATTGCACAAATCCCTAGATTTGTCTTTGGGCAAGAATGAATCTAAGCCATTGGATTAAGATGACAATACAATAATTCAACCACATACATCATACACATTCTTAATCACATACATGCACATAGATAATCTCATGCTAAAAACATTAATAACACTTATTAAAGCATAAGAACACATGATATAAATCTATGATGCATACATACATTAAAGGTTAGAAAATTTCCACTAACATTTTTTGCATAAAACATGGAACATGATTTCATAAAACTAGGCCAACATGTTTCCATAAAACATGGAGTGTTTTCATCCAAAGTTTGGCCAACATGTTTCCATAAAACATGGAGTGTTTTCATCCAAAGTTTGGCCAACATGTTTCCATAAATCATGCTCCAAGAATTAATTCTCTAAATGTTTCTTGTCTTGATCCTTCCACTATAAATACTCTTCAAACTCTTTTCCATTCCTTACATGTCCAAAACACAAAGAGGCCTTACATGCTTTGCAAGAGATACATTCTCTAGCTCTTGTAAAATACATACACTTTTACTAGTTTCCATGCCTTAGAAACTCCCTAAGTGCTCTTTCTTTCTTATATTTTTCTCTACCATTCTTCTTATGTTCTCCTCTTCAAAGATTTCTCTAACCCTCTAAACCTTATTTGAAACACTTAAATTCTAAACTCAAACCTTCACTAGAGTTACAATCTTTAACTCGTGAGAAATATTTTCTTAAGCACTCAAGTTCTAGAGCCAAGATTCAAGGAGGGTCATCTACTCCAAGGACTCTTGCTTAAGCTCAAGAAAGAAGAGAAGGACTCTTTTTAGACCCTACATAAGAGGTAGGAGTTTCTTCTTTATTTGTTCAAGCATTATTGGCTTCTAACCATGGATAGAATGCCTCAACCTTGAGTTATTGTCAAAAGTTTTGAATGATTATTTGTAAAATATATTTTTAGATAGCACAATATATTCCATTATGTTCCTAGCACTTCTATGATGCTATCATACTCAAATATAACATAAAATGATACTATGTGAAACTTGATTTTTAATAAAAATTACTAAAGACATAAAAGTGGTAGGTCTTTGGAATTTACTGTTGATTCTCGGCAAAGAGCACTTCAAATGTAATGATCATAAAATATGAAGTATCCTAAAATAAAAATATTTTTTTATCATAAACTAGACTCATTATAGAAGACTCTCCAAAAAGAATCACCCAAAACGGAGTTCTCTAGCTCAAGATATAAATTTTCAAAGCTAAGCCAAAAACTAAACTCTACATATGACCTTGCAGTATTAAAATAAGTGTAACTCACTATATAAAAATCCAAATGGACTGATTTCAACTCCTTAGGAAAGCTAACACATAGAGAAACACATCTATGTATGTTATACATAATGCTTTGCACCACGTAAATATAGGATGAGAAATAAATTTTCAGGACACTGTGCTGTGTGAGTGTAGTTTGGAACCGTTCTGCCTAAGGAAACACTTGGTATTTAAGCGTGTTCATTGTCACCCACCTCTCTTTCCCTGGGAACCCTCCCTGCACAGATTACAGTTGAAGGAATCTAAAACTACCTTTTCTAGGCTGAGATAACAAGTATATAGAGAGCTACAAACTTTTTCTTCTAAAAGATGTTTGAAAATTAAATAAAAGATTCAAGTCTTGCAAGAAAACTTAAATATTTAAGTAGTAATAATTGTCGAGAGGAAATATATATATATATATATATATATATAAAAGTCATAGGGGAGCTTTAAAATATGTAAAGAACATTTAATAATATTTTAAGGTGCAAGTTAATGTATTACTAAAAATTAAGTGTACAAAGAAGACTAAGAGAATCTATATGAGATCTTATATAAGTCTATCCACTAAATACCGCTAACATGAATACTATTTTTATTTACCATGAGACTTAGTATGAAATGTCTACTACTTGATATAAGATTGTGTATGAAATGTTTCTATGATATCCAAGCTGATATATAGTATTATGAATATATATTGATGAGTTATGAAATGATAAGAATGGATGATTGATTGTACCATGATCTATTTATGATTGCATGATTATTATTTTTACTCAATGAGAATAAAGTAAAGCGTGAAAAAGTAGCAATGATAGTCCTGAAAAGTGGACTTGAGCTAAGCTCACGGCTTAACCCCTAAACCGTTGAGACCACAGCAACGGAAAGAAAACCAAAAGGTTGTGGCGACGGCCACGGTATGAGCTCATTACCCTTTTAGGGTGGTCTAAGGCATTGATGTATTCATCCCGTGAGTAATTATGAGACATGTCAATAAAAGAGAATAAAGTGTCATGCATGAATACTACTAGTAGAAATGCTTTTATGATTACAAAAAAAAAAGAGATGCATGAAATCATTAAGTAATGTGTTGACTTGTAATTGATGAGTTAAGTTAGATATGTATGACTCGCTAATAAGAATAGTTTAAAAGTAACTCTACCTCGGCTAATCACGCTTATGAAAATCTTGATAAATGAACCCTTACCCGTCCATCACTTTGTAAATAAACCCGAGGTGGCTGGAGTGACAACGATGACACGATCGATACCATGTTGAAATTCCTACTGAGAAATCCAAAGCATTTCTCACTCCTATGTATGTTCCGTTGTCACCACCAGATCTTGATGGATCCCAACTATTCGAGAAGGGGAAGTCTCGCTTCCCGAGTCAAGATGCACTGAGTCCTGGGAGCTAGGGAGAATGACCACTACTAGCCTAGCCTCATATTAGACATCCGATAGGCTAAGAACCACCGCCACCACCTCTGTAGTTATCTATGCTAGAAATTTTCACTTCTCCACTGCTGCTATTCATATGTCAGTACTTTCTTCTATGTACTATTTATTAGAAGTACAAAAGCCAAGATCTTGTATTTACCCATGTAGGTGCTACTCAGTAAACTCATGTTGGTAACAATGTATAATTATTCCATGTTATGTTAAGTATTCTAAATTTCTACAATGATATTATGCTCAAGAAACTTCAATTTTAGAAATTATATTATATCTAACTATGGCGCACATACCATTCACATTACAGCTTAGTTTTTAAAAGTAGATTCGTATAAAAAAAAATTACCCTTATCTTCTTATCATTAATTTAAAAATAAAATTGATTAAAGAATATAGGTAACAACTAATAGAGTCCGGGTCTATTAGGGTGTTACATTATGGTATCGTGAGCGCTTCATCCTGCTTAAGCCTGGGAATGGACTGACTTTGCTTCTATCATGCTATTGACCTTATCTATATGATAAGATATAGGATTTAGAAATGCATGATCGCCTTGTGATATCGCCATAGTTGCTACCATGCTTAGCTATAGTATTGAGCCTGATCAACTCGATGACTGTTGTTTGGTGTGTCTAGGAACTAATGGCAGCAAACAGACGTGATTTACGAGACACGTGATAGAGGAAATCGTGATGAACCGCAAATGCACTCCAGGAGATGGCTAGGCTATGCAAGCACAAGCGGCAGTGATGATGGAACAAATGAATAGGAGGTCGAGGAGTCGGTTGGAAACCAAGAACATGGAAAATTCTCGTAATTCAAGAGGGTCGGACCCCGTAATTCAAAGGGACAACTAACCCTCAAATAGCTGATGGGTGGATTCAAGAAATGGAGAAAGTTTTCTCAGTAGTGGAATGCTCAGATGAACAAAAAGTGGCATTCTCCACTTACATGTTGAAAGGAGAGGCTGCCGCTTGGTGGAAAGGTGCCAAAGGTTTGCTTGAAAATACCGAAACGCAGGTTACGTGGGAGGTTTTCTGTGCTACATTCTATAAGAAGTATTTTCCGCACTCAAAGAAAGAAGGCAAAGGAACTAGAATTTCTATCGCTAACACAGGAAACAAGTGTGGTCGAGTACACAGCCAAGTTCGAAGAATTAATAAAACATTCAACTAGCTATCAAAGGGATCCCAATGAAGTTTGGAAGTGTATGAAGTATGAGAGTGGCTTGAGGCCAGACATTCTAGCATCTGTAGCCCCGTTGGAAGTTACTGACTATGCATCTTTAGTCAGCAAAAGCCAAGTGGCTGAAAATTGCAATCGCCAGTTGATCACCCATCGAGTTGAAGAGAATAATAAGAGGTCTGCTCCACAAGGCTACCAAGCGTTCCCACCTCCTCATAAGAAACCGTACCAAGGAAGTGGATTCAAGGGGAAACGACCTCAACACCCTATGACTAACCGACCTAGGATGCAAACTGTCAATCGACCTAGGACAGTCGGCATTCCCGAACCTGCTATTAGACCACCTTGTGCCACTTGTGGAAAGCAACATGGAGGAGAATGTAGATTTGGGAAGAATGTCTGTTATCGGTGTGGACAGTCAGGGCACTATTCTAGGGATTGCCCAAAGATCAACCAGCCTTCTACACCTAAGCCAAGGGCACAGGGACGTGTGTTTGCTATCACTGCTGAGATGGCCTCAGAATCCGACGATCTCATTCAAGGTAAGTGTATAATTAATGGAAAATCCTTAATTGTATTGTTTGACTCTGGCGCAACGCATTCATTCATTTCATATGACTGTGCACATAAGTTGAAACTTCATATATCCCACTTGAACATTCTCTTAGTTGTTTCTATACCTACTATAGATGCTGTTAAGATTGATCAAGCATGTCTAAACTGTGAATTTGAAGTAGCTGATAGGATTTTTCATCATGATTTAATATGTCTGCCCCCGTTTGGCTTTGATGTAATTTTGGGCATGGATTGGCTTTCTGCTAACCATGTGCTACTACATTGTCCAAATAAGACAATAGTGTTTCTTCCTAAACCCAAGCCTTCTACACCCAATAGAAAGCTACGGCTATACCTGAACTCCATAATCATGGGGGATAGTAGGAATAAAAAGCGAGGGTATGTTTTCCTAATGACAAGTGAGGAAGAAGTGAAACAAGACCTAAATGAGATTTCTGTGGTAAAGGAATTTCCGGATGTATTCCCTGATGACATACCCGAATTTCCCCCACAAAGGGAGATTGAGTTTCCTATAGATTTGGTGCCAGGAACAGGACCCATATCTATAGCTCCTTATAGGATGTCACTTGTCGAGTTGGATGTAATTGAAGAAACAATTGGAGGAATTACTAGAGAAGAAATTTATTAGGCCCAAGTGTTTCGCCATGGGGAGCTCCAGTGCTGTTCGTGAAAAAGAAGGATGGGAGCATGCGATTATGTGTGGATTATAGGCAACTCAACAAAGTAACCATTAAGAATAAGTACCCTTTGCCTAGAATAGATGACCTCATGGATCAATTGAGAGGAGCCCAGATTTTTTCTAAAATAGACCTACGATCAGGATACCACCAGATCCGCGTAAAGGAGGAAGATGTACCAAAGACGGCCTTTAGGACTAGATATGGACACTATGAGTTTAATGTGATGTCATTTGGGTTAACCAATGCACCGGCAGTGTTTATGGACTATATGAATAGGATTTTTAGACCATACTTGGACAAGTTTGTAATAGTGTTCATCGATGACATTCTAGTCTACTCTAGAACAGAAAAGGAGCATGAAGAACACTTACAAGTGGTGTTGGAGGTGTTGAGGAATAAGAAACTTTATGCAAAGTTGTCAAAGTGTGAATTTTGGATGAAGGAAGTTAAGTTCTTGGGTCATGTGGTTTCACATGGGGGAATAGCAGAGGACCCAAACAAGATAGAAGCGGTGCAACAATGGGAAACCCCTAAAACTGTGACGGAGATTAGGAGTTTTCTAGGGTTGGCCGGGTACTACCGAAGGTTCATTAGAGGCTTTTCCCAAATTGCTTTACCCCTCACTAAGCTAACAAGGAAGAATTCAGCTTTTATATGGAGCCCAGAATGTGAAGAAAGTTTCCAAGAACTAAAAAAGAAGTTGACCACTACCCCTGTCCTAATCCTACCCGACCCAAAGGAAAAATTTGAGGTGTATTGTGATGCCTCGGAAATAGGACTAGGATGTGTTTTAATGCAAAATAGGAATGTAGTAGCCTATGCCTCTAGACAGCTCAAACCTCATGAAGTTAATTATCCAACCCATGACTTAGAACTAGCAGCTATTGTCTTTGCTTTAAAAATCTGGAGACATCATCTTTATGGTGTAAGGTTTGAAGTCTTTTCCGACCACAAAAGTTTGAGATACCTCTTCAACCAAAAGGAACTCAATATGAGACAAAGGCGTTGGATGGAATTTCTCAATGACTATGACTTTGGGTTGAACTACCACCCAGAAAAGCAAATGTGGTAGCAGATGCTTTAAGTCGTAAGTCTTTGCATGCCGCGTGGCTCATGGTGAAGGAAGGCGAGCTGATAGAAAATTTTAGGAACCTCAACTTAGGGCATAGGGAAACTTCGGTCAAATTTGGTTAAGTCAACTAAGCATAACTAGTAGTTTTAAGGATCAAATAATCCAAGCTCAAAGAGAAGACGAGGATTTCCTTAGAACCTTAAGCCTTGTAGAGGCGGGAAAGGTGAAAGAGTTTGTTCAAGATAGGGAAGGAGTGTGGAGATACCAAGGGAGAATCTGTGGTACCAGCAAAGGAAGGATTGAGAACCAAGATTTTGGAAGAAGCCCACAAGAGTCAATTTAGTATACACCCCGGTATAACCAAGATGTACCATGACCTTAAAAGAATGTTTTGGTGGCCAAAGATGAAAGCAGATGTAGCAAATATAGTGGGAAAATGTTTGGTATGCCGTAAAGTGAAGATAGAACATCAAAAACCCTCTGAGCATCGCAACCTCTCGAAATCCCGGAATGGAAGTGGGAAGGAATATCCATGGATTTCGTGATGGGATTGCCAAGAACGCTTACTGGACATGACTCCATATGGGTAATTGTGGATAGATTGACCAAATCTGCTCACTTTTTACCCATTCGAGCAAACTACCCCTTGGAAAAGTTAGCTCAGCTATACATCCAAGAGATAGTAAGACTCCATGGAGTACCCAAGACTATTGTCTCAGATAGGGATCCAAGGTTCACCTCGAGATTTTGGGGAGCCTTGCAAAGGCATTTGGCTCAAGATTGTGTTTAAGCACCGCTTATCACCCTCAAACCGATGGACAATCGGAAAGAACAATTCAAACCCTTGAGGATATGCTAAGAGCGTGTGTCTTAGACCAACCAAAAAGTTGGGACAAACAGCTTCCATTGATTGAGTTTGCATATAATAACAAGCTACCACACTAGCATTGGGATGGCACCCTATGAGGCCTTGTATGGCAGAAGTGTCAATCGCCACTTTGTTGGTATGATCCAAGGCGAGCAAAGCATTTTGGGCCCAGATTTGGTAGAGGAGACAACCAAACAAATAAGGAGAATTAGGAAAGAATCCTCACCGCTCAAAGCAAAGTGTAAGAGCTATGCCGATGTAAGAAGGAAACCTCTCGAATTTCAAGAAGGAGAACACATATTCTTGCGTATTACTCCTACTACGGTATAGGCCGTGCAATAAAGGTCAAAAAGCTAAGCCCTAGGTTCTTAGGACCCTTTCAAATACTCAAAAGATAGGTCCTCTCGCCTACCAAATTGCATTACCTCCAAATCTGTCCAACCTACACAATGTTTTTCACGTGTCCCAATTAAGAAAGTATCAGTGCACCCTAGTCATGTGTTTGAGCCGTAAGCTATACAATTAAGAGATGACCTAACTTTTGAATTACCGCCAATGAGGATCGTGGATCATGGCACCAAGCAAACTAAGAAGCAACCAGATCTCTGGTCCGAGTGGCCTGGGGAAAAGATGGAATGGAAGAACACACGTGGGAGCTCGAGGAAGACATGCGAAAAGAATTTCCGAACCTATTCACAGGTATCAAATTTTGAGGACAAAATTTATTAATAAGAAGGGGAGAAATGTAACATCCTTAAATTCATAAATAATATAAATATCGATTAATGCTAATTAGAAATTAGATAAAATATAGCAAAAACCAAGAGAACCTGGACCAGTTTTATGAAACATAACAAATATTATTAGAATATTCTTGTGTTTCTAGAGAAAAATGCAAAGAATTACAAAAATGCCATCATTTAACAGAAATAACGAAAATACCCTTGCTATGTAAAGGAAATTACCAAACTACCCTTGCTTTATTAGTAAATGACAAAGATACCCTTACTCTGTAAATAGAATTACAAGAATATCATTGTCATTGTATAATTACAAAAGTATCCTTGTCTTAGTTAAAGAAATTACAACAATGCCATTGCACAAATCCCTAGATTTGTCTTTGGGCAAGAATGAATCTAAGTCATTGGATTAAGATGACAATACAATAATTCAACCACATACATCATACACATTCTTAATCACATACATGCACATAGATAATCTCATGCTAAAAAAATTAAAAACACTTATTAAAGCATAAGAACACATGATATAAATCTATGATGCATACATACATTAAAGGTTAGAAAATTTCCACTAACATTTTTTGCATAAAACATGGAACATGATTTCATAAAACTAGGCCAACATGTTTCCATAAAACATGGAGTGTTTTCATCCAAAGTTTGGCCAACATGTTTCCATAAAACATGGAGTGTTTTCATCCAAAGTTTGGCCAACATGTTTCCATAAATCATGCTCCAAGAATTAATTCTCTAAATGTTTCTTGTCTTGATCCTTCCACTATAAATACTCTTCAAACTCTTTTCCATTCCTTACATGTCCAAAACACAAAGAGGCCTTACATGCTTTGCAAGAGATACATTCTCTAGCTCTTGTAAAATACATACACTTTTACTAGTTTCCATGCCTTAGAAACTCCCTAAGTGCTCTTTCTTTCTTATATTTTTCTCTACCATTCTTCTTATGTTCTCCTCTTCAAAGATTTCTCTAACCCTCTAAACCTTATTTTAAACACTTAAATTCTAAACTCAAACCTTCACTAGAGTTACAATCTTTAACTCCTGGTGAGAAATATTTTCTTAAGCACTCAAGTTCTAGAGCCAAGATTCAAGGAGGGTCATCTACTCCAAGGACTCTTGCTTAAGCTCAAGAAAGAAGAGAAGGACTCTTTTAGACCCTACATAAGAGGTAGGAGTTTCTTCTTTATTTGTTCAAGCATTATTGGCTTCTAACCATGGATAGAATGCCTCAACCTTGAGTTATTGTCAAAAGTTTTGAATGATTATTTGTAAAATATATTTTTAGATAGCACAATATATTCCATTATGTTCCTAGCACTTCTATGATGCTATCATACTCAAATATAACATAAAATGATACTATGTGAAACTTGATTTTTAATAAAAATTACTAAAGACATAAAAATGGTAGGTGCTGGAATTTCTGTTGATTCTGGCAGCAGCACTTCAAATGTAATGATCATAAAATATGAAGTATCCCGAAATAAAAATATTTTTTTATCATAAACTAGACTCATTATAGAAGACTCTCCAAAAGAATCACCCAAACGGAGTTCTCTAGCTCAAGATATAAATTTTCAAAGCTAAGCCAAAAACTAATCTCTACATATGACCTTGCAGTAGTAAAATAAGTGTAACTCACTATATAAAAATCCAAATGGACTGATTTCAACTCCTTAGGAAAGCTAACACATAGAGAAACACATCTATGTATGTTATACATAATGCTTTGCACCACGTAAATATAGGATGAGAAATAAATTTTCAGGACACTGTGGTCATGAGAGTGTAGTTTGGAACTGCTCTGCTAAGGAAAGACTTGGTATTTAAGCGTGTCCATTGTGACCCACCTCTCTTTCCTGGGAACCCTCCTCAGTGCCAGAGATTACAGTTGAAGGAATCTAAAACTACCTTTTCTAGGCTGAGATAACAAGTATATAGAGAGCTACAAACTTTTTCTTCTAAAAGATGTTTGAAATCGAATAAAAGGTTCAAGTCTTGCAAGAAAACTTAAATATTTAAGTAGTAATAATTGTCGAGAGGAAATATATATATATATATATATATATATATAAAAGTCATAGGGGAGCTTTAAAATATGTAAAGAACATTTAATAATATTTTAAGGTGCGTTAATGTATTACTAAAAATTAAGTGTACAAAGAAGACTAAGAGAATCTATATGAGATCTTATATAAGTCTATCCACTAAATACCGCTAACATGAATACTATTTTTATTTACCATGAGACTTAGTATGAAATGTCTACTACTTGATATAAGATTGTGTATGAAATGTTTCTATGATATCCAAGCTGATATATAGTATTATGAATATATATTGATGAGTTATGAAATGATAAGAATGGATGATTGATTGTACCATGATCTATTTATGATTGCATGATTATTATTTTTACTCAATGAGAATAAAGTAAAGCGTGAAAAAGTAGCAATGATAGTCCTGAAAAGTGGACTTGAGCTAAGCTCACGGCTTAACCCCTAAACCGCTGAGATCACTAAGAACGGAAAGAAAACCAAAAGGTTGTGGCGACGGCCACGGTATGAGCTCATTACCCTTTTAGGGTGGTCTAAGGCATTGATGTATTCATCCCGTGAGTAATTATGAGACATGTCAATAAAAGAGAATAAAGTGTCATGCATGAATACTACTAGTAGAAATGCTTTTATGATTACAAAAAAAGAGATGCATGAAATCATTAAGTAATGTGTTGACTTGTAATTGATGAGTTAAGTTAGATATGTATGACTCTGCTAATAAGAATAGTTTAAAAGTAACTCTAGCTCGGCTAATCACGCTATGAAAATCTTGATAAATGAACCTTTACCTGTCCATCACTTTGTAAATAAACCCGAGGTGGTGGAGTGACAACGATGACACGATCGATACCAAGTTGAAATTCCTACCGAGAAATCCAGATTTCTCACTCCTATGTATGTTCCGTTGTCACCACCAGACATCGATGGATCCCAACTATTCGAGAAGGGGAAGTCTCGCTTCCTCGAGTCAAGATGCACTGAGTCCTGGGAGCTAGGGAGAATGACCACTACTAGCCTAGCCTCATATTAGACATCCGATAGGCTAAGAACCACCGCCACCACCTCTGTAGTTATCTATGCTAGAAATTTTCACTTCTCCACTGCTGCTATTCATATGTCAGACTTTCTTCTATGTACTATTTATTAGAAGTACAAAAAGCCAGTACTGTATTTACCCATGTAGGTGCTACTCTGTAAACTCATGTTGGTAACAATGTATAATTATTCCATGTTATGTTAAGTATTCTAAATTTCTACAATGATATTACTGCTCAGTAAACTTCAATTTTAGAAATTATATTATATCGGAACTATGGCGCACATACCATTCACATTACAGGCTTAGTTTTTAAAAGTAGATTCGTATAAAAAAAAAAAATTACCCTTATCTTCTTATCATTAATTTAAAAATAAAATTGATTAAAGAATATAGGTAACAGCTAATAGAGTCCGGGTCTATTAGGGTGTTACAAAAATCGTACACCGAAATTTCACCAAATGAATGAAATATTGTACCTGAGTAATCAAATATTGCCCGAAAATTAATTCTAGCTATAAAATCCTCATATCTGACTAGTTCTAATCTTAATCTTCTTTTTTCTAAGTTTTGGGCACCTTCAGGTTCCAATTCTAGGGTTTCGGCTGTCTCGATGGGCTCGCGGGGCTTGCTAATTACTATTCACTTTTTTTATTTACAAAACCGTTGAACTGTCTTCATCATTACTAAAATTGTTAAATTTTTGAAATTATAAATAACAAAATTCAAATTAATGTTTAACTGATTTTTAGGGTGTTACAGTTCGGTCAACTTGCTTACATCCAACACTCAACAACTGTTGAAATTTTATTATAACAACAACTTTCTTAACCTGAGAAAGTAACGATGGATAGTCTTTACATTAGCCTTCCTAAGCTATCATCCAAGGATTTCAGAAATCACCTGTAGCCAAGGATTTTGAGTAGTTCTGTACTAGCCTCTCTGTAACACCCCGATTTTTCTATCTAAAAGAAAATGACCAAAATGCCCTTGAGGTCATTTTCCACCTGGAATTCAAGGATAGCCAACCCAGGAGTCCTCGAAGGGTCAACTCAATGTTTAAAGGGGATTAGATGGTCCTTGAGTGATTTCGAAAATGAAAATCTTATTTTCTGCATTTTCAGGTCAAAATGACCCAAATACCCCTATAGCATTTTTGCATGGGTAAAAGTGCCGTTTGAACCCGAAACTTTCCCTAAAGGTTTAAAATGATGTTTTTGTGTGTTTTAAAGTATCTGGTTAAGTCCCAGTTGTCCCGGGAAGTTTTTGTGCAAAATTATGATTTTACCCTAGAATAGTGTCGTTTGAGCTTAATGATGTAATTAAGCAAATCTAAGTAATATTAGGCTCTAATCAAAGATTAATTAATTTTCATAATTAATCTAAAGTCAAAATAAGTTATTAAAATTAATTAGAACCTAAAATTGCTCAGATTAAACCTAAATCTCTTTTTAAAACTCAAGATTCCTAATTTTGGAATCTTGAATAGTGTTTTCTCTCTCCAATCTCCTTAAATTAAGGAATTGTGTTGGCATTGGATTCCAAGTTAATGGGGTTTGATTGCATTAATTTAGTAAAATCACCTCCTAAATCTAGTCTTACAAGTCTCTAATTACATCTTTAGTGACCTAAACACTTAGCAATTCCTAATCTTAAGCCTAATCTAAGATGCACCTAAACACATCACTAAAACAAAATTAATGAGACATTCCCCCCTGGATGCTCCAAATGGTGCCACCTTACCCTCCAATATCCACTACATGTTTGAATTCTTTCATTCAAAGAACCATGCCTGCACCATGCTTAAGACCATGCTTGAACCCATACTTGATGTAACATCCTAATTTTTAACCCAATACTCTAGAATATATTTAGGTTAATTATTAGTCTATTACCCTTTAGTCTCATTCTTTCAAACCTTTCATTAAAATACTTAGCGGAAAATATGAATAAATTTTTTTTTCTTTCTTGAAACTTGAAAATAAAATGCGAATCTCGTGCGAACCTAACGTTTGTCATAACCACATCGTGCAAGCAAAAGTAATCACACCATACATACCCATGAAAGGTACCATTATACATAACAACATAATATCATCACGGCTTCATAAATATGTAAATTACTAGCATCGTTGTACCATTATTTACATCAAAACATGCACATACATATATGAAGGGATCCTTATCCACTTATGAGGTTGGATAAGTGTCAACCCAAAATCTAAGTTATCTATGTTCCCACAGGGACCCTCTGCTCCGTTTGCTAGTGAGACATTTAAGCACGAGCCTTAGAAGAAGTCACGAACCTCATTGTAATCCTCATCCAGAGACGACACGGAAGAAAAGAGAGGGATGAGAAACTCAGTCAAGATTCTCAGTAGGGATTCCCGACTCTAACATAAGTGTCATCGTCGTCGTCCCCAACCACCTCGGTTTTAATTATGAAAAGGGTGTATATGCATAAGAATTGGTTTTAGGCTTTTCAAATCTATTTATCCGAAGTGGGTGTCTTTTAGTATGTGTCTTGATGACATGAATGCAACAGATATTTGATGAATGCATGACAATACCATATGTACATTAACATAAAAGTCATGACACTTGGACCCAACATATAGAAACATGAATCATATACGTGGCATAAAAAGGCATAGTACTTTCCATGTGACATTTTTCTCATAAGTCAAACTCTTGGATTCTTTTTCTTAAAGACCACCCTCTTAACATATCTACCAAAAATCCAACCGACTCACCGGCCCGGAGATAATCTAGCCACCAAACTACATCTCACCTATCGCCTAGGAATGGGCTCAATCCTAACTAGTCGTCACTAGATTTGATTTGGGTTAATAGAGGGGTATATATAACTTTCTTGGATCACCTATCTTAGGATCAGTTCCTACTTTGAAACGCTCTACTACTATCTAGTACACAATAATTGTCCGCTTTAACAAGCTCAATGTCAATACCCTCATGGATTTGTTTCCTCCCCACCGTAGCGGGAGGAATGCATCTCAGTGTTATATCGCATCTGTTCTTGGGGTGCTCGGCCGAAGTGGTGTCACCCAGAACCTTTCCTGGGGGTGCTCGACCGAACCGGTGTCACCCAGGAGTTTTCGCAAACTTTTCTCAAATCCTCAAGTTTGATGGGAAATTCGATAGCATAACAACAGACAATCGAATTTCCTTCAAACTTGCTTTATGCCACGGAAACATATGGAACATGCATAGCCATTCAACATCACCATAAGACATCAAGTCATATAGTCAAACTCATCATAGCATATACGTCATCACATCATTGCTTTAACATTCTTAAAAGATAGCATGCTCCTAACTAGTTTGCCAAAATCAAGGACCGGGCTCAGCCAATACATATGCCATGCTCAAGTCATTCTCATAATTAATTATACATCTACTTGAAGTCATAAAGCTCATTATGTCTTGGGTTACGAGTCTTAAACTTAAGATATAATTATTCTAACATTTGTTATTACCCTTTTATACACCTATGAGTTCACAACGAATTATCCTCATTAATGTTTATGCTTAGGAGCAAATCCAAACAGCTTCATATAGTTTGACAAATTATAAATCTTGCAGTTACGGGGGTTCTAGAAACTACGTTTTAGACCCTTTCTACGTTCCGTCTTCACCTAAGGCACTATAAATTAAACCTAAACCAATTATGGGGTATTCCTATGCCTATGAACTAATTATAAACCATGTTTCCTACATTATAAGGTTTCTGGACAGAAACAGAAAATTAAATGATCTAGGTGTTTTAGAATTGCGCTTTTACGGTTTTCTAGTTACTAGTTTCTTTATAGGCGCTAAAAATCAATCCTAGATCAAATGTTACCAAGTTTTTCATGATTAATCAATCCTAAACTAAATATTATCCCATTAAAACAGTTTTGGTAGTGGCTAAAAATAAATGGGTTAAAACTATGTTAAAACTCAACTTTACGGTTAATCGGTAAGACTAGTTTCTTTCCTAACATGCATAGAAAGGCTCCTACCTCAACGTATATAATTTTTACACATACTAACATGTCAAAACATCATCATACAGCAACAACCATGCCATGGTAGAATCGAAATGCATAGCTCCCAAGAAATACATAATCCTACATTCTCAAGACATGTAGGTTACTAGTTTCTCTTGAAATCATTTTAGGACTTTCTAAAACTCTTTGAAAACCAACTTATTTCCTTAAAATCCTCACAAACCAAACAAGGGTAGCAACCATTTGAGTTGGCCCAAGATTGGAGTTTTAAAACATAAAATCATACTTGAAGTATTCTTTGAATTCTCCTATGCTTAAGAAAATTCTAAGACATAGATTATGGGCACTTGACACTAGATGAAACTCACACCAAGCTCATCATCATCACATGGCCGAATTGTGCATCCAAGGGAATGCTTCCATAACCAAACTTTAGCTTGAGATAGAAGGGCAAGTCTTTGAGCTCTAGGATCTTTAAGTGATGACAAAAAGTAAATGTGCTATGTATTTCATTTTATTCTTCATTAGAAAGTAAAGTGAGAGCTTCAAAGTAAATATGAAATCCGAGAACTTGAAATTAAATATGCAAGGCTTGAAAGTAAATATGCAAGGCCCAAAGTAAATATGCAAAACTTGAAGGTAAATATGCGAGTTCAATTCTTTATTTTAGTGCTCTAGGCCTAGCAACAATCGACTTTAAGGCCGAAATAGAAAGGCTTTGAGATTATTTTAGGTGATATGCAAGCTCTAGTTTTAAATCTTTAAGTTCTTAAGTGATGACTTGAAATATAAACATGAAATACAAAGCTTGAAACTTAAACGTGATAATGCAAGTTCTTTTCTTTAGTCTTTAGAATTTAGTGATGACATAGAAAAGTAAATATGAGATGCAAGAACTTGGAATATAAATATGAGGGGCTAGAAATATAAATATGCAAGTTCATTTTTATATCTTTACTAGAACTGTTCCAAGACTTTAAAGGGACTTAAACCTCAACCCAAACTTATCATAGCAAGATAAAGTGAACTTTAGAGTTCTTTATACCAAGGTGTCAAAGAAACCTTATGGTTTGAACATCATCATCAAGTTCAAGGAAATGAATCAAGAGATCAAAACAACTAATAACCTTTCTTTGAGAAAAAAAAGCAAAGCAATGGAAAAAGGAACCGAAATCCTTACAAAGGAAAGGAAAAGAAACCAAAAATCAAAGGGGAAGAAAGAAAAGGAACCGAAACTTGTTCCAAGAAAAGGAAAAGGAATAACCAAAATGTGTTAAGATCAAAACCAAGTTTCAAGCTTTAGAGGTTTCTCAAGGGTAATCATGAGTCCATTATCTTGAAACCTCATCATCAAGCCAACATTTCCTTTAGAGAAAGAGGTGATGGAATGGAGGGAGTGGCCAAAATGTTGAGGGGGAAAAGGAGGGAAAATGTCTCTTGGTTGTGTCATTTCAAGGTGAGGTTGTAGGCATGGGTTTAGGCATAGGTTTAAGCATAGGTTTAGGCATAGTTCTTTGAGTGTATGAGTGAACAAACTTATGAGGTATAGGGTATAAGGTGGCACCTGTAACACCCTGATTTTCTCTAAGCGTAAAAATGACCAAAATGCCCCTGAGGTCATTTTTACCTGAAAATCGAGGACGGCCGAGGGGCCATCCTCATAGGGCTATTGTAATGTTTGAAGGGGATTAGATGTGATGGCGTATTTAATAGAGCAGAAGAATCTCATTTTTGAGGTTTTTGCGTGTAAATGACCAAAACACCCTTACAGTAATTTAAGGCAGTTTTAAGTTTCGTTTTGACCCAGACTTTGCCCGGAGGTTCAAAACAATGATTTTAAGGCATGAACTATGTTTGTTTAAGTCCCGGTGGTCCCGGGTAGTTTTTGAGTAAAATTACGATTTTGCCCATGCTTAGTGCATTTTGGGCTTAATGAGTTATCTAACTCAGAACCTAAGCAATATTAGGCTCTAATGAAAGGTTAATTAATTTTCTTAATTAATCTAGAGCTAAAATAATTATTTAAGGTTGATTAGAACCTAAAATTGCTTAAGAAAATTTGCAATTCAATTCTAATACTTTTCTTTCTTTAAAGAAAAAGCAACTATAAATAGTGTTTTCACTATTCACATTTCCTTTCCCAAGAATGCTTTCTCTTCCAAGAAAAGTTGTCATACATCAATCAATGGTCATAGGAGTTTGACTCCATCAATCCTACAATAGTACTCTTAGTCTAAGGTATTAGGGTCCTAATTACCTAATTAGTTCACCTAAACACTTGGTTACACAACCTTAATTAGTAACCTAACCTTGTTTATTCCTAAACACTCCATTAGTACATGATTAAATTGGATGAAATCTTCCCTCCCATGGTCTTATGATGTTCAGCCACTTTTCCCTCCACTTTGCATCACATGTTGTTTGAATGTGTGGCACACAAATGGCCATATCTCCAAGACAACTTCTCATTCATTCTCCTCCACACACTTCCCTCATTCTAGAAGAAAACCACATGGCCTCTTCCCCTCCACTCATTCATGACTCAAGGCTCTATATATAGTTTGCCTTGGTGAACATTTTGCTACTTTAGTTCATTTGCAAAGTTTAAACTTCCAAGAGCAAGTTCTAGTCTCTCCAAGTTCTCTCAAATTTTCCTTTCTTCCTCCTTGTCCAAGCCAAAATCGCCACCTTCTCCACCTCCAATCTTCATCTCTTTTTCTTCTAAACACACATCCAAGTCCAAACACAAGCCAACAACACATCCTTCCTCCATTTCCTTGTTTGGCCAAAAATACATACCCAAGTTCAAAGGAGATTTCTTCTTCTTGTTTTTCAAGATCAAACCTTTCTCCATCTTCAAGAGCACAAGTACTAGGTAGGGAGTTTTTCTAAAAATGCTTTCCTTGTTCTCTATGTCTTGATCTTGTTGGAAAAATGTTGTTTGGATGAACATCCATGAAGTTTTATTTTCGGTTTCATCCTTTTCCTTTTCTTTTATTTTCGGCCTCAAGGCCAAGATGATGATGGCTTGATAATGAGTGCTCTCCAAGATGTAACTATGAGTTCATCTCAACATGAGGCCTCTAAAGCTTGAATCTTTTTGAAGAAAAGCCTCACCTTTTTTCAAGTTTTAGTCAAGTATGAGCTATGTTTCTCTTGAATCTCTTGGAACCTCACTTTCTTTTCCTTGAATGTTTTGGCCATGTAGGCCTTGGATGCTTGGAAAAGTGGAAGCTTGATGATGAGGGTTTCATGTTGATGCTTGTCACATGAACAACCTCTAAAGCTTGAGTTTTTAAAAAGAAAAGTTTCATCTTTTTCAAGATTTATTCAAGAATGGGTTATGTTTCCTTTGAACCCTTAAAAACCTCATTTCTTTCTCTCAAGGTTTCGGCCATGAAGACCTTTGAAACTTGGAAAAATGTAACCTTGATAATGAAGGTGTCATGATGGTGCTTGTCACTCAACAACCTCTAAAGCTTGAATTTTTTTAAGGAAAGTTACATCCTTTTTCCAAGTTTGAGAAAGAAAGGAGTTTATGTCTCTTGAACTCTTTTGGACTTCACTTTTTCCTCCCATGTTTTCGGCCATGTAGGCTTCTAAGACTTGGGAAAAATGAAAGCTTGATGATGAGTGTTTCATGTTGATGCTAATCACATGAACAAACTCTAAAGCTTGAAACTTTGATCTTAAACCAAGCATGGTTTCAGTTTTGCTTTCTTCTCTACCATAAACTTTGTTTTAAATGTTGGTTTTAAGGAAGCTATGTACTCAATGATGAGGACTTAGGATGTTGATGTCCTAGATTGTAACACCCTAGTAATTAACCAAATACACCTAGGTTGAATCTGATTAATGACTAGACTTTATTACTCCTTGCTTTGGTTCTTTCTTCATAATTTGAAAATACTTAGTGAAATTACGAGCCATTTTTTTTAAAAAAAAATCATAATTGAAAACGTGAGCCGAGTACAACGTGAACGAGTAAGCGGAGTATAATAAGACATTTAAGAATATATCACATCATATCACTTGGGCTCCATCATATAACATCCATAAGCACATTATAACATATATTTACATACAATAACCTCACTCAAAGGGTGGGTTATGATCATACATCATTGTCTTATGCAAGCCCATAAAAGAAAATATACATAAGGAAATACATGCCCCTAAACTAGATAACTCCATAAGCCGGGAAGGTTATCCTAAAACTAGGGTGCATGAACACACATAAATCTACTAAGAACCTTCTATGGCCACTGTCCTGGAAATGGGGGAATAAATCTGATCCACTAATGAGCTCCCTCGGGAGGGGATACACGAGATGCACCAGGCTGGGGTCGCATGGACGGCCTTCTCGCTAACCTCGGTTGAACAACTGTTTCCTCACTACCCTCTCTTACACGTGTGGGAGTAGGAGCAGAGCTCTCAGAATATACATGAGTAGGAGTGTCCTCTGAAGGATCAGTTTCAGAATATCTCGTCTCGAGAACATACTCTGGAAATCCATGGACAACAAATGAAGCGGGATAAGAACGTAACATCCTTTCATCAAGTGGACGTGCATGTTCGAAAACCATTTCATCGCCATAGGGAGAAGTGGGAGAAAATCGATAACTAGGGATAGGATGTGCAAATGGACGACCTATGTAAATAAAAACACGAATCACAAGACCTCCTTCAAAATGATACGAGCGCGGATCATAGTGGAATTCCCAAGTAGGGGTATCAACGAACAGGACGAATGTCGCCATTTGAATCTGGAGACAATGACGGAAATAAAGAAAAGGGAGTGAGAATCTTGCTAAAGAATTCTCAGTAGGGTTCCTCCTTCTACAGTGTCATCATCAAAGTCCCCAGGAACCTCGGGATTATTCTAAAATAGTGAGCATGCAAAGATTCATTTTAAGTTCGAACAAATACTTAACCGAGGTTCGTCAATTTTTAATCATGCGTCTTATAATGCATCATAATCTTAACATGTCATATTTACAATGAACTTTACCTTTATCATTACATCATATTCCTCATCATCATTATCAAAATAACATGCATAAAAGAACGTCATATAATATTAGCTACACATGGACATAGTGCACATATTTCATTTCTTTAGTGCCTTAGGTGACTTAAAATCTTATCATCATCATTATTTTCCTTGAGCCACCCTATACTCCACCCTTTTGGGAGTAATTTAGGTTATGAGCTCATACTTTACTAGTCGTCACTAGCATATACTTATCCCTTTTGATAAGCAAAGTCCCGACTCTACCCTTTTGAGAGAACGGGTTAGGGGGCTAAAATCACCTTTTCACCACCTATAGTCTGATGGTTCCAAAGGATCATTTTCTTATAAGTTTAAGTCACCATTAAATCTTTGCATGTTATATCACAATATAATTCATAAACATCATAGCATTTTTCTCATTTATAGTCTTAAGCTAGAATAATATATATCAACTATAATCATGCATCTGGGAGATTCCCAGGAAAGAGAGGTGGGTCACAATGGACACGCTTAAATACCAAGTCTTTCCTTAGCCAGAACCTTTCCAAATTACACTTTTACAATGATACATTTTCTTCTAGCAACAAAGGTAAATTTTACATAATAAAGAATATTTCATGCATAAGCATTCTCATTATTTGCAACAACAACTATAACATGCAAGCCAGGAAATCATTCAATGATATCAAGTACTTAATAAGCATCCAATACTTACATAGAATTATCAATTATAGAACTAATTAGTTATGCACCTAAGGGATTTATTACCATCCTTACGATTATTTATAAGCCTTAAGAACACTATTAAATCAAATGGGGTAGCATAGGTAGTAAGTTGTTCCTAAGGTTTTACAGTATGTTAGAAGTTATGTTTTAAATCCTTTCTTGTTACCAGCTTTCCTTATGATGCTGAAATTAGTTACTAAACCAATTATGAATCATTTTCCCTTATTTAAACATAATAAAACCTGGTTCTTATCGTTGCTAAAGATTCTGGATAGAATGCATAAATTTCATTCCCTAGGGTTCTAGAAATCTTGTTTTTATGGTTTTCTAGTTGCTAAGTTCATTTTTAGTGTTCGGGATCAATCCTAGTCTAATTGATACCAAATTTTTTGTGGCTAACTAATCCTAGACAGAATTATAACATACTAAAACAGATTTGGCATTGGCTAAACTTAAAGGGGTAAAAAACTAGGTAAATTCTAACTCTTCGGTTGTTCTAGGGAGCTAGTTTTATCTTTAACATGCAGTGAATTATTCTCTTAACAATAAACCATAATTATCGCAACTTCAAACATATCAAATCATTATCATACATTGATACTAAACTCAGATCAGTGGTCGAATCATGAACCTCATGCAATTACATAGAATCATATTTTAAGTGCATATAAAATACTAGTTCCCCGTAAAATCCTTGTAAAGTCTTAAAACTCATTCAGAAACTAGTTCTTTTGTCAAACTTGGGAGGATCTTCACAATTAAAATTCTCACTTAAGATAAAAGGAGTAAGTCTTGAGCTTTAGAGATTTAGGTGACATCTTAGAATTATAAACTTGCTATGCAACCTTATTTTAATCTTATCTTTATAAGGTGATGGCTTGGAATTATAAACATGATATGCAATTCCATTTCTTTATCTTTAAGATTTAAGGTGATGACTTGAAAATTAAACATGATGCAAGAACTTGAAATATAAACATGATGCAAGAAATCGAGCGCAGTAATCCGCACAGACCAAGAGAGGGAGAAGAGAATATCAAGAAACCAGACCGAGCTAGTAGTCCGCACAGACCTGAAGGTAGAAGAGAATTATTATTACATCTTTTTAAGCTCCAATCTCAAGAGTTTTTAAAGAATAAATTCTTTAACTCCAATAATCATATTTCTTTGCTTGTGATACATGGCCAAGTCTTTGACTTCTAGGATCTTTAGGTGATGACATAAAATAAACATGTCATGCGTTGATTCTTTTAGCCATTCTAAAATAAAGTGAGAGCATAAATTAAATATGAGATGCAACCTCTTTATTATCTTGAAAGATTAAGTGATGACTTGAAACATAAACATGAAATACAAGCTTGGAAAATACATCTTTCAAGTTCTAAACTAAAAATCTTTGTTTTAGCATCATAAAGCATTATTCTTTAAAGTTTTGCATCAAGTGGAGTTTTCAAGCTTTAGAGGCCTAACTTGTGATGGATTTACAACCCACCCTCAAGGTCCTCATCATCAAGCCATCATCTTAGTTTCACCTAGGCCATATGGCCGAATTGGTTAAAGAAAAATGAAGAGGAAAACCGAAATGAAAAGCTAAGGTAAGTTCATAATTTCATCATTTTGAGCTAAAAACACAACTCCTCAAAGCATAGAAATAAATTTAGAAACTACTCCCTACCTAATCTGAGTTGAAGAAGAGGAAGAGAACTTGATTTCTTGAAGTGAAATGAAACAAAATCTCTTTGAAAAAATTGAAGAAAGAATTCAGCCAAAGAGGAGGAAGAAAGAAAGTTTTTGGTGCTCCTAAAAACTAGTTATGAACAAAGCATTCCAAGACCACTCAGCAAGCCTATTTATAGAAGATTTTGAGGCTTCTAATTGGCCAAAATGAGGAGGTAGTTGGCGATTTTTGCAGGAGAAATAAGGGAGGAAAAATCATTTTAGACAAAGTTGTATGAAATTAAAGAATTATGTCTCTTATGGTGACATTTTGGCATTTTGTTTTAGTGCAACTTTTGGCAATAATTCAGCTGCATAATGGCATCAATAATTTCCTCCATTACAGCCCAAAGAAGTGAAATTTGTGTGTTCCATGCATTATTTAGGTGTAGGCAAGGTATTCATGTAATTTAGAGAATTTACTGATTAAGGGCTTAAGTGAATTAGTAAGCAATTTGGGTGTTTTTGAGCAATTTTGGGTTCTAATCAATCTAAACACATAATTTTGACTCTAGATTAATATTTAGAATTTAATAAGCTTTAATTTGAGCCTAATATTGCTTAGGTTTCAGATTATCACAATTAAAAATCTGAAACTCATAAAACTGCCCAAAACAGGGCAAAATCGTATTTTCACTTAAAAACTGCCCAAGGCCACCCGAGCTTAACCAATGGTTAATCATGGCTTAAAAACAAATTTTAAAACATTTTAGTGAGGTTCGGGCTCAGTCTGCGCATCGAAGTTAAAAATGCGACCCACGGGCGTTTTGGTCATTTCGCGCGTCGAAACTCAAAATTGAGATCCTTCTGCTCTATTAACACACATGACACAAACAATCCCTTATTATCATCAAAACATCCCCTTGAGAATAGGTGGGGCCCACGATCCTCATTTTCTGAGTAAAATAACTTCAGGGGCATTTTGGTCATTTTATACGTACAGAAATTCGGGATTTGCGACTCTCGCATGAATCACTCCTAACCTCTCTTCTAATGTTATATTTCTTTATTGAGGATTGTTCGGCCTCAAATATTATGTAATAATTACCTACAGTAATTTGGTAATTTCTAATGACAGTAAAAATTACAGTAAAAATTGGGGCGTTACATAGATCATCAAGATCTTGGTCCCTAGAGTTTAAAAATGGTTCATTCTCCATGATGGGGATTCGGCCACTTCCAAGTTCTTTAAGGTTATGATTTATTTTGAGTATTCTAGCACTAGTAGTTTCCTTTTCTTGTGAGGATGAGGTTTGGGTTGGAACTAGGTTCTCTTCAAAAGTCTTGCAAGAGCTCTAGACAAGATAAAAGTAACTTGCATTCACGTTTACTTTATGCTTTGCATAGCACGTTTATTTCTATGCTATCACTAAACTCCAAGATAAGGAATGAACTTGCATAATGCACGTTTAAATTCCAAGCTTCGCATTCCATGTTTATATTTCAAGTCCTCACTTAAGAACTTAAAGATGTAAAACGAGAGCTTGCATATCACCTAAAATAATCTCGAAGCCTTTCTATTTCGGCCTTAAAGTCGATTGTTGCTGGGCCTAGAGTACTAAAATAAAGAATGGAACTTGCATATTTACTTTCAAGTTTTGCATATTTACTTTGAGCCTTGCATATTTAATTTCAAGTTCTTGCATTTCATATTTACTTTGAAGCTCTCACTTTACTCTCTAATGAAGAATAAAATGGAATGCATAGCACGTTTACTTTTATGCCATCACCTAAGAGACTAGAGCTCAAAGACTTGCCCATTTCATCTTGAGAAAAGATCCATCAAGGAGGTATTTCTTGGATATGCATTCGGCCATGTAATGATAATGGCTCAAGCATGAGTTTTATTTAGTTACAAGGGCCTATAACCTATGTTTTAGGATTTTCTTAAGCATAGGTAGTCTTGAAGAATGCTTCAAGCATGTTTTTATGATTTAAATCCTAACCACGAAAGAAAATAGATAGGTACTGCCCTATGTCTTTTGTAAAGGTTTTTGACAAGATAAATTGATTTCCAAAGAGTTTTAGAAGTTTCAAAAGTGTTCAAATAGAAACTAGCAAACTATGTGAACTAGAAATGTTTTATTTTGAGCATTTACATGCCTTCAAGTTTCAATTCTGCCCTTTTATTTTCCAGCACCTTAAATTCTGTTTTGGGTGGTCTATATGTGTTTAAATACCTTGCCTTATGTATGATAAAGGTTCTAGGCATCTTAGGCATGCCTAGTAACTTGAAATGCTTGAAAATGTGAATTCTAGAACACTTAGAATCAAAAGTAAAACTGTTTCTGTCCAGCAACCCTTAGGTGCAGAAATCATGTTTTATAATTAGTTTATATGTATAGGAATCCCTTACAATTGGTTTAGGGATGATTTATAGTGCCTTGGGCGAAGACAGAACTTAAAAAGGGTCTGAAACGTAGTTTCTAGAACCCCTGCGGAACTGAACTTATACATTCTGTTCCAGCATTGTTTCAGTGTATAGAATCACATTATATGATGTCTAGATGAGTGAGAGTGACTCATAATTGGCTTAGGTATTAATTCTTGCATCATAGGAAAAGTCGGTAAAGAGAAAGGATCTAAAACACAACTTCTAGAACACCGTAATCCATCAAAACTATGCTTATTGCCTATGCTGCCCAGCCATAATAAATTAGGTTCTAGGACTTAATAAATTATGGTAATGAGATTAATCAATCCCTTAGAGGCATAAGGAAATAATTTGGAAGTTTGAGGTTACCCGATTTAGGGGTTTATTCTTAAGGGAATGATTTATATGTTCTATATGAATGATAATGGATTATTGTGTTGTCTCATGACCACTATGATGCTATGCGAGTTATTGCTCTTAAATGATGATTGTATCATTTGCATGTTATGGTTCCCTTTAGAACTTTAAAGATGCCCATGTTAGAATTACACGATATATGTGACATGCATGAAATATGTAGCATCTTGCTATGACTAAACTATGAGAAAATGATCCTTTGGAACCATCAAACCATAGGTGGGGATGAGGTGATTCATATGTAACATGCATGAACTATGGGGCATCTTGTCATAACATGCTAAGACTTAAGGTGACATTAAATTATGAGAAAATGATCCTTTGGAGCCATCAAACTATAGGTGGGGATGAGGTGATTCTATGCCCCCTAGCCCCGTACTTTAAGTCGGGATTTTTAACTTATCACAATGTGATAAGTCCAGATGCTAGTGACGACTAGCTGGGTATGAGCTCATAACCTAGAGATTTCTCAAAAAGGAGAAATATTAGGGTGGCCCCAGGAAGAAAAGAATAATATGTCAACGTCACCTAAGTAACCAAGTTAAGCTACCATGCACCATGTTTTAAGTACCAAGTTCTACGTTCCACGATTCATGTTTTATGTACCATGTACTATGTATCAAGTTCCATGTTCTATGTTTTATGATCTATGTTTTTATGACCCATGTATCATGCCCTATGTCTATGAATGCTATACTTGCTAAAAAGCTAGTACTGTTTGCATATGCTATTGACATGCATTCATTCAATATCTATTGCATTCATATCATTAAGACTCATGTTAAAAGGCACCCACTTCGGATAAATAGATTTAAGAAGTTTAAAAATCGATCCTTATGTATGCACACCCTTTTTATAATGAAAACCGGAGTGGCTGGGGACGATGTCGATGACATTTGTGTTAGAGTCGGAAATCCCTACTGAGAATCTTGAATAAGTTTCTCATCCCTCTCTTTTCTTTCGTGTCGTCTCTAGACAAGGATAGTAACGAGGTTCGTGACTTCTTCTGAGGTTCGTGCTTAAAGGTCACTTCAGCAAATGGATGCCGAGGGTCGTTGCGGAAGAATAGATAGGATAGTCTCTAGGTTGTTACTTATCCAACCTCGTAGGTGGATAAGAAGTATTTCATATAAATATGCATATTTTGGTGTGAACATTGATGCTAGTACTATGTAACTACAATGATATGGTTATGATATGTGGTTAATATAATGTTGTATTTCATGTTTATATGTGATTTCTTTTCCTTGTAAGTTATGTTTATGACGAACGAAAGGTTTTATATTAATGCGAGGCTCACGTTTTTGTTTTCAAGTTCAAAAAGAAAAATTTATTCGTATTTTCCGCTAAGTAATTTAAAGAAAAGATGAAACTAAGAAATAATAAACTAATGGTTAACCTAAATACGTTCTAGGAGTATTGGGTTAAAAATTAGGATGTTACAGCACCACTTATAGGGGAATCCAAAGGGAGGAAATTGTTTTATTAATTGTGGGTTAGTGGTGTATTTAAGTGTATTTTTTGGATTAGCCCTAAGATTAGGAGTTTATAGTAAAATGTGTAAGTGAAAGGATAGGTAATTAAGGCTATGTAGGTTATGATTAGTGGGCATTATAGCCTTTTAGGGGAGTCTATCTCTATTTATCCTAGGCTTTCAACTACATCCTAGGCTTCCTTTTGAGGTGTAGAGGGTGAATAGTGAAAACATTATTCAAGATTCTATGTTCTAGAAGCTTTGAGTTCTTTAAAAGAAAAGGGGTTTTGAGTTTAATCTAAGCAATCTTAGGTTCTAATTAATTTTAATGACTTATTTTGACTCTAGATTAATTATGGAAATTAATTAACCTTTGATTAGAGCCTAATATTGCTTAGGTTTGCTCAATTACATCATTAGACTCAAAAACACTATTCCAGGGGCAAAATCGTAATTTTGCGCTAAAATTGCCCGGGACCATCGGAACTTAAATAGACACTTTTAAACACTTGAAAACATTGTTTTGAACCTTCAGGGAAAGTTTCGAAGGAAAGAAATAAGAAGGGGGTGAGGTACTTTTTCTAGCAATACCATGGCTGTACCTCAAAGGAGTCAATTCAAGTCCAATAAGATCCCTAAAAAGACAAGGAGTGGTGAGGTAAAATGCTTTTAAGTGTTTGGGGAGAGGTCATATAGCTTCGAGTGTCCAACCAAGAAGACTATGTTACTTAAGGAGAATGGAGAAATTACTAGTGAGTCTTCAGCTAGTGAAGCCGAGGAAGAGGAAGAGGTAGATAAGGAGATCATTGTGGAGGCCATAGATGCAACTGCTCGATTTTTCTCATGTACAAATGACCAAAATGTCCCTGAGACAATTTTTGCTGGGAAGATAAGGATAGCCGACCCCAGCAATCCCCAAAGGGCTGTTTTAATGTTGAACGAGGATTAGGTGTGCTATATGTGTTAATAGAGTAGAATAATCTCATTTTTGAATTTCTGTGTATGAAATGACCAAAACCCTCCTGTATCCAATGGACACAGAATTGACCCCCGATTGGACCCAAACCTTGCCCGGACGTTTGAAATGTTGTTCTTAAGAGTTGCTTAATGTCTAGTTGAGCTCGGGTGGTCTCAGGAAGTTTTTATGAAAAATTACCGTTCTACCCCTGATTAAGGGCATAACAAGTTTTATTACATATTAATGAAACCTAAGCAATAGTAGGCTCTAATCGAAGATTAATTTATTTTAATAATTGATCTAGAGTTAAAATGATTAATTAAGGTTAATTAGGGCCTAAGATTGCTTAGAGAAACTCAAAACCCTTTTCTTAATTCAAGAATTAATGTCATGTCAATTTAAAATAGTATTTCTTCTATTCAATTCCTTAAATCATGGGAATAGTCATGTGATGAGATTCCTTACTAATAAAGGTGGATTTGCACTAATTGTGCAAGAACACTCTTTAATCTTATCTTAAGCCACCGTAATTACCCACTTTCTCACCTAAACACCTAACTACAAATCCTTAATCAAAGGCCTAACCAAATCTACTCCTAAACACACTTCTAATCCATATTAAAATGAAATAAATCCTCCGCCATTTTCCTTTTGAAATGGCCAGCCACTTCCCTCCATTTTTCACTCAATCACATGTTGAATTTCAATTAAAAATACACTCCAAAGAACCATACCTTGAGCCATACTTTGAACCATGCCTACACCATATCATGAAAAGAGATAATTTTTCTCTTTCTCTTCCTCCCACATGGTCAGCCACACTCCCCCCATTCATGCTCCCATATGTTTCATTTTTATATAAATATAAGGAAACTCTCCAAAGAACCATTTTCTCATTCTCTTCCAAACCTCAAGTTCTTAAGTTTTCTCTCTAACTCTCAAGAGTTCTCTTCTTCTTCTTCTTCTTCTTCATTCTTCAAGAGCCACCACCCTCCACCACTCCTCAACCCCAAACCACCACATAACTATCATAGAACTTCCTGTCAACACTTAACCTCTCCATTTCCAAGGTCAAAAATCAAAGATAAACCTCTCTTCCTTCCTTTTCCTCCTTGGCCGAAAATCACCTTGAGGCTCTAAGGAAGATTTGTTCTTCTCATCTCATTTTCAAGACCAAACTCTTCTCTTTACAAGAAACACATCTTTGGTAGGGATTTTTATGTTGAGTTATTTTTCTTTCTCTTGTTCCTTCTTTTTCAGTTTTAAGCTTCTTCTTCTCCTCCATTTGTTTTTGTTGTTGTTGTTGTTTAATGGTTAGAAACCATAGCTTGATGATGAGGATCTTGATGTCGATTGAAAAGCCACCATTTGTTTGACCTCTAAAGCTCAAAGTTTCATTATTTTGGTTTTAAGAGTTTTCTAGTAATGAAAGATTGTGATTTTGTCACCACTTGATTTTATGGGTTCAAGACCCATCCCTTTCAACTTAAGGTTGATCAATGTTTTAGAGTTTGCACTCTAAATAAGAGTCTTGAAACTCAAACCTTAAAGAACTAATTGAAAATACATTGTGCTTTCTTTTGAGCTTGATGATGAGTCTAAGGAGACAAGGTTCTTGGAACCACAATGATGAGAGACTCTAAAGCTCATGCTCATTGAGTAATATTGATCGGTGTTTTAGAGTTAGCACTCTAAATAGGAGTCTTGAGCCTAGAGCCTAAAGAAGTAATAAAAGGAAATGCATTCATATTTATATTTCAAGCCCTTGCATTTCATATTTACATTTCAAGTCTTGCACCTCATATTTACTTTCAAGTTATCACCTAAAGCTTGAAGATAAGAAATGAACATGCATTCCATATTTATATTTCTTGTCTAGGACGTTTATGTTTCAAGCCATCACTTAATCTCAAAGATTAAAAATGAACTTGCATCATCATATTTAAATTTGAGCCTCGCATATCATGTTTATATTTCCATTGCCATCACCTTATTATGCCAAGATTAAAATGAGACTTGCATTTTCATATTTAAATTTATGTCATCAGCTATAAATATAGAGCTCAAGGTTTACCCCTTTCAATTTACTTAGGAATTTTGGGTTCCATGGGCATTTACCTTTATAGAGGTGTTTTGATTTCAAAAAGAAAGTGGAATAAGGTTCAAAATGGTTTTAGAAGGGAAGAGTAACACAAGGAATGTTTACAACTTGGATTTTTGAACTTTGAAGTTACTAGTAATCAATTACCAGGGGGATGTAATCGATTACCAGAGAGGTCTACGATGCCCAAGTATGAACTTTTGGCCTGAGTAATCGATTATGACATCATGTAATTGATTACGCGATGTTCTGAGAAACTCAGAACACATTCCTGGATTCTAGTAATCGATTACCACTTCATATAATCGATTACTCAGATGTTCTTGAGGCCCAGAAAGCATTTTCAATAGTGGTAATCGATTACAAAGCTCATTTAATTGATTACCAGAGCCCATAACCTTCCTATTTTGAAAACTCGAGCTGTGTAAGCGATTACAAGGCTCATGTAATCGATTATCAAAACCTAAAATGTGCAAATAAGTGTTTTCCTACTTGTATGACATAAATCTATGATCTTGTACAACTTGAATCTTGACCTTGTATGCCATGAATCCATGATCTTGTATAACATGATCTTTAACTAAGTATTTTCTAAAAGTTAAAATCAAGAATTGGAACAAATGAGTAACGGCTAATATTTAACTTGAATACGTCCTAGGCATGTTAGGTTAAAGATTAAGGTGTTACATTTTGGTATCAGAGTAGTTCAGTTCTTACGAAGCCTAAGGATTGGACTGACTATGCTTCTTAAGCATGACGTGATGGTTATGTCATGTGTAGTTGCCTTATCAGTAGGATAAGCTTAGGAATAGAGATACATGACTGTCATATGTTGTACGTGCCATGGTAACTAGCTCACTTTACATTAAGTATTGAGCTTGATCGCCTCAGTATTTTTTGTTTTGTGTGCTTAGGAAGCAATGGCACCGCAACAATGAAACAGGAATTTGACCGAGAGTAACCAAAACAACGAGATGGCTGGAGCCTTTTGAGACATGGTGAGGGCCATGCAGATCCTGTTTGAATGGATGGACCATCAGGACAATGCTAGCCACGGTCCTAATGCTGCTGAGGACCTCGAGCATGCCAGGTTTGGAGGGTTTCGAAGGGCAAACCCTCCCTTTTTCTGAGGAGCTTTTAAATCCGAACATCGTTGATGAATGGATCAAACACATGGAGAAGATCTTCTCATTAATCCCTTATTCTGAGGAGCAAAAGGTGACTTTCTCCACCTATATGTTAGAAGCAGATGCCGAGTTCTGGTCGACCGGCACTAGGAGGTTGCTCGAGGCGTCCGACACGCCAATCAACTAGGAGCTATTCAAAAACCACTTCTACGAGAAGTATTTTCTGGAATCCGTACGGAATGCAAAGGATATTGAGTTCATGCAACTAGTGCAAGGAGGCATGAGGATCGCACAATACACCGTGAAGTTCGAGGAGCTGAGTAAGTTCTCCAAAATCTTCCAAGGGAACCTCGACAAGGTATGGAAATGCATCAAAGATGAGGAGGTACTGAAGGCAGAAATCAGCATTGCTGTTGCGCATTTGGAGATCAGGGACTTCCCTACCCTCGTCAACAAATGCCGCATCATTGAGGACGGCCAAAAGAAGTTGAGCACATCAAAGGCTAATGGCTTCACGAAGAAGTTAGGACCCGAAGCTCCAAGGTTCAAGCCGTAGACTCGACCCCTTTTCGACCCCAACCAAGGCGGTAGTCTAGGCCGCCGTTCCAACCCCAAGGCCCTCAAAGAGACTTCAAGGCGCCATAAAGAACCCCAGCTCTACCCTCAAGACCTACACCCGCTGCCGTATGCTCCAAGTGTGGGAAATCTCATGGAGACCTGCCCTATCGAGTAGGCCTGGGTGTCTACTACCGATGTGGAAAGCACGGCCATTACTCGCAGGAGCGCACGGAGAGAAACCGAATGACCCCAACCCCAAGCCGCAATGCCAAGGGAGAGTCTTCACTCTCAATGCCGAAGAGACAATGACGTTGCAAAACCTCATAGAAGGTAAGTATGAAATGCATGGTAGGACCTTCGTTGTACTATTTGACTATGGTGCTACCCATTTGTTCATCTCCCATTCTTGTGTTGAGTCCTTGAATTTGCTTGTGTCTGAACTCCCCTTTGATCTTACTATTTCTACCCCTACTGGAAAACTGTGTGATGCTTAATTGCTATGAAAAGTCCATCATTTTTGTTCCCATCCCTAGTGAACCTAGAAAACCCCTAAGTTTGTATATAAATGTTGTAGAAAAAAATAGTGGTAAGGGAGAAAATAAGGGTTACATTCTTCTGGCCGCTAGTGTTGTGGACTTTGAGCAAAACTTTGATGAGATACCTGTCGTGAGGGACTATCCTAAAGTATTCCTAGATGAGATACCTGAGTTTCCCTCCATGAGAGAGATAGAATTTTCAATAGAATTGCTTCCAAGAATGGGACCTATATCTATAGCCCCTTACAAGATGTCCCCTATAGAACTCATCGAGTTAAAATCCCAGTTAGAGGATCTAATAGAAAAAAAGTTTGTGAGACCTTGCGCATCACCATGGGGAGCCCCGGTGCTGTTTGTAAAGAGAAAGGACGGGAGCATGAGGTTGTGTTGATTATAGACAATTAAACCAAGTGATAATGAAGAATAAGTACTCTTTGCCTAGGATTGATGATTTTATGGATCAGTTAAGAAGGGCAACGATGTTTTCTAAGATTGATCTGAGGTCAAGATACCACCAGATTAGTGTGAGGGATGAGGATATACCAAAAACAGCCTTTTGCACTCGCTATGACCACTTTGAGTTTAACGTCATGTCCTTTGGATTAACGAATACTCCGACTGTATTCATGGACTATATGAATAGGATCTTTTGACCCTATTTAGATCAATTTGTGGTTGTCTTCATAGATAATATACTCATCTATTCCAAGACCCATGAGGAGCATGACCATCATTTGAGAATAGTGTTGGAGATCCTAAGAGAAAAGAAACTATATGCTAAGCTATCTAAGTGTAAATTTTGGCTAAAGGAAGTAAAGTTTATAGGGCATGTAATGTCAAAAAGAGGCATTGTTGTTGACCCTAGTAAGGTAGTGGCTGTGATGAAATGGAAGAGACCTACCACAGTAATGCAAATTAGGAGCGTTTTGGGTTTGGCAGAAGGGATTTTCCCATATTTCCTTACCCTTGACTAAGCTTAGTAGGAAGAATGCTCTTTTACTTGGACCCCGGAGTGTGAAAAGAACTTTCAAGAACTGAAACAGAAGTTAACCTCAACCCCAATTTTAGTTTTGCTTGACCCCAATGTTTCTTTTGAGGTATATTGTGATACTTTCGTGAAAGGCTTAGGTTGTGTGTTGATGCAAAATAGGCAAGTGGTGGCCTATACGTCTAGACAACTCAAGCCTCACGAGGAAAACTACCCACCTATGACCTAGAGTTAGCCGTTGTAGTGTTCGCTCTAAAGGTGTGGAGACACCATTTGTATGGAGTAAGGTTCGAGGTGTTCTTAGATCACAAGAGTTTGAAATATTTCTTTGATCAGAAGGAGCTGAACATAAGACAAAGGAGGTGGATGGAGTTTCTAAAAGACTATGATTTTGGATTAAACTATCACCAGTGCAAGGCCAACATTATGGCCGACGTCTTGAGTAGGAAATGCTTGCACCTATCGTATATAATGGTTAAGGAGGTAGAGCTGATCGAAAAATTTAGAGACCTGAACCTAGGGATGACCTTAACCACCAAAAGCATAAGGGCATGCCACCTTAGTATGATGAGTGACTTTAAGAGAAGGATCACTCAAGCCCAACAAGAGGATGAGGAGTTTCAGGAAACTCTAGAGGCTGTACAGACTTTAAAGTAACGATGGTGTGTGGAAGTTTGAAGGGCGAATTTATGTGTCGACAAGTGGTGACCTCAGAGGGAGATCCTGGAAGAAGCCCATAAAAGCCATTTTACCATTCACCCGGTACCACCAAGATGTATCAGGATCTAAAGAATATGTTCTTGTGGCTGGGTTGAAAAAAGGATGTAAGTGCATGGGTGAGTAAGTGCTTACTCTGTCAAAAGGTGAAGATTGAGCACTAAAAACCCTCTGGAATGCTGCAACCCCTATCAATATTCTAGTGGAAATGGGACAATATCTCAATGGATTTTGTGATTGGACTACCAAGGACCTAAGCAAATCATGATGCTATATGGGTAGTAGTGGATCGACTAACCAAGTCAGCTCACTTTTTACCTATCAAGGTAACTTACTCCTTGGATAGGTTAGCTTAGTTATATATTCAAGAGATCGTAAGATTACATGGGGTACCGACAATGATAATCTCGGATCGAGATCCGTGGTTTACGTCACGGTTTTGGGGAGCCTTTCAGAAGGTGTTTAGTTCAAAGCTGTGTTTAAGCACGGCTTACCACCCTCAAACTGGGACAATTCAAGAGGACCATCTAGATGCTAGAAGATATGCTAAGGGCATGTGTGTTGGACCGAGGAGGGAGCTGGGACAAGTACTTGCCGTTGATTGAATTTGCGTATAACAACCGTTATCATGCAAGTATCGGCATGGCACCGTATGAGGCCCTGTATGGACGAAAATGCCAATCACCCTTATGCTGGTATGAACCTGGGGACCAGAGTGTGTTAGGACCCGATGTCATGAGGGAAACTACGGAACAAATCAAGAGGATTAGGGATAGAATTCTCACCTCTCAAAGTCGACAGAAAAGCTATGCGGACAAACGGCGAAAGCCACTAGAATTTCAAGAAGGAGAACACATATTCCTTAGAATCACCCCTACCACAAGCATAGGTCAAGCTATGAAAGTTAGGAAATTGAGCTCCAGATTTCTTGGCCCATTTCAGATCCTTAATTGAGTCGGAACCATAGCATACCGTATAGCCCTACCTCCTAATCTATCCAACCTCCATGATGTTTTCCATGTTTCCCAATTGAGAAAATATGAGTCTAACTCGAGTCATGTGCTAAAGCTAGAGCAAGTACAATTAAGGGAAGACTTGACGTTTAACTTGCCACCTATGAGAATCGTAGACAGGGGAGTCAAGCAACTAAGGAGCAAGACTGTGCCCTTGGTCAAGGTAGCGTGGGGACGAGGAAGGACAGAGGAGTTTACCTGGGAGCTGGAGTCAGATATGATGGCACAATATCCCGAGCTGTTTTCAAGTAATGAATTTCGAGGGCGAAATTCTTTTTAAGGAGGGGAGTAATGTAACACCCCGATTTTTCCCATGTGCAAATGACCAAAATGCCCTTGAGGCCATTTTTACTGGGAAGATAAGGATAGCCGGCCCTGGCCATCCCCAAAGGGCTATTTTAATATTGAACGGGGATTACGTGTGTTATATGTCTTAATAGAGTAGAAGAATCTCATTTTTGAGTTCCTGCGCAAGAAATGACCAAAACGCCCACGTGTCTAATGGACATAGAATTGACCCCCAACTGGACCCGGACCTTGCCCAGGAGTTTGAAATGTTGTTCTTAAGAGTTGCTTAATGTCTGGTTGAGCCCAGGTGGTGCCGAGAAGTTTTTATGAAAAATTACCATTTTGCCCCTGATTAAGGGCATAACGAGTTTTATTACATAATTAACGAAACCTAAGCAATATTAGACTCTAATTGAAGAATAATTTATTTTAATAATTGGTCTAGAGTCAAAATGATTAATTGAGGTTAATTAGGGCCTAAGATTGCTTAGAGAAACTCAAAACCCTTTTCTTAATTCAAGAAATAGTGTCATGTCAATTTGATATAGTATTTCTTCTATTCAATTCCTTAAATCATGGGAATAGTCATTTGATGAGATTCCTTGCTAATAAAGATAGATTTGCACTAATTGTGCAAGAACACTCTTTAATCTTGTCTTGAGCCACCTTAATTACCCATTTGCTCACCTAAACACCTAACTGCAAACCCCTAATCAAAGGCCAAACCCAATTTACTCATAAACACACTTCTAATCCACATTAAAATGAAAGAAATCCTCCCCCATTTTCCTCTTGAAATGACTGGCCACTTCCCTTCATTTTTCATTCAATCACATGTTGAATTTCAATTAAAAATACACTCCAAAGAACCATACCTTGAACCATACCTACACCATACCATGAAAAAAGATATTTTCTCTTTCTCTTCCTCCCCCATGGCCGGCAACACTCCCCCCATTCATGCCCCCATATGTTTCATTTTTCTATAAATACAAGGAAGCTCTCCAAAGAACCATTTGCTCATTCTCTTACAAACTTCAAGTTCTCAAGTTTCCTCTCTAGCTCTCAAGAGTTCTCTTCTTCTTCTTCAAGAGCCACCACCCTCCACCATTCCTCAACCCCATACCACCACACAACCACCATAGATCTTCCTCTGAACACTTAACCTCTCCATTTCCAAGGTCAAAAATCAAAGACAAACCTCTCTTCCTTTCTTTCCTCCTTGGCTGAAAATCACCTTGAGGCTCCAAGGAAGATTTGTTCTTCTCATCTCATTTCCAAGACCAAGCTTTTCTCTTTGCAAGAAACACATCTTTGGTAAGGATTTTTATGTTGAGTTCTTTTTCTTTCTCTTGTTCCTTCTTTTTTGATTTTTGTAACGCCCCGATTTTCGCTAAACTTTCATAATGACCAAATTGCCCCTGAGGTCATTTTCACCCGAAACACGAGGGCGGCCGACTTTGGCCATCCTCATAGGGTTCATATGTTATATGAAGGGGATTGTATGAGCATGAGTGCCTAACAAAGCGGGAAAACCTCATTTCTGAGATTTCTGCGTGTAAATGACTAAAATACCCCTGTAACAGAATTAAGGCAGTATTAAGTTCCGTTTTGACCCGGACTTTGTTCTGAGGTTCAAAACAATGATTTTAAGGCATAAACTATGTTGGTTTAAGTCCTGGAGATCCCGGGCAACTTTTGGTAAAAATTACGGTTTTGCCCCTGCATATTGCATTTTCGGCTTAATGAGCCGTTTAACTCCAAACCTAAGCAATATTAGGCTCTAATTAAAGGTTAATTAATTTCCATAATTAATCTAGAGCCAAAACCATCACTTAGAATCAATTGGAACCTAAAATTGCTTAGGGAAAAATTCAAATCTCATCATAGCCTTATTCTTTAAAAAAAAGGAAAAAGAATATGTGAATAGTGTCGAATAGTGTTTCCACTATTCACATCAACTTTTCTTTTTGAGACAAGTTGTCACACTCACATCACTAGTCCTAGAGGTGTTGACTCCCAAATCCTTCTAGACCACCTCTAAACCTAGGGATTTATGGTTTTAATTAACCTATTAGTGCACCTAAGTACCTACTTAGCAATTTTTAATCCTAAGGCTAATCTATGTCACACCAAAACACACTTCTAGAACATGGTTTAAGGAGATATTTCTCCTCCCCAAGGCTGCCAAGAATGGCGCCATTTTCTCTAGAAATCATCAAAAAAATTAGTCTATGTGTTCAAGCTATCTTGTGACATGTGTCTTGAACACTTTCAATCAAGGATCAACTTTCAAGAAAAATTGTCACTCAAGACTCAGAATATTTTATATGGTAAATCAAGGTTTTCAATTCATTTCTAAAATGAATTAAATTATGTCTTTCAAATTCAAAAAGAATGATTTGTTTTTGTGGTCATTCAAGCTTTCTATCAAACTTTTTCAAGACAACATGTCTTACAACACATTACTTGTGCTTTGGGAATTTAAGTCTAGAAAATTTTCTCTTCTTTTTGGACATGAGGAGCACGGTTTTCTTCACCCTTGTGCAGCCCAAAATTTTGTGTTTTCATGCATTTTTAAAGGTTGGAAAATAAGGTACATTCTAGCCATGCTTTAGGACATGCATAGCTAGACTTTTCACCATACTTTGAATGACCAACACCATGCTTTGAACAAAGATATTTCTTCCTTCTTGTGGCTGAAATGTGGCCAAATTCTTCCCCCCAAAAAGCCTCCAATATTTAATTCATTTCACTTCTCTATAAATAGGTAGCTTAGGGAACTTGAAGCACCTTTGTGCATTTTCACTAAAGCTTTGAGTTAGAGCACTTTGAGTTTCTTTCTCTCAAGTTCAAGAGCTCATCCTCTCCAACCTCTTCATCTTCTTCACTTCCTCTCAATCTCAAACTCTAGGTAGGGAGCTCTTTAAGAATGCTTTCTTTTACTTTCATGATCAATGTTTATCTTGTTTGAAAGTTGTGTTGTTAGCAAGTTTTTCTCTCAAACATTTTCCGTTTCTTCTTTTCTCTTCCTCTTCATTTTCGGCCTCAAGACCAAAATGAGGAAAGCTTGATGATGAGTGTTCTTTTGGGATGACCATGTGTTCATCCTAACATGAGACCTCTAAAGCTTGAGTTTTGTTTGAGAAAAGTTTCATCTTTTTCATGTCTTGGTTAAGACAAGGCTATGTTTTTCATGAAAACGGTTTCTGAGCCTCTATTCCTTGATGTTTTCGCCATGAAGGCTTAAAGAGCTTGGAAAAATGGTAGCTTTGTAATGAGCACTTCATGTTGGCCTTTGTCACATGATCAAACTCTAAAGTTTGAGTTTTTCCAAGAAAGGTTTCTCTTTTCAAGTCTTGGTCAAAGAATGAGTTATGTTTCTTTGATGCCTTGAAACTTTCCTTTTCTTTTTGTTAGTTTTCGACCATGAAGGCCTCTTGGACTTGAAATATGAGGAGCTTGATGATGAGAGTTGTGTGATGATGTTTGTCACATGAACAACCTCTAAAGCTTGAGTTTTCTAAAAATAAGTTTATTATTTTCAAGTTTTGCTCAAGACATAGTTATGTTTCTCTTGGATCTTTGAAAACCCCATTTCTTTCCCTTGAGTATTCGGCCATGAAAGGCTTTGGGACTTAGAAAAATGGTAGCTTGATGATGAGGGCTTCATGTTGATGTATGTCACATGAACAAAGCTCTAGAGCATAGACTTCGTCCCTAGGCCAAGCATATTTCGGTTACTTTCCTCCATGTTGGTCATGAGTTTAGTTTTCTTTTCTTGTGAGGGTGAGTTATGGGTTGAAACCTTGTTTCCTTTAAAGTCTTGCAAGAGCTCTAAACAAGATATAAAAGAAGTTGCATCCACGTTTACGTTTATGCTTTGCATTAGCACGTTTATTTCCTATGCCATCACTAAGACCCAAGATAATGAATGAACTTGCACAATGCATGTAACATCCTAATTTTTAACCCAATACTCTAGAACATACTTAGGTTAAACATTAGTCTGTTACTTCATAGATCTCATTTAACTTTGAATTACTTAGCGGAAAATACGGGTAATTTTTTTTTGAAATAAAAGTGAGAGCCGCGTGATGCGATAAGCGGTACACCATGCAAAGTAAACAAATGTCTCACAACATCATAACATAAGACACAACATGAGTAACATTGAAGATCATCTCATATATATATAATTTGCCCACTTATAAGTGCGGGACTTTAGTTTAGTACAGGGGAAATGCATAAAAGAAAATACAACATAAACATAAACATAATCTACTCCCCTACCCGAGTGCATCTAATGGGAAACCTTTAAACAAAAGAAGGTTTATCCCCATCTAAGTGGTGTGTGCTCTAACTCGGGCCATCCATGGCCTCCTACTGGCGACTATCTCGTGATCGAGGCAGAAATCTGGGAAACTGGGCGAGCTCCTCGGGCGTGAAGAGGCGGAGCGGGGATCGAGTGTGAGCCCCGGGGTATGGCCGCATCTCCGGTCGTCGTGCACGCCTCGGCTGAGTCACGGTGGGCTCGCTATCCTCTCCAAAGTCCATAGGTATGGAAAGGGAAGATCCCTCGGAGGGTGCCTGGGTTGCCGAATCCTCGGAAGGATCCGTCTCCGAGAAGGACGACGGGCAACGGGGCACATACTGGGGGTAGTCTCGAGCGGCGGACGTGGATGATGGGGTACGACGAAGTCTCTCCTCTAGGGGACGTGCGTGCTCGAACACCAGGTCATTGCCAAAAAGTGAGACGGGGGACAAACGATGGGAATGTACAGGGGGAGTGAAGGGTCGACCCATGAACATAAACACTCTAACCGTGCATCGACCCACAAAATGGAATGACCCGTGGTCCGGGTCATGGTGCACCTCCCATGTCGGCGTGTCCACGAACGTCGCCATCTGAAGACGTGACGGAAAGAAAGAGGTAGAGGGAGTGAGAATCTTGCTAAAGAATCTCAGTAGGGCCTCCTACTACCTAGGTGTCATCATCATCTACGTCCTCAGGAACCTTGGGTTTATTTATACAAAATGACTGAGCATGTATTCGGTTCATTTTAAACTTTAAAATATATTTTAGCCAAGGTCCATTCATTTTAGGATGATCTTAATGTCATGGATGCAACATATTAGAAAATGTATGCATGGCACTACCTAATGCACATACATAAAACATAACATCAAGCATCAACATTCTTGGTGGCATAAAGTGGCAATAGTAACATTCATATGGGACAAAACTTAGTGACATAATCATCATCATGAAACTTCTCTTCCTCATGGGCCACCCTAAAAGACAATCGAACTGGGGGTGCTCGGCCGAACCGGTGTCACCCAGAATGTGTCATACATCTAGGTTATGAGCTCATACCTTAACTAGTCGTCACTAGTTCTTACTTACCACTTAACGATAAGCGTATCATAAATCCCGACTATCTGAGTACGGGTTAGGGGGCAAAACTCTTAGGGGTGCTCGGCCGAACCGGTGTCACCTAAGAGTATAAAATGGTACCGATGTCACATGAGTTCTATGGAGGTGCTCGGCCGAACCGGTGTCATCCTAGAACCCATCTTAGTACCTTAATTTTCAAAATCTCTTTAAGTCCCCAAATTTGTCGGAAATTAGCGGTCATTACACCGAATTTCCTTCCAAATTTGCTTTATGCCACATAAACATATAACCTCATAGATTCCTCATATGAATAACATCATCAACATTAGCATACTTCATGCATCATCATAAAACATCAAAACGCTTACCCTTACGGTAGCTTATGCTTTGACGCTTACGGGTCTTAATCTTGAGATATAGTTCTCTACATCCGTCGTTCATATTTTAAGCACCTAAGGCTCATAATTAGACATCATTCATAATCCTCTCATTTTACTTTTAAATGTGGATAGCATAGGGTGGAAATCCTAACATGCGAATACGGGGTTCTAGAACTTACGTTTTAGACCCTTTCTTGGTTCCGTTTTCGCCGAAGGCACTATATATTAAATCTAAATCAATTATGAGGCATTCCTATGCTTAAGGACTAATTATTAATCATGTTTACCATGTTGCAAGGGTGCTGGACAGAATCCAGAAAATTAAATGTTCTAAGAGTTCTATGTTTGCATTTTTACGGTTTTCTAGTTACTAGTTTCCCCATAGGTGCTAGAATTCAATTCTAACTCAAATGATACCAAGTTTTTCATGTCTAAACAATCTAAATCTGATTATGTCCCATTAAAACAGTTTGGAAAAGTTTCATAAACAAATGGGTCAAAACTATGTTAAATTCTAGCTTTACGGTATTTCTAGTTAGCTAGTTCCTTACCTATCATGCATAGGATCGCTTCTACATCATCATATGATATTTTCACACATTCCAACACATTAAAACATCATCATACAGCATCATATTCATCACATCAGAACCGAAAATATCTTGCCTCAATAAGAGAAGTAAATTGACATTTCTAGGTACATAAGTTAACTAGTTTCTCTTGGAATCATTCTAGAACTTCTAAAACTCTTTGCAAGACATTTTAAATCATCAAGAGGCTAAGTGAAGCCTTAGGTTAAAGACCAAAATATATTTCATCTCCTAAAAGAGGATAAAATCACAACTTGTGATGACATAACCTTATAAAGATTTGTAAGGCTTTAAGGAAAACTTAAAACATGGACTATTGGACCTAGTAGCTAGATGAAAACTCATTGCAAGTCCATCATCACTACTTGGCCGAAATTATGCATTCAAGGAATTACATTCACATTTAACTTTATCTTGGAATGAAATGGGCAAGTCTTTGAGCTCTAGGTTCTTTAAGTTGCGACATAAACTAAACGTGCTCATGCTTTTCATTTTTAATCTTGCTTACAAATTAAAATGATGACATAAATTGAATATGCAAGGCATAAACGTAACGTGCAAGCTTGAAAGTAAATATGCGAAGCATAATCTTAAACGTGCAAGCTTGAAAGTAAATGTGCAAGATTCAATTCTTTATTTTAGTGCTCTTGGCCCAACAACAATCGACTTTAAGGCCGAAATAGATAGGCATTCGAGAAATTAATTAGGTGATGATGCAAGTTCAATTCTTTATTTTAGTGCTCTAGGCCCAACAACAATCGACTTTAAGGCCGAAATAGAAAGGCTTCGAGAATTAAATCAAGTGATGAGACAAGTTCCATTTTAATCTTTATGTTCTTAGGTGATAGCTTGAAGGTAAAATGCATAGCAAGAATGTAAATATGAGTGCAAGCATAAAATAAATTATGCAAGTTCATTTTATCTCTCTAGAGCTCTTAGCAAGACTTTAAAGGAACTTAAACCTCACCCCAAACTCATCGGACCAAGACAAAGTAAAAGTCTAGAGTTCTTAGAACTCAACATAACATATTTAGAAAATCAAACATTTTGCATGTAAGAAGAATGGTAATGGCCGAAACTTCACGGAAAGAAAAGAAATATTTGAAACTCTAGAATCCATGATCTTGGTGATATATTAACACCAACATCATGAGACCTCATCATTGAGTTCATAGAGTCATTTTAAAACATTATCAAAGTTAAAGTTCTCAAGAGTTCAAGAAAGGGAAAACTAGAAACACTTTTGCTCAAGAACAAAGATCAAGCTCTAGAATTTGTTTCAAGTGATGAACATCATCATGAAACTCTCATCATCAAGCTCTCATTTCTTTGAACTCCAAAGGCCCATGGGCGAAACATAAAGAGGAATGAGGAGAAGAAAAGAAGTTCTAAAAGGAATCAAGAGAAACTATGAACATAAAGCTTGAAACAAGAACTTTAAAGAAAGAATACATGAAAGAAAATCCCTACTTGGTGTGATGAACTTGAAGATGGAAGAAGAAGATGAAGAAGGTGAAGAACTTGAAGAACTCCAAGAACTTGAAGAACACAAAGACTTTGAGAGAAAAAGAAAAGCTTTGAGTGTTCCTAAACTTAGCAAATGATCTAAAAGTGGTGCAAGCTCCTCAAGGCATTCTATTTATAGAGAAATGAAACAAATGGAGGGAGCTCATGGAGGAGGAGGTTTCGCCCATGAGGGTGCAGATTGGAGGCTTTCCATGAGTTCCATGAGGTGAGATAATGTGTTCTTGAGGTATGGTGAGGTATGGTTCAAAGCATGGTGAGGTATGGCTCAAGCATGGCTCTTTGAGTGAGAAAACAATTTAATATGTGTCAAAGGGGGAGGATGTGGCCGAAAATGCATCAGCCCATGGGGAGGATTAGTTTGCATTTTAATTGTGGTTTAGAGTTGTGTTTAGGTGTATCTTTGATTATGCTTAAGATTAGGAATTTGTAAGAAGGTGTTTAGGTAAGGTAAATGGGTAATTAAGGTGGTCTAGACATAATTAAGGAGTGGTCTTGCACCATTAGTGAGTTAAATCCTCAATTTAGAGTCTAAACAACTCTAGACACATTTCCTTGATTTAAGGAATTGGAGAGAGAAAACACTATTCAAGATTCCAAGACTAGGAGTCTTGAGTTCTAAAAAGGGATTTAATGTTTAATCTAAGCAATTTTAGGTTCTAATTAACTTTAATAAATTATTTTGACTCTAGATTAATTAGGGAAATAAATTAATCTTCGTTTAGAGCCTAATATTGCTTAGGTTTGCTTAATTACGTCATTAAGCTCAAAAGCACTATTCTAGGGGCAAAATCGTAATTTTGCACTAAAACTGCCCGGGACCACCGGGGCTTGAACAGAGACCTCTAGACACATGAAAACATGTTTTTAAACCTCTGGGGAAAGTTCCGGGCTCAAACGGCACCTTTACCCGTGTAACAACGCTATAGGGGTATTTTGGTCATTTTGACCCGAAACTGCGGAAAACGAAATTTTCGCTTCCGAAAGCATTCAAAGGCCATTCAATCCCCTTCAATCAATGAGTTGACCCTTCGAGGATGACCGAGTTGGTTACCCTCGAGTTCGGGTCAGGAAATGACCTCGGGGGCATTTTGGTCATTTCCCTCGAGCAGAAAAATCGAGGTGTTACAATGCACGTTTATGTTTCAAGCTTTGCATCTCATTTTATATTTCAAGTCATCACTAAACTCTAAGAATAAGAATGAAGATGCATTTCATCTTTACTTTGTGCTATCACTTTATTTTCTAAAGGACTATAAAATGAAATGCATAGCACGTTTATTTTATGTCATCACTTGAAACTTTAGAGCTCAAAGACTTGCCCAGTTCATCTTAAGAAAAGAATTTAATCAAGGAGATATCTCCTTGAACATCACTCGGCCATGTGGTGTAAATGGCTCTAGGGTGAGTTTCATTTAACTACAAGGGCCTATAATGCATGTCTTAGAATTTTTCTAAGCTTTGATGCACTTAACCAAGGTTTTAAACATGTTTTTAAGTTTTAAATCCTTGCCAAGAGCAAGCCGAAATGGCTGCTGCCCTTGGTGTTCCATGATGAGTTTTGGCAAAATAAACTTTGATCTTACATAGTCTTGAAGTCCCAAAAAGGTTTCAAGAGAAACTAGCAAGTTATATGGTTGAAAGAAAGGTTTTTCTCATGATTTTATGCCTTAAGGATTTCGGTTCTGCCTTAATAACTCCAGCACCTTAAATTCTATTTTGGGTGGTCTAAATATGTTGTAATACCTTGCCAAGTATGTGATAATTGGTCTAGACTCGTTAAAGCATTGTTAGTGACTTTGTTTGCTTAATGTGTGAATTCTAGAACTATAAAGAATGGCAAAATGAGTTTCTGCCCAGCCTTGATAAAATATTTAGAATCACATTAGATTATGTCTAGATGTGTGGGAGTGACTCATAATTGGCTTAGGTATTAATTATTGCACCATAGAAAAAGTCGGATGCTGAGAAAGGGCTTAAAACGCATTTTCTAGAACACGTAATTCATCAAATATGAACAACTACATAAAGCTGTCCAACCATAATTAATTAGGATTTAGAACCTAATGGAGTATGGTAATGAGGTTAATCAATCCCATAAATATACTAGAAAGTAATGGGAAAGTTTGAGGTTACCCGATTTAGGGATTTTTACCTTAAGGGATGATTATGCGCCTCTAAGTTTGATGATAAATTGATGTGTTAGCTCATGACGTGTATGGTGCCATGTTAACTATTATCCCTATGTGATAGCGTGTATTAACATGTTATTATTATTCTTTAAAAAGGACTTAAAGATGCCGAGGTAGTAATTATGTGTTATGCATTAATTATGTGGCATCCTAAAGAAACATGTTAAACTTAGGATGACTTAGAACATCAGAATGCAATCCTTTGAAACCACCGAATTAAGGGTGGGGACAATGTGATTCTAGCCCCCTAAACCCGTACTTAAAGTCGGGAAGTTGACTTATCCAAATGGATAAAGTCTAGATGCTAGTGACGACTAGCGTGGTATGAGCTCATAACCTAGAGTTTTCTCAAAAGGAGAAATATTAGGCGCCCGATTAAGTAAAGGTTCTTATGTCACCTAAGCAAACCAGTTATATGATTTATGTTCCATGTACCAGTTATATGATTTACGTTCTACGTACCAAGCTACATGATTTATGTCTATGACGTTAGTATAAAAGCCTATGTAACACAAGTTCCATGATAAAAAGAACGGATTCTCGGAAAAGGAGATTTTGGAAAACTCATAACTGAACCTACGTATGTCCATTATTTTATAAATAAACCCGAGATTCCTGGAGACGTATATGATGACACCTAGGATAGAAGGAAAACCCTACTGAGTTTCTTTAGTAAGAATCTCACTCCCTCTATCTTTTCCTTTCCATTATGTCTTGAGCGAGATGGCAACCTTCGCCCTATCCATTGACACAGCAGGGAGGGAGATCCTCCATGAGCCGGAGCAGGGGTCATTTCATTTTGAGGGCTGTCTGCATGCGCATCTTCATGTTTTTAGGACGGCCATTCGCACACCCCTTGTACAGTTATCGCTTCTCCCCAGCATTCCCCTATGGTGACCCCGCGATCTTTGAGCATGCGCGGCCACGACATGAGAGGAATCTGCGGACCCACTCTTCCGGTTCGGCGGACGCGTCGCAAAGACGTGCCATCATCGCAGCACTCAGAGGAGGACCCTTCAGAGGATTCCCCCATGGACCATGAGGGCTCTGCCCCCACTCCGCCTCTGCGACAGATAGGCAGCGAGGAGACAGTCACTCAGCGTCAGAGGGCTTCGGTGCCGGACCATGACCCGACGTGGGCGACACGTTCGATCCACAGGCATGCACTGCACCGCCGAGCTCCGCCCGTGGATTGGCTACGTTCCTCCGTACCCGTGAGTCTGCTATGGAGATTGAAGGGTAATCCTTAGTGCACGCACGTCACATAGTATGGATGATACCCCTTTTGTGTTGAGGTTATCCATCTTAGGTTGCACATGGGTAGGGATGCTTCTTTCCAGTTCTTTTCCATGTATTCTGTTTTTCTGCCGTATTCATGTTACTATGTACTTGAAGAGTCCTGCCCTGTAGGGTAGGCATATTATATATACGAAGTAATTCAGTTGTGATGATGCTATGATATGGAGCCACTTCTATGTTTATAATTCTGCATTTTATGATACCGACCCCGTAAGATACGCGCGGCTTCTATTTTAAGTAATGTTTTTTTTTAAAGAAAAATTGGCTCGTATTTTCGTTAAGCTATTTGCCCAAGTAAGAAGAATCATGATAGTAAGTAATGACTAATATCTGGCCTAAGTATGTACTAGTAGTATTAGGTCGAATATTAGGGTGTTACAATTTTAAGCTTCTTATTCTCCTCCATTTGTTTTTTTGTTTTGTTGTTTTTTAATGGTTAGAAACCATGGCTTGATGATGAGGATCTTGATATTGGTTGAAAAGCCACCATTTGTTTGACCTCTAAAGCTCAAGGTTTCATTATTTTGGTTTTAAGAGTTTTCTAGTAATGAAAGATTGTGATTTTGTCACAACTTGATTTTATGGGTTCAAGACTTACCTCTTTCAACTTAAGGTTGATTAGTGTTTTAGAGTTTGTACTCTAAATAGGAGTCTTGAAACTCAAACCTTAGAGAACTAACCGAAAATACACTGTGCTTTCTTTTGAGCTTGATGATGAGTCTAGGGAGACAAAGTTCTTGGAACCACAATGATGAGAGACTCTAAAGCTCATGCTCATTGAGCAATATTGATTGGTGTTTTAAAGTTAGCACTCTAAATAGGAGTCTTGAGCCTAAAACCTAAAGAAGTAATAAAAGGAAATGCTTGAGATATTAAATGATAACCTATGATTATAATATGTTCATGATTTAAGTCAATGATTTAAGCCCCAAAGAGGTCAAAACTGCAATTTCTCAAAGATTATGAGTCAAAGTGTAATTTTTCCTTTTTAACACATTTTCTCAGACTAATGCTCCTTAAAATTAATCTATACTTTTAGGATGCCCCTAACATTTAGAAATCATTTAAACTCATTTAAAAACCTTTATGGGCCATAAACCAAATTTGTTACATTTTAGGGGTCAAAGTGCAAGGTTGTTCATTGTTAACACTTAACAAAGGCCAAAGCTTCTAAAACTTTTTCTAAACATCATAAATGGTATTTTGAATACATTGACACATTCAAAATCAATAATAATTCTAATTAAATTCATTCGACCAAAATTCCATAATATAAAACATAACTTTTCACTATTTGCAAAACGGTCCAAACTAACACTTGTATTATTCTTTTATACATCTAAGACACCAAAAATAATTTTTACAATAATTATTAATAATTCTTATGCATATGAACAGTACCCTACAGTGATGAACAGTACTGAGATAGTAATGAATAGTACCAGAAAATTAATTTTCTAAAGCTTCATAAAAATTACAATTTTGATCCTTTCCAAATTCTAGTTTTTCCCAAAAACCTTTCTAAGATATCTAAGATATACGAAACAATATCTAACATATTTGTAACCATATGAACAGTAAGTAACAGAAATGAACAGTGGCATACAGCAACAAACAGTTACAGAGGCATTAAAATTCAAGAGTTTTAGAAATTACATTTTTAATCCTTCCCAGTTGCTAGTTTTTCTTGAAAATAACTCTAAGACATAGAACACACTTGAAGTGATTTTATCTCTTTGAGAATTTGAATATAAATGTCAAAATAGTAGCAAAACTAAAAATTTCCTTAATTGGTCTTTAATCACTTAAAGATCTCAATTTTACTTCTCTTGAATTTCTAGTTCTTTCCAAAATTCTTTGTACATCTTAAGAAAAGATCCAAGCCTCAAAACAAAATAAAACCAACTTCAAACCCAAGATCCTCATAAGGCCAAAAAATATATATTGAGATGTGTCCATGATCAAAATTCCCATTTAAGATAAAAGGGGCAAGTCTTGAGATTTAGAGATTTAGGTGATGACTAAAATCATAAATATGCCATGCAATCTCTTTTTTAATCTTTATCATTATAAGATGATAACTTGGAAATATAAATATGATGTACAAGACTTGAATTTTAAACATGAGAATGCAAGTTCATTTTTAAGTCTTCAAGGTTTAGGTGATAACTTGAAATTTAAACATGATATAGAAGACTTGAAATTTATTTAAACATGAAAATGCAAGTTCATTTTCTTATCTTCAAGATTTAAGGTGATAACTTAGAATTTAAACATGATATGCAAGGCTTGGAATTAAAACATGATATGCAAGAGCTTGAAGCATAAACATGAACACAATTGCATTTTATATCTTATTAAGCTCAAATCTCAAGGCTTTTTAAAGAATGAAACTCTTTAATCCCAATCAATCTTAACGAAAGGAAGGTGAGCTTTAGAGTCTCTTAATACCATGGTTCCAAGGACCTCATTTCTTGGACTCACTATCAAATTCAAAAAGGTAACAACAAACATTCCATTTCTCAATTTCTTGTTAAACAAAAATCAAGCCTTGAGCTTTAGAGGTGAAATATATTGTAACATCCTAACTTTTAACCCAATACTCCTAGAACGTATTTAGGTTAGTCATTAGTCTATTACTCTTTTAGTCTCATTCTTTGAAAAACTTTCTTTAAAATACTTAGCAGAAAATACGGGTAGAGTTTTTTTAAAAAAAACATAAACAAAATGTGAGCCTCACGTGATGTAAAGGTCATTAATGTAAAGCGTAAACATAAAAAGAATAACATAAACAGAATCATTAGATAGGCTCTATAGAAAGAACAACACATCATCATATAACATTAACTTCAAACATCAAGTCAAACAATATTAATAGTATTAATGATATAGGACTATTCCACAATAATATCACATCAAATATGTTGAGCCCACCTGTGAAGGTTGATACCATAATTCAAAAACTACACATAACTATAATGTAAATAAACTAAGACTATGTCCCTATTTTCGCTGTGCCACTCTATTCTTGACTATCAAGCTACTTCAGGGAAATCTACAGATGTCGTTGTCAACCTTGTCTGAAGATGAAGATGGAAAAGAAAGATAGGGGGAGTGAGAAACTTATACAAGAATCTCAGTAGGGCTTCCCTTTTCACACACGTGTCATCATCATCGTCCTCAGGAACCTCGGGTTTAATTATGAAAGTAGTGGGCATAAATAAGATTCATTTGTTAAATTTTCAAATACCATTAGCCGAGACTTGTATCTTTTAGCATGAATCTTAATGCATGAATGCAACAAGTATCTCATGTATGCATGGCAATACCTCAATGCATGCGACATAAATCAATGTGTAAATTCAAAACACAAGGCAAGGCTAAGCACAAGATCAGGGGATAATCTATAAAACTAAAATAATGGCAAATAGATGAATGCATGATAGGGCAATGTAATGGGTAAAACATTATATAACATGTAACACCCTAAAAATTATTTAAAAATTAATTTGAGCTTTATTAATCATAATTTCAAGAATTTGATAGTTTGAACAATGATAAGGACGATCCAACGGATTTGTAAAAAAAAAATGTGAATAGTAATTTGTGGGCCCCACCAGCCCGTCGGGACAGCCGAAACACTAGAATTGGGACCCGGAGATACCCGAAACTGAGAAATTAGAGGATTGAGATTAGAAATAGTAAGGAATGAGGATTGTGTACCTGGAATTAATTTTCGGGCAATGTTTGGTTACTCAGGTACACTGTTTTACCCGTTCGGTGAAATTTCGATGTGCAATTTCTAATACTGAAAGATAGTATAATCTTATAAAAGGATAGTGTCTATCCTTTATATACCAAGTGTAAGGCTAAAATTTAATCTTGAATTACAAGATTAAATCATAGCCATTTATCTTGCTTTCTTGTAAGAAAAGTTTGGATTTTATATTAGATAAAGATTAAACTAACATATAATCATTTAAGCCACCAACTTTGTCATTTTCACTCTCCATTCTCGGCCAGCAAAGGGGCAACAACAGAAACCTCCATTCCTTGTTCTTAAAAGCTCCAAAATTGATTTCCAACCTCAAAAACCTTAACCTAGAGTTGATAAAACTTCCAAGTTTCTTCATAAAACTTGCTCTACACATCAATATCTACCATTCTAACCGATTGAAATTTCAATTCCTCACTTTGATATCTCATACTCCCCTGCCTAAGGAAGGGTTTGGTGTGGGTTTAGGAGCTTTGAAGTGGAAGGAATCAACCTTGGAGCACCTTGGAGCCAAGGATCCAAAAGACACCAAAAGTAGGGTTTTCTTTGGCTTTTTTCTTTCAAAATTTTTCTGAGCAATTCTTATTGGTTTCAATCCGAAATTTCTGGTTAATTTGGTTGATATTATGTTTCTATTGATGTATGAATTTTTCTGAAGTGTTTAGATGAGGTTAGAGAGATCATTTTGTCAAAAGATATTGAGTGATACTTGCTGGATTTTCGATTTTCTGACAGGCAGTGTATGATCACGAATTTTCTGGGCTTTTTGTGGGCAATTTTTGTAACACCCTAATTTTAACCCAACTTTCTAGAACACATTAGGTTATACATTAGGCTATTACCTCATAGTCTTATCCTTTTCTTAAAAATATTTAGCGGAAATTATGGTAAAATTTTTTTTTTGAAAGTATAAAACAAAGTGAGAGCCGTGAACTTAACTATTCGAATAAGACATACGTGAGACATGATTAACACTCATAGAGAGAACTCAAAAAGGAAAACATATAATGGTGGAGCAGAAATCATCATAACAAGAGAAACATTTCATTAATATATTTAGAGTACATAGGTAGTCATACCCGCATAGGTACAGGCAGAGCTTGTGATAAAGAAGAAATAAAATACAACAAGAAACACAAGTGTAGGGTGCGACTACAATAAAAATCCAAAATGCTACCCTTCTAGTAAGCTACGAGTATAAATCCACCACCCCTACCAAAAGATACAGTCGAAGGGAATATCCTTGCAACGCTTGTGTACTCGAAAGCTCCACCGGGGTATAGTGCACCTCCCAGATCAAGTGTCAATGAAGTCAACGAACATCGCCATCGCTCTCTGAAGATGTGACGGGAGAAGAGAGAGAGGAGTGAGAATTCTTAGTAAAGAATCTCAGTAGGAGTCTCCTATCCTAGGGTTACATCGTTCACATCCCCAGGAACCTTGGGTTTATTTCATAAAGACAAGTGAGCATACATCAAGTTCATTTTAAGTTCTAAAGTGTATTTTAGCCAAGGTCCATTCATTTTAGGATGATCTTAATGTCATGAATGCAACATAATAAAGAATGTATGCGTGGCGCTACTTAATGCACATACATCAATCATCATCATACTTAGTGGTATTAAGTGGCAATTAGAACACATTCATATGGGACAAACTTAGTGACATAATCATAACCATAAAACTTCTCTTCCTTATGGGCCACCCTAAAAGACAATCGAATTGGGGGTGCTCGGCCGAACCGGTGTCACCCAGAACGTGTCCATCTCTAGGTTATGAGCTCATACCTTAACTAGTCGTCACTAGTTCTTACTTACCATTTAATGATAAGCGTATCATAAATCATAAATCCCGACTATCTGAGTACGGGTTAGGGGGCAAATCTCTTAGGGGTGCTCGGCTAAACCGGTGTCATCCTAGAACCCATCTTAGTACCTTAATTTTCAAAATCTTTAAGTCCCCGAATTTGTTGGAAATTCGGCGGCATGATGGCATCACGCCAAATTTCTTCCAAATTTGTTTTAAGCCACATAAACATATATCCTTATGAATTCCTCATATGAATAATGTCATCATCCTTCACATAACATATGCATCATCGTAAAACATCTTAACATACCTTAGTATCATATAAATATCATTCTCATATTCTTAATGTCTTATGCATTGACCGCTATGGTCTTTAACTCACAGTCTAAGTTATGAATCATTCAAAGCTAACCTCTCGGGTACTTAGGAGGTTATGACTAAGTATATCTCTCTTCATACTATGGTCAAGAATATCTCTCAATCTCAAAGGTGCAGAATTCATAATTTCAACTTTACGGGTACCTAGGAGTCACGACAATGACTCTTTCTAAGTTCGGTTTGCTCCTAAGGCACCAAGATCAAGTCCTAAACCATTATGAGTCATTTCTACACATTTAAACTAATTTAGAACCATGATTATCATTACTAAACCTTGCTGGACAGAATTCAGAAAATTCTAACATTAAGGGATCTAGAACTCTCAAATTGATTCTTTTCTAGTTTCTAACCTTTCTTATCTTTTACTTATGAGTCTTTCCATTGATCATACTTAAACATAAGCATGTTATCATCGTTAAAACAGCTCATATAGTGGCCAAACATAGCAAGGCGAAACCGAAACAACACTCTCCATACAAAGGCATAAAACATACTTTTTAAAGCACATAGGATACTAGTTTCTCTTGGAACCTTTTTAAACCTTCAAAACTCTTTTGTAAACATTTTTAACATCTAAAATCATCAAGATATTTATAAGGGCAGTAGCTAAGTTGAATTTATTTCAAGAGGTCCTAAATTCATAAAACTTAGTTCTATATGTTCCTTGAATCCACATAGACTTAGAAAAATTATAAAGCATAGCTTATAGGCATTTGTGATCAAATGAAACTTATCCTAAGTTCATTCATCTCACATAGCCGAAGTGGGCATTCTAAGAGAACGCTTTCCATGTCTAACTCTCATTTGAGACCTTGGGACAAATCTTTGAGCTCTAGAGCTTTAGGTGATGACAAAACATAAACATGCCATGCACTTCATTTTTATTGTTCATTAGGGAAATAAAGTGAGAACTTGAAAAGTAAATAGCTCAAAATAAATATGAGATGCAATTTGTTATTATCTTGGATTTTAAGTGATGACTTGAATAATAAACGTGAAATGCAATGCTTGGAAATTAAATATGAATATGCAAGTTCATTTTTAGTCTTAGAGCATTAGTGATGACATAAAAATAAATCATGCTATGCAAGGCATAAACTAAATATGAATGCAAGTTCATTTTGGTTTAATAACTAGAGCTCGTCCAAGACTTTAAAGAACCAATATTCACAACCCCAACATAGTCTCATCAAGTCAAGAGAATGGAACTAAAAGAAATCTCCATATTTTCAAAAAAAGGAATTATGGCCGAAATCATGAGGCTAAGAGAAAGTAACCCATATTCCTTTTTGAAATCATTCTTATTTTCTTAAGTTGAAAACATTAGTGAACTTCATAGCATAATAATAAAAACTAAAGAAAACTCAAGCTTTAGGGGTCTCATTGTGATGAACACATAGTCATCATCTAGAGGTCCCCATCATCAAGCCATCATGTATGAGTTTAAAGGTCATGAAGGCCAAAAACTCAAGAAGGAAACCAAGAGAGTTTTAAAAAGAAATTCCAAGAGGTAGCTAGAGAAAAACTCATTTTTCATGGAAATGAGATGCAAGGAAACACTCCTACCTAGAGTGAAGACAAAGAGCTTGAACTTTGAGAGAAGAAAACAAGATGATGAGCTCCTCCAAAAGGCTTGATGTTTTCGCCAAGGGGAGATAAGGAGGTTAGAGTTGTGTTTAAGGTGAGGTTGTGTTTGAGATGAAATATTTGAGAGGTTTGATGGTGATTCAAGGTTATGGGGTGATGTGTGAAGGTTATGAGATGATGATGATGAAGTAAAGAGATGAAAAAGATAAAGATGAAAAAGAAAGGAACTCTTTGGGACTAGAGAGAAAGAAAGAAACTAGCAAGACTACTCTAAGCTTTAGCAAATGCTCAATGTGCATCCAATGCTAACACAAGCTCCTATTTATAGAAAAACAAAGTGATAGGTGAGAGAATGGAAAGCATGGCTGATGGTAAGAAAGAGAAAATATCTCTTTGATGGTGTCATACAAGCATGGTTTGAAGCATGGAGCTCATGACACAAGGTATGGCTTCAAGCATGGGTTTTTGAGTGATCTTCTCTTTAAATTGTGGATGAAATTAGGCTTCTAGAAGACCAACATGGCTGGAAGTTTTTCAGCCACAAATAATTGAAGGGAATGATTTATTTTACTTGGTTATTCATTTGGAAAAGCAAGCTTGATTGAAATTATGACAAGGCATGACAAGTGAGGTGATTTGAGGTGATTTTCCTTTAAGTTTGAAATGAAATAATTCATGAAAAGGGGGGGGGGGGCCGCCTGATTTTGAGCCACAAAAATGAGAGAACAAGTCTTCTAGAAGATGTCCTATGAAGCATGGATGAAAGCATGGAGGTTATGACACAAAGCATGGTTCTTTGTGAGATGGAAGCATGGTCTTTGGAGTGTCAAAAATTTGCACATGTGATGGATAATTAGGGGGATGATTTCGGTCAGATTTGGGCAGCAAGGAGAGAGGAAAAATCTTCCATGTAATTGGGTGCTAATGATAGGATTAAGTGTAGGTTAGTTTAGGTACAAGGTTAGGAGTAATTAAGCTTAAGTTTAGGTCACTAAGCATGTGTATTAGGAATTTTATGACAAGGTTAGGAGTGCTCTTACATCATTAGAGAATTTAAAACTCATTTGTGAATAAACAATGTGTATCACAATCCCATGATTTAAGGAAAGAGAGAGAAAACACTATTTGTGCACTATTTGCACACTATTCATTGATTCCTACACTCAAAGTCCTTGAATTTAAAGATAGGGTTTTAAGTTTATCTAAGCAATTTTAGGTTCTAATCATCCTTATTAAATTATTTTGACCTTAGATTAATTATGGAAATTAATTAACCTTCGATTAGAGCCTAATATTGCTTAGGTTTCGCTTAACCGTGTGATTAGGTGTAAACATACGAAACTACGGGCAAAACCATAATTTTGCACTTATTTTGCCCGGGACCTCCGGGACCAAAACTGAGACCACAGAATACATAAAAACGTCTTTTAAACCCATCTGGAGAGGTTTCGGGTTCATCCGGCACTTGCAAAAGGGTAAAACGCCACAGGGGCGTTTTGGTCATTTTGACCTGAAAACTTGAAAAACGAGATTTTCGATCCCGGAAAGAAACACAAGTCATCCAATCCCCTTCCAACATTGAGTTTGCCCTTCGAGTACTGCCGGACCTGGCTTTCCTCGAATTCCGGGCTGATAATGACCTCAGGGGCATTTTGGTCATTTTCACTCTAGCAGAAAATCGGGGCGTTACAATTTTGTGATCTGAAAAAAATATATGTTGGAGTTAATATCTTTAGCTAGTCCCACGAATTTTCTTGGGTTTTTATTTTGAGTCAAACTGGCTTAGAAAGATCAAGAACTGAAATTAAGCATATGCTACCTGAAATGTTAAATATGAAGCTGTGAACTTGTGGAATTTTATTAACCTAGCAAATGATCGAATTATTAGCTGAAATTTTCACAAAATGTTGAGGACATATTGAGGTCCAACTTTAATTTTTTTTACAAAGTTCTGGCTTCATTTAACATGGTAAAAAAATTGAGACTTCTAGCTATTGGCTAGGAGTGTATAGTTTCTGACCACTAAATTTGTAGAATTTTGTTAATATAGTTAGAGAACTCTAATTACCCTGAAATTTTTACAGGACCTTGGTGGCCCATTGAGGTGTCCTTGATAATTTTTATAGCCTCTGAAATGATTGTTTTATGTGCAAATTAATTCGTGCCACAATAGTGTGAAATCTGCCATTGTGCTGAAAATAAATAGATGCTTTAAATTGATGAAATGATGGCATTTCGTACTAGTATGACATGAGTACCTGAATATGAGTATGAATAATTGAGCATGTGAACTTATTGATGAGGTTAGGTACACATAGGTATGAATGATTATTACAATTGCTTATATGCAAAAGAAAAGCATAAGATTATGTTTCTTGGACTGGAGAAAATAAATTCGGTCTGTCGGGGAAAGTAAACCTGACTACCCTTGAATTGAGTCGGGGAAAGTAAACCTGGCTAGGAATAGGTTTGTGTGAGAATTGGAGAAAGTAAATCCAATGATCATATATAGGAATGAGCTCAATCCTGAAAAGCAGTTTATTACCCATTATTGTCACACTGGGGACGGCGGTACGTAATGCCCAGACGTGACAAGATTAGTCAAGGGCCAAGGCAAGTTTAAGAAGTAAATTTTATAAGAAATCCTTTGTCTTATATGCCGAGTGAAAAGTCTAGTATTGATATTGAGACCAATATATTTAAGTGGAAAGTTAGTAGTATATGATATGGAGTAGTATGGTATATGTACATTAAGTGATTGAATGTTAAAAGTAACCCACTTTGAAAGTATGATTTGGAACTTCAAAAATAAACTGTTATTATATAATGCACGACCACTTTTTCTTAACCGAAGTGGCTGGGGCGATGACGATGACATTATAATTGTGTAACTGGGGAGTTACCCTATTGAGAATTTTAAAATTCTCACCCCTATGTGTTTGTGTTCCCGTGTCATCTCCAGGTTGATCTAGAGAATGATGCGGCTGCTGCGTGAAAGAAACCCAGGATTGCAGTAGTTTAGGAGTTGATGTTTTTCTTACATGGTATATAGCTGCAAGTACTCATGTAAATAAATGTAATAGAGATTGTATATATGTTAAAGCTCATAGTAGATCTTCCTTATGTCATTGACTTTATAGTAAATAAATGTTTTGTATCTTTGTTAAATATTTTAATCGAATTACGCTAGTTATTACACAAAATCATCGAATTTGCTATAGTTATTTAAGAAAAGTTCGGTAATTTATAAGTAACAACTCTCAAGTCTGATGTCATGACTTAAGGATGATGTTGTACTTGGGAGGATGTTACATAACATGCATGGGCAGGCAGGAAAACCCATGGTAATTTCATTCTTCATGAATGAATTCTCACATTTCTTTCTTATCAGTTCCACCCTCTTACGTCATCACCAAAACCAACCAACATGCCAGCCCCGACAATTTTTACAATTACCACTAGAACCAACCGACCTAATCGATCGCCTAGGATGATCAACCTAATTAGTCGTCGCTAGATTTAATATAGGGTAAATAGAGAGGGTAACACATCATTTCCTTATTAGATTATTTCTTCTTCGAAACGCATCTATTGGCATCCAGTACACAGTAATATTGCCTGCTTTGGCAGGCTTGATGTCCATAACTCACGATTTTGTTCCTAGAGGTGCTCGGCTAAACTGGTGTCACCCAGAACAAGTCTCAGTACTATGTCACATTTGTTATTGGGCGTGCTCGACTAAACCAGTGCCACCCAGAACGTATCTCCTATCTTTTTAAAAGAAAAACTTTCTAAGTCCTCAAATTTGGTGAGAATTCGGCAGCATAACGGCTATACACCAATTTTTTCCCAAACTTGCTTTATGCCACAAAACATATAGAATGTGTACATTCAATCATAATTCCATATTCAAAATAAACCATCAAAGTCATATAAACATATCCTTCATAGCACATGCATCAACACTACCGAACTTCATCATGTTACATAACTCACAAAGCTTCATGCCTTTGACCCTTACGGATATTAAACTTGAAATCTAGCCAACCTATTATCCGTTCTTAACCTTTATGCACCTATAAGTTCATAACTAATAATTCTTACTTGTATTTATGATCCTAAACAAATCTGGACAGCATCATAAAATATGGGCAGAATTTTATATTATTCCATTACAGGTGTAACGCCCCCGTTTTTCTCTAAACTTTTAAATGACCAAAATGCCCCTGAGGTCATTTTTACCTGAAACATGAGGACGACCAGCGTCGACCATCCTCACTAGGCTTTTATGATATATGAAGGGAATTATATGTTTATGAATGTTAACAAGGCAGAAAAATCTCATTTCGGAGGTTTCTGTGTATAAATGACCAAAATACCCCTAACCTGATTTAAGGCAGTTTTAAGTTTTGACTCCGACCCGGACTCGTCCCAAAGATCAAAAATGATGTTTTAAGGTATAAAATATGTTGGTTTAAGTCCTGGAGGTCCCGGGCAACTTTTGGTAAAAATTACGATTTTACCCCTGCTTAGTGCATTTTAAACCTAACGAGTTACTTAACTCAAACTTAAGCAATATTAGGCTCTAATGAAAGGTTAATTAATTTCCTTAATTAATCTAGAGCTAAAATAATTATTTGAGGTTGATTAGAACCTAAAATTGCTTAAGGAAATTTACAACTCAATTCTAATTCTTTTCTTTCTTTAAAGAAAAAGCAATTATGAATAATATTTTCACTATTCACACTTCCATTCTCAAGAACACTTTCATTCCCAAGAAAAAGTTGTCACACTTTAATCAATAGTCATAGGAGTTTGACTCCATCAATCCTACAAGATCACTCTTAATCCAAGGTATTAATGGTCCTAATCACCTACTTAGCTCACCTAAACACTTGGGTACACAACCTTAATTAGTGACCTAACCTTGTTTACTCCTAAACACTACATTAGTACACGATTAAATTGAATGAAATCCTCCCTCTCTTGGCCTTATAATTTTTGGCCACTTCCCCCAAAAATTCAAAAAATGATATTTTATGTGGTCAATCAAATTGTCCTTCAAAAGCCACCTTAAGACTTATGACCTATGACACCATGAATGACAACACAAGAGATTTTTCTTCCTTCCTTCTTCTTGGAGAAGTTTCAGTTAGCCCTTCCCCCTCCACTCCTTCATGATTCATTTGCCTATAAATACACAACACTACACAACTTCATTCCTTTGCTCACTTCTTACAAAATCTCTAAAAGTCTCAAGCTTTCTTACTTCTTTTTCTTTCAAGATTCCAAGAGTTCTTCAAGCTCAAGTTCTTCCTCCTTTTTTTTCGAAAACATAAGGTAGGGAACCTTTCTAAATATGTCTTTGATTTTTATGTTGAATCTTGTTGGGAAATGATGAAAGGTGGAACCTCCATATTGCTTCTTTATTTTCGGTTTCTTCCTTTTCTTTTCCTTTGATTTTCGGCCTCAAGGCCTTGAACATGATAGCTTGATGATGAGTGCTCTCTAGAGGTGACTATGAGTTCATCTCACATGAGACCTCTAAAGCTTGAGTTTTTCTTAAAGAAAAGTTTCATCTTTTACAAGTTTAGTTAAGAATGAGGTTATGTTTCTCTTGAACATTTGGAACTTCCTTTTTCTCCTTTATGTTTTGGCCATGAAGGCCTTTGGCCCTTGGAAAAATGAAAGCTTGATGATGAGGGTGTTATGATGGTGTTTGTCACCTAACAACCCCTAAAGCTTGAATTTTTCACAAGGAAAGTTTCATCCTTTTTCAAGGATGAGTAAAGGAGGAGTTTATATTTCTCTTGAACATTTCTTGGACTTCCCTTTTCCTTTCATATTTTCGGCCATGTAGGCCTTCAAGGCTTGGAAAAATGAAAGCTTGATGATGAGGGTTTCATGTGGGTGCTTGTCACATGAACAAACTTTAAGGCTTGAAACTTCAACCTTAAACCAAGCATGGTTTCAGTTTTGCTTTCTTCTTTAACATAAACTTTGTTTAAATGTTGGTTTTGAAGGAAGCTATGTACTCAATGATGAGGACTTAGGATGTTGATGTCATAGATCATCAAGATCTTGGTCCCTAGAGTTTAAGAAATAGTTCATTCTTCATGATGAAGATTCGGCCACCTTCAAGATTTTTAAGGTTGTGATTTACTTTGAAGTGTTCTAGCACTAGTAGTTCTCGTTTCTTGTGAGGATGAGGTTTAGGTTGGAACCATGTTCCTTTTCAAAGTCTTGCAAGAGCTCTAGATAAGATATAAAAGCAACTTGCATTCACGTTTATTTTATGCCTTGCATAGCACGTTTATTTTCTATGCTATCACTAAACTCCAAGATAAAGAATGAACTTGCATAATGCATGTTTAAATTCCAACCTTTGCATTTCATGTTATTGTTCAAGCCATCACCAAGCTCAAAGACTAAAAATGAAGGTGCATCTCATATTTATTTTGAGCTATCACCGTACTTCCTAATGGACTATAAAAATGGAATGCATAGCACGTTTACTTTTATGCTCTCACCTAAATTACTAGAGCTCAAAGACTTGCCCATTTCATCTTGTGAAAAGTTAAATCAAGAAGGTATCCTCTTGAAATGCATTCGGCCATGTGATGATGAAAGCTCTAGGATGAGTTTTCATTAGTTACAAGAGCCTATAGTTTATGTTTTAAGTTTTTCCTAAACATAAGTGACATTTAAAAGTATTTTGGGTATGTTCTCATATTTAGGATTCCAACCATGAGTAAAATTAAGGAGCTACTGCCCCATGTATTTTATAAGAGTTCTTGACAAGATAAATTGATTTCTAAGATGTTCTTGAAGTCCTAAAATTGTTCCAAGAAAAACTAGCTACCTTTGTACATTGAAAAAGAAGTTTATACATGATTTGATGACTAACCATTTTCGGTTCTGCCATGTTCATTTCCAGCACCTTAAATCATGTTTGGGTGGTCTAAATATGTTTAAATACCTTGCCAAGTATATGATAATTGTTCTAGACATTTTGGAGCATGCTTAGTTACTTTAATTGCATGAAATGTGAATTCTAGAACCCCATAGGTACAGAAAATATGAATTCTATCCAACTTGATTAACATCCATAGAATCACATTATATGATGTCTAGATCAGTGGGAGTGACTCATAATTGGCTTAGGTATTAATTGTTGCATCATAGAAAAAGTCAAATGTGAGAAAGGGTCTAAAATGCATCTTTTAGAACACCGTAATTCAGCCAATTTAGCCCACTACCTAATGCTGTCCAGCCATAATTAATTAGGTTTTAGGACTTAATAAATTATGGGGTTAATCAATCCCTTAGAGGTATGATAAAATAATTTGGAAGTTTGAGGTTACTCGATTAAGGGTTCTCACTCTTAAAGGAAAGATTCATGTGTTATTCTATGAATGATGAATTGGTGTTTACCTCATAACTTATATGATGCTATGTGAACTATTATTCTTAAATGATAGTTTTATTATTGCATGTGCTTGTTCCTTGAGAACTTAGAGATTCCTATGTTGAAATTAAGAGATATGTGACATGCATGAAACTAAGTGGCATCTCAATAAAACATGCTAAGACTTAAGGTGACTTAAACTATGTGAAAATGATCCTTGAACCACCAAACCAAGGGTGGGGATGAGGTGATTCTAGCCCCCTAGATCCGTACTTTAAGTCGGGACCTTTAACTTATCAAAAGAGATAAGTCCATGTGCTAGTGACGACTAGCGTGGTATGAGCTCATGACCTAAAAGTTTCTCTAAAGGGAGATCAGTTAGGATGGCCCCAGGAAGAAAATGATAAGGTTAATGTCACCTAAAGTAACCAAGATGAGTTACCATGTACCATGCTTTAAGAACTATGATTTTATGCACCATGAATTATGAGTTTATGTGCCATGATCCATGATATAAGGAACCGCGATTTATGAGTTGAGTTTCATGATGTGTAGGTTATGTAACCAAGAGGTTTTCATAATTAAAAGGAACGGGCCTCGGAAGTTAACAATTTCGAACTTCATAATTAAACCATTATATGCCCATGTTTTTATTAAGAAACTGAGGTCTGTGGAGACGTATATGATGACACTTAGATACGAGGAAAAACCCTACTGAGTTTCTTTAGTAAGAAATCTCACTCCCTCTATCTCTTTCTTTCCGTTACGTCTCTAGATTCGGATGGCGACGTTCGTACTCTACGTTGAGACACCCACATGGGAGTACCACTACGATCCGGAGCACGGATCGTACCATTTTGAAGGCTGCTGCACGGTTCGCGTCTTTATGTCTCCTGAACGGCCATTCACCCATCCTGTAGATAGCTACCTCTTCTCCCCAATGTCGCCTTATGGCAACGACATGGTTTTTGAGCGTGCTTGCACACGCAATGAGAGGATCCTCTAGACATACACCGCAGGCTGGGGCGCCGTACCCGAATATGTACCCTGCTCGCAGCATTCGGAGGAAGACCCTTCGGAGGAGCCACCCGCCCACATGTATGGAGAGGACTCTGCCCCCACTCCCCCACATGTTCCAGCAAGCAGCGAGGAGACAGTTACCCAGCCACGGAGGGCTCGGATGCCCGAAATGCCACCCCAGCACGGAGGACGTGTCCGAGTGCCCACTCCTGCCGCGCTTCGCCCGTGGATCGACTATGTCCACCTTACCCGTGACCGTAGCCGTATGGTTTAGAGGGTAGTTGTTATTGCACACACGACACGTAGTTAGGATAAACCTTCTTTTGTGTTGAGGTTATCCATTTCAGATGCACTTGGGTATGGGTGTTCTCTTGCATGTATCCTTTATATTTTTATGTATTTCCTACTTTTCAGTTGTAATGTACTCTATGTATTGAATAGTCCCGCCATTATTGGTAGGCATTTTAAGTATTAATGCATGAGGTATTTCAGTATATATATTCGTGATGCTGTGGATGGAGCCTTTTATGTGTTTACATTTCCGCAATTTACGATATCGCTCTATTACGTTATACGCAACTCATACTTTATCAAGGTTTTGTTACACAAAAAAAAATTGGCTCGTATTTTCAGTAAGTAATTTCAAAGGTAATAGAACTAAATCAAGAAGTAACGCCTAATATTTAGCCTCAGTACATGCTAGTAAGATTGGGTTGAATATTAGGGTGTTACAACAGGATTCTAGAAACTACGTCTTAGATCCTTTCTAAGTTCCGTTTTTGCCTAAGGCATTATAATTAATTTCTAAACTAATTATGAGGGATTCCTACTCATATACACTAATTATAAATCATTCTAACTATGATCAATGTTGCTGGAATAGAATCTGAACTTTTCATTTCTAAATGTTCTAATATTCTCATTTCTAATCCTTTCTAGTTACTTATCCTTCCTAACCTTCATAATTCAACTCTAGCATCAATCAATCATAATTTCACACATTCTAACATGTTAAAATCATCATCAAATAGCAAGTAAACCATCAAGGTAGAACTGAATATATACATCATCATATCAAGCATAGAATTCCATTTTCAATACACATAAGTTACTAGTTTCTCATGGAATCATTTTAGGACTTCTAAAACCCTTTGGAAAACAACTTATTTCATTAAAATCATCATAAAATAAATGAGGGCAGCAACTATTTTAAATGGTTCATGGTTGGAATTTAAAACGTAAAATCATGCTTGAAATATTCTCTGAGTTCACCTATGCAAAGCCCATCCTCATCACATGGCCAAAAAATAGCATTCTTAGAATGCTTCCATTTTCCAAACGTTACTTGAGATAAAAAGGGCAAGTCTTTGAGTTCTAGGAACTTTTAGTGATGGCAAAATCTTAAACATACTATGCACTTCATTTTATTCTTCATTATAAAATAAAGTGAGAGTTTCAAAGTAAATATGAGATGCAAGTTCACTTTTAATCCTTGACTTTAGGTGATTACTTGAAATATAAACATGCTAGGCAGGAAATATAAATATGAAATGCAAGTTCATTTGTTATCTTTAAGCTTTAAGTGATAATAACTTGGAAATAAATATGATATACAAATCCAATTCTTTATTTTAGTGCTCTAGGCCCCTTAGAGTATTCACTCTAAATCAACAATCAACTTTAAGGTTGAAATAGCTAGGCCTCGAGATTAATTATTAGGTGATGACAAAGAAACATAAACATAAATGCAAGTTCATTTTATATCTTACTAGAGCTCATTCAAGATGTTAAAGAAACATGGACCTCAACCCCAAACATATCTTAGCAAGATAAAGCAAGCTTTAGAGTTTTTTGTACCAAGGTTTCAAATAAAACCTTATGGTATGAACCTCATCATCAAGCTTCAAGGAAATGGATCAAAAGATCAAAATAACTAATAGCCTTTCTTTAGAATCAAAAACAAGGCAAGGAAGAAGGAACCGAAACCGAAACCAAAGGGAAGGAAAAGAAAAGGAAAATCGAAACCAAGGCTAAGGAAAAAGAAAGGAAAAGCCAAAGTGTGTTAAGATCAAAACTAAGTTTCAAGCTTTAGAGGTTTCTCAAATGCTAACCATTGGTCCATTATCTTGAAACCTCATCCTCAAGCTAAGAAGATTTCCTTTCAAACCAAGCCTCATAGTCAAGAATAAAAAGAGAGAAAAAGAGTTTGAACCAAGAAAACTAGAACTTTTCATATCAAAGATCAACATGTGAGTTAAAGCTTTTGAAGATCAAAACCATCATGGAAAGTAAATAAGGCCTTGAAGGCCAAAAATCAAAGAGGAGAAAAGAAGTTCCAAAAGCCAAGAAAAACTAACAAAAACTCATTTTTTTTACAAAGCTTTAAAAGATAAAACTTTAAAGAACAAAATCCCTACCAAGTGGTAAAGAGGAAAACTTGGTTCTTGAAGTGAAAATGAGAAGAGAACTTCCTCCCAAGGTGGCTTGAAGTTTTGGCCAAGGTTTTGAGAAAAGGAAGGTGAGGTGTTTTCTTTGAGCTTTGTGTTTTACGAGGTAGTGTGTGGTTGAGAAGTGGTGATATGATGTTGAAGTGTGGTGGTTCTTTAAGAGCAAGAAGAAGAAGATGAAAAGAACTCTTGAACTTTGAGAGAAAAAGAAAGAACTTTAAGTTGCTCTTGAAAGCTTAAAGCTTAGCAAATGATCTAAAGGTTCTTACAAGTTCATTTGCATGTGTATTTATAGAAAACAAAACCAAGGGTGTAAGAATGGAGGGAGTAGCCCTCATGTTCCATGAGGTGAGAGAATTGGTTTCATGGAGGCATAGTGAGGTATGGTGGAAAGTATGGCTAGGTATGGCCTAAAGTATGGTCCTAAGCATGGTTCTTTGAGTGTTTGAATTTAAACATGTTGTAATGCCCCAATTTTTTTACTGCTAAGTAAAAATTACCAAAATACCCCTAGGTAATTTTTTCACGTAATTCGAGGTCAAATGATCCTCAATAAAGGAATATAACATTAGAGAAATATCATAGGAGACTTGATTAGCGATTTGTGCAAAAGTCGCGAACTGATTTTTCTGTACATGTAAAATGACCAAAATGCCCTTGAGGTCATTTTTACCTAGAAATCAAGGATAACTAATCTAAATTATCTTTAAGGGGTTAATTCTATGCCTAATGGGGATTATATGTGCCTTAGAGATAAAAATTTCAATTCTCAATTTTTACCGTAAGTAAAATTACTGTTTTATGTGATTATGACTAGTAATTATAGGGATTTTTTACGTGAAATTACTTTTTTACCCCTAGTTGTAAATAGGTTTACTTGTGTAATTAAAATAGTATTAAAGCTCTATTTAAACTCAAATTGATTTCACTCATCGACCTTGAGTTTAAATTAATTACCTAAGGTTAAAAATTAATTACTGAGGTAATTAGAGTCTAAAATTACCTAAGGTAAAATTAAATTACCTTTTATTAATTATGAAAGCTCATAAAATTAGTGATAATTGATATCAAAGTTAAGATTTCGGTTTAGGTAAAATCTTGTATATTTACATTTTCGTATCCTAAGTTTAGAACCTATGTTACAAATTGATTTTTACTCATTTGAAATTAACTTCATTTACTAGTGTATGATCCTCTTTTTACCTTGTCTTGATTTGTCCTAAACACTTAACCTTTTACCATTTTCACTAATCTATCAATTCCTAATCTTTTACCTAAGTAAGTACACATCAAATACATGATTTACCACTTGCAAATGATAAGAAATCTGATCCAAATGTAATCAGAAGATAGCACCCTTTTATGCCCCATTACATCATATTTTAATTGTTTTTCCAACAAAGAAACATATCCAACCATAACACCATACCTTTAGCTTTCTTTTGCATTATTTTTGGCTATGTTTAATCAAAAGAAAACCCACCCATTTCAGCCATAATGTGATCAGAAACAATGTCTCCCATTAGCATTATATTTTAGTGTTTTCATCCATTATGCATGAACAAAATTATTACAAGAATAAAAGCATTTTTTTCATGTTTCTTGAATTGAAAAATGAAATTAAAAACTCCATTTTCCAGCCATGAAGGCAGCTGCCATACAGCCTCCTTGGCCTATAAATATGAGCTCTTCCATTGCTAAAATGTTCACACAAACATTCCTAGCCTTAGCATTTTCTTACTTGATAGTGTTCTTGCTCAAAGTTTGCTCAAAGTTCTCTAATTCTCTCAATACTTCAAGCTTCCTTCTTCTTCCTCATTCACACTCAAGAGACCCCATTCCCAAACTCTAACCAAACTCTAAACTCAAGCATACACATTCCAACCATAAATCAACTCCTAAACACATAACCTTTCCATTATCAAACACAAGAACACAACAAAAATTCTTTCACCATGCCATCATCACTTGGCCAAAGTTACCATCATCATCTAGAGGAGATTTTCTGCTCTTTACTTCTAAAGACATCAAGCTTTAACATTTGAGAACAAGAAACAACTTAGTAGGGATTTTATTTCATGTTTTTTCTCTTGTTCTTTCTTTATATTTTCGATTTTTATGACTTGATATGGACCATGGCTTGATGATGTGGAATCATGGTAGTGGTTGTGAATCCATCATTTAAATGACCTCTAAAGCTCAAGGTTTAATTCTTGATGTTAAAAGATTAATGAAAGAATTACTAAGTTTTGAGTTTTAAGCTTAACGAGATATAAAAATGAACTAGCATCCATATTTATGTTTCAAGTTCTTACACATCATATTTATATTTCAAGTTTTGCATATATTTATATTTCAAGTTATCACTTTAATTCTTGAAGATAATAATATGAACTTGCATATTCATATTTACATTTCAAGTTATCACCTAAATCATAAAGATCTAAGAATGAATTTGCATCTTTATATTTATATTTCAAGCCTTGCATTTCATATTTATATTTCCAAGTTATCACCTTATAATGATAATAATAAGGTTACAAGACAAGTTTATGATTCTAGTCATCACTTAAATCCTAAAGTTCAAGATTTACTTCTTTTATCTTAAATGGCAATTTTGATCATGAACATTTCTCATCTATTTATTTTTGGCCCTTATATAATTCTGATTTAAAGCTTGTTGCATTTTATTTTTAGGTATGATCTTGTCTTTAAAGTTGTACAAAGAAATTTTGAAAGACTTAGAAATTGCAAAAGATTAAGAATATGATTTTTCTCATGATTTTAAATGCTAAAGTTTTAGAATTCTTATCTAATCTTTTAGAACTGGAATGGTTACTGATTTAGGATGTTTAGATGAGTTTAAATCACTAATAGTTGTTGTAAAATTGTTTTTAGCATTTTAGGAAAAACTAGTAACAAAAAAGGATCAATTTTGTGTTTTTACGAAGCTTTTAGAATGCTAATTTTTCTAATCATTGTTCAGACCTGTTCATCACTGTTCACCACTTTTTACTACTGTTTGTTGCTGTTCACACACTTGAGGATCACTAATAATTGTCATAAAAATTGTTCTTAGTATTTTTGGAAAGTCTAGTAACTAGAAAGGATTAAAATTGTGATTTTATGAAGCCTTATGGAGACTAATTTTCTGATTCTGTTCAAGGGTTGTTCAAGGCTGTTCACATTGTTCACACACTTAGGAATTACTTATATTTGTTGTAAAAATTGTTTTTGGTACCATAGATGCATAAAAGGGTAATTACAAGTGAGTTTGGGCCGTTTTGCAAAATGCGAAAAGCTGTGTTTTGAACTATCAACTATGTTATTTCAGCCAAATGATTTTATTTAGAGCCACTAATGATGTTGAATGTGTTCATGAGTCCAAAATACCATTTATGAAGTTTAGATAATGTTTTAGAAATTTTGGTTGTTAAATATTAAAAACAATAAATTCTGCACTTTGATCTCTAAAGTATGTTAAAATTTGGTCTATAGCCCTAAAAGGTTTTTATGGTGAGTGTTATATGGTTCTAGTGGTTATATGTCTCTTGAAAGTATTGGTTAATGTTAAAGATCTCTAGTTTGTGAGAATGTGTTAAAAGGGGGTATTTGCGTTTTGCCCCGTAACCTTTGAGAAATTGTGATTTAACCCCCTTTGGGGCTTAAGCATATATACTGATAAATTTGATGAGATGAATGTGATTGATATCTCGTGAAGGCTATGTTCATGTGTTGAAATTTATATGACTTATGGATATATGCAATGAAATATGATGCATATATATATGATTTGATTTATGGCATGTTATGGTTATGTCTGATTGATTGAGATGCATGAGTTTCATGAAGTTTATGAGCATGAAATATTGAAATGATGAGTTATTCATGTTTGCATCTCATATATCATGCCAAGATTAAAGGTGACATAAGACACATGGAAATGATCCTCTAGACTCCCCGAATTAAAGGTTATAAGAGGTGATCCAAATAGGAAATAATCCTTTGGACCCCCCGAATTAAAGGTTATGAAAGGTGATCCTAATGCCCCCTATCCTGTACCTTAAGAGTCGGGTATTTAACTTATCAAAAGGGATAAGATTACGCTAGTGACGACTAATGAGGTATGAACTCATAACCTAAAACTCTCGAGAAAAGAGAGAATTACAGAGCGGCCCCCAAGGAAAAGAGAATAAAGAAGTTTAAGTCACCTGTAAGAATGATGATCATGATGTTCTTTATATCTTATGCATTATTTTATGAATTTTATGATATTATGTATATGATATTGACATGCATCCATGACTAATATGTTGCATTCATGACATTATGGTTCATGCTAAAAGATACAGGCCTTGGCTAATGGTATTTAGAGCTTAATAAATGAACCTTATATATATATATATATATATATATATATATATGTTCACCATTTTCATAATTAAACCCGAGGTTCCTGGGGACAATGACGATGACACTTGTGTTAGAGTTGGGAAGCCCTACTGAGATTCTTGTATAAGTTTCTCATCCTTTTTTTTTTCCATGTCGTCTCCAGACATGAATGATGGTGTAGTTTGTGATTTATCTTGAGACTGGACGAGGAGCTACGGAGATAACTTACCTTTGGATATTTGCCTTTAGAGTGATCGTATCTCATTTATCAGTTTGTATTCTATTGATGGATATATATTGATGTCCTTAAGTTTACAAGATATCACTATTATGATACAGTTATTGATATGCTATTATTATTTGAGTTATGTTATGCCATGGTTATACTATGTATTTATCTGTTGTTTCTCACATCTCTTTTATGCAGGCAAGACAAATGACATTAGATATTTAGTATGCGCGGCTCATGTTTTGGTATTTAAGTTCAAAAAAAAATTTAACTATATTTTTATTAAAGTATTTTCAAGAAGTCTTGAGTTAAAAACTGGAACAAAAGAGTAATAACTAATAATTAACTTAAATGCATCTTAAGCATGTTGAGTTAAATGTTAGGGTGTTACACATGTGATGGACAATGGAGGGGAAGGAATGGTGCCTTTTTCTTCTTGTAATGGAGGAGAAGAATCTTTCATTTAATTATGGTTTAAAGATGTGTTTAGGTGTAGCTTTGATTAGGCTTATGATTAGGAGTTTGTAAGCAGCTATTTAGGTGAAGTAATGGTCAATTAAGGATGTCAAGGCATGATTAGGGAGTGTTCTTGCTTCATTAGTGAAATTGAAACTCATTTTAAAGTATAACAATTATAGACACAATTCTTTGATTTAAGGAATTGGAAAAAGAAAATACTATTCAAGATTCCATAACATGAAATCTTGAGTTTTTAAAAGAGGTTTAAGTTTAACCTAAGCAATTTTAGGTTCTAATTAACTTTAACAAAATTATTTTGACTCTAGATTAATTATTAAAATTAATTAATCTTCGATTAGAGTCTAATATTGCTTAGGTTTGCTTAATTACATCATTGGACTCAAACGGCACTATTCCAGGGGTAAAATCATAATTTTACACCAAAACTGCCCGAGACCTCCGGGACTTAAACAGACATCATCAAACACACAAAATTATCATATTAAACTTTTTGGTAAAGTTTCGGGCTCAAATAGCACTTATACCCGCGTAAAATGCTATAGGGATATTTTGGTCATTTTGAGCTGAAAACTCAAAAAATGAGATTTTCATCTCTGAGATCATTCCCAACTCATCCAATCCCCTTCAACATTGGAGTTGACCCTTCGAGGACTGCCGAGCCGACTATCCTCGAATTCTGGGTGAAAAATGACCTCAGGGGCATTTTGGTCATTTTTACTCAGGTAGAAAAATTAGGGTGTTGCGCATATGATGGCATCACACAACCATCATCAACGATCCTTATTATCAAACCATGGTCTTGGTCATCCATCCATCATCAAAACCGAAAAGAAAAGAAAAGAAAAAAGGAAGATTAGAAAAAAAAAATCCCTACCAAGGTTGTTTTCTTGGTTGCAAGAGGAAGCTTGATCCTTTACAAAGAAATGAGAAGAACAAATCTTCTCTTGGAGCCAGCTTGGCTTTTGCCAAGAAGGAACAAAATAGGAGAAAGGTTTTTTTTGTGATCTTGTGTCTTGGAATGGAAGGGTTATGTGTTTGGGAGTTGATCTATGGTGAAAATGTGTTGGTTTGAGGTTGAAGTTTGAATGGAGGTTGAGAATAGAGTCTTTTGGAGGTAGAGGAGGAAGAAGAAAAGAGCTTTGATTTTAGAAAGAGAAGAGAGAATTTTTGGCCAACTTAGTGAGTAAGACTGCAACCAAAAATGCAAATGGTAAGGAATGAGTGTTTGTGAGTGTATTAGGCTTGAAAATATTAAATTATGAGAATGAATGGGAAAGTGGAGTCTGTGGTCTCTATGGCTATAATGGGGGACAAATTTTCATTCTTCATGAGTGGTAGGACATGAATTATAGGTATATTTAATTAGGTAGTGGAATAGAAATTGATAATTTAGTGTAGGTGATTAATAATCAAGTGTTTAAGATTTTCCAAGACATGATTAAGGAGTGATCTACACTTGTAGTGGAGTCAAGCTCCATTAATTTGAAATTCAAAAAAATTCCAACATATCCTAATTTTACGAAAAAGGAAGATTACTTATTTTGTCTTGAACTTGATATTATTTGTCTTGTGAGCCCTTTTAATTAAGAAAGTAATTTAAACTTATCTAAAATAGTCTTCGTCTTTAAATTACATCAAATAATTATTTTGACTCAAGATTAATAAATAAAATTAATTTATCTTTAATTATAGCCTAATATTGCCTATATTTCTTTAATTACTTAAATAGACTTATTTAGCACTAACTAGGGGCAAAATGGTAATGTTACATAAAAACTTCTCAAGACTATCCAGACTTTCCCATATATCATAAATCCCTTATAATTAATGTTCTAACTTCCGGGTGATGACTGGGTTCAGTTGTCGCTTAATTCCATGTTAAATCACCGTAGGGGTATTTTGGTAATTTCACGCACAGAAAAAACTAGGGTTTGAGATCATCATCCATAACACACTTAATCCCCTTCAAACATTAAAGTAACCTTCTGAGGATAGCCTGGACCGGCTGTCTTTGATTTTTAGGGAAATAACCTCAGGGGATTTTGGTCATTTTGTACACAGAAAAATCGGGGATTGCAATTTTCACACAAATTGCTATCTAAACATCATTCCTAAGATTAAATTACTCCTTTGAGGATAGTCTGTGTAACACCCTAATAGACCCGGACTCTATTAGCTGTTACCTATATTCTTTAATCAATTTTATTTTTAAATTAATGATAAGAAGATAAGGGTAATTTTTTTTTATACGAATCTACTTTTAAAAACTAAGCCTGTAATGTGAATGGTATGTGCGCCATAGTTCCGATATAATATAATTTCTAAAATTGAAGTTTACTGAGCAGTAATATCATTGTAGAAATTTAGAATACTTAACATAACATGGAATAATTATACATTGTTACCAACATGAGTTTACAGAGTAGCACCTACATGGGTAAATACAGTACTGGCTTTTTGTACTTCTAATAAATAGTACATAGAAGAAAGTATAGCATACGAATAGCAACAGTGGAGAAGTGAAAATCTCTAGCATAGATAACTACAGAGGTGGTGGCAGTGGTTCTTAGCCTATCAGATGTCTAATATGAGGCTAGGCTAGTAGTGGTCATTCTCCCTAGCTCGCCAGGACTCAGTGCATCTTGACTCAGGGAAGCGAGACTTCCCCTTCTCGAATAGTTGGGATCCATCAAGATCCTGGTGGTGACAACGAACATACATAGGAGTGAGAAATGCTGGATTTCTCAGTAGGAATTCCAACTTGGTATCGATCGTGTCATCGTTGTCACTCCAGCCACCTCGGGTTTATTTACAAAGTGATGGACAGTAAAGGTTCATTTATCAAGATTTTCGCAAACGTGATTAGCCGAGGTAGAGTTACTTTTAAACTATTCTTATTAGCGAGTCATACATATCTAACTTAACTCATCAATTACAAGTCAACACATTACTTAATGATTTCATGCATCTCTTTTTTAGTAATCATACAAGCATTTCTACTAGTAGTATTCATGCATGACACTTTATTCTCTTTTATTGACATGTCTCATAATTACTCACGGGATGAATACATCAATGCCTTAGACCACCCTAAAAGGGTAATGGGCTCATACCGTGGCCGGCGCCACAACCTTTTGGTTTTCTTTCCGCTGTCGTGATCTCAACGGTTTTAGGGGTTAAGCCGTGAGCTTAGCTCAAGTCCACTTTTCCGCACTATCATTGCTACTTTTTCAGGCTTTACTTTATTCTCATTGAGTAAGAATAATAATCATGCAATCATAAATAGATCATGGTACAATCAATCATCCATTCTTATCATTTCATAACTCATCAATATATATTCATAATACTATATATCAGCTTGGATATCATAGAAACATTTCATACACAATCTTATATCAAGTAGTAGACATTTCATACTAAGTCTCATGGTAAATAAAAATAGTATTCATGTTAAGGTGTATTTAGTGGATAGACTTATATAAGATCTCATATAGATTCTCTTAGTCTTCTTTGTACACTTAATTTTTAGTAATACATTAATGCACTTTAAAATATTATTAAATGTTCTTTACATATTTTAAAGCTCCCCTATGACTTTTATCTATATATATATATATATATATATATTTCCTCTCGACAATTATTACTACTTAAATATTTAAGTTTTCTTGCAAGACTTGAATCTTTTATTTCAGCTTTCTAACATCTTTTAGAAGAAAAAGTTTGTAGCTCTCTATATACTTGTTATCTCAGCCTAGAAAAGGTAGTTTTAGATTCCTTCAACTGTAATCTGTGCACGTGAGGGTTCCCAGAAAGAGAGGTGGGTCACAATGGACACGCTTAAATACCAAGTCTTTCCTTAGCAGAACTGCTCCAAACTACACTCTCACAAAGACAGTGTCCTGAAAATTTATTTCTCATCCTATATTTACGTGGTGCAAAGCATTATGTATAACATATATAGATGTGTTTCTCTATGTGTTAGCTTTCCTAAGGAGTTGAAATCAGTCCATTTGGATATTTATATACTGAGATACACTTATTTTACTACTGCAGGTCATATGTAGAGTTTCGCTTTTGGCTTAGCTTTGAAAATTTATATCTTGAGCTAGAGAACTCCGTTTTGGGTGATTCTTTTGCAGAGTCTTCTATAATGAGTCTAGTTTATGATAAAAATATTTTTATTTCGGGATACTTCATATTTTATGATCATTACATTTCGAAGTGCCTGCTGCCGGAATCAACTGTAAATTCCAGCACCTACCATTTTTATGTCTTTAGTAATTTTTATTAAAAATCAAGTTTCACATACTATCATTTTATGTTATATTTGAGTATGATAGCATCATAGAAGTGCTAAGAACATAATGGAATATATTGTGCTATCTAAAAATATATTTTACAAATAATCATTCAAAACTTTTGACAATAACTCAAGGTTGAGGCATTCTATCCATGGTTAGAAGCCAATAATGCTTGAACAAATAAAGAAGAAACTCCTACCTCTTATGTAGGGTCTAAAATAGTCCTTCTCTTCTTTCTTGAGCTTAAGCAAGAGTCCTTGGAGTAGATGACCCTCCTTGAATCTTGGCTCTAGAACTTGAGTGCTTAAGAAAATATTTCTCACTAGAGTTAAAGATTGTAACTCTTATGAGAGCTAGTGAAGGTTTGAGTTTAGAATTTAAGTGTTTAAAATAAGGTTTAGAGGGTTAAGAGACATCTTTGAAGAGGAGAACATAAGAAGAATGGTAAAGAAAAATATAAGAAAGAAAGAGCACTTAGGGAGTTTCTAAGGCATGGAAACTAGTAAAAGTGTATGTATTTTACAAGAGCTAGAGAATGTATCTCTTGCAAAGCATGTAAGGCCTCTTTGTGTTTTGGAAATGTAAGGAATGGAAAAGAGTTTGAAGAGTATTTATAGTGGAAGGATCAAGACAAGAAACATTTAGAGAATTAATTCTTGGAGCATGATTTATGGAAACATGTTGGCCAAACTTTGGATGAAAACACTCCATGTTTTATGGAAACATGTTGGCCTAGTTTTATGAAATCATGTTCCATGTTTTATGCAAAAATGTTAGTGGAAATTTTCTAACCTTTAATGTATGCATCATAGATTTATATCATGTGTTCTTATGCTTTAATAAGTGTTTTTAATTTTTTTAGCATGAGATTATCTATGTGCATGTATGTGATTAAGAATGTGTATGATGTATGTGGTTGAATTATTGTATTGTCATCTTAATCCAATGGCTTAGATTCATTCTTGCCTAAAGACAAATATAGGGATTTGTGCAATGGCATTGTTGTAATTGTCATTGTAGTAATTTCTTTAACTAAGACAAGGATACTTTTGTAATTATACAATGACAATGGTATTCTTGTAATTCTATTTACAGAGTAAGGGTATCTTTGTCATTTACTAATAAAGCAAGGGTAGTTTGGTAATTTCCTTTACATAGCAAGGGTATTTTCGTTATTTCTGTTAAATGATGGCATTTTTGTAATTCTTTGCATTTTCCTCTAGAAACACAAGAATATGCTAATAATATTTGTTATGTTTCATAAAACTGATCCAGGTTCTCTTGGTTTTTGCTATATTTTATCTAATTTCTAATTAGCATTAATCGATATTTATGTTATTTATGAATTTAAGGATGTTACAGTCTGAACCGGTTATCCTCGATTTTCGGGTAGAAATGACTTCAGGAGCATTTTGATCATTTTGCACACGGGAAAAATCAGGGTGTTATAGAAACCATGTTCTTTGATTGTGGATGGAGGGAGTTGCACCAATGTGGCTAGCTCTAGATTAGTGTCCAAATTAAATTTGGAGGCCAAGCCATATCCTAGGCCATACAAACTCTAATGGCTTGGTGAAGATGGAGAGATGACTATGAGCAAGCAAGTGGAGCTTCACATTTCTATGGGACAATACAATGAAAAAAGTGATATGTGATGTGGTTCCAATGGAGGCAAGCTATATTTCTTAGGGAGGCTTTGGAAGTATGACACCAAAGCTGTTCATGATGGTTCACAAACAAGATTTCTTTCATGCATAATAGGAGGAAAATTGTACTCAAACCTTTATCTCCTAGAGAGGTGTATGAGGATCAAATAAAATTGAGAGAAAAGAGAGTGCAAGAGAAAAAAGAGATGAGTGACATACAAAAAAGTGAAACACTTGATAAAAAGAGTGGAAAGAAAAAGAGTGAAACACTTGAGAGCAAACAAAGTTGTTTAGTAAAAGAAAATGAGATGAAGAAGCTACTGCTTGCCAACATGCCGCTTTATTTACTTTATTGCAAGAAAAATGTTTTAACTGCTGATAACTTTAATAAAAGTGTTGCCCATGCTAGTGTCGAGTTTCTTTTGCAAGAATACAAGGATGTGTTTCCAAAGGAAGTTCCAAGCAGATTGCCACCTTTGAGAGGGATTGAGCATCATATTGATCTCATCCCTAGTGCATCTTTACCCAATCAGCCAACTTATAGGAGCAATCCTCAAGAGACCAAAGAAATACAAAAGCAAGTTGAGGAGTTGATGACAAAAGGTTAGGTGCAAGAAAGCTTGAGTCCGTGTGCTGTTCCAGTGATTCTGGTGCCTGATGGGACTTGGAAGATGTGCAGTGACTGTAGAGCAATCAAAAAACATCACAGTCAAGTACCGACACCCTATTCCCAGGTTAGATGACCTTCTTGATGAACTATATGGTGGCTGTTATTTTTCTAAAATTGATTTAAAAAGTGGGTATCATCAAATTAGGATAAGGGAAAGGGATGAATGGAAAACTGGCTTTAAAACTAAGTATGGTTTATACTTGGCTAGTTATGCTTTTCGGGCCAACTAATGCCCTAAGCACTTTTATGAGATTAATGAGCCATGTCTTAAGAGATTTTATTGGCAAGTTTGTTGCTGTTGTTTACTTTGATGACATTCTGATTTATAGCACTAGTTTTGACTTGCATATTGAACATTTGAGTGCTGTCATGCATGTGCTAAGAAAAGAAAAATTGTATGCTAATATTGAGAAATACACTTTTTGCACTGATCGTGTAAAGTTATTAGGCTTTGTTGTGAGTGCAAAAGGAGTGCAAGTTGATAAGAGAAAGGTTAAGGCTATTCAAGAGTGGCCTATGTCAGAGAATGTGAGTGAAGTCAGAAGTTTCCATGGTTTAGCTAGTTTTTATAGAAAGTTTGTTAGGGATTTTAGTACCTTGGTTGTGCCTCTTAATGAGAACATCCTTAGCCAAAAGTGAAAAACCATGAAAATTCCCAATATTTTAGGCTTAAGAGAGCATTTGTGCAAATTCTTATATGTTCTTGAGCATAAGTGTGAGAGAAAACATGAGGACATGCTCCAATTTAAATGGGGAGGTGGAACAATGTGTACACAAAATTCAACAAATGGCACATCAAGAAAATGAAAAAAAAGAGCAAGAAAAAAAATCTGAAAAATTTTGATTAAAGGTGTGCCACAATGAAATTAAAGGCCTGCAATTGTGATTAAGTTGGACAAGGTGTACCCTTAAGCACTTGTGCTCTTAGTGTATGCATTTGCTTTCCTTTGACTAGAGGTTTAGCTCTATTAGCCTGCATGCTTACCCACCTTCACCCAAGCCCTATTATAACCCAAGGTAAGTCCTCTTGATTCAGTATGCACGTGTGTGTAACAAAATGGAGATTGAGACCCATATCAAGCCTATGATATTACATTTTTATTTAAGATGATTGAGTATGCATCATAACCTAAAACACATGAGTGAATGAGTAGCAAACACTAACCTTTGAAGGATTTTTGTACTTGGTCCATGCATCATGTATATGGATTCTACCTTGTGTGCCACATTCTTGTTCATGCCTTGCTTGTTGTAATTTTCTTGATTAGTGGTGTGAAACCTTACTATTGTGCCTCTAGGTTTACTGGATTAGTATACTATCATTTGTTTCCATGCATTGTGCATTTTCAGATTAAAAAGTGTTAGGTGTCTAGTCTAGTCCTTTCATCCATGCCCTAGTTTGATGTTAGTTCCACATAAGGACATGTGAAAGCTTAAATATGGGGAAGTTTAATAAGGGAAATTTATGCCATTTATCTTACTTCTAATTCTTTGTTTTTTGCATGAGTTTTACTATGTTATTGATGTGATTAATTAGGATTTTGACTTGTGCCTCATTGTGCATATTTGATATAATAATTAACTATTACACTGATTTTAGAATAAATTGTAATAACAACTTGTTGCATTTAACTTGTCTCTTTGAGTATGGTTTTGTGCATAAGAGCTTTGGATCAAGTGCAAATATCAAGAACAAGACCGGGAACTCTTGGGAAGGAGTTTGGAGCTAAAAGGAAGAAAAAGCATGGAGGCTTATCCTCAGGTGAGCACTGCAACACTAATTGAGTGCTGCAGTGCTTTGCAGAAGCTTCAAGGAGAAATCTTGAGGAAAACTCTCTGGAGAGTACTACAATACTCATTTTAGTGCTACAATGCTAGTGCGACAATGGGATTGCATACAATTAATATGTTTTTAGGCCCCACTTTAGGCTATCATACAGACTTTTACCCCAATTTCTACTTTAATTTTAGATCTGTAGTTTAGGACCCCCTCTCTCTCCATCTTTCTCTCTCTCTTCTTCTCTATTCTTCTCTTTCTAGGGATTCCATTAGTGATTGGGTTTGTTCTTGGGGAATTTTGTTAGCTCCAAAACCTTTCTGAAAAGCTTGAATAAAATATGTTTTGAATACCAACAAAGCCAATCTTAGGAAAATACTTTGAAAAATGACTAATGTTTATCTTGAGTTTCTTGAAGTATTAAACAAGTTCTTTCGTTAGCACAACATGGCTCTATTAAGTAAGAATAATTTCACTTTACATTTGCAAACATGTTTTATCTCATAATTAAGAGATGGGAACTAAATGAAAGTGATAATTATATACAAAATTGAGCTTAAAAATGCCAAATGGTTTGAAGAAAAATAACCAAAACAAGAAACCAAGACTCAAATCATCAGAAAGTAGCATTGGACTTCAGAAAGTATGCTTGGAATAAAGATATCAATCAAACTCTAAAGCATATGTGTTACTATCTTTAATCATCACATTTACAATATTTTTATCATCAACAAGCTCTGATTGAAGACCAGAAGACCCAAGATTCATTAAGGAAATGATATCGCACATCAAAAAGCTCACTTACAGTGAAACAGTGCACTCTACGAGAAAAGGAGTGAAAATTTTGAAATTCAAATTTGAAATTGAAAAGGCAAAACCTAGTGTCAGAAGTGGCATGACATCTCTTTTACCAACTTGGTCAACTACCCCAGCTTCTAGAAGAAAAAGTTCAGAAACCATGCTTTAGAAAGTAAAAGTAGTTTCTGAAAGGACATTAGTAAACTCAACTTTGCAATGGCTTCTACAACAACTCTGACAAATAGACAGGCTACTCTTTTAGACTGCTTTTCCAAGACACAAATGGATGATCAACATGTGTCAATTGAATATCTGATCAAGGGCAATGGTCACAAGGAAAACCATCTATAAATAAGAGATATTGTGCTTTCAAAGATGATATGACAGAACACTACAAAGAGAAAAAACTTTATGAAAATCTTCCCCCATCTTGTAAAGTTCATTACATCTTGTAATCATTTCCTTTATTTGTAAAAATCTTCTTTCTATTTTCCTTCATTGTTCATACATTCTTCCAAAGAAGAATAATAGCTAGAAAGAAGTCATTCAAATTATCCCAAGTCTTTCACTATAAATCTTAAGGAAACTTGAGTGAAGATTTGTTTGAGTTACAAACCCAAACACAAACCTTGTAACCTCGATGCAGTAGTGATCGGTGTGAGTTAGCTTAGAGAGGCTAGTTAAAGACTACTTGCAACGCGACAATAAAGGTGTTTTTCTGGTCACGGTTTAGCTTGGAGAGGTTGGTTAAAGACTACTCGGTTTAGCTTAGAGAGGCTAGACAAAGACTACTCGGTTTAGCTTAGAGAGGCTGGTCAAAGACTACTTAGTTTAACTTGAAGAGGCTAGTGAATAACTACTTAGCTTATAACAGTTGGGGTTGTCTACTGGTCACAGGTGAAAGCTTGGAAAAGCTATTGTAAAGACTATCATTGTTCTTTATCTAGTTTGAGAAAGGTTTAGTGGAACTCAACTGCTGTTCAAAACTGGATGTAGACAAGTTGGACAAACCAATATAAAATCTCCTGCATAGTATCTCTCTCTTCTCGTTCATCTTTTATTTATTTACTACATTTAGGATAATTTCTATAAAACTTTGTTTTATGTGTTTAGTTAACTTTCTTAGTTCAAAAAGCTCATTTTCTGACATTTTTAACGTTATTTTTGCTATATTTCAAGCTCACAGCTTGATAGCAATTTGATGAAGTTTTTTTAGAAACTCAAAAGGGAAAGAAAAAGTGAAGCACAATTCAACCCCCTTCTCGTGTATTTTTCTACCTACAAGTGGCATTAGAGCTTGGCCTCTAAGGGGTCGAGTATTCTAATGACTACAGAGGACAAAGATCCAAGGGACATATGATATAGAATATTCATATAGTAGAAGGATACTCCATCAATAGACCACTATTCTTTGATAGTAGGGACTTGTGGGAGATCATACAGAAAGGAGTTAAGGAAATTCTAGGAACCCCAAAGTAGGTGGACAGAACAACAAAAGGCCGGAGTTCAACATTGAGCAAAGTTGAATATGACAAAATCATTACCTATGACACAACAAAGGAAATATGGGATAGACTGCACATGCTGCACGAAGGCACTGATCAAGTGAAAGAAATAAAGATTAGTATATTGGTTCATTAATATGAGATCTTTAAAATGGCAGATCAAGAAAATATTGATGAAATGACCACAAAGTTTAGGCAAAAGGGATTAGGCAAAAGATATTCTAACTCTGAAATGGTTAGAAAAATCCTAAGAAAAGCCTCCTTGCCAAATGGTTGCCTAAGGTCACAACTATTATTAAGGAAAAAGACCTTCAAACTCTCGACCTAGATGCACTCATTAGGTCACTTAAAACCCATGAGGTAGTGCTCTTCGAAATGCATGGGGAATCCACCAAGAAGAGCAAGTCCACGGCCTTAAATTCATCTCATCAAAAGCCAAATAAAGCTAAGGCAATGAAAGTTGCTAAAACCTCTGATGAAGAGGAAGAGATTGATGATGAGACAGAAGAAGAAGATAGGAATAATGTAACGCCCCAATTTTTACTGTAATTTTTACTGTCATTAGAAATTACCGAATTACTGTAGGTAATTATTACATAAGATTTGAGGCCGAACAATCCTCAATAAAGGAATATAACATTAGAAGAGAGGTTAGGAGCGATTCATGCGAGAGTCGCAAATCCCGAATTTCTGTACGTATAAAATGACCAAAATGCCCCTGAAGTTATTTTACTCAGAAAATGAGGATCGTGGGCCCCACCTATTCTCAAGGGGATGTTTTGATGATAATAAGGGATTGTTTGTGTTATGTGTGTTAATAGAGCAGAATGATCTCAATTTTGAGTTCCGACGCGCGAAATGACCAAAACACCCCGCGACTGTTTTAACTCCGATGTGCGTGCCGACTGAGCCCGAACCTCACTAAAATGTTTTAAAATTTGTTTTTAAGCCATGATTAACCATTGGTTAAGCTTGGGTGGCCTCGGGCAGTTTTTAAGTGAAAGTACGATTTTGCCCCTGTTTTTGGGCAGTTTTGCGAATTTCGGGATTTTTGATTCGTATACTGAAACCTAAGCAATATTAGGCTCAAATTAAAGCTTATTAAATTCTAAATATTAATCTAGAGTCAAAATTATGTATTTAGATTGATTAGAACCCAAAATTGCTCAAAAACACCCAAATTGCTTACTAATTCACTTAAGCCCTTAACCGTAAATTCTCTAAATTACATGAATACCTTGCCTACACCTAAATAATGCATGGAACACACAAATTTCACTTCTTTGGGCTGTAATGGACAAAATTATTGATGCCATTATGCAGCTGAATTATTGCCAAAAGTTGCACTAAAACAAAATGCCAAAATGTCACCATAAGAGACATAATTCCTTAATTTCATACAACTTTATCTAAAATGATTTTTCCTCCCTTATTTCTCCTGCAAAATTCCGCCAACTACCTCCTCATTTTGGCCAATTAGAAGCCTCAAAATCTTCTATAAATAGGCTTGCTTGAGTGGTCTTGGAATGCTTTGTTCATAACTAGTTTTTAGGAGCACCAAAACTTTCTTTCTTCCTCCTCTTTGGCTGAATTCTTTCTTCAATTTTTCAAAGAGATTTTGTTTCATTTCACTTCAAGAAATCAAGTTCTCTTCCTCCTTTTCAACTCAGATTAGGTAGGGAGTAGTTTCTAAATTTATTTCTATGCTTTGAGGAGTTGTGTTTTTAGCTCAAAATGATGAAATTATGAACTTACCTTAGCTTTTCATTTCGGTTTTCCTCTTCATTTTTCTTTAACCAATTTGGCCATATGGCCTAGGTGGAACTAAGATGATGGCTTGATGATGAGGACCTTGAGGGTGGGTTGTAAATCCATCACAAGTTAGGCCTCTAAAGCTTGAAAATTCCACTTGATGCAAAACTTTAAAGAATAATGCTTTATGATGCTAAAACAAAGATTTTTAGTTTAGAACTTGAAAGATGTATTTTCCAAGCTTGTATTTCATGTTTATGTTTCAAGTCATCACTTAATCTTTCAAGATAATAAAGAGGTTGCATCTCATATTTAATTTATGCTCTCACTTTATTTTATAATGGCTAAAAGAATCAACGCATGGCATGTTTATTTTATGCCATCACCTAAAGATCCTAGAGGTCAAAGACTTGGCCATGTATCACAAGCAAAGAAATATGATTATTGGAGTTAAAGAATTTATTCTTTAAAAAGTCTTGAGATTGGAGCTTAAAAAGATGTAATAATAATTCTCTTCTCCCTTCACCGGCCCCTGCAGGACTACCGCCACTCCGGTTTCTTAATATTCTCTTATCCCTCTATCGTCCTGTATGGATCACCGCTCGTTCTTGCATCATGTTTATATTTCAAGTTCTTGCATCATGTTAAATTTTCAAGTCATCACCTTAAATCTTAAAGATAAAGAAATGGAATTGCATATCATGTTTATAATTCCAAGCTATCACCTTATAAAGATACGATTAAAATAAGGTTGCATAGCATGTTTATAATTCTAAAATGTCACCTAAATCTCTAAAGCTCAAGACTTACTCCTTTTATCTTAAGTGAGAATTTTAATTGTGAAGATCCTCCCAAGTTTGACAAAAGAACTAGTTTCTAAATGAGTTTTAAGACTTTGCAAGGATTTTACGGGGAACTAGTATTTTATATGCACTTAAAATATGATTCTATGTAATTGCATGAGGTTCATGATTCGGCCACTGATCTGAGTTTAGTATCAATGTATGATAATGATTTGATATGTTTGAAGTTGTGATAATTATGGTTTATTGTTAAGAGAATGATTCACTGCATGTTAGAGATAAAACTAGCTCCCTAGAACAATCGAAGAGCTAGAATTTACCTAGTTTTTGACCCCTTTAAGTTTAGCCAATGCCAAATCTGTTTTAGTATGTTATAATTCTGTCTAGGATTAGTTAGCCACGAAAAAATTTGGTATCAATTAGACTAGGATTGATCCCGAACACTAAAAATGAACTTAGTAAATAGAAAACCGTAAAAACAAGATTTCTAGAACTCTAGGGAATGAAATTTATGCATTCTATCCAGAATCTTTAGCAATGATAAGAACTAGGTTTTATTATGTTTAAATAAGGGAGAATGATTCATAATTGGTTTAGTAACTAATTTCAGCATCATAGGGAAAGCTGGTAACAAGAAAGGATTTAAAACATAACTTCTAGCATACCGTAAAACCTTAGGAACAACTTACTACCTATGCTACCCCATTTGATTTAATAGTGTTCTTAAGGCCTATAAATAATCATAAGGATGGTAATAAATCCCTTAGGTGCATAACTAATTAGTTCTATAATTGAATGATTTCCTGGCTTGCATGTTATAGTTGCTGTTGCAAATAATGAGAATGCTTATACATGAAATATTCTTTATTATGTAAAATTTACCTTTGTTGCTAGAAGAAAGTGTATCATTGTAAAAGTGTAATTTGGAAAGGTTCTGGCTAAGGAAAGACTTGGTATTTAAGCGTGTCCATTGTGACCCACCTCTCTTTCTGGGAATCTCCTGTGATGCATGATTATAGTTGATATATATTATTCTAGCTTAAGACTATAAATGAGAAAATGCTATGATGTTTATGAATTGTATTGTGATATAACATGCAAAGATTTAATGGTGACTTAAACTTATAAGAAAATGATCCTTTGGAACCATCAGATTATAGGTGGTGAAAAGGTGATTTTAGCCCCTAACCCGTTCTCTCAAAAGGGTAGAGTCGGGACTTTAGCTTATCAAAAGGGATAAGTATATGCTAGTGACGACTAGTAAAGTATGAGCTCATAACCTAAATTACTCCCAAAAGGGTGGAGTATAGGGTGGCCTAAGGAAAATAATGATGATGATAAGATTTTAAGTCACCTAAGGCACTAAAGAAATGAAATATGTGCACTGTGTCCATGTGTAGCTAATATTATATGATGTTCTTTTATGCATGTTATTTTGATAATGATGATGAGGAATATGATGTAATGATAAAGGAAAAGTTCATTGTAAATATGACATGTCAAGATTATGATGCATTATAAGACGCATGATTAAAAATTGACGAACCTCGGTTAAGTATTTGTCCGAACTTAAAATGAATCTTTGCATGCTCACTATTTTAGAATAATCCCGAGGTTCCTGGGGACTTTGATGATGTCACTGTAGAATGAGGTACCTTACTGAGAATTCTTTACCAAGATTCTCACTCCCTTTTCTTTATTTCCGTCATTGTCTCCAGATTCAAATGGCGACATTCGTTCTGTTCCTTGATACCCCTACTTGGGAATTCCACTATGATCTGGTGCATCGCTCGTATCATTTTAAAGGGAGGTGCGCAGTTCATGTTTTTATTTACATAAGTCATCTATTTGCACATCCTGTCCCTAGTTATCGATTTTCTCCTACTTCTCCCTATGGCAATGAAATGGTTTTTGAACATGCACGTCCACTTGATGAAAGGATGTTACGTTCTTATCCCGCTTCATCTGCTGTCCATGGATTTCCAGAGTATGTTCCCGAGACGAGATATTCTGAAACTGATCCTTCAGAGGACACTTCTACTCATGTATATTCTGAGAGCTTTGCTCCTACTCCCACACGTGTAAGAGAGGGTAGTGAGGAAACAGTTGTTCAGCCGAGGTTAGCAAGAAGGCCGTCCATGCGACCCCAGCCTGGTGCATCTCGTGTGTCCCCTCCCGAGGGAGCTCATCAGTGGATCGGATTTATTCCCCCATTTCCAGGATAGTGGCCATAGAAGGTTCTTAGTAGATTTATGTGTGTTCATGCACCCTAGTTTTAGGATAACCTTCCCGGCTTATGGAGTTATCTAGTTTAGGGGCATGTATTTCCTTATGTATATTTTCTTTTATGGGTTTGCATAAGACAATGATGTATGATCATAACCCACCCTTTGAGTAAGGTTATTGTATGTAAATATATGTTATAATGTGCTTATGGATGTTATATGATGGAGCCAAAGTGATATGATGTGATATATTCTTAAACGTCTTATTATACTCCGCTTACTCGTTCACGTTGTACTCGGCTCACGTTTTCAATTATGTTTTTTTAAAAAAAAATGGCTCGTAATTTCACTAAGTATTTTCAAATTATGAAGAAAGAACCAAAGCAAGGAGTAAAGTCTAGTCATTAATCAGATTCAACCTAGGTGTATTTGGTTAATTACTAGGGTGTTACAAATAAGTTCTCCATGCTGGTGAGGAAGATGTCCATGGCCTGGAAAAGCAAGATGAAGTGAAGAAGGGACATCAACCTCAAGAAGGACAAAAGGCAAGGTGAAGCCAGAAACTGTCACCTGTTACAACTGTGGAGAGAAAGGACACTTCAAACTAGAATGCCCTAAACTTAAAGGCCCACAAAAGAACTTCATGCCTAAGAAAAAAGGCATTCTAGCCGCCCGGAGTGAACTAGAGGAAGAAAAAAAAAGGATCGAAAGATCAAGAGGAGATGGATGTTGCTAACCTATGATTCATGGCAGGCTATTCATCAGAAAGTGAACCTGAAGTAAACAATTCTAACTCTGATCTTTCCTATGATGAACTTTTATTGTTATATGAAGAGTTGCTTAAGGATTCTCAAACTCTTTCTCACTATTTTAACTTGAAAAAGGAACATAAAAGGATTGTTTTAGAACTTAAAATGGCCAAAATAGAAGCTTAGAACAAAATCGTGAACAAAATTTCTCTTGGAGAGCATATTGTGAACAAAATTTTTGCTAGAAACCATGAAAGCAAAGAGAGTCAAACTCCGGATTGAAGAATAATATATGGTAGAAACCTCAAATGATGAAAATTAAAAGCACAAAGAATATGGCACCACTTACCTAGACGAGCTCGAGTTGAGTCATTGTTAAGTTAAACAACTGTTTTGGGTGTGAGGATTTCGATCCCTAAGTGATCAGCAAAAAATTCAAGACTCATTCTTAGTGGAAGTTAGGTCCTTATTTTCTACCCTATAAGGCTTGGCATCCCTTTGCCAATCTATATCCATTGAGGGAATACACATGTAGGTTGACAGTAGCATTAAAAGGAGGGTTGAATTGTGCTTTAACTTCTTTTTAAGATTCTGAAATGATAAACTAAGCCTATCAAGTTTCTCACTTGAAGGCAATGAAAATTTCTGTTACTATGGTTTAGAATGTTACTTTTTAAACAAATGTTACTTTTTGAACTAAGTGAAAACCTAAGAAACTGTCTGAAAATGTTTTCTAGAAAATTATAGCACAGCTAACCACAATTGCTGAAAATAAAGGAGATGAAGAGATATTAATAGTGATTTTTATATTGGTTTGACTAACCTTGCCTATATCTAGTCTCAACAACCTATTGAGTTCTACTAATAACCTTTTTCTTAACCCTTAGAAAATGGGACAGTCTTTAGATAGCCTTCTCAGGCTATATCCAGTGAGTAGTAATTATTCCAAATTGCTCTAACTCCAAGTTGTCTTTTTAATAGCCTCTTCAAGCCAACCTCACAATGATCACTACTAGATCAGAGTATGAAGATGTTGGTTTGGTTGGTACACTTTAACTAAGATACACTCGAGTTTTATAAGAATAAAACAATGTATGAACTAAAAACTTTAAGTGACTTCTTTCTACAATTCTTCCAAGGAATAAGATTTTATGTACTAAAAGCTAGAAAGAAGATTTTTACAGAAATTGACTACAAGATGTAATGAACTTTCAAACAAAGAGAGGGATTAGCACAAAGGATTCACACAAGAGTTCTAGGCAAAAAATTTTCTATCAAAAGTACTTCTCTTGTATGAAGGTCACCTCCATTTATACTTTTTCTATCAAAAGTTCTAGACCATTGCTTCATGATTTTCTTTTCTTTTAACACGTGTTGATCTTTTTTTTGTGTCTTTAGGAGCTGTAATGCTCGGTGATGAGGGTGGGGAGTGATTGCCAGTACAAGAAAGACACAAATAAGAGCGGCTCCTAACAAGCTTCTAAGCGAAGGGGGTACATGAATGAACTGATTACACACCAAAATGAGAGGGATCCTAAGATTGTATGGGTATGGGACTATACAGTTGAGGATGACTTATATGAATTGATTTGTACTACTTATACTAACAAGATGCATCTTCTTTTCGGTAACCTATCGCTAAAAAACTCCATGGTTAAGCGTGCTTGACTTGGAGCAATTTTTGGATGGGTGATCTCCTAGGAAGCGTATGAGTAATGACAAAGCATGTTGAAAGGACCCCTTGTTGGTTTGTTGGGACAGTTGTCAATCCATAAGGTAGCCTAGGCTGTTACAAAATAGTATCAGTGCAGCACCTCTTCCAATATGGTGTGGCTCAAGGACGTACCAAGCGAAAGCTGGTGGGCATGTAACTCTTGGTGAAGAGGGCGGAGAATGATCACTGATGCAATAAAGGCACGAACAAGGCACGGTTCTTGACAGGTTTCTAAGTGAAATGGCACATGAATGAATCGATTACACACTAGAATGAGAGAAATCCTAAGACAGTATAGGTATGGGACTACAGTTGCGGATAGCTTATATGAATTGATTTGTACTACCTATATCGATAAGAAGCATCTTCTTTTCGGTAGCCCATCACTGAAGAACTCCATGGCTAAGTGTACTTAACTTGGAGTAATTTTGGGATGGGTGAACTCCTGGAAAGTTTTCCCAGGAAGTGTGTGAATGAGGACAAAGCACGCTGAAAGGACCCCGTGTTGGTTTGTGGGATAATCGTTAATTTACAAGGCAGCCTGGGCTATTACAGGAGCTATTGTGAAAAATATCTCTTGATTAAACTTGTATGTTTATGAGAATGGTCTTGTTAAATGCTATAGAAAATCAAGTAAAACATTAGAGCAGTCTTCAAAACATTTTAATAAAATTTGCTTTGTTATCACTCAAAACTGGAGCTATAATAAAGCTTTCTGAATGGTTCTGGAGCTAACAATCTCTCTCGTTTTTATGACGACAAACTAAATTTAGAGAAACTCTTTTGGAGAATACTTTGAAAATATTTTCAAGGGTAGAACTTTGTATCAGAACTTAAAAGGTTCTTTCAAAATATAATAAATATGATGATATGGTCTTTCAGAAAATATCTAACTTTAAGGTTTCTTGTTGATTTTGTCAAGATATATGACAACCTTGAATTGCTAGTATCATAGCTATTTTTGAAAATAATTTTCTATACTAGCTATTTTTGAAAATAATTTTCTATGTTATATTAGAGCTAATCTAAACTAAAACAGCTTGAGTTCAAGGCTTTATTACTTTCTGAATTTGATCAAATAGGGTATCAGAGTTTAAAATTATCACAATTATGATATTTATCTAGTATCAAACCCAATACTTAGCACAATTTCATTCAAGACATTTTAGAATTATCATTTTTCTCAGAGAATCAATATCAATTTTTATATGCATAACACCTTGATTTTTCTTGCTATATAAAATGACCAAAATGCCCCTAAGTCATTTTTGCACAAGAACCAAGGATGGCCAGTCCAGGCCATCCTTAACGAGGTATTTTAATATTAGGATGAGGTTGTATGAGATTTAGATAGCAATCTATGCGAAAATCGCAATCCTCGATTTTTCCTGTGTGCAAAATGACTAAAATTCCTTTGAGGTCATTTTTACCCGAAAATTGAGGACGGCTGGCCCCAACCATCCTCAAAGGGTTAGTTTGATTGTTGAAAGGGACTAGGTGTGTTTTGGATGACAATAGATGTGAAAATCTTAATTCCTAGGGGCCTGTTTGCTTTGCCAGTTTTCAGTTTTCAGTTTCCAGTTTTCTGTTTTCTGTTTTGTGAAGGAAAAACTGAAAAAACTGAAAATTGAAAATTTCAATTTTTCGCTTTTTCAGTTTTCCATTACAACCGGAAAATCGAAAGCTGAAAATGCAAAGCAAACAGGCCTTAGTTTTTTCTGTGCGTGGAATTACCATAATGCCTCTAAAGAAATTTAATGCGGGATCGAGGACCCGGTCATCACCTGGGAGTTGGAAATGTTAATTAAAGGGTATATGTGATATCTGGAATGGTCTCGGGAAATCTTGGGGAGTTTCTATGTAAATTTACCATTTTACCCCTAGTTTGTGCTAATAAGTTTAATTAAGCAATCAAACAAATATAGGTAAATATTATTTAATGATAAATTAATTTTATTTATTAATCTTGAGTCAAAATAATTATTTGAGATTAATTAACGCCTAAAATTGCTTAGTAAAGTTTAAATCTCATTCTTAATAAAAAAAAATGCTTCATGAGACCATAATGTCAAAGTGAAAAAGTGTAACACCCTAGTATTCAACCCAATACTACTAGCATGTACCGAGGCCAAATATTAGTCGTTACTTCTTGATTTAGTTCTATTACCTTTGAAATTACTTACTGAAAATACAAGCCAATTTTTTTTGTAACAAAACCTTGATAAAGTATGAGTCGCGTATAACGTGATCGAATGATATCGTAAAGTGCGGAAATGTAAACACATAAAAGGCTCCATCCATAGTATCATGAATATATATATACTAAAATACCTCATGCATTAATACTTAAAATGCCCACCAATAACGGGGACTATTCAATACATAGAATACAATACAACTGAAAAGTAGGAAATACATAAAAATATAAAGGATACATGCAAGAGAACACCCATACCCAAGTGCATCTGAAATAGATAACCTCAACATAAAAGAAGGTTTATCCTAGCTACGTGTCGTGTGTGCACTAAGGACTACCCTCTAAATCATACGACTACAGTCACGGGTAAGGTGGGACATAGCTGATCCACGGGCGAAGCTCAGCAGGAATGGGCACTAGGACACGTCCTCCGTGTTGGGGTCGCATCTCGGGCATCCGAGCCCTCCGTGGGGAAGTGGGGGCAGAGTCCTCTCCATACATGTGGGCGGGTGGCTCCTCCGAAGGGTCCTCCTCCAAATGCTGTGAGCGGGGTACGTATTCAGGTACGGCGTCCAAGCCTGCAGTGTAAGTCTGGAGGATCCTCTCATTGTGTGTGCGAGCACGCTCAAAAACCATGGCGTCGCCATAAGGTGACATCAGTGAGAAGAGGTAGCTATCTACAGGATGGGCGAATGGCCGTCCAGGAAACATAAAGACGTGAACTGTGCAGTGGCCTTTAAAATGGTACGATCCGTGCTCCAGATCGTAGTGGTACTACCATGTGGGTGTCTCAACGTAGAGCACGAATGTTGCCATCCGAATCTAGAGACGTGACGAAAAGAAAGAGATAGAGGGAGTGAGATTTCTTACTAAAGAAACTCAGTAGGGTTTTTCCTCATATCTAAGTGTCATCATCTACGTCTCCAGGGACCTCAGTTTCTTAGTAAAAATATGGGCATATAATGGTTCAATTATGAAATTCGAAAGTGTTAACTTCCGAGGCCTGTTCCTTTTAATTATGAAAACCTCTTGGTTACATAGTCTATAAATCATGAAACTCAAATCATAAATCATGGTTCCTTATATCATGGATCATGGCACATAAACTCATAATTCATGGTGCATAAAATCATAGTTCTTAGAACATGGTGCATGGTAACTTATCTTGGCCACTTTAGGTGACGTTAAAACCTTATCATTTTCTTCCTAGGGCCACCCTCACTGATCTCCCTTTGGAGAAACTTCTAGGTTATGAGCCCATACCACACTAGTCGTCACTAGCACATGGACTTATCCCTTTTGATAAGTTAAAGGTCCCGACTTAAAGTACGAGTCTAGGGGGCTAGAATCACCTCATCCCTACCCTTGGTTTGGTGGTTCAAGGATCATTTTCACATAGTTTAAGTCACCTTAAGTCTTAGCACGTTTTATTGAGATGCCATTTAGTTTCATGCATGTCACATATCTTTTATTACAACATAGGCATCTCTAAGTTCTCAAAGAACAATCACATGCAATAATAAAACTATCATTTAAGAATAATAGTTCACATAGTATTATATAAGTCATGAGGTAAACACCAATTCATCATTCATAGAATAACACATAAATCTTTCCCTTAAGAGTGAGAACCCCCGATCGGGTAACCTCAAACTTCCAAATTATTTTATCATACCTCTAAGGGATTGATTAACCTCATTACCATAATTTATTAAGTCCTAAAACCTAATTAATTATGGCTAGACAGCATTAGGCAGTGAGCTAAATTAGATGAATTACGGTGTTCTAAAAAATGCATTTTAGCCTTTTTCTCAAATCTGACTTTTTCTATGATGCAGCGATTAATACCTAAGCCAATTATGAGTCACTCTCATTGATCTAGACATCATATAATGTGATTCTATGGATGTTAATCAAGCTGGAACAGAATTCATATTTTCTGTACCTATGGGGTTCTAGAATTCACATTTCAAGCAATTAAAGTAACTAAACATACTCCAAAATGTCTAGAACAATTGTCATATACTTGGCAAGGTATTTAAACATACTTAGACCACCCAAAACAGAATTTAAGGTGCTGGAAATGAATAAGGTAGAACCGAAAACTTGAGACCATCAAATCATGTATAAACTTCCTTTTCAATGTACATAGGTAGCTAGTTTCTCTTGGAACAATTTTAGGACTTCAAAAACATCTTAGAAATCAACTTATCTTGTCAAAACTCTTATAAAATACATGGGGCAGTAGCTCTTTAGTTTCACTCATGGTTGAAATCCTAAATATAAGAACATACTCAAAATACCTTTAAATGTCACCTATGCTTAGGAAAAATTTAAAACATAAACTATAGGCTCTTGTAACTAATGAAAACTCATCCAAGAGTTTTCATCATCACATGGCCAAATGCATTTCAAGAAGATACCTTCTTGATATACCTTTTCTCAAGATGAAATGGGCAAGTCTTTGAGCTCTAGTAGTTTTAGGTGATGGCATAATAGTAAACGTACTATGCATTCCATTTTTATAGTCCATTAGGAAGTAACATTGATAACTCAAAGTAAATATGAGATGCACATTCATTTTTGGTCTTGAAGTTTAGTGATGACTTGGAATATAACATAAAATGCAAAGCTTGGAATTTAAACATGCATTATGCAAGTTCATTCTTTATCTTGGGGTTTAGTGATAGCATAGAAAATAAACGTGCTATGCAAAGCATAAAATAAATGTGAATGCAAGTTGCTTTTATATCTTGTCTAGAACTCTTGCAAGACTTTAAAAAGGAACATGGTTCCAACCCACACCTCATCCTCACAAGAAAAGAAAACTATTAGTACTAAGGTACTCAAAATAAATCATAATCTCAAAGGTTTAAAAGTGGCCGAATCTTCATCAAGAAGAATGAACCCTTTTTAAACTCTAGGGACCAAGATCTTGATGATCTATGACATCAACATCCTAAGTTCTCATCATTGAGTACAAGGCTTCCTTCAAAACTAACATTAAAACAAAGTTCATGCTAAAGAAGAAAGCAAAACCGAAACCTTGTTTGGTTTAAGGTTAAAGTTTCAAGCTTTAGAGTTTGTTCATGTGACAAGCATCAACATGAAATTCTCATCATCAAGCTTTCATTTTTCCAAGCCTTTAGAAACCTTCATGGCCAAAAACATGAAAGGAAAAGGGAAGTCCAAAAAGTGTTCAAGAGAGACATAAACTCCTCCTTTACTCAACCTTGAAAAAAAAAGATGAAACTTTTCTTAAGAAAAATTCAAGCTTTAGGGGTTGTTAAGTGACAAGCACCATCATAACACCCTCATCATCAAGCTTTCATTTTTCCAAGGGTGAAGGGCCATCATGGCCGAAACACAAAGAAGAAAAGGAAAGTTCCAAATGTTCAAGAGAAACATAACCTTATTCTTAACTAAGCTTGTAAAAGATGAAACTTTTCTTAAGAAAAACTCAAGTTTTAGAGGTCTCATGTGAGATGAACTCATAGTCACCTCTAGAGAGCTCTCATCATCAAGCTATCATGTTCAAGGCCTTGAGGCCGAAAACTAAAGGAAAAGGAAAGGAAGAAATCGAAAAGAAAAGAGCAACATAGAGGTTCAACCATTCATCATTTCCTAACAAGATTCAAAATATGAAGATCAAAGACATATTTAGAAAGATTCCCTACCTTGTGTTTTTCGAAAAGGAGAGGAAGAACTTTGAGCTTGAAGAACTCTTGAAAGCTTGAAAGAAAAAGAAGTAAGAAAGCTTGAGACTTTTAGAGAGTTTGAAAGAAGTGAGCAAAAGAATGAAGTTGTGTAGGGTTATGTATTTATAGACAAATGAATCATGAAGGAGTGGAGGGGGAGGGGTTGGTCAAAACTTCTTGAAGAAGCAAGAGGGAAGAAAAATCTCATGTGATCATTCATGGTGTAATTGAGAGCATAAGCCATAGATCTTTAGGGTGTAACATCCTTAAATTCATAAATAACATAAATATCGATTAATGCTAATTAGAAATTAGATAAAATATAGCAAAAACCAAGAGAACCTGGACCAGTTTTATGAAACATAACAAATATTATTAGAATTACAAAAATGCAAAGAATTACAAAAATGCCATCATTTAACAGAAATAACGAAAATACCCTTGCATGTAAAGGAAATTACCAAACTACCCTTGCTTTATTAGTAAATGACAAAGATACCCTTACTCTGTAAATAGAATTACAAGAATATCATTGTCATTGTATAATTACAAAAGTATCCTTGTCTTAGTTAAAGAAATTACTACAATGACAATTACAACAATGCCATTGCACAAATCCCTAGATTTGTCTTTGGGCAAGAATGAATCTAAGCCATTGGATTAAGATGACAATACAATAATTCAACCACATACATCATACACATTCTTAATCACATACATGCACATAGATAATCTCATGCTAAAAATTAAAAACACTTATTAAAGCATAAGAACACATGATATAAATCTATGATGCATACATACATTAAAGGTTAGAAAATTTCCACTAACATTTTTGCATAAAACATGGAACATGATTTCATAAAACTAGGCCAACATGTTTCCATAAAACATGGAGTGTTTTCATCCAAAGTTTGGCCAACATGTTTCTATAAATCATGCTCCAAGAATTAATTCTCTAAATGTTTCTTGTCTTGATCCTTCTACTATAAATACTCTTCAAACTCTTCTCCATTCCTTACATTTCCAAAACACAAAGAGGCCTTACATGCTTTGCAAGAGATACATTCTCTAGCTCTTGTAAAATACATACACTTTTACTAGTTTCCATGCCTTAGAAACTCCCTAAGTGCTCTTTCTTTCTTATATTTTCTCTACCATTCTTCTTATGTTCTCCTCTTCAAAGATGTCTCTTAACCCTCTAAACCTTATTTTAAACACTTAAATTCTAAACTCAAACCTTCACTAGCTCTCATAAGAGTTACAATCTTTAACTCTCGTGAGAAATATTTTCTTAAGCACTCAAGTTCTAGAGCCAAGATTCAAGGAGGGTCATCTACTCCAAGGACTCTTGCTTAAGCCCAAGAAAGAAGAGAAGGACTATTTTTAGACCCTACATAAGAGGTAGGAGTTTCTTCTTTATTTGTTCAAGCATTATTGGCTTCTAACCATGGATAGAATGCCTCAACCTTGAGTTATTGTCAAAAGTTTTGAATGATTATTTGTAAAATATATTTTTAGATAGCACAATATATTCCATTATGTTCTTAGCACTTCTATGATGCTATCATACTCAAATATAACATAAAATGATAGTATGTGAAACTTGATTTTTAATAAAAATTACTAAAGACATACAAATGGTAGGTGCTGGAATTTACGGTTGATTCTGGCAGCAGGCACTTCGAAATGTAATGATCATAAAATATGAAGTATCCTGAAATAAAAATATTTTTATCATAAACTAGACTCATTATAGAAGACTCTCCAAAAAGAATCACCCAAAACGGAGTTCTCTAGCTCAAGATATAAATTTTCAAAGCTAAGCCAAAAACTGAAACTCTACATATGACCTTGCAGTAGTAAAATAAGTGTAACTCACTATATAAAAATCCAAATGGACTGATTTCAACTCCTTAGGAAAGCTAACACATAGAGAAACACATCTATGTATGTTATACATAATGCTTTGCACCACGTAAATATAGGATGAGAAATAAATTTTCAGGACAATGGTCGTGAGAGTGTAGTTTGGAACAGTTACGGCTAAGGAAAGACTTGGTATTTATGCGTCTCCGTTGTGACCCACCTCTCGTTCCTGGGAAACCTCCTGTGCACAGATTACAGTTGAAGGAATCTAAAACTACCTTTTCTAGGCTGAGATAACAAGTATATAGAGAGCTACAAACTTTTTCTTCTAAAAGATGTTTGAAATCGAAATAAAAGATTCAAGTCTTGCAAGAAAACTTAAATATTTAAGTAGTAATAATTGTCGAGAGGAAATATATATATATATATATATATAAAAGTCATAGAGGAGCTTTAAAATATGTAAAGAACATTTAATAATATTTTAAGGTGCGTTAATGTATTACTAAAAATTAAGTGTACAAAGAAGACTAAGAGAATCTATATGAGATCTTATATAAGTCTATCCACTAAATACCTGCTTAACATGAATACTATTTTTATTTACCATGAGACTTAGTATGAAATGTCTACTACTTGATATAAGATTGTGTATGAAATGTTTCTATGATATCCAAGCTGATATATAGTATTATGAATATATATTGATGAGTTATGAAATGATAAGAATGGATGATTGATTGTACCATGATCTATTTATGATTGCATGATTATTATTCTTACTCAATGAGAATAAAGTAAAGCCTGAAAAAGTAGCAATGATAGTCTGGAAAAGTGGACTTGAGCTAAGCTCACGGCTTAACCCCCTAAAACCGTTGAGATCACGGCAACGGAAAGAAAAGCAAAAGGTTGTGGCGACGGCCACGGTATGAGCTCATTACCCTTTTAGGGTGGTCTAAGGCATTGATGTATTCATCCCGTGAGTAATTATGAGACATGTCAATAAAAGAGAATAAAGTGTCATGCATGAATACTACTAGTAGAAATGCTTGTATGATTACAAAAAAAAAAAGAGATGCATGAAATCATTAAGTAATGTGTTGACTTGTAATTAATGAGTTAAGTTAGATATGTATGACTCTGCTAATAAGAATAGTTTAAAAGTAACTCTACCTCGGCTAATCACGTTTGCGAAAATCTTGATAAATGAACCTTTACCTGTCCATCACTTTGTAAATAAACCCGAGGTGGCTGGAGTGACAACGATGACACGATCGATACCAAGTTGAAATTCCTACTGAGAAATCCAGCATTTCTCACTCCTATGTATGTTCCGTTGTCACCACCAGATACTGATGGATCCCAACTATTCGAGAAGGGCCAGTCTCGCATCCCTGAGTCAAGATGCACTGAGTCCGGGAGCTAGGGAGAATGACCACTACTAGCCTAGCCTCATATTAGACATCTGATAGGCTAAGAACCACTGCCACCACCTCTGTAGTTATCTATGCTAGAAATTTTCACTTCTCCACTGTTGCTATTCGTATGCTGTACTTTCTTCTATGTACTATTTATTAGAAGTACAAAAAGCCAGTACTGTATTTACCCATGTAGGTGCTACTCTGTAAACTCATGTTGGTAACAATGTATAATTATTCCATGTTATGTTAAGTATTCTAAATTTCTACAATGATATTACTGCTCGAAGAACTTCAATTTTAGAAATTATATTATATCTAACTATGGCGCACATACCATTCACATTACAGGCTTAGTTTTTAAAAGTAGATTCGTATAAAAAAAAAATTACCCTTATCTTCTTATCATTAATTTAAAAATAAAATTGATTAAAGAATATAGGTAACAGCTAATAGAGTCCGGGTCTATTAGGGTGTTACATAGGGTGGCTCTTGAAGGACAACTTGATTGACTACATAAAATACATTTCTTTTGAATTTGGGGGGGGGGGGGAGTGGCTGAAAATCATAAGGCCAAGGGAGGGAAGATTTCATTCAATTTAATCATGTACTAGTGAGGTGTTTAGGAGCAAACAAGGTTAGGTCACTAATTAAGGTTGTGTAATCGAGTATTTGAGTGAGCTAATTAGGTGATTAGGACTATGAATACCTTGAATTAAGAGTGATCTTGTAGGATTAATGGAGTCAAACTCCTATGACTATTGATTAAAGTGTGACAACTTTTTCTTGGGAAAGGAAGTGTTCTTGGGAATGGAAGTGTGAATAGTGAAAATACTATTCATAGTTGCTTTTTCTTTAAAGAAAGAAAAGAATTAGAAATGAGTTGTAAATTTCCTTAAGCAATTTTAGGTTCTAACCTATCTCAAATAATTATTTTTGCTCTAGATTAATTAAGGAATTAATTAACCTTTCATTGGAGCCTAATATTGCTTAGGTTTGAATTAAGTAACTCGTTAGGCTTAAAATGCACTAAGCAGGGGTAAAATCGTAATTTTTACCAAAGGTTGCCCGGAACCTCTAGGACTTAAACCAACATAGTTCATGCCTTAAAACATCGTTTTTGATCTCCGGGACAAGTCCGGGTCGGAGTCAAAACTTAAAACTGCCTTAAATCGGGTTAGGGGTATTTTGGTCATTTGCACATAGAAACCTCATAAATGAGATTTTTCTGTCTTGTTAAACATTCATATACCTATGATCCCCTTCATATATCATAAAAGCCTTATGAGGATAGCCGAGGCCGGTCGTCCTCGTGTTTCAAGTAAGATGACCCCAGGGGCATTTTGGTCATTTAAAAGTTTAGAGAAAAACGGGGCATTAGAAAAACCAAATAGTATTTTCTCTCTTTCTTTTCCCAAAAATTAGGAACTATGTTGGTGTTTGAAATTCAAATTAATTAAGTTCAACTCAACTAAATATATAAGACCACTCTTTAAACATGTCTTGAAAGCCTTAAACACATGGTTACTAATCCCTAACCCTTTGTCTAATCAAATCTATCTCTAATCCAAGTCTTAACACACATGAAACATGAAAAAAAATTTCCCACCAATTCTTTCTCATATTTTGATTTTTCAACACTCATACACTCACAAAAACTCTCATTCTTATCATTCACTTTTTTGGCCAAAACTTGCCAGCCAAGTTATGTCAAAGAAAGAGTTTTGTTCTCTCTAACCTCAAGCTCTCTTCATCCTCCTCTCTCCTTCATCTTCAAGAACCTCCATTCTTAACCTCCATCCAAGCTCTCAACCTCAAACAAATACATCTCCACTATAGATCAACTCCTAAACACCTATCCTTTCTATTCCTAAACACAAGAACACAAGAGAAATCCTCCCTCCATTTCTTTAATTTCCCTTTGGCCGAATCCATTCCTAGCTCCAAGAGGAGATTTTCCTTCTTTATTTCTTCATAAAAGATCAAGCTTTCTCTTTGCAAACAAGAAACACTCTTGTAGGGATTTTATTTTTATGTTCTTTATTTGATTCTTCTCTTCCTTTTTCTCAGCTTTGTTGTTGTTGATGGTCAAGACCATAGCTTGATAATAAGGCTTCTTGATGTTGGTTGTGAAGCCATCATATATTTGACCTCTAAAGCTTAAGGCTTGATTTTTGGTTTCAAAAGAATATGAGAAATGGAACATTTGTTGGTTTTCTTTGGTTGTTTCTTTTTGAGCTTGATGGTGAGTCCAAGAAATGAGGCTCTTGGAACTATCGTATTGAGGGACTCTAAAGCTCACTTCCATTCTATTAAGATTAACTGGGGTTAAAGAGTTAAGTCTTGAGTTTGGAGCTTAATAAGATATAAAAGTTACATTTGCATTCATATTTATATTTCAAGCTCTTGCATTTCATGTTGAAATTTCAAATCTTGCATATCATGTTTAAATTTCAGGTTATCACCTTAAATCTTAAAGATAAAAAAATGGACTTACATTTTCATGTTCAAATTCCAAGTTTTGCGTATCATGTTTAAATTTCAAGTTATCACCTAAACCTTGAAATGAACTTGCATTTTCATATTTATCTTTCAAGTTTTGCACATCATATTTATATTTCCAAGTCATCATCTTATAATGATAGAGATTAAAATGAGACTTGTATGGCATTTTTATGATTGTAGCCATCACCTAAATCTCTAAAGCTCAAGACTTGCCTCTTTTATCTTAAATGAAAATTTTGATTATGGTTGCATCTCAATATATGTATTTCGGCCTTATGAGGATTTTGGGTTTGAAGTTGATTTTATTTTATTTTGAGGCTTGAATATTGTCTCTAAGATGTACAAAGAATTTTTGAAAGAATTAGAAACTCAACAGTAGTGAAAATGTGATCTTTAAGCAAATTAAAACTTGTTAACGGAATCTTTAGTTTTGCTACTATTTTGACATTAATATTTAAGTTCTCAAAGAGATAAATAGTTTCTAGTGTTGTCTATGTCTTGGAATAAATTTTGGAAAAACCTAGTAACTAGAAAGGATTAAAAATGTGATTTTTCAATGCTTTTAGAAATTAAAATTATGGTTACTGATTGACATTATTTAATTCTGTAAGGTGTTGTTTGGTACTGTTTAAATGTGTAAAAATTACTAATAATTGTTGTAAAAATTGTTTTTTAACATCTTAGGAAAAACTAGTAACTAGAAAAAGTTAAAAATATAATTTCCCAAAGCTTTAAAAACTAATTTTCTGATACCGTCCAGCACTGTACAATACTATTTTGATACTATTCATGTGCTTAAAAATTAGTGATAATTGTTGTAAAAATTATTTTTAGTGTCTTAAGTGCTTAAAAGGATAATTACAAGTATTAGATTGGACCATTTTGCAAAATGCGAAAGTTGTGTTTTAGACTATCATTATGGAATTTTGCCTAAATGGATTTAATTAGAGTTAGTAATGATTTTTTATTGTGTCCATGTATTCAAAATACCATTTATGATGTATAGAAAAAGTTTTAGAAGCATTGACAATTGTTAAGTGTAAAAAATAAGAAGCTTTGCACTTTGACTCGTAAAGTCTAACAAAATTTGGACTATGGCCTAAAAAGGATTTTATGATGAGTTCAAATGATTTCTAAGTGTTATAGGTCTCATAAAAGCATAGATTAATTTTAAGGATCATTAGTTTGAGAAAATGTGTTAAAGGGGAATTTACACTTTGACCCGTAATCTTTGAAAAATTACAGTTTTGACCTTTTTGGGGCTTAAGTGTAAATATTAATAACTTGATAAGATTAATATGAATTGATGACTATGCATGCTTGATTCTTGATTTATGCAAATGATGATCTCTAGTATATTGTATATATCCTGTTGAGTATAGCATATGCATGATTTGAGTTCGATCCTTCTGGCATACTAGGTAGAAGCATGTTTACGATTATGAGATATTGATGATAACATGCTTATGATATATGCAAAGAATGTGATGCATGTTTATGTGATCAATGACATGATGATTTGTGGTGTGTTGTGATTATATGATTGAATAATTGAGGTGCATGACTTAAGTCTTTTATGAGCATGAAATGTTAATTAAATGATAAGTTATGGTTATATATTCATGTTTGCACCTCCAGATAACACGCTAAGATTAAAGGTGATATAAGATATGTGGAAATGATCCTCTAGACTTCAAGAATTAAAGGTTAGGCGAGGTGATCCAATAAGGTGATCTTTTAGATTCTAAGAATTAATGGTTATGAAAAGTGATCCTATGCTATGAGCATGAAATGTTAAATGATAAGTTATGATTTATGTTTATGTTTGCATTTCTAGAATAACATGCTAAGATTAAAAGTGATATAAGACACATGGAAATGATCCTCTAGACTCCAAGAATTAAAGGTTAGGAGAGATGATCCAATAAGGTGATCCTTTAGACTCCAGGAATTAATGGTTATGAAAGGTGATCCTATACCCCCTATCTCGCGCTCTGGGAGTCGAGAATTTAGCTTATCGAGAAGATAAGTATAGACTAGTGATGATTAGTTAGGTATGAGCTCATAACCTTAGAACTTTCAAGAGGAAGAGAGTATTAGGGTAGCCCCTATGAAAGAAAGATTAAGGAAGCTGAGTCACCTAAGAAAGAAAAAGAGGAAAGTTGTGTGCCATAGTTGGATATGTTCCTTATGCTTCTATATTATGACATTGTGTACTTGGAATATTGCATAAGGTATTGACATGTATTCACAATATGGTATAATGCATCCATGACATTAAGATTCATGCTAAAAGATACAAGCCTCAGCTAATAGTAATTGGAACTTAATAAATAAACCTTATTTATGTACACCATTTTCATAATGAAACCCGAGGTTCTTGGAAACGATGATGATGACACGTGTATGGAGATGGAAACCCTACTGAGATTCTTATATAAATTTCTTACTCCTCTCTTTCTTTCCATCTTCGTCTTCAGACAAAGTTAATAGGGATGTCCGTGGACTTCCTTGAGATGCAGACGTAGAAGTTGTACTATGGTCCATATCAGAGTCGGGCAGTGGAAGCGAAGATTCAATCCTTCCTATTTACAACACTTAGGAGTTGTCTCGTCTTTGTACATGCTCATAACTTAGTTTCTAGTAGACGTGCACCCACGAGGGGTTTAGCTACGTCATAGTCATGCTTAGTTTTTGAATTATTGTATGCTCAACCTCTATAGGTGGGCTTGGTATAATTGTTATGGTATTATACTTATAGAATATTTCTACATTTTTGTTGTTGTTATTATTATTATTATTTGACATGATATTAAAAGTCAATGTTATGATATGATGATGTTCTCAATTTATGTTATACTCTATGGTGATTTGCATGTATGCTATGTGATGGATGGTTAAGAATATGCGCTATTATTAAGTATTATATGATGAATATTTATATGCTATAACTTATATGCAAACAGCTCATAGTTTGGTTTTAGTTAAAAAAAAATGGGTCATATTTTCTATAGACTTATTTTCAAAGTTTAAAATCAAGTAAAGTTCTAAGATGAAAAAGTAGCAACTAACGATTAATCATTATGCGTCCTAGACGTATTGTGTTAAAAGTTACGGTGTTACAATATGTGTAACAACAGTTTAAAACAAAAAATTGATAATAGTAAAGGATACAGGAATTTCTAAAATATATATGCCAAAGTATAAGCCTTTGTATATCAGAGCATAAAAACTAAACCCTAAACATATGTATCAAATCACACTTTGCATATTTTTGTGAACAAATTTTTGGCTTTTGAAATGTGTCTCAAAGCATAAACATGTGTAATAGAGCATATAAACACACACACACACACACACACACATATCAAAGCATTAAGAATGTAAAGCCACAAGGCATAAGTTAAGGTATTAGAACATAATAAAGGTATCAGAGCATAAATGATAGTAACTATGATTGTTAAAACATATAAGAAATTGTTCCAAAATAAACAAAACAAATATGATTCAAAAATAAGAAAATGATGATATTAATGGACAAGAACTTTCTTTCTAAGGCTCCCCCTTAGCTTGAGCCTTGACTCACTTGCACAAATGATCTTTCTGCCCTTTTGTCATCGGTAAAAGGATATGCATGCGATCATGCCATCACTAACCTCCTCTTCTGAACTCATGAAGAAGTTGCAGGAGCAATTCCTCATGCATCCTCAGTTGTGCTTCAATATCTCTGTTTGAAGTTTCAACTCTGTCCAATCTGACATCCATATCTCTTTGGTTGTGCAGTAGCAGCTAGACTTCTATGAGACTTGGTTAGGGATCAGGTTGAGATTGAGGTTTGCTTGGTAGGTGGATTATTGATGGTAGGGCACCTTTGGGTGTAGATTCTAGAATGTCTAAGAAAACTATATCCCCAGGCCTTGGTGAATCTTGAGCTTCTTCTAGCTTAGTTTCTATGGCAGCAATAGTAGTGGTAGTTAAAGCAGTAAGGACAGTAGTAGTTGGTGTGGTAGCAGAGGGAACATCATTAGCAGTAGTGTAAAGAGCTTGGACTTCCTCTTGGTGAGAACATGTTTCTAAAGCTTCATCCTTGATGAGGACATGACTAGTGACAAGGACAACAACGTACTTAGAGGACTTGGGCCAGGAACCTATGACAAGAGAAGGGCTAGGAATGCAAAGAAGGCATTGCAACAACTTGTAAGCAACAATTCTAGAGATTGCGGCTAATTTGGAAGACTTGAAGCCCAAAATGGTGCATCACATAATCCCACTTGAAGACCCTTGATGTTATATGGACTGCCACGATCTTTTTAGGCCTTTTATGTTACTAAATAAAGTTTGTAATAATGTAATTGGGCTTGTGAATTTTGTATAGCCCCTCACTTGTTAATTTCATATTTTATTAATTTAGATTTTAATCATGGGCTAAGTATTACAGCCCACTTGCTGAACTTTACTTTAGTTTATAAACCTTGTAAAAACCTTTTGGAAGGGGATTTTTGCTAAATTCAAATCAGAATACTATTTTGGTAAAAGTGTCTCTTTGGTTCTTGCTTGGAACCCTAGTCTTATCAAGAGTATCCATTGCTCTTGTGGTGATCTCCCTTGGGTTATCAATCATTCTTGATTGTGGCGCCTCTAACCAATTCCATTCCTCATCTATCTATCCTAGAACGTAACATTTGATAATCAAAGCTCGGTTCAAATTCTGCAGAATTAGTCAGTTTTCCTTGGTTCATATATGGAGTTATACATATCATATCTCGGTGTTTCTTGGGTCATTTCTGAATTTCAGAGTCTCATTTTCATCTCTTTTTGGAATCGTTGCAATCTGAATTTTGTAACGTGAGATACAGTGAATTATTTTAAGCGCTTAGTCTGGTAAAATCCTAAAATTTGTTTTTTTTTAGTCCTTGTTTGATTCATCATTTTGCTTAATTTTGTGATGTTCTTATAATTTCCATTTCTGTCTTTGCTTGCTGTTACATTGGATCAGTGGACCAAAAAAAAAGGTGCAGAATGTTCATCATGTGTTCTTCATGTTCTTAGGAATTGTTTCATTTTAATCCTTCTAGGCTTTGTCAACTTGATGTTTAGTTGTTAAAAATGTGCTTGTTTTGATGTGGTTCCATTCAGTCTGTTCATTTACAATCATCAAAAACAGATTAAAAAAAATAGAATTTTAAAAAAAAGGATCAGAATAGTGGCTTGTTTGACCTTTGATTAACTGTGCTTGTCTCTTTTGGATCTTAAAAATTTTCCTTAGAGCTTTCTTTTGTTGACCCTCTTGTTGTTCTATGATTTGACATTGGGGTTGTTGGAATTTCTCTATGAATTGACCTGTGATTCCATTTAAGAGCCTACAAGAACACTTGAGTGGTAAAAAGCATGAGAGAACTTTACACAAAAGCCTATTAGAGAGCAACAAACACGAATGATACATTTATAAGAGTGTAAACACGTGAGAAATGTGGTGAGGTCCTATTGCTTTCATTTTTTTCTCTTTACTTGAATTATTGCAGGAACAGGTGGTGATGGTACCCGTCCTCCTGGGTAAAATAATAGGTTGCTAGTGGAGGCTATTACAGCTCAAATACAAAGGATGATAAGGGAGCATACAGAGGAGTTATATGAGAAAATTGAGTAGTTAGAAAATTAAGAACATCATGACGATGATGGAAATAGAAGGAGGATTGATGGAAGGAGGAGAAGAAACAATGAGGATGATACTAGAGAGGATCAAATTGAGGGAGTGAGGTTTAATATCCCACCTTTCAAAGGGAAAAGTGATCCAGAGGCTTATCATGAGTGGGAAACGAAAATTGAGCAGTTGTTCTCATGCCATATAAACACTGAAGAAAAAAAAGTAAAGGTGGCAGCCATGGAATTCACGGACTATGCTCTTAGTTAGTGGAACCAATTGCAAAAAGAATGACTTAGATATGAAGAACCTTTGGTGGATACTTGGGCTGAAATGAAGAGGTTGATGAGAAGGAGATTTCTTCCTTCTTATTATCATAGGGACCTTTATGACAACCTCCAAAGACTCACACAAGGTAGTAGGAGTATTGACGAATATCACAACGAGATAGAGGTGTCTTTGATTAAAGCCAACGTGAATGAAGATAGGGAAGCTACTATGGCACATTTTCTGAATGGGGTGAATCATGACATTAGAGGTGTGGTTGAGTTACAAAATTATGTGGAGTTGGAAGACTTGGTACATCAAGCTACTAAAGTAGAGCAGGAACTTAAGAGAAAAGGCACCATGAGAAGAAGTTCTTTTAATTTCAATTCTTCAAATTGGAAGGAAGAAATAAGAAAGGGAGGAGGTACTTCTTCTAGCAATACCATGGCTGCACCTCAAAGGACTCAATTCAAGTTCAATAAGATCCCTAAAAAGACAAGGAGTAGTGAGGTAAAATGGTTCAAGTGTTTGGGCAGAGGTCATATAGCTTTGAGTGTCCAATCAAGAAGACTATGTTACTTAAGGAAAATGGAGAAATTACTAGTGAGTCTTCAACTAGTGAAGCCGAGGAAGAGGAAGAGGTAGATGAGGAGATCATTGTGGAGGCCATAGAAAGGGATTTATTGATAATTAGGAGGTTGCTTGGAAGTCAGATGCAAGCTCTTGATGATTCCCAAAGAGAGAACATTTTCACTCTGGATGTTCAATCAATGGGAAACTATAACACCCTAATATTTAACCCAACACCCCTAGGATGCATTTAAGTTAATTATTAGTCATTACTCTTTTGTTTCAGTTCTTAACTAATACTCTTGGAAACACTTTAGTGAAAATACGGATAATTTTTTTATTTTAAAAGCAAAATGTGAGATGCGCATACTAAATAAATAACATCATTTGACTTGCATACATAAGAGAAGAGATAAAAACAAGTCACATGCACATATAAAATACACATCACAATATCATAGACATAACCACACTATCATATTTATATATCATAAACATCGACCATTCCACTTCAGGCACTGAAATAAACATATATCATAGCATCATATCCGTCAACAAGAGTTAGGTTAAGTACAATAATTCAAAATGAACAGCATGTAAATGGAAATTAAAAATAAGCTAGCATAAGACCCCTCCTCACACTACTCCTGCTGGGCGCGCCTAGAATAGGTCCAATAGGTCGACTCATCGAGTGTGGCAAGACATCCAGAAGGTAGAACATGGGCACCTCAATGAGGACGGGTAGTACCTCTATGCAAAGGCTCGGTTCCTCTCAATGGCTGTATAACATAAACTTCTTTGTCTCTATTGCCTCCCATCTCCATAGGAATGGTTGAGATAGAATCATCAAAAGAATGCTACGAAGGTGACTTCTCTGACAGGTCCGACCATTGCTCGGGGGGCGAGGTAGTGATAGTGGTATGTAAACAGGAATACCCTGTACAGCTGATGGGGTAGAGTGTGTGTGAGGAAACTGCAGAGTACGTAGAGGTGTACATTCAAAAGAAAAATCATCTATAAATAAAGCAGCAAGAGAGAACTAAATGCTAATGACAGGATGCATTAAGGGACGGTCCATGAACACGAACAGGCGAATAGCAGAATGACCTACAAAATGATATGACCAGTTAGCTGGGTCATAGTGCATTTCCCACGTAGGGGCATCAATATAGATTGCGAACATCGCCATTAACCTTTGAAGTCGAGATGGAAAGAAAGAAAGAAAGGATGAGAAACTTAAATAATAATCTCAGTAAGGCTTTCACCTTTTATCATGTGTCATCATCATCGTTCCTAGGAATCTCAGGTTTCATTATGAAAACGGTGGACATAAATAAGGTTTATTTATTAAGTTCCAAATGCCATTAGCCGAGGCCGTGTCTTTTGGCATGACTCTTGATGTCATGAATGCAATATATCACGTCTTGAATACACGTCAATGCCATATATAAAATATCATAGGAAACTCAACAAATGAGCATAGCATAAAGAACATAAATCCTTCTAACATGATCCTTCCTCATTATTCTTTTAGCTGACTTAAATTTCCTATTCTCTTTTCCATGGGAACCACCCTAATACTCTCTCCTCTCGAGAGTTCTAGGTGATGAGCTCATACCTAAATAGTCGTTGCTAGTCTACTTATCCTCTCCATAAGCTAAATTTCTGACTCCCAGAGTGTGGGATAGGGGGCATAGGATCACCTTTCATAACCATTAGTGCCTAGTGTGCCAGAAGGTGAAGATAGAGCACCAAAAACCCTTTGGAATGTTGCAACCCCTATCTATTCTCGAATGGAAGTAGGATGGCATCTCGATGGATTTTGTGACTGGACTACCGAGGACCCAAGCGAATCATGACGCTATATGGGTAATAGTGGATAGATTGACAAAGTCAGCCCACTTTTTACCTATTAAAGTGACATATTCCTTGGATAGGTTAGCACAATTGTATATCCAAGAGATTGTGAGGCTACATGGAGTGCCGTTGACGATAATCTCAGATCGGGATCCGCGGTTTATGTCACGGTTTTGGGGAGTCTTTCAAAAGGCGTTTGGTTCAAAGCTGTGCTTGAGTACGGCTTACCACCCACAAACAGATGGCCAATCCGAAAGAACAATCCAAACTTTGGAGGATATGCTTAGGGCGTGTGTTTTAGACCAAAAAGGAAGTTGGGACAAATACCTGCCGCTGATCGAATTTGCATATAACAATAGTTATCATGCAAGCATTAGCATGGCACCGTATGAGGCCCTTTATGGACGCAAGTGTCAATCACCCCTATGCTGGTATGAACCTGGTGAGCAAAGCCTAATTGGGCCCGAGATAGTGAGGGAAACAACGGAACAAATCAAGAGAAGACGGGATAGGATTCTCACTGCTCAAAGCCGACAGAAAAGCTATGCGGATAAGCGGCGTAAGCCGATCGAGTTCCAAGTAGGGGAACATGTTTTTCTCAAAATAACTCCTACCACAGGCATAGGTCGAGCAATGAAGGTGAAAAAGCTAAGCCCTAGGTTCTTAGGCCCATTTGAAATCCTCAGTAGAGTAGGGTCTATAGCATATCGCATAGCCCTACCCCCAAATCTATCCAATCTCCACGATGTTTTCCATGTCTCCCAATTATGAAAGTATTAGTCTGACCCAAGTCATGTACTAGAGCCAGAACATGTACAATTAAGGGATGACCTGACATTTAACCTACCTCCCTCGAGAATTGTGGATCGAGGAGTCAAACAGTAAGGAATAAAACTGTACCGTTGGTTAAAGTCGCGTGGGGACGCGGAAAAACTGAAGAATTCACATGGGAGTTGGAGTCCAACATGCAAGCCCAATACCCCGAGCTTTTCTCAGGTAATGAATTTTGAGGACGAAATTCTTTTTAAGGAGGGGAGTAATGTAACGCCCCATTTTTCTCTAAACTTTTAAATGACCAAAATGCCCCTGAGGTCATTTTTACCCGAAACACTAGGACGGCCTGGCTTTGGCCATCCTCATAGGGTTCATATGTTATATGGAGGGGATTGTATGTTGTGAATGTCCAACGGAGCAGAAAAACCTCATTTCTGAGATTTCTATGTACAAATGACCAAAATACCCCTAACTCGATTTAAGGCCGTTTTAAGTTTTGACTCCGACCCGGACTCGTCCCGGAGATCAAAAATGATGTTTTAAGGCATGAACCATGTTGGTCTAAGTCCCGAAGGTCCCGGGCAACTTCTGGTAAAAATTACAATTTTACCCTTGCTTAGTGCATTTTAAGCCTAACGAGTTATTTAACTCAAACCTAAGCAATATTAGGCTCTAATGAAAGGTTAATTAATTTTCTTAATTAATCTAAAGCTAAAATAATTATTTAAGGTTAATAAGAACCTAAAATTGCTTAGGGAAATTTGCAACTCAATTCTAATTCTTTCCTTTCTTTAAAGAAAAAGCAATTATGAATAGTATTTTCACTATTCACATTTCCTTTCCCAAAAATGTTTTCTCTTCCAAGAAAAGTTGTCATACATCAATCAAGGTTTTCAATTCATTTCTAAATTAAAAATATTTATGTCATTCAAATTCAAAAAGAATGAATTGTTTTTGTGGTCATTCAAGCTTTCAATCAAACTTTTCAGGACAACATGTCTTACACCACCTTACCTATGTTTTGGAAATTCAAGATTAGAAAATATTTTCTTCTTTTTTGACATGGAATGCATGGTTTTTTCCACTCCTTTACAGCCCAAAATTTTGTGATTTTATTCATTTAAAAGGTTTGGAAATAAGCTACATTGTTAGCCATACCTTAGGACATGCATAGCTAGACTTTTTACCATGCTTTGAATGACTAACACCATGCTTTGAACAAAGATATTTCCTCCCCCATGTGGCTGTAAAGTGGCCGAATGCTTCCCCCCAAAAGGCCACCATCATTTCAATTCATTTTACTTCTCTATAAATAGGTAGCTTAGGGAACTTGAAGCACCTTTGTTCATTTTACTAAAGCTTAGAGTTTAGAGCACTTTGAGGTTTTCTCTCAAGCTTCCAAGAGTTCTTCAAGCTCAAGTTCTTCCTCTTCTTTTCGAAAACCACAAGGTAGGGAACTTTTCTAAATATGTTTTTCATTTCTATGTTGTATCTTGTTGGGAAATGATGAAAGGTGGAACCTCCATGTTGCTTCTTCATTTTCGGTTTCTTCCTTTTCTTTTCCTTTCATTTTCGGCCTCAAGGCCTTGAGCATGATGGCTTGATGATGAGTGCTCTCTAGAGGTGACCATGAGTTCATCTCACATGAGGCCTCTAAAGCTTGAGTTTTTCTCAAAGAAAGGTTTCATCTTTTGCAAGTTTAGTTGAACATGAGGTTATGTTTCTCTTGAATGTTTGAACTTCTCCTTTCTCCTTTAATGTTTCGGCCATGAGGGCCTAAACCCATGAGAAAAATGAAAGCTTGATAATGAGGTTGTCATGAGGGTGCTTGTCACTTAACAACCTCTAAAGCTTGAGTTTTCTTAAGAAAAGTTTATTATTTCCAAGTTTTTCTGAAGAAATAGTTGTGTTTCTCTTGAACCTTTGAAAACTCCTCTTTTCCTTGAGGTTTCGGCCATGAAGGCCTTTGGGAACTTGAAAAAAAAAGGTAGCTTGATGATGAGGGCTTCATGTTGATGTGTATCATATGAACAAAACTCTAGAGCTTGAACTTGGTTCCTAAACCAAGTATGTTTTCGGTTTTATTCCTTTATGTTTACCATGAGTTTGATTTTGGTGGAAGTTTAAAGCATAGTAAAATACTCAATGATGAGGACTTGAGATGTTGGTGTTTGAATCATCAAGATCTTGGTCCCTAGAGTTCAAAAATGGTTTATTCTTCTTGATGAAGATTCGGCCATCTTCAAGTTTTTAAGGTCATGATTCATTTTAAGTATTCTAGTACTAGTAGTTCTCTTTTCTTGTGAGGATGAGGTTTGGGTTGGAACTATGTTCTTTTTAAAAGTCTTGTAAGAGCTCTAGACAAGATAAAAGTAACTTGCATTCACGTTTACTTTATGCTTTGCATAGCATGTTTATTTCTATGCTATCACTAAACCCCAAGATAAGGAATGAACTTGCATAATGCACATTTAAATTCCAAGCTTTGCATTCCATATTTATATTTTAAGTCATCACTTAAGAACTTAAAGATGTAAAACGAGAGCTTGCATATCACCTAAAATAATCTCGAAGCCTTTCTATTTCGGCCTTAAAGTCGATTGTTGTTGGGCCTAGAGCACTAAAATAAAGAATGGAACTTACATATTTACTTTGAGCTATGCATATTTAATTTCAAGTTCTTGCATTTTATATTTACTTTGAAGCTCTCACTTTACTCTCTAATGAAGAATAAAATGGAATGCATAGCACGTTTACTTTTATGCCATCACCTAAGAGACTAGAGCTCAAAGACTTGCCCTTTTCATCTTGAGAAAAGTTAAATCAAGAAGGTATCTTCTTGAAATGCATTCGGCCATGTGATGATGAAAGCTCTAGGATGAGTTTTTCATTAGTTATAAGAGCCTATAGTTTATGTTTTAAGTTTTCCCTAAACATAAGTGACATTTGAAAGTATTTTGAGTATGTTCTTATATTTAGAATTTCAACCATGAGCAGATTTAAAGAGTTGCTGCCCTATGTATTTTATGAAAGTTCTTGATAAGTTAAATTGATTTCAAAGGTATTTTTGAAGTCCCAGAATTGTTCCAAGAGAAACTAGTTACCTATGTACATGAAAAAGAAAGTTTACACATGATTTGATGACTTACCAATTTCGGTTCTGCCATGATCATTTCCAGCACCTTAAATTATGTTTTGGGTGGTCTAAATATGTTTGAATACCTTGTGTAACACCCTAGTAATTAACCAGATACACCTAGGTTGAATCTGATTAATGACTAGACTTTACTCCTTGCTTTGGTTCTTTCTTCATAATTTGAAAATACTTAGTGAAATTACGAGCCATTTTTTTTTTAAAACACATAATTGAAAACGTGAGCCGAGTACAACGTGAACGAGTAAGCGGAGTATAATAAGACGTTTAAGAATATATCACTTAGGCTCCATCATATAACATCCATAAGCACATTATAGCATATATTTACATACAATAACCTCACTCAAAGGGTGGGTTATGTTCATACATCACCTTGCACCTTTCATTTGTTTCATTTCTCTATAAATAGTTTGCTTGGGTGAACTTGTATCATTTTGGGTTCATTTGCTAAGTGTAAGTTTTCAAAGAGCACTTCAAAGTTTCCTTTTTCTCTCAAGTTCAAGTCTTCAATTTCTTCAAGTTCTTCATCCTCTTCTCTCATCTCAATCTTCAAACCACTAGGTAGGGATTTTCTTTCAAGAGTTCTTTCATTTAAAGTTCTTAATTTCTTTATGTGTTCATAGTTTCTCTTGAATCTTTTTTTAGAACTTCTTTTCTTCTTCTTCTCCTCTTTGTTTTCGGCCATGAGGCTTGAAGATCAAAGGAATGAGAGCTTGATGATGAGGTTTCATGATGATGTTCATCACTTGAACAATCTCTAAAGCTTGATCTTTGTTCTTGAGATAAAGATGTTTTTAGTTTTCCTTCTTGAATCCTTGAAAACCTTTCACTTTGATGATGTTTTAAAATGGTTAACATGAACTCAATGATGAGAACTCATGATGTTGGTGTTAATACATCATCAAGATCATGGTCTCTAGAGTTCCAAATGTTCCTTTCCTTCTCCAACAATTTCGGATCCTTTTCTTTTTCTTTCTCTAAGGTTTCAGCCATATTGGCCAAGGACTCACAATGGCTTGATGATGAGAGCTTCTAGATGATGACTATGTGTTCATCACAAAGAGGCCTCTAGAGCTTGAGTTTTAATAAAAATGTTATTTATGTTTACATTCCAAGAAAAGAAACTGTGTTTTAAAGAACCCTTGAGGTTCATTCTTGTTTTTACTTTACCTTGACATGATAAGTTTGAGTTGAGGTTTAAGTTCCTTCAAAAGTCTTGTATGAGCTCTAATAAGAAATAAATGGACTAGCATTCATATTTATATTCAAGCTTATGCATTACATATTTATTTTGAGCTTAGCATTCATATTTAATTTCCAAGCCATCACTTAAAGTTAAAGGATAAAGAATGGAGTGCATCTCATATTTACATTCTTGCCTAGCATATTTACTTTTATCACTAAGGAACGTAAAGATTTAAAATGAGAACTTGCACTATCACCTAACTAAATCTCAAAGCCTTTCTATTTCAGCCTTAAAGTCGATTGTTGCTGGGCCTAGAGCACTAAAATAAAGAAATGAACTTGCATATTTATATTCCAAGTCTTGCATATTTATTTCAAGCCTTGCATATTTATATTTCAAGTCTTGCATGTTTACTTTAAGCTCTCACTTTATTTTGTAATGAAGAATTAAAAATGAAGTGCATAGCATGTTTAAATTATGTCATCACTTAAAAAATCTTAGAGCTCAAAGACTTGCCCACTTTATCTCAAGTTAAAGTTTAATGAGGGAGCATTCTTTGGATGCATGATTTCGGCCTCGTAGTGATGATGAACTTGGAATGAGTTTCATCTAGCTTCAAGGACCAATAAGTCAAGTTTTAAGAATCCTTTTAAATCTCATGAATTTGTTTGAGTTTAAGACCAACAAGGTTCTATGAATTTAATTCTCTTTTAAGGAGGGATTAAGTGGTCACTGACCTAAGGATGTTTTTAGTCTCTTTCACAAAATAAAATGGTTTGCAAAAGAGTTTTAGAAGTCTTGAAAATGATTCCAAGAGAAACTAGCAACTTATGTGTTTTAAAAATATCAAGTTATGTATCTTTTTGGGACTTAATGTTTCGGTCCTTCCATGGTGGGTTTGCTGCTGTATGATGATGTTATGATGTGTGGAAATTACGTATGATGAGGTAGGAACACTTCTATGCATATTAAAAGAGAAACTAGCTTCCTAGAAAAATCGTAAAGTCAAAATTTAGCATAGTTTTATCCCATTTATTTATGGACACTGCCCAAACTATTTCAGTGGGGATATAATTAGATTAGGATTGATTAATCATGAAAAATTTGGTTACATTTGAAGTAGGAATGAATTTTGACACCTATAGAGAAACTAGTAACTAGAAAACCGTAAAACCGCAATTCTAGAACTCTTAGAACATTTAATTCTTAGAATCTGTCCAGCAACCTTATAATGTAGAGAACATCATTTAAAATTAGTTCTTTGATATAGGAATGACTCATAATTGGTTTAGGTTTAACTTATAGCGCCTTAGGCGAAGACAAAACCAAGAAAGGGTCTAAAACGAAAGTTCTAGAACCCCGCAATTTTAAGATTAAAGTGCTGCCCCTAAGGAATGATGATGTTCAGATTCAATAGAGAGCATAAATAATAATAAGTTTTGTTAAGAGAGAACCCTTAGGTGCATAAAAGTTTGATAGAAGATGATAGGTTAATTACATCACAAGTTTAAGGCCCGTAAGGGTTAGAGCATAAAATACCTTAGGACCAAGTGCATAACGAATTTTAATGTTGCTTGTGAAAGTATGAGGATGATTATGAGAATGCATGAATTTATGATGAAGGATGCATGTTTGATTGACTTATGTGGCATAAAGAAGAATTTGGAAGAAATTCGGCACGCTACAGTTATGCCGTCGAATTTCTGACAAATTCGGGACTCAGAAAGTTTTTGAAAACCTATGAAATTTTTATGAGGTACTAAGATGAGTTCTCGGATGACACCGGTTCGGCCGAGCACCTCCAGAGAACTCATGTGACATCGGTACCAAGATTAATTCTTGGGTGACACCGGTTCGGCCGAGCACCCCCAAGAAATGCCCCCTAGCCCGTACTGGATAAGTCAGGATTATGTTTATGATTATGTTACGCTTATCGAGATTGATAAGTAAGAACTAGTGACGACTAGTTAAGGTATGAGCTCATAACCTAGAGATGTGACACGTTCTGGGTGACACCAGTTCGGCCGAGCACCCCCAGAGCGATTGTCTTTTAGGGTGGCCTATGAGGAAGTTATGATGATTATGTCACAAAGAGAATTTAATTGCCACTTTATGCCACTATTATGATGTTCTTAAAGATATGATGATTATTCTTGCATTGAGTAGAGCCATGCATACATTCTTTAATATGCTTGCATCCATGTCATTAAGAATCATGCTAAAATGAACGGACCTTGGCTAAATTATGTTTTAGAACCTAAAAATGGACTTAATGCATGCTCACTTATTTCGTTTACTAAAACCCAAGGTTCCTGAGGACGTAAATGATGACACCTAGGTAGTAGGATGCCCTACTGAGATTCTTTAGCAAGATTCTCACTCCCTCTATCTCTTTCTTTCCGTCACGTCTTCAGATGGCGACGTTCGTGGTTTTCGTGGACACCCCGACGTGGGAGGTGCACTATGACCCTGATCACGGGTCATACCATTTTGAGGGACAGTGCATGGTGCGAGTCTTCATGTTCATAGGGCGTCCCTTCGCTCACCTTGTGCATACCCATCGCTTCTCCCCAACAGCACCCTACGGCGACGACGAGCGGGTTTTTGAGCGCGCGCGTACGCATAGCGAGAGAGTACTCCGCATGCACATCGCCGCCTTAGCCATGCGTGACTATCCCGATTACGTGCCCCGGACCTACTTCTCGGAGACTGACCCATCCGAGGACTCGCCTACCCATTCGTATAGCGAGAGCTCCGCCCCCACTCCACCACTGATGAGGGAAGGCAGTGAGGATACCGTGACTCAGCCACGGCTTGCACGACGACCGGAGATGCGGCCACATCGCGGTGGTCACTCTCGATCCCCGTTCCGCCTCTTTACGCCGGAGGAGCTTGCCCAGTTTCCTGGATATGTGCCTTGCTCACGAGACGGACGTCAATAGGAGGAGACGTACGACCGATGGAGCACCCGGGTAGAGCACACACCACTTAGAGGAGGATAGACCTCCTTTTGTTTAGAGGTTATCCCTTTAGTTGCACTTGGATAGGGGAGTTGCTTTTACGTTTCTGTAGTATTTTCCTTTGTAATCTCTTTTAGTTGTACCTGTTTATGATGTATCAAACTAAGCCCCACTCTACACAAGTGGGCATATCATATATTATATAAATATGTAGTTTCATGTTATTATGATGTGCCTTTACTTGCTTATGCCATGTTGCTATGAGATGCTTGCTTTATGACCTTCCGTGCATTATTAATTAACGTGTCGCGCGGCTCTCACTTTGCTTTTATAATTCAAAAAAAAAATTTTACCAGTATTTCCACTAAGTATTTTAATGTAACAAGGAAGCTATGACGTAACAGACTAATGGTTAACCTAATTATGTTCTAGAGTATTGGGTTAAAAATTAGGATGTTACAGTTTACAAAAAAAAAATACCCATATTTTCACTAAAGTATTTCCTAGAGTTAAAGTTATTAGGAACTGAAATAAAAGAGTAATTTCTAAGAATTAACCTAGATGTGTCCTATGCATATTAGGTTAAATATTAAGCTGCTATATTATTTCCACTGGGTTTCACCAGGGGGTTTTTAATGAAGCTTGAAGAATAAAATGTTATGTGCTTTTATTATTACTTGAGTACTGCTTTTATTTTCTCTAAAGGTATAATGTCGAATCACTATGATAATTGATCATTAACATGCTCTGAGTTTCAACTCCCAAGCTAAATAAAAGGTTATCCAGGTTCGATGTAACATCCTTTCAAGTACAACGTCATCCATAAGTCATGACATAGGACTCGAGAATTGTTACTTATAAATTAGCGGACCTTTCTTAAATAACTATAGCAAATTTGATGGGTTCGTGTAATAACTAGCATAATTCGACTAAAATATATAACACAGATACAAAACATTTATTTACTATAAAGTCAATTACATAAGGAAGCTCTACTGTGAGCTTTAATACATATACAATCTCTATTACATTTACCTACATGTAATATCCTAATTTCCAACCCAATACTCACCATTAGTCTATTACTCTTTTAGTCTCATTCCTTCAAACGTTTCTTTAAAATACTTGAAAATACGAGTAAATTTTTCTTTTTTGAAACATAAATGCAAAGTGAGAGCTGCGCATATCATAAGCGAGCATTGTCATAAAACGTAACTCATACAAAAGAAGGCACAAGATAAGAGCATCAAACAACTTCATAACATTAGACAATCATATGCACACCACAATAATATTATATTAATATAATATCTGCCCACCTACGGGAGGTGGGATAAGTTTGGTACATGACAAGTGCGAATACAACTTAAATGAGAATACAAAGGAAATACAAAGGGAAAACATAAAGGAAGTCACCCCCTACCCTCGTGCACCTAAAATGGATAACCTCTAGAACAAAAGAAGGTTATTCTAAACTAGTGGTGGTGTGTGCACTACTGATCCTCCAAGAGACCTACTGCTAGTAGTTCTGATATGGTGGATCAGAGCCGATCCATAGACGAAGCTCGCCGAGAGTGGGCACACGAGATGCTTGAGCATGGGCACCATGTTGGGGTCGCATAGCTAGCCTCCTTGCCAACCTCGGCTGTGTAACCATCTCCTCGCTACCCTCCACCCTTAGTGGGGGAGTAGGGGCAAAACTCTCAGAATATAGATGGGTAGGTGGATCCTCCAATGGGTCAGTCTCCGAATGCCTAGAGCGGGGAACATAGTCTGGGGTGTCACGAACAACAAATGCAGTGGTATACGTGTGGAGTATCCTCTCATTGTGCATCCGCGCACGCTTGAAGACCATGTCATCACCAAAAGGGGAAGTCAGAGAAAAGCAATAACTATGAACAGGGTGTGCGAAGGGTCACCCCAAAAACATGAAAACTCGGACGGTGTAGCTTCCCTCAAAATGATAGGTTCGATGGTCAGGGTCGTAGTGAACCTCCCAGGTAGGGGTGTCATTGAACAGCACGAAAGTCGCCATCAGGATCTGAAGATGCGACGAAAAGAAATAGGGAGTGAGAATCTTACCAAAGAATCTCAGTAGGGAATCTCCTATCTAAGTAACATCGTCCACATCCTCAGGAACTTTGGGTTTATTATAAAAAAGGTGTGCATGCATATAGTTCATTATTAGTTTTAAACATAATTATCCAAGGTCCGTTCATTTTAGAATAAATCTTAATGTCATGTGTGCAACATATCACAGCATGAATGCATGGTAATACATTATACAAGAGGATAATAGAATACAACATCAAGCAACATCATATAAGTGGCATGTAACTTTTGTTATGAAACTTTCTCTTTTCTCAACTATGTGACATTAAACATTATACCTTGCATCATGGGGGCCACCCTAAAAACATCTCTAGGTTATGAGCTCATACCTAACTAGTCGTCACTAGTTCTTACTTATCCCTCTTGATAAGCGTAACATAATAATCCCGACTTCCAAAGTACGAGCTAGAGGGCATAAGGATCACCTATCATAACCTTTAATTCAGGAGTCCATAGGAATATTTCCTTCTTTGAAATGTAATTACTAGTATCTAGTACATAGTTATTTGTCCTCTTTGGCAAGCTCGATGTCAATACCCTCACGGTTTTGTTCCTGGGGGTGCTCGGCTAAACCAGTGTCACCCAGAATGCGTCTCAGTACTATGTCACGTTTGTTCTTGGGCATACTCGGTTAAACCGGTGTCACCCATAACATATCTCATATCTTTCAAAAACTTTCTAAGTCCTCAAGTTTGGTGAAAATTTGGCAGCACAACGGCTGTGCACCGAATTTTCCCAAACTTGCTTTATGCCACAAAACATATAGAGTATGTACATTTAATCATATTTCCATATTCAAAATGAGTCATGAAAGGCATATAAACATGTTCTTCATAACACATGCATCCATACTAACAAACTTCATTATGTCCCTTAGCTCACAACGTTTTATGCCTTTGACCCTTACCGGTTTTAATCTTGCAATCTAGCCAACCTATTATCCATCTTTATCCTTTCATGCACCTCTAGGTTCATGACTAATAATCCTTACTTATTTTTATGTTCATAAACAAATCTGGATAGCATCATAAAAATGTGGGTAGATTTGATATCATTAATAATGGGGTTCTAGAAATTACATCTTAGACCTTTTGTAAATTCTGTCTTCGTCTAAAGTACTATAATTATTTCCTAAACCAATTATGAGTGTATCCCACACATTTTACCAACTATTCAGCTACCTATCACCTAATTATCATGTTCCTAAAACAGAAATTCTAATCTACATCCTTAAGGTTCTAGAATTCACGTTTCTACGGTTTTTCTAGTTACTAGTTTCTCTCTAAGTGCTAAAAAATCATTCTTACACCAAATGCTACCAAATTTTTTATAATTAAACCATCCTAAACAGAATTTTACCATACTAAAATAGTTTTGATAATGGCTAAGGTTAATTAGGCCCAAGACTTCGAACATCACAACTTTATGATTTCCTAGTAAACTAGCTTTTTATCTATCATGCATAAAATAGTCTCCACTCAAATTCTCATCAATTATACACATCCTAACATATTAAACATCACCAATCAGTGGCAAACATGCCAAGGAAAAACCAAAAACATACAACATCATATTGAGCATAGAATTTCATTTTCAATACACATAAGACACTAGTTTCTCATGGAATCATTTTAGGATTTCTAAAACTCTTGGAAACCAACTTATTTCATTAAAATCATCATAAAATAAATAAGGGTAGCAACTATTTTAGATGGTCCATGGTTGGAATTTAAAATGTAAAATCATGCTTGAAATATTCTGAGTTCACCTATGCTTAAGAAAATCCTAAAACATAGATTATAGGCACTTGCGACTAGATGAAACTTCACACCAAGCTCATCAACCTCACATGGCCAAATTTTGCATTCAAGAGAATGCTCCCATGTCCAACCTTTGCTTGAGATAAATAGACAAGTCTTTGAGCTCTAGAATCTTTAAGTGATAACAAGAACCTAAACATGATATTCACTTCATTTTATTCTTCATTAGAAAAGTAAAGTGAGGGCTCAAAATAAATGTGAGATGCAACTTCATTCTTATCTTTACGTTTAGGTGGTGACTTGAAAAAAAAATGCTAGACAAGGAAACGTAAACACGAATGCAAGTCCAATTCTTTTATTTTAGTGCTTTAAGCTCCACAACAATCGACTTTAAGGCCGAAATAGGCGAGCTTTGAGATTAATTATTAGGTGATATGAAAATGCAAGCCTTTGTTTTTAATCTGTAAGTTTTACATGATGGCTTGAAAAATAAACATGCTAGGCAAGAAATGTAAATATGAATGTAAGTTCATTTTATATTCTTTACTAGAGCTCATACAAGACTTTAAAGGAATATAAACCTCAATCCAACACATATCTTACAAGACAAAATGAGCTTTAGAGTTCTTTGTACCAAGGTTTCAAGGAAACCTTATGGTTTGAACATCATCATCAAGCTCAAGGAAATGGATCAAGAGATCAAAATAACTAACAACCTTTCTTTAGAATAAAAAACAAGGCAAGGAAGAAGGAACCAAAACCGAACCCAAAAGGAAAGAAAAGGAAAGGAAAAACCAAAAACCAAGGCTAAGGAAAAGGAAAAGAAAAGCCAAAATGTGTTAAGATCAAAACTAAGTTTCAAGCTTTAGGGGTTTCTCAAATGATAACCATGGGTCCATTATCTTGAAACCTCATCATCAAGCTAAGAAAATTTCCTTCCAAACCAAGCCTCATAGCCAAGAATAAAAAGAAAGAAAAGGAGTTTGAACCAAGAAAAACTAGAACTTTTCATATCAAAACATCAACATGAAAGTTAAAACTTTTAAAGAACAAAAACATCATGGAAGGTAAATAAGGCCTTTAAGGCCAAAATGATAATGAAAAAAGAAGAAGGAACTGAAAAAAGAAAGCCTAAGAAGGTTCCTCAAAAAAAACATTTTAATCCAAGAAAAAAAGCATATCCAAGTAAAGGAATGAGTTTAGAACAGTCTCCCTACCTAGTGGTGAGGTTGAAGTGAGATTGAAGAAGATGAAGAGAATGAGAGGAAGAAAACTCTTGGACTTGAGAGAAAAGGAAAAACTTGAGGTTGCTTTTAAAAACTCAAAGCTTAGCAAATGATCTAAAGGTTCTTACAAGCTCTCTTGCATGTGTATTTATGGAAAAACAAAACCAAGGGTGAAAGAATGGAGGGGGGGCCGAAACCTCATGTTCCATGAGGGGAGAGAATTGGTTTCATGGAGGCATGGTGAGGTGTGGTGGAAAGTATGGCTAGGTATAGCCTAAGGTATGGTCCTAAGCATGGTTCTTTGAGTGCTTGAATTTCAACATGTGATTGATGGGGGAGGAGGTGGCGCCTTTTTCTTCTTGCAATGGAGAAGGAAAATCTTTCATTTAATTGTGGTTTAGAGGTGTGTTTAAGTGTAGCTTTGATTAGGCTTAGGATTAGGAGGTGCTAAGTAAGTGTTTAGGTAAGGTGATGATCAATTAAGGATGTCAAGACATGATTAGGAAGTGTTCTTGCTTCATTAGTGAGATTAAAACTCATTTTGAAATATAAACAATTGTAGACACAATTCCTTAATTTAAGGAATTGGAGAGAGAACAATATTCAAGATTCCATGACTTGAAATCTTGAGTTTTTAAAAGAGGTTTAAGCTTAATCTAAGCAATTTTCAGTTCTAATTATCTTTAATAAATTATTTTGACTCTAGATTAATTATGAAAATTAATTAATCTTCAATTAGAGCCTAATATTGCTTAGGTTTGCTAATTACATCATTAGACTCAACGGCACTATTCTAGGGGCAAAATCGTAATTGTGCACAAAAACTACTTGGGACCACCGGGACTTAAACAGACGTCATCAAACACATAATATCATCATATTAGACTTTTTGGGAAGGTTCTGGACTCAAACGGCAAATATACCCGCGTAAAACGCTATAGGAGTATTTTGGTCATTTTGAGCCGAAAACTCAAAAAATGAAATTTTCATCTCTGAGATCATTCCTTACTCATCCAATCCCCTTCAACATTGGAGTTGACCCTTTGAGAACTGTCGGGCCAGCTATCCTCGAATTCCGGGTGAAAAATGACCTCAGGGGCATTTTGGTCATTTTTTCTCAGACAGAAAAATCGGGGTGTTTCACTACAGATATACCTATAGCTAGATACCACATAAGAAAAGCATCAACTACTAGACTATTGAAATCCCGAGTTTTTTTGTGTAGCAGTCCCATAGTTCTTTGGATCAACTTGGAGACAACACGAAAACACAAAAGTAGAGGTGAGAATTATACAGTTCTCAGTAGGACAGCTCCCCAATTAAATAATCATAATGTCATTATCATCACCTCAGCCACTTTAATTTATCAAGAAAACATGATCATGCAATACATATTAAAGATTCATTTTGAAAGTTCTAAAATCATCCCTCCGAAGTGGGCAACTTTTAACAATTAATCACTTAATACACACATATCATAAAGCTCAAACATATAGTTAATAATCCTAATCAAGGAATTAAATATGATATGAATAATGCATATCCTAAATGTAGTGAACTTATCTCAAAGTGACCTAGTTTCACTTGTGGCCATAGAACTCAACTCAGTGCATTTTTCTCTTTTCATGGACATAGGAAAAACTTAGTATATACCCAATGGGTATCTGCGGTGGATAACTCCACAATAGATAGTTTATACCAAATGGTATTTATAGTGGATCACACTACACAAGGGAAATAGATTGCTTATCAGGATTGAGCTCATTTCTATATGTGATCATCGGACTTCGCTTTTTCTCTTTCGAATCACACATACGTCTACCGACTCAAAATATCTTTGGGGAAGTTCCTTTTTTTGCCTTCCTGTATAATATCTCTAGCGAAGTTTCTCTTTTTGTCTTCCCCTCATTCAACATAAGTCTTGTTTTTGTTTTCTCCATATGTCAGAACATGCGCGAGTGAAACTTGTGCATTCTCTTTTATCATATAACTGCATCTATTGCAACCGAGATCGCGATGAGGATGGTGAAAAAGAATTATTGAGAATTGGAGTCACCACCAAGTTTATTTGAATTGGAAAAACATGGAAAAATCCATTTTATTTCAGAATATTGTCTTTGAAACCAGATTTAAGTTCGGAAGTCGGTTATGCATAATGAAGGGTAAGGATTTAATCCTATGCACCCATAGTACACCCGTCTTTAGATGGTACCTTAGTAAATTGTGCAAATTAATTAATAACCTCTTTAAAAAAATCCTTTTTAATATAAAAGACAAGATAAAATAGTTACAAAAAAAGTTACAAAAATATTTTTTAAAAAGGAAATTTTGGAGCATCAAATTGTCACAATTCAAATGTCCAAAATACTGGGTTAACAAGCCGTCATGGCTAAATTAACACCTTAAAATACTTCCCAAAGAAATAAAAATTAAATAAAATATCTCATTTATAAACAAAAATTCATTTGGAAAATTATTTACAAGTAAAAGAAAATAATAAATAAAAATACACTAAAGGAATATTTACAAGTAAAAAAAAAATTATGAAAATTTAATTTTGGCTTAATAAGGATCAGAATCACCTGCTCCTACGTATCCCGTAGTGCAATGGGAAACTCAAAGTCACGTAGTTCTGTAAAAATATTTGTGTGTTGATTTGATTTTATTAAAAATTTAGAATATGAAGCTGTCCCAGCTAAAATATTCCAGAACACAGAATTAACAAGCAATTACGGCTGAATTAATTCTATTTTTTTAAAAAAAATTTATTGATTAATTAAATCATTTCCCTTTTTAATAAAGCAAACTATTCAAGTATTTATTATCTTTTTTTTCACCAAAATAATTTTTCAAGAGGTATCTCCATTTTTTTGGTTTCTACCTAAACTAAAACAAAAGGATAACATGACCCAAAAACTAAAAAAGAAAGCCCAATGTTATTGACCCAAAAATTAAACACAATTCCTAGATTTAGATTATTGTAAGTTGTGTCACAAATGTAAAAATGGAGCAAAAGTAAAAGGTACAGGGGCGGTACTTACTATACAAATGTATGCCCATACATACCAAAAGAGAATGTAATTTGCATAAAAAAATAGAAAGTAGTACAAAGAGAGGGTGCTGTGAATCAAAGAAAGTAAAGATGGAGAAGGAGAGGTCTAGCAGTTGCCGATCTGCCGCAACCAACACGCGGCAGTGCTGAATGGCTTTAATGGAGTGGTGGCGGGAGGCGCGATGTGGTTAAGAGTGGGATAAGGCTGCAAGCTTTGAGGGTGTTGATGGTTGATGGTGGCGGTTGCTTGGTTGGGATTTGGAAGGGGTTTAGGTACTGATGGTGAAGGAGGCTAAGAAGGGTGGCTTATATGATGATGGTCGCAGGTGGAGGGTGTATGGTGGGTGGAAGATGGTGTTTGGGTGAAGATGGAGGTGGAGCTAACGGTGGCTCATGGCTGACGAAGAAAGAGTGGCCAAGGAAGGTGGAGGAGATGACAAGGTAGAAGAGAGGAAGGAGGGAGGGGATGGCGGTGCCATGGTTGATCGTGGGTTGTTGCTGAATTTATGGTATGTATGGACTGAGTTTGTGTCGATGAAAATTTGGTATTTGGTTTCAGTATGTGTTTGTTCATGGCTCAGTGGACTTGGGTGAAGAATGGGATTGGCTTCAGAATGGGTTTGCTTTTGGTCTGGAATAAGGTGGGATTGGATGTAAATGGTGATGAGAAATTTTTATGTTGAAAGCAGATCCGATTGAAGCTCAAGAGTCGGAAGATGAAGATGGTTCTCAATTCAAGCCTCTCCCTTCTCTGTGAAATTTTAATCCCCTTTATACTAGTGTAGGATGAGTGTTTTCAAACACGGGAGGTGAACATGGTTTGAAAATTCTATCTAGTTGCTTAATTTCAGGGATTTGGTACTAACTTCACTTGATTCGCTGTTCTTTTTGATTTTTTCCATTGTTTTGTCTGGCAATTTCTTTTTGTTGCACGCTCTGTTTGACTTTACTGCCAATGCACCACTTTGTTCCTTTGTTTTTTTTCCTTACAGGCAATGCATCTCAGCCGCCTCGGTTTCCTTTCCTTTTTTATTTCGAAACAAAGTAAATTAAAAATGAAAATAAAATGAATTGGGCTAAACAATTCCAAAAATGGAACGAGCTTCCTTTTTTTTTAACTCGAAAACCAAAAACTAAAGTTTACAACTCACAAATAAAAAAAGCAAAATGGGCTTCTTTTTTTTAACTAAACAAAATGGGCTTCTTTTTTTTAACTAAAAAAAATGAAATGGGCTAATGAAATTTTTTTGGTTTTTGGGTCGGGTGTTCACAGCGTCATATACTTTCTTTTCTCAAATACATGCATAAGCCATATGTAGGCATTCAATCACAAGTAATTCTTATTTGTGCCTAATAAATCAATCTTTAAATTGTCTAGCATGCTTTGTACTCATCATACTTAAATCAAGAGTCATTATATCACAAAATCAATACTTGAGTTCATTTTAGCACAAATACAGCATGTTGGCAGAATTTATGCGTAAGGAGTATGATTTATTCTGTCTTTCAAACATCCATTGCAAGGGCTATGAAAATTTTCCAAGACACCTCAATCTGTCCACAAGGCCCTGTAAGAATTTCATAACAAAGATCCTTCTCTAACTATGTTAATAAAATTAGACAAACTTGGTGGTTAGAAACCACTCAGCCTCAGCTCAACCAAAATCTCATAATTTTTAACCCTAGCAAATGATGGAATCAATTCAAAATTAAAATTCAGAATTGAACCTTAAGATGTTTACAACACCCTGTAAAAATTTCAAAGGATAATTCAATCATTTGCTATAGTAACAAAATTAGACAAATTCACAGCTTTAATTTTTGAAATTCAGGCATCACATATATAGTCTCAGTTCATGATTTTTTTCAGGCAGTTAGAGTCTTTATCATGATCCACAAAAATTCTCAGAGTTACCTTAAGATATTAGTTTCAACATATAATTTTTATAGCTCATGAAAATACACACAGTTCACTCAAAAAAATTGTGATCAGTGGTTGTCCATACAGAAACTGAAAATCCAGTAGCATGGTTCAAAATCTCTTTCCACAAAAATGCTTTTTCACAACATCAAACCACTCTACCAAAATTAACACATCACTATCAATATATTATCAACCAATTCAACAAAGAATGTTCAGTAAAATCAGTAAAAAAATCACAAAAATAGAGTTGAAGTAAAAGAGGTTTAAAATGCCTTGCTTTGGTGGCTTTAAGAATCCTGGCTTCAAGGATGTTCCAAGAGTGATCTTGCTCACTTCAAGGCCACCAATTCAAGCCCTAAACCTTCCTTAGGCAGAGAGGAAGTGAGATATCAAGGTGAGGATTGATGAGAATTGAGATTTTAATCAGTTAGTTTGGTAGATATTGATGAGTAGAACAAGTTTTATGAAGAGAGTTTGTGGTTTTAGTAAGTATAGGTTAGGAGTTTGGAAGTTTGAATCATGTCTCAAGCTTTTAGAGGAAGTAAAAATGGGAGATGGTTGTTTCTCTTTTCATGGCCAATAATGAAGAAATGAAATTATGAGATTTGGTGGGTTATATATATCTTATACCAAGTTGAAAGCATTTTTTTAATATAAAATCTAATGTCTTTATAAAAGAAACTACAACGGAGGGCTAGGATTTAATCATGTTAGTCAAGATTAAATCTTGGCCTTCCACTTGGCTTTTAAAAGATAAGCATTATCATATTGTAAGGATTAAACTATCTTTTGGTGTTAGAAATTGTACACTAAAATTTTACTGAATAGGCAAAACACTGTACCCAGATAATTAAACATTGCCCAAAAATTAATTACAGGTATAAAATCTTCAATTCTCACTATTTCTAACATTAACCTTCTCTTTTCTCAGTTATGGGCATCTCCTGATCCGGATCTGAGGTTTCGGCTGTCCTGATGGGTCCACGGGGCCTACAAATTACTATTTACATTTTTTTAAGATCCCTTAGACCGTTCTTATTAATGCTAAAACTGTCAGATTTTTGAAATTACGACTAGTAAAGTCCAAATTAATTTTTAAATAATTTTTAGGGTGTTATATTCGACGCTTGTAACCAAATTACCATTGCAATCCTTCTAAGATTCCAAGTCTATGAGGCCATACAATGCACTATAAGTCCTTCTTTCAAGCCCTAAATGGCAAATTACACAGCTCCCAAAATAAAGGGACCGAGACAAAAAAAATCCTTCCAAACTTGCAACCTGGAAGTCGATATGTTCAAAGTTAGATCAAAGTCCACTAGAAGTTAAAACTTACTTAGATTATTTACTTCTAGGTGGCAAGTATAAACTAATATAGCCATGGGTTAGAAAGTGTATAAAAGAGTACAGCAAACATAACCTACTTGAAGCTAAAAAATCCATAAGGCTAACAAAGTAATCAAGAAGTAGACGAGTAAAAGTGATGCTAATATAGATTGCCATTACAAAAGGCCCATATCAAACAAATTATAGATATCAGTTAAAATAAAACTAAATACAAATATTTAGTGGACTTATTCTTTGGCTTCCTCATTGGCGCTAGCCCTAGCCTCCTACTCACTCTAGGCATTAGTAGCTTGTTCTTTTTCCATCTCTGTTACTAGGTAGATGAAGCATGATTTAGGATCGTATTTCTTCCATAATCTCACAACACCAAAGTCAATGCCTAAGAACATCTCTTCCAAAGTCTCCTTAGTATCAGCCAATACCACATAATAGGCATTCTTTGCTTGGGTGAGCTGAGTTTGGAGATTAGAAATCTTAGAATAAGCCTATGTTAGTTTCAGCTCGACCTCCTAGAGGTCCTTATTCAACTTAACTTCTGTGGTTTCCCATACCTTCTTATCTTTCTCAGAGTTGATCTCTAGGTTAGCAACTTGAAGGCCAAAAGTCACCACCTTCTTCTCCTTCCAAGATTTAGCCTCCTCAATGAGCCTCTTCTACTTTAGAGCCCAATATGCCTCATCCAATCTCTTTTCAATGATCCTCAGTATCCATGCGTATGGGATAAAGAACTCATGCATTGGGCTACACTGACCTTCAGGTCAGTGTCTTCTAGGTCCACCTTGGTTTCCGAGATCAACATGTAAGAATCTACTAAACTCTACAAGTCGAATTATTTCAACCAGATTGCAATAGCTTAAGGATTAAAAGGAGAGGAGGTGGGGATCATCACGAAAGCTGCCATCTTGGAATGCTAGGAAGATTTCTCCCCTTCAAAGATCTTCTTCAACTTTTCCTTTTCTTCTCACATAAGGGAGTCCCAATAGCAAACCTCACTTTTGTTGGGGTAGGGTTAAGTGGAGGATAAGGAGGAGGCTCCTAGGACACTAATCTCAAGAGGCCAAACATGGAAGCAGTGGCGTCGATGGCAATGGCCCTTTGGAACTTGGCTAGTTTTCTCTTGGAGAGCATATTGTGAACAAAATTTCTGCTAGAAACCATGAAAGCAAAGAGAGTCAAACTCCGGATTGAAGAATAATACATGGTAGAAACTTCAAATGATGAAAATTAAAAGCATAAAGAATATGGCACCACTTACCTAGAAGAGCTCGAGCTGACTCATTGTCAAGCTAAACAACAGTTTTGGGTGTGAGGATTTTGATCCCTAAGTGATTAGCAAAAAATTCAAGACTCATTCTCAGTGGAAGTTAGATCCTTCTTTTCTACCCTATAAGGCTTGGCATCCCTTCGCCAATCTATATCCATTGAGGGAATACACATGTAGGTTGAAAGTAGCATGAAAAGGAGGGTTGAATTGTGCTTTAACGTCTTTTTAAGATTCTGAAATGATAAACTAAGCCTATCAAGTTTCTCACTTGAAGGCAACAAAAATTTCTGTTACTATGGTTTAGAATGTTACTTTTTGAACTAAGTGAAAACCTAAGAAACTGTTTGAAAACATTTTCTAGAAAATTATAGCACAATTAACCACAAATGCTGAAAATAAAAGAGATGAAGAGATATTAATAGTGATTTATATTGGTTTGACCAACCTTGCCTATATCCAGTTAACAACCTATTGAGTTCTACTAATAACCTTCTCTTAACCCTTAGAAAGTGGGATAGTCCTTCTCAGGCTATACCCAGTGAGTAGTAATTATTCCAAATTATTCTCACTCCAAGTTGTCTTTTTAATAGCCTCTTCAAGCTAACGTCACAATGATCACTTCTAGATCAGGGTACAAAGATGTTGGTTTGGTTGGTATACTTCAACTAAGATAGACTCGAGTTTTATAAGAATAAAATAGTGTATGAACTAAAAAACTTTAAGTGACTTCTTTCTACAATTCTTCCAAGGAACAAGATTTTATGTACTAAAAGCTAGAAAGGAGATTTTTACAGAAATTGACTATAAGATGTAATGAACTTTCAGACAAAGAGGGGGATTAGCACAAAGGATTCACAGCTAGAGTTCCAGGCAAAAGTTTTTCTATCAAAAGTACTTCTCTTGTGTGAAGGTCACCTCCATTTATACTTGGTTCTTGAATTAGACCGTTGCCTCATGAATTTCTTTTCTCTTGACATGTGTTGATATTCTTTTTGTGTCCTTAGGAGCTGTAATACCCAGTGATGAGGGTAGGTAGTGATCGCTAATACAAGAAAGACACGAACAAGGAGTAGCTCCTGACAAGCTTCTAAGCGGAGGGGTACATAAATGAACTGATTACACGCCAGAATGAGAGGGATCCTAAGATTGTATAGGTATGGGACAATACAGTTGAAGATGACTTATATGAATTGATTTGTACTACTTATACCGACAAGATGCATCTTCTTTTCACTAGCCTATCACTAAAGAACTCCATGGTTAAGTGTGCTTGACTTGGAACAATTTTGGGATGGGTGATCTCCTAGGAAGTTTTCCTAGGAAGCGTATAAGTAAGGACAAAGCATGCTGAAAGGACCCCGTGCTGATTTGTTGGGACAGTCTTCAATCCATAAGGTAACCTAGGCTGTTACAAAATAGTATCAGAGCAGCACCTCTCCCAATACGTTGTGGTTCGGGGACGAACCAAGTGAAAGCTGGTGGGCATGTAACTCTTGGTGACGAGGGCAGGGAGTGATCACTAGTGCAAGAAAGGCACGGACAAGGCACAGCTCTTGATAGGCTTCTAAGCGAAGGGATACATGAATGAACCAATTATACACTAGAATGAGAGAGATCCTAAGACAGTATAGGTATGAGACTATACAGTTGAGGATGGCTTATATGAATTGATTTGTACTACCTATATCGATAAGATGTATCTTCTTTTTGGTAGCCCATCACTAAAGAACTCCATGGTTAAGTGTACTTGAGTTGGAGCAATTTTGGGATGGATAAACTCTTGGGAAGTTTTCCTAAGAAGTATGTGAGTGAGGACAAAATATGCTGAAAGGACCCCGTATTGGTTTGTGGGGACACTCGTTAACCCATAAGGCAGCCTGGGCTATTATAGGAGTTATTATGAAAAATATCTCTTGATTAAACTTGTATGTTTATGAGAATGGTCTTGTTAAATGCTATAGAAAATCAAGTAAAACATTAGAGCATTCTTCAAAACATTTTAACAAAATTTGCTTTGTTATCACTCAAAATTGAACCTATAATAAAGCTTGTTGAATGGTTCTGGAGCTAATAATCTCCCTCTTTTTTATGATGACAAACTAAATTTTGAGAAAATCTTTTGGAGAACACTTTGAAAAACTTTTCAAGGGTAGAACTTTGTATCAGAACTTAAAGGTTCTTTCAAAATATAATAAACATGATGATATGGTCTTTTAGAAAGTATCTAACTTTAAGGTTTCTCGTTGATTTTGTCAAGATATATGACAACCTTGAATTGCTAGTATCATAGCTATTTTTGAAAATAATTTTCTATGTTATATTAGAGCTAATCTAAACTAAAATAGCTTGAGTTCAAAGCTTTTATTACTTTTTGAATTTGATCAAATAGGGTATCAGAGTTTAAAATTATCACAATTATGATATTTATCTTGTATCAGACTCAATACTCAGCACAATTTCATCAAGACTTTTAGAATTATTATCTTTCTCAGAGAAGCAATATCAATTTTTATATGTGTAACGCTTTGATTTTTCCAGCTATACAAAATGACCAAAATGCCCTTAAGGTCATTTTTGCACAAGAACGAAGGACGGCCAGTCTAGGTCATCCTTAATGGGTTATTTTAATATTAGGATGAGGTCATATGAGATTTAGGTAGCAATCTATGCAAAAATCACAATCCCTGATTTTTCATGAGTGCAAAATGATCAAAATGCCTCTGAGGTCATTTTTACCCAAAAATTAAGGACGATTGGCCCCAACCATCTTCAAAGGGTTGGTTTGATGGTTGAAGGGGACTAGGTGTGTTTTGGATGACAATAGATGCGAAAATCTTAATTCCTAGTTTTTCCTGTGCATGAAATTACCATAATGCTCCTAAGGAAATTTAACATGGGATTGAGTGACAGTTGGACCCGGTCATCACCTGGGAGTTGAAAATGTTAATTAAAGGGTATATGTGATATCTGGAATGGTCTCGGGAGATCCTGGGGAGTTTCTATGTAAATTTACCATTTTACCCATAATTAGTGCTAAATAAGTTTAATTAAGTAATTAAATAAATATAGGTAAATATTAGGCTCTAATTAATGATAAATTAATTTTATTTATTAACCTTGAGTCAAAATAATTATTTGAGGTTAATTATGGCCTAAGATTGCTTAGGGAAGTTTAAATCTCATTCTTAATACAAAAAAATGCTTCATGAAACCATAAAGTCAAAGTGAAAAAGCAAATAGTATTTTTTCTCACTTTCTTTTCCCAAAAATTAGGAACTATATTGGTCTTTGAAATTCAAATTAATTAAGTTCAACTCAACAAATATGTAAGACCACTCCTTAAACATGTCTTGAAAGTCTTAAACACATGGTTACTAATCCAAACACCTAATTACTAATCCCTAACCCTTTGCCTAATCAAATCTATCTCTAATCCAAGCCTTAACACACATGAAACATGAAAAAAAAAAAATTTCCCCCAATTCTCTCTCATATTTTGATTTTTCAACACTCATTCACTCACAAAAACTCTTATTTCTTATCGTTCACTTTTTTGGCCAAAACTTGCAAACCAAGTTATGTCAAAGAAAGAGTTTTGTTCTCTCTAACCTCAAGCTCTCTTCCTCCTCCTCTTTCCTTTATCTTCAAGAAGCTCCATCCAAGCTCTCAACCTCAAACCAACACATCTCCACCATAGATCAACTCCCAAACACCTATCTTTTCTATTCCCAAACACAAGAACATAAGAGAAATCCTCCCTTCATTTCTTTAATTTCCCTTTGGCCGAATCCATTCCTAGCTCCAAGAGGAGATTTTCCTTCTTTATTTCTTCATAAAAGATCAAGCTTTCTCTTTGCAAATAAGAAACACTCTTTATAGGGATTTTATTTTTATGTTCTTTATTTGATTCTTCTCTTCCTTTTTCTCAGTTTTGTTGTTGTTGATGGTCAAGACCATAGCTTGATGATGAGGCTTCTTGATGTTGGTTGTGAAGCCATCATATATTTGACTTCTAAAGCTCAAGGCTTGATTTTTTGTTTCAAAAGAATATGAGAAATGGAATGTTTATTGGTTTTCTTTGGTTGTTTCATTTTGACCTTGATGGTGAGTCCAAGAAATGAGGTTCTTGGAACCATCGTATTGAGGGACTTTAAAGCTCACTTTCATTTTATTAAAATTGATTGGAGTTAGAGTTTATTCTTTACAAAGTCTTAAGTTTGAAGCTTAATAAGATATAAAAGTTGCATTTACATTCATGTTTATATTTCAAACTCTTGCATTTCATGTTTAAATTTCAAGTTATCACCTTAAATATTAAAGATAAGAAAATGGACTTGCATTTACATGTTCAAATTCCAAGTCTTGCATATTATGTTTAAATTTCAAGTTATCACCTAAACCTTGAAATGAACTTGCATTTTCATATTTATCTTTCAAATCTTGCACATCATATTTATATTTCCAAGCCATCATCTTATAATGATAAAAATTAAAATGAGACTTGTATGTCATTTTTATGATTCTAGCCATCACCTAAATCTCTAAAGCGCAAGACTTGCCTCTTTTATCTTAAATGGAAATTTTGATTATGGACACATCTCAATATATGTTGTAACACCCCGATTTTTCTGTCTGAGTGAAAATGACCAAAATGCCCCTAAGGTCATTTTCACCCAGAATTCGAGGACAACCGACCCAACAATCCTCGAAGGGTCAGCTCAATGTTAAAAAGGGATTATGTATGGTATGTATGCTAATAGAGCAGAAGAATCTCATTTTGAGTTCCGATGCGCCAAATGACCAAAACACCTCTACGGTTGTCTAGCACTATTTGATGAGCCGATTGAGCCTGAACTCCATCCCAAAGGTTTTAAATGATGTTTTTATGAGTCTGGGCATGTCTATTTAAGTCCTGGTGGTCCCAGGTAGTTTTTATGCAAAATTATGATTTTGCCCCTAAAACAGTGATTCTGAGCTTTATGATAGAATTAAGCAAACCTAAGCAATATTAGGCTCTAATCGAAGATTAATTAATTTCCATAATTAATCTAGAGTCAAAATAATCAATTGAATTAATTAGAACCTAAGATTGCTTAGAGAAACTCAAAATCCTTTTTCTCAGGATCAAGACATTATGTTATGAATCAATGAATAGTATTCTTCCTATCAATTTCCTTAAATCAAGGAAACAATGGATGTGATCGAGAATCTTGATTAGTGGGTGTTTGACTCTACTAATAACCAAGATCATTCCTAAAACTTGTCTTGAGAAGCCTTAATTACCCACTTTCTCATTCAAACACTTAACCACAAACTCCTAATCAAATACCTAATCAAACCTATCCCCTAAACCACATCATAACACCAAAGAAATGAAATAATTTTCCTCCCCCATGGCCAATGAACCACATGACAACTCCCCCTCCAATTCATCACATGTTAATTTATTTTAATAACATTTCACACTCAAAGAACCATACCTTCAACCATATCTAGCCATACCTTGAAATGACACACACAAGAAATGTTTTCCCTCCTTTTCCCTCCATTATGGCTGGCCACCCTTCCCTCTATTTCACCCCCATGTGTTTCATTTCTCGATAAATAGAAGGAGCCCTCCAAGAGATCATTTTGCTTATTTCTCTTACACCTCCAAAGTTTTCTTTCTTTCATCTCAAAGAGCTTTTCTTCTTCTTCCTCTACTCTTTTCAAAGACCAAGCTTTCCCTCTCAATCAAGAAGCACATCCAAGGTAGGGAGTTGTATTCTTTTCTTTTGTTGTTTATCTCTTGGTTTGTAAAGATTCAATGTTAATTCTTTTTTTCTTCTCTACTTTTCTTTTGGTTTTTACTATCTCTTTTCCTTCTCTTTGATTTTTGGCCAAATGCCCTACATTTGGAAGAAACCATGGCTTGATGATGAGGATCTTGAGTGTTGGTTGTAAAACCATCATTTATTGGACCTCTAAAGCTTAAAGGTTTCACTTTGGAAAGATTTTTAGCAAATAAAGAAACTGTGTTATTGTAAGCGTAATCTTGAGCCTAGGAATCAAATAGATAAGCAATGGATTGCATTCATATTTATTTTCCTTACTACCACTTTAATAATTAATCTCAAAGCTTACCTATTTCAACCTTAAAGTTGATTGTTGATTTAGAGTGAAAACTCTAAGGGGCCTAGAGCACTAAAATAAAGAATTGAACTTGCATATCATATTTATTTTTCAAGTCATCACCTAAAGCTCAAAGATAAGAAATGAACTTGCATTTCATGTTTACATTTCTTGTCTCGTATGTTTATGTTTCAAGCCATCACCTAAATTTAAAGATTAAGAATGCACTTGCATTCTCATGTTTATTTTCAAGCCTTGCGCATTTCTTTTCCTTGCTATCACTTGATAATGCTAAGATTAAAATGAAATTTGCATTAGCATATTTATGTTTATGTCATCACCTAAAGATCTAAGGCTCAAGACTTAACTCTTTCAACTTAATCTTGAAACTATGGGCATTTAACTTTACAAAAACATTTTGATTTCAAAAAGAGTATTGGAACAAGGTTCAAAATGGTTTGAGAAGAAAAGAATAACTTAGAAGATGTTTTAGACTAAAAACTTCGTATTTTGAAGGTGCTGGTAATCGATTACCAGAGAGCTTTGCCAGACCAGATATGAACTTTTAGGCCTAAGTAATCGATTATAGCATCATGTAATTGATTACACACACTGGAACTCTAGTAATCAATTACCATTCCATGTAATCAATTACTAAGATGTTCTTGGGGCCCAAGTTTGATGTAATCGATTACAGAGCCCATGTAATCGATTACCACCTCAGATTCCTGCATTACAACCCACATCAACAGCTTCAAACTAGCAGCAGAAGAAGACTGATGCTATATACTGGCCATGCAAGAGATGCAAGTAAAACTTAATCATTTTAAAAGCTCTTCTTCATAGTCTCAGCAGCCTAGCTCTTCACAGATTCCATCTCATACTATCCCAAATCCTAATGGAAATGTTAGTTTTCTCGCCTTAATGTTTGGGACGGTCCTTCTTAAAGTCAAGAACCCACATGAGAAGGAGAACAAAAGGAACTAGGAAGTGGTTGAAGATTATGAGACCATCACTCATGAGAGGAAGCAACCATTGATGACTCTAGCTAGTAAAAGAAAAGCCCTATCTCATTGCCTTTTCCTCAGAAGGCCATTTCATCAAAAAGACAACTGAGGTTGAGCTAAACAAGGATTGGCTAGAGATATTCAAGAAGGTTGAGGTAAGCATGCCTCTCCTAGATGCATGTATCATTAACCCAAGCCTCCCAAAGAAGTGCAAAGATCCAGGCATATTCACTGTCCCTATACCACTGGGAACATGATGATTAAGAAGCACTAGCTGATCTTGGAATGAGAATTAATTTCATGCCTCATTCAGTTTATCATGCTCTTCATATAGGAGAATTAAAGTCCATCGGAGTGCTTTTGTAGTTTGCAAACTAGAGCATTCAGCAAACAGATGGACTCCTTAAGGATGTCTTAGTGAGGTTAAATGATCTTATCTTTTCTATTGATTTCTATGTTTTACAGATGGCCAATGATGAGAAAGTGGACCAACATACATCGATCCTAGAAAGGGCATTTGTATGTAGGCACACTTTCCTTAGAATGTGATGATTTGTGCACAATTTAATTTTCATGATGCCATGAAATTTTCCACAAAAAATCATTCTGTTTTTGCAATTGATTTGATTAATTCTTTGATAAAAAATGCATGCGGTGATCTAGTGGGAAAATCTGCTGGGATGTTGGAGTTTGAAAATGACTTTTAATGCCCCAATTGTGATGGAATATCAAATTTGTGTAAAGCGATTGCTGAAGTTGATGCTTCTTTGATTGAAAATGTTGTTGATAGCACTGTTGAATTTTTATGTGAAAAACACTGCTCTAGCATACCCCTTACAAATTTTGAGCAACCTGCAGAATCAGAGTATGGAACAGACTCATTGCAGCTAACACTTTGATGCAGACACACTTGCCACATCGAGCCTAGCTTACACCAGGGAGTGGACCCATCAAGGATTCTACAAAATTGCACAACTGAGAAGTTTCTAGGTGTCTGGGCACCCATGACTCAGTTTCTAACACTAAAACAAAAAATTCCCCTATTTCTCTCTCTCTTGCTAATGCTAATTCCATGTTTTTACTTCGTTTTCTTTTATTGGGTATGATGATCCATTTGTACGAAGTTGCAAGTACATATGCTTCACTGTCACAACCATCATCAACCCTTGAATTAAAGCCCCTCCCCGACCATTTGAAGTATGTATACCTAAGAGAGGGTGAAGAATTTCCTGTGATCATTGCTAATGACCTAAAAGAGGACCAAGAGGAGAAGTTGCTTAGAGTTTTCAGGAACCACAAAAAGGCCATTGGTTAGACCTTAGCTGACAGCATGAGCATTAGCCTCTCCGCATGTGTTCATTGCATTTTCTCGGGGGAGAGGATGCTAAAACCGTGAGACAACCTCAAAGGTGCTTAAATCCCTTTATATTGGATGTGGTCAAAAAGGTCACAAAATTATTGGTTGCAGGTATCATATACCCAATCTCTGATAGCTAATAGGTCAGCTCAGTCCAGGTTGTAACACCTCGAAAATTATTTCAAAAATTTTACTAGACTTTATTAATTAGAATTTTATGATTCTGATAGGGTTACTTGAGGTAAGAACAACTTGAGGAAGATGCAAAAAAAAAGTGAATAGTAACTGTGCGGGCCCTGCAGACCCGTTGAGACCACTAAAACCCTATAATTGGGACACGTACATGCTTGAAATTGAGAAAATATGACATTAAGATTAGAAAAGGTTAGAAATGAGAATTTAGACCTGGAATTTAATTTCGAGTAATATTTTTTTAGGGGTATGGTATTTTATCCGTTCAGTAAAATAACGATGAGTATTTTTGTACACCGTATAAAACTTACAGTGTCAACTACCACCTAATGTAACAAGTGTGTGGCTTAGGAGAAGCCACACCATTTCCTTTTTCCACTAGCCAATAGGAATCTTACAAAATTTCATCTATTTATCTTAAGGAAATAATTTTGTGGTAGAATAAAAATCCAACACACAACATGTAATAAATGAAGAAAAATCAAAATTCTCTTCATTCTCTCATGTAAAATCTCGGCTAGCTTCCTTTCAGCTTTCTCTCTATTCTTTTCTTCCCCAAAATCATCATAAACTTACCAAAACCTTAAGCTATAACATCAAGTATCCATAGATTTAGCACAAACACAAGACTATCACTTGAAATCTTTGAATCAACCTTCTTCCAAGGCTCTTTTTTTTTTTTTAACCACACACATCAAGAGGTAGCTGTCTTATTGCCATCCTAGAGGAAGGTTTGGCTGATTTTGGGTTGAGGAATTGGTAGAGAAACACTCGGAAGAATCAAAACAAGAGCAAAAGACTTCTAGCAACAAGTAGGGCTTTCTTTAACCTCTTTTCCCTCAAATTAATTCTGAAATTTATGTGAATGATTTAGCTTGCAATTTTTGGTTTTATTAGCTGATGATATATGGATGTTGATGTGATTAAATTGGCGAAGTGTTTGGATGATGTTAGAGAATCAATTTTCTCCAAACATATTACAACCCTTATTGCTGGAAATCCCATTTTTGAGTAAGCAGGATAGAAATTTTGATTTTTCTTACTAATTTACATGACCTAAAATTTTTATATGATGAAGCCAACATATGGAAGTTTCCAGAAATTTTCTTGGCTCATCTTAAGCACTTTTTCTATTTTTTAAAAAATGAAAAACCGAACAGGTCAGGGTTTTTGCCAGCACAGTCCAATTTGTAGTATTGTATTTATCTAATTTTGTTACCATACAAATGATTGAATTTTGAGCTAAAATTTTTACAAGATGTTGAGGATATCTTGAAGTCCAACCCTAATATTTTTACGAATTTAGATGATCATTTTGATAGGGTAGAAAAATTGAGACTTCTAGCTATTAACTGAAACAAGGTAGTTTTTTACCTCCAAAAATATGAGATTTTTCAAATATAGCCAGAGACCTTTTTATGCTTTGACATTTTTATAGAACCTTTTTAATACACTGAATCATCCCTGAAAAATAGTTTTACTATGTTCCAATGATGTTTGATAATTTAACTAGAATTTCTCTTAGAATTGAAATTCCACCAACAGGCAAGGTTGGCTAAAGAAATGACAAAATGTTTATGATTTGATCTCATTGATACGATGCAAATCTATTGATGATGTTATGCATATACCATGGTGAATGTCTAAGACTGGAAGTATTGATGAATGCTTTATGAGCTAAAGCTAAAATAATGAACAATATGTGTGCATATATAATTAAGATGCATACATAAGTAAGATGCACATATGACTATGATGCTTGTGTATGTGACTCTATTAATGATGTTATGTGCACAAGATTATGAACACTTATTACAATTGCTTACATGTATAAGAAAAGCATGAGATTTTGTTTAGTAAACCTGATATGATTCAGATTTGTTTGAGTTGAATGGCTTGAATCAATAACTAATATAAATCGGGATCACCTTGCACTTTCAGGTAGGAGTTTCGAATTGTGTTTGAGTTTGATTTTGTTTAATCAGAAAGATATAGATGCCACACTCAAGAAAAGATGAGAAAGTGAGTGATAAGTGTTGGTTTGATTGCCACAAGTTACCTTGAGAAGACCAGATTTAGTTCTTTGCCCAAGAAGAAAAGGAAAGTTCTCACAATAGGAGAAAACTCAAAAGAAATCTATTCATAATCTGCCTTGTGTTTTATATTATGTTCCTATTTATAATCTTAAGTGGACTGTAGAAACATTGAGTTTCAGCCTCTACACATTCCACTAAGCATTAAATTCCCACTATCATTGAAAACACAAGTAATTCATCCATTATCTATCATAATGGCTTAGGAACTCTTAAACACTTAAAACTGACATGAAAACAACTAAAAAGCTTCTGAAATTGGAGACATTAAAAGGTGCACGAAAATTGCAAGAAAATAAGACAAATTACACCTAATGTAAACTAATTATTCCAGCCTAATCTGTTTGCAACTGGATCACTTGAATTGGGCTTCATCTTGGGTCTTCAAAGTGACTTCTTTATGTTGGACTTAGCTATTCTTCAAATTGAATAAGAGTGGTCCATTTTGGGAGGTCATGCTCAACTAGATTGCTCTTGGTCTTTGCTTTCATGACTAGGCCTTGCAAACCTTCTTTTAGCCTTTTTGCTCTAGCTCTAGTCATTGGTCCATCCATGCGTTGTAATTGATCTTGAACACTATTAGCCTTGGTTGAATTCTCATCATTCCATCCCTCTTGAAAAGGATTCGTTCTCGAATCAAGCTCATCATCTGCGTTAAACAAAGACATACCAGTCACGTTAAAAATAGCACTAGCTTGATACTCACTTGGAAGATCAAGCTTGTATGCATTGTCATTGATCTTTTCAATCACTTGGAAAGGTCTATCTCCTTTTGGTTTTAGCTTGGAATGCCTCTGGACAAGAAGCCTCACCTTCCTCATGTGAACCCAAACCCAATTTCCTGGCTCAAAAGTCAACTTTTTGCGCCTTTGTTGGCTTGATGAGCATACTGCCATATTTTCTTCTCAATTTGTTGTTTCACACTCTCATGGAGTTGTTGGACAAATTCAGTCTTCTTTTTGCCATCTAGATTACCTTGCTCTCTCATTGGCAAAAGTGTTCAAGTCCATGCAGCGACTGCTAAAGCACATTAAAACATCAAAATATGCCTCCTGCTCTATAGAAAACCCCTTAGTGCCATTCCTTGAATCTGTGGTAGATATGGAATACAAATAGGGATAAGAATTATGAAATCCTAAGTAGGGTCTTCCCATAGTATCTACCTCAGCTGCTTCGGTTTGATCATAAAAGTATTGCATGCAAATAGAATGAACAATAATAATTTGCCCAACTTTTAAGAAAATCTTTACCTAATGCAGGTTCATTTTATTCAATCATTTTCATGTAGAGTATATAATGTTAAGTTGAAGCATAACCTGATGTCAATAAAGTAGTAGACTTATTTATTTAGCACATAGCATAGGAGACTACTTAGGACAATTGCTACTTTAACTGTTTTGGCCTTCGACTATGGTGGCTTTGACCATTCTTTAGGTAATAGACTACTTACAGGACTGAGCTCATTCCTATACATGATCCTTGGATTTTCTCTCCAGTTCACATAGATCTATTCCTAGCCAAGTTTGCTCCCCGATTCAATCAAGGGTAGCTAAGTTTACTCCCCGACTAACCGAATTTACTCTCCGGCCCAATAAGACATAACCTCATGCTTTTCTCGTACATATAAGTAATTGTAATAAGTATTCACAATCTTGTGCACATAATATCATTAATAGAGTCATATATACAAGCATTATAGTCATATGTACATCTTAACTGTATATGTACACATATTATTCATTATCTTTTGTAGACATTCACCATGGTACATGCATAACATCATTAATAAGTGCATATATCATGAATGAGATGAAATTATGTATCTTTCATCACCTGTTCAACTAATTCAGTATGCTGCCAGCATTTTAGTCACAAAGAAAATTATGGCTAACTTATTAAACATCATAGAAACAAAGTAAAACTATTTTTCAGAGATTTAATGTATTAAGAAGACCCTGTAAAAGTTTCAAGACATAAAAAGGTCTTTAGCTATATTTAAAAATCCTCACATTTTCGAAGGTTAGAACTACACAATTTTAGCCAATAGCTAGAAGTCTAAATTTTTCTGACCTATCAAATGAATCCAGAACTTCGTACAAAAATTTAGAGTTGGACCTCAATATGTCCTCAACATCATTTAAAAATTTCAGCTAATAATTTGATCATTTGCTAGGGTAACAAAATTATACAAATTCAGTACTACAAACTGAACTATGCAGGCATAAACCCTTACCTGTTCGGTTTTCCATTTTTTAAAAAATAGAAAAAGTGCTTAAGATCAGCCAAGAAAATTTTTGGAAACAGTTTCATATGTTAGCTTCATCATATAAAAATTTCAGCTCATGATCATGTCTCTAAATCAGTAATAAAAATCATGAAATTTGAGCTGCTTGCCAGAAATCTGAGATTCAGCAACTAAATTCACAACATGTTTTGAGAAAATTGATTCTCTAATATCATCCAAACCCTTCACCAAATTAAACACATCAATAACTATGTAATATCAATAAAAAAAACTAAAAATTCCAAGCTCAAGCTCAACCAATCAGGAAAAATTCTAGAATAATTTGGAAAGAAAAGTGGATAAATAAAGCCCTACTTGTTGCTAGAAGTCTTTTGCTCTTGCTTTGATTTTTTCCAAGTGTTTCTCCACCAATTAATCAACCCAAAGTTAGCCAAACCCTTTCATAGGCAGTGATATGTCAGTTGCTCTCTGATGGTATGGTGTGATATAAATTCTTTGGTGGAGGTTGATATGAAGGTTTCAAGACATAGACTAGGTTTAATGCTTAAATTATTGGTTCTTGGTGTTATATAATGAAGATTTGAGCAAGTTCATGAGTTTTGGAAGAGAAGAAAGTGAAGGTAGCTGTATGAAGAGGTGCTAGCCGATATTTTCCAAGAGATAAATGTTGAAATATGTGTCTTGTAACGTTTGTAATAAATGAGTATGATAAAATAATTATCTTTCAAGATAAATGCATGCAATTTTGGGCACTTCTCATTGGCCCCTACGAAATGCAATGGTGTGGCTTCTTCTAAGCCACACATTTGTCTTTCTATGTGTCCACCTTGTACTGTAAGTTTCATATGGTGTAAGAAACTACACACCGTAATTTAATTGAACGAGTAAAACACCATATCCATAAAATATATTGCACTTGAAATTTTATTTAACCTTTTTATTTTTAATCCTTTCCAACCTAAATCTCACATTTTCTCAGTCTCGGGCATCTTTGAGCCTAATTCCAGGGCTGTGGTGGTCCCCGTAGGCCTGTGGGGCCCGTAATGATACTATTCACTTTTTTTTAGTTCTCTTCAAGTCATTCGTATCTTGACTAACCCTATCAGAATTGAAAAATTCTAATTAATAAAGTATAAATAAAATTTCTAAAATAACCTTGGGTGTTACATTAGGTTCTTGGACTCAGTTTTAGCTTTCTCAAGCTCAAGTAGCTTTCTAATCTTTTTAAGAGAAAGATAGTGAGAAGTCAAGGTCTGAGAATTTTCAAGCAACACATCATATATAGCTAGTAGATCATCTTAATAAAGGTTAGTTTCTGAAGGTTTATTTACCTCTGTTTCTTCTTCAAAAGTGTGATCAACCATGAAGCATAGGTTGGCCACATCTTCAAGCTCGGCTTGGCTTTCTTATCCTTCTTTTTCTTCTTTTGAGTCACTCCAAATGACAAGCACTCCCTTTTTATTTGGAGCAAACTTCTTTTGTGGTCCCTTAAGCTTGGGGCAATTTGTTTTGAAATGCACATTCTCACCACAATTGTTGCAACTTAAATTCTCCATCTTTCCTTTACTTTTCTTGTCTTTTCTAAGGTTGAAGTCCTTCCTCTTCCTGATTCTAATTGTCCTAGCTCTAGAATCTTCCTTACTAGCATGGAGATCTCATCTCCATCTTCTTCCTCAGATTCCTCTTTAGAGGTTTAAGCAACTTTCATTGCTTTACCTTTGATTTGCTTCTTGTGAGAGGAATTCAAGGCAACAAATTTATTCTTCTTCATGGCTTCATCATGAAATTTAGAAAATACAACCTCATTGCTTTTTAAGGACCCAATGAGGGCATCTAAGTTAAGGGTTTAAAGATCCTTCCCATCTTAGAGTTTGAGTATTTCTTACCTAAACCTTTGAGTTGGTTTACAATGTGCATGAATCTGGTGGTCATGTCATCAATACTCTTTTTTTTAGTCATTTTGAACATTTCATATTGATAGGCCAACATACTTATCTTGGTCTCCTTGGCTTGGTCTATTTCTTTATATAACATGTGTAGTCTATCCCAGATTTTTTTTGTTGTGTCATAAGCAATGATTTTATCATATTCAGCTTTGCTTAGTGGATAGGTGAGTAGATATTTAGCTTTAGAGTTTAGCTGAACTCTTGCTTTGCGTTGCTCTGCCCATTTACTCCTAGGAATCTCTTTTCCATAGGAGTATAATCTTCATCTTGTACAATCTCCCACAAGTCAAGGCTTGTATATTTAATAAACAACTCCATCCTATCGCTCCAATAGGTATAGTTTCCACTATCAAAGAATAGCGGTCTATTTATTGAGTTTCCTTCTACAATGTGATGTTGTCTGCCATATCTCCTCAACATCTTTACTCTATGATCATTTGAATGATCAACCCCTTTAGGTCTCAACTTTGATGCTAATTGTAGGTTAAAAGTAGCATGAGAAGGGGGGGTTAAATTATGCTTTAACTTCTTTTTAAGATTCTAAGATGCTAAACAGAGTATATCAAGTTTTTCACTTGAAGGCAGTGGAAATTTATGTTAGTATGGTTCAGAAAGTGATAGAAACTGTCTGAAAACTTTTTCTAGAAAAGTAAGCATAGTTAACCACAAATGCTGAAAGTAAAAGAGATGAGGAGAGATAGAGAGATATTACGTAGTGATTTTTATATTAGTTCAGCCAACCTTGCCTATATCCAGTTCTTAACAACTTATTGAGTTTTGCTAACAACCCTTGCTCAACCCTGAGAAAAGGAGATTGCCTTTAGATATCCTTCTTAAGCTATATCTAGTGAGCAGTAGTTCAAATTTACTCTCACTGCAAGTAGTCTTTTTACCAGCCTTTTCAAACTAACCTCATAATGATCACTGCTAGATCAGGGTACAAAGATGTTGGTTTGGTTGGTACACTCCAACTAAGATACACTCAATTTTTCTAAGAATAAAACAATGTATTAACTGAAAACTTTGAGTGACTTCTTTCTACAATTCTTCTAAGGAAGAAGATGTTATATCTAATAAAAGGTAGAACAAAGATTTTTATAAACTAATTACAAGATGTAATAAACTTTCAGGTAAAGAGAGGGATTAGCACGAAGGCTTCATAGCAAGAGTTCTAGGCACAAGTTTCTCTGTCGAAAATACTTCTCTTTTATGAAGGTAACCTCCTTTTATACTTGGTTCTTGAATTGGACTATTGACTCTTGATTTCTATTCATCTTGACACATATTGATCTTCTTTGTGTCCTTAGGAGCTATCCTCTAGAATTATAGCATAGCTGTGTTAGAGCTACTTTTGCAGTTGCAGAATCCATCGTACATATGGCTTCTTAGTGAATCCTCATAAACTACATTTTACCTTTTGGATGTGGTTTCTGAATTTTTTCTTCTAAAAGATAGGATAGTTGATCAAGTGTAAAGTTAATATGCCACTGTCAGCCCTTTTTAAGAGTTGACTCAATTTGAATTTTGAATTTTCCCTCATTTCTATAAAGTTAGCATTGTTTCTAGATACACGAGCTTTCTGATGCATTTGCTCAGTTTCTGATCTTCTCATCATGATTGATGCAGCACTTTCTAAATGTGTAAATCATTTTCTAAATATCTAAACTTGGTTTCTGATGCTTGAAAATCCTTTCTCGTGTATCTAATATACTCAACTTTGCTTTTAGAACTATATTTTGCATCATTAAAACTCTGAATCTCTTTGAATGAGATTATGATCATGTAAAAACATAACATTGTAAAAAATATCTCGTTGATTGAACTTATATGTTTATGAGAATGGTCCTATTAAATACCATAGAAACTCAAGTAAACATTAGTCCATTCTTCAAAAAAATTTAACAAAATTTGCTTTGTTGTCACTCAAAACTCAAGCTATAAAGCTTTTTGAATGGTTCTAGAACAAACAATACCCTCATTGAGATCCAAAAACAATGATTGTACTCTAGGAGTGGGAAAATTTTTAAAATACATCCATGTAAATTCTTAGTAGGATGATTCCAAAAGTTAAAAAATTTTACAACTTTGGCGAGTTCAGAAAGAAAGCCACCCTTTTTGGTCCATTGATTAGGGACATTTAGGCCACTTATCTTGCTTCTAATTTCTTAGCTTTTTGCATGAGTTTTACTATGTTATTAATGTAATTAACTAAGATTTTAACTTGTGCCTCATTGTGTAAATTTGATAGAATCATTGACTATAGCACTGATTTTGGAATAAATTATAATTACAGCCTATTGCATTTAACTTATCTCTAAGTATGGTTTTATACACAAGAGCTTTTGACGAGGACATGGCTAGTGACAAGGATAACAAGGCACTTGGTGAACTTGGAGATCCAATGATAAGGGCAAGATCTAAGAAAGCTAAAGAGGCTCTAAATAAACTTGTGGCAACTTTATTTGAAGCCCGAGTCTTAGGGAATTGCAGCCCAAGATGGTGAATTGCTTAATGCAAATTGAAGGAATAGAGGCTTAGTTTTTCTTTTATTTTTTTTTTGATACGTGTTAAAATGGGTTGAACATTCTTATTAGTTTACTAATAGTGGTGGGCTGAATTAGTAAACTGATTTTGGGCCTTATTATAATGTACCCGAATTAGGTCCGGTTTAAGCAAACTTGAAAGATGTTGCCCATTAAAAAAGGCAAACCCTAACTTTTGGAAGAGAACACTTTTCAGAACATTTTTATCTTAAATGTGAGACTTGCTTTCTCTTGGTTCTTCATAGAATCTCTGAACTTATCAAGGGTGCTCATCCTTGTGGTGTTCCTAGGCTTATCAATCTTTTGATTGTGGCACCTTGTTCTTACTTTTCTGTTCTTGCCAGGATTTACATTTAATCTAAACATCCATTAACCCTCGTCCATATCTCAAGATATACAAATCAGATTTCGGTGATTCTTAAATTGTGTTTTAGAACGTGAGTTTTCTTTTCATTTTTGAATTGTCCAATTCCGAGACCTGTAGCACGAGATATGGGTTAGAGTTAACTTTGTACTGAACCTACGTTTCCCAACCTTGGCAGATCCGTGTTGCATGATTCATGAAGTTTGGATCATATCATGTGGTAATCAGAGCTCAATTCTAACGTTGGCTAATTTGGTACTGATTTTTTTTCCTCCTTGTCCAGCTTTGTGTCTTTTGTGCCTATTGTCTATTTCCATTGTTTGTCTTGTCTTCTTACATTCTTGGGTGTTGGATTTGTTTCCTATAATTTGTGCAGCACCTGTTTGTCAATTGTCCTCAATTATTGCAAATTCCAACATTTTGTTCTCTCAAATTCTGTATTAGCTTGTTGTTATTAACTATTGAGTTAGAAGTAAAAATACACAAAAAAAAAATTGAAATAGAAAACAAGAGTTAAAAAAAATTTTAACTAGAAAAGGAAAAACAAAGACAGAAAGAAGTTTAACAGAGGAGACAACAACTTTTTTTTTTCTTCTTTCAATAATTTCAATGCACATTGCTTGTTTGATAAAGTTCCTAAGTGTCTTGCTAAGTCTTTTTATTTTTTTTATTTTTTTTCTTCAGTTTATCATCACTTAGTTGTTCTTTTGTGTGTCATCACATTGTTGAGTCTTCAGTAAGTACTCTTGTGTATTCCTAGAGAATCTACTGAGCATTTAAAGAGAGCTCTTGATTGAAAAAGGCAAGCGAGAACTTTACACAAAAGCCTATTAGAGAGCAGCAAACACGAGTGATACATCTCTAAGAGTGCAAACACATGAGAAGTGTGGTGAGGTCCTATTGCTTTCTTTTTTTTTTCTTTTTGCTTGAATTACAGTAGGAATAGGTGGTGATGGTACCCCTTCTCCTCAGGGAAATAACAGATTATTAGTGGAGGCTATTACAGCTCAAATGCAAAGGATGATGAGGGAGCATGCAGAGGAGTTATATGAGAGAAATGAGGGGTTGGAAAATTAAGGTCATCATGATGATGATGAAGGTAGAAAGGAGGATTGATGGAAGGAGGAGAAGAGATAATCAAGGTGATACTAGAAAGGACTAAATTGAGAGAGTCAAGCTTAATATTCCACCTTTCAAATGGAAAAGTGATCTTGAGGCTTATCTTGAGTGAGAGATGAAAATTAAACAGTTGTTCTAATGCCACAATTACACTGAAGAAAAGAAAGTAAAGGTGGCAACCATGGAATTCATAGTGTAACACCCTCCTAATTACCATATTTTACTCGAGTATCAACACAGTAATTAGAAAAGTATTACTTACATTCACAATCTATACTAGTAAAAAATAATTGAAATCAAATAATTAAGACACATATATGGCTAAACTCGTATATACATATATAAACATCATTTTTAAGTTTGCAATATGTACATCGTACTGATACTACACTGGTTAACTTCTAAGCTCATTAGGAACTCAGTTCACAAAAAGAAGGAACACCTCCAGTATCTAATCTAACCTGCTCAGAGTTGAGATCTAGCAAAATTTTGTACAAACAGAAATAAACCCCATAACATTTAATACGATTAATCTGTAGGTTAGCGGGTCACTAGTACTAAACTACCACTATATACATATCATGAGTCCTTGAAGATCTCACATCCTACTAGATGAAACCATTGGCTATCGGTATAATAGCCTCACCTCCGCCCGGGACATCAGGACCCTCCGGTGGAGTGCAGTGCGAAGACGAGCATGAATAGGGATCATCTGCTGGAGGGGGTGCTGGTGGTGCAGGTGGAACATCAAATATCACTGGGTGTGCCAAGTGGAGAGGCACACCATCATAAGGGAAAGCAGGGTCAAAGTCAGCTGTAAATACTGATGTACTAAAAGAGAGGCCGAAAAACACATAGACACGAACTTGCGAGTAACCCACTACATATAAAGAGTCGAGAGCAGGATCATAATGCCACACCCACTGTGGCGAGTCAAGGTAAAATACTAGTGATGACATCTGCTAGATCTGATTAACACGTAAATGCAACCGTAGGGATGAGAATATTATAAAATCTTCAGTAGGGTATTCCCTCAGGTATAATGTGAAACACAATTGATAAGCTCATTCATGTGGGAATACTCATGCAAAACTATGTGTATCAATATCAAGGTATATGCATGTAAAATCAAGTACAAGTATAATAATAATTCGTGCATTGTTCTTTTTCTCATTAATATAGGGAAGGCTTAATCTCACATCAAGTGATGTCTGTAGTGGAATCACTCCACACGAACTATTGACCATTAGGACATGAGCTCATTCCTATATGTCGATACGTCTACCGACTCATCAAATTCCCAGAAAAGCTCTTACTTTTGTCTTTCCCATTCAATCACATAAGCCTTGTCTCTATTTTCCCCATATGTTAAAAATTGCACAACTAAAAGTCATGTTATTTTTCTTTTCTTTTCCTTTATCTTCACAATAATCACATAGTGTACTTCTCTTTTCAAAGGCCTGCTTAGATCACAGGTAGGCATACAATTATGTTAGAGTCTCATCCATATCTCATCAACATTTCTTTCAAACAATTAGCATGTATTAACATGATATATACTTGTATCTAAAGCCATTCTATCATTAGTTCAAGACATTCTTACCATTTTCAGCAATCAGCAGATTTATCACTCTAGAATTCAAAATTAATTTCCCTATCAAACAGCGAATTTAAGAGCCATAAAAATTCTCTATGACACATCAATGTGTCTAAAAGGCCCCTGTACAAATTTCCAAACAAACGGTGTTCTCTAACCTTATCAAATAAATTTTGCAAATCTGGTGGTTAGAGACCACTTGTTCACAGCTTAGATTAGGACTCTCATAATTTTCAACCCCATTAATTGATTAAATCAACTCAAAATAAAATTCATAGTTGCAATTCAATGTGTTATCAGCTTCCCATAAAATCTTCAAGGAATAAATCCATCATTTACTATGATAATAAAATCACACAATTTTACTGCCTCAGCTTCAACATTTCAGGTAGCATAGTCATAACTTCGGTTCTTGAATTTTTAAACACAGAAAAAGTGCCCATAATGAATTTTACTAGAGACTCCCTAACATGTTAACTACATCCCATAAAATTTTCAACTGAATCCAAGATCTCTAGATATATTAGAAAATTCGACAAAATTTGTTGCTTGCTTCAAACCGGGATTTTCCAACAACAATGTTCAAGAATCATGAATTTTTTTCAAGCAAAGAAAATCGTTCACATAACCCAAGGAAAACATGGGGTTGTCTTAGGATGTTACCTTAAACATATAATTTTTATAGCTCATAAAACTGAACACAATTGCACCAGAAAATTTGTCAACAAGTTCTGCCTTGTTGAAATCTGAAAATCCAACAAACTAATTCCAAGTCTCTCTTGATGAAAATGATTTTTCCTTCCACAACACCAAACACTCCACCAAAATTCATACATCAATATCAACATATGACTAACCAATAAAATCAGAAATTTTAGGACAAAACCAATCAGAATTTTTAGAGGAAATTTTGAAACAAAAGAGGCCAAATAAACCCTACCCTTGGAAGCTAATGCTTCTTTAGCTTTTGTATACTTCAAGATATATGTTCTCCACCCCAAAACTCTTGAAACACACTTAGATCCTCCACTAATCAGTCCTGAGTGAGGTATTAAAGTGAGGTTTTGAAAAATCTAATTGGTTATATTTCTGGAGGTTGAAGTGTAGAACAAGTTTGCTTAAGGAAGTTTTTGATTCTAGCAAGATTTGGTCTAGGATTTTGGAGGTTGAAATTCAAGGTTAGCAAAGGTTTTTAGATGAAGAAGGAATGAGTTTTCTGCTGCTCTTCACTTGGCCGAGGATGATGATGAAACAGATGAGATTAGGTGGGTTCAATATATCATCTATTAAGGAGTGTTTTGATTGGTTGAAAAATAAAATATAATTTCTTTCCATTAAAAGGGTTTAAAATCAATGGCTAGGATTTGATCTTTTATCCAAGATGAAATCCTAGCCATTCACTTGGTATTCAAGTGGATATACTTCATTATTTGTAGATATTAACTAGTTTTCGGTGTTAGAAATCGAACAATCGAAATTTCAACTAATAAATGAAACAATGTACCCGAGAAATCAAACATTGCCCGAAAAATACTTTCGAGTATAAAATCATTATTCCTACCTATTTCTTAACATAATCTTATAATTTCTCAATTTTGGACATCTCTGGGGTCCAATTCTAGGATTTCGGCTGCCCCGACGGACCTATGGGGCCCGCAAGATACTATTCACATTTTTTTTTTGCTTCCTTGAGTCAGTCTCATCATTTCCACATCTATCAACATCTTAAAATTCTCATTAATAAAACCTCATTTAATTTCTAAAAAGAATCGGATATTACACACAGACTATGCTCTTATTTGGTGGAACCAATTGCAAAAAGAATGACTTTGATATGAAGAATCTTTAGTGGATACTTGGGTTGAAATGAAGAGGTTAATGAGAAGGAGATTTGTCTCTTCCTATTATCATATGGACCTTCATAACAAGCTCTAAAGGCTCACACAAGGTAGTAGGAGTGTTGATGAATATCACAAGGAGATGGAGGTGTCTTTGATTAGAGCCAACGTGCATGAAGATAGGGAGGCTACTATGGCACGTTTTCTGAATGGGCTGAATAATGATATTAGAGATGTAGTGGAGTTACAAAATTATGTGGAGTTGGAAGACTTAGTACATCAAGCTACTAAAGTAGAGCAGCAACTTAAGAGAAAATGTACCATGAGAAGGAGTTCTTCTAATTTTAATTCTTCAAATTAGAAGGAAAGAAATAAGGAGGGAGGTACTTCTTCTAACAATACCACTATTGCACCTCAAAGGACTCAATCAAGTCTAATGAAACCCCTAAAAAGACAAGGAGTAGTGAGATAAAATGCTTCAAGTTTTGGGGAAAGGTCACGTAGCTTCGGAGTGTCCAACCAGGAAGACTATGTTACTTAAGGAGAGTGGAGAAATTACTAATGAGTCTTCAGCTAGTGAAGTTGAGGAAGAAGAGGTAGATGGAGAGATCATTGTGGAGGCCAAAGAAGGAGATTTATTGATGATTAGGAGGTTGCTTGGAAGTCAGATGCAAGCTCTTGATGATTCCCAAAGAGAGAAAATTTTTCACTCTAGGTGTTCAATCAATGGGAAACTATGTTCTTTGATTGTGGATGGAGGAAGTTGCACTAATGTGGCCAGCTCTAGATTAGTGTCCAAATTAAATTTGGAGACTAAGCCATATCCTTGTCAATACAAACTCCAATGGCTTAGTGAAGATGGAGAGATAACCGTGAGCAAGCAAGTGGAGCTGTACATTTCCATGGGACAATACAATGACCAAGTGATATGTGATGTGGTTCCAATGGAGGAAAGCCATATTCTCTTAGGGAGGCCGTGGCAATATGACACCAAAGCTATTCATGATGGGTTCACACAAACAAGATTTCTTTCATGAATAATGGGAGGAAAATTGTGCTCAAACCTTTATCTCCTAGAGAGGTGTGTGAGGATCAAATAACATTGAGAGAAAAGAGAGTGCAAGAAAAAAAGAGATGAGTGACACACAAAAGAGTAAGACATTTGATAAAAAAAAAGAGTAAAAAAAAAAAAGTGAAACACTTGAGAGCAAACAGAGTTGTTTAGAAAAGGAAAGTGAGGTGAAGAAGTTGCTGCTTGCCAACAAGCCACTTTATTTACTTTATTGCAAGAAAAATGTTTTAACCGCTGATAACTCTAATAAAAGTGTTGCCCCTAGTCGTGTTGAGTTTCTTTTGCAGGAATACAAGGATGTGTTTCCAAAGGAGGTTCTAAGTAGATTGCCACCTTTGAGAAATACAAAAGCAAGTTGAGGAGTTGATGACAAAAGGTTAGGTGCAAGAAAGCTTAAGTCCATGTGCTGTTCCAATGATTCTGGTGCATAAAAAGAATGGGACTTGGAGGATGTGCAATGACTGTAGAGCAATCAACAACATCACAGTCAAGTACCGACACCCTATTCCCAAGTTAGATGATCTTCTTGATGAACTGTATGGTACTTGTTATTTTTCTAAAATTGATTTAAAAAGTGGGTATCATCAAATTAGGATAAGGGAGGGGGATGAATGGAAAACTTCCTTTAAAACTAAGTATGGTTTGTATGAGTGGCTGGTTATGCCTTTCAGGCTAACTAATGCCCCAAGCACTTTTATGAGATTAATGAACCATATCTTCAAAGATTTTATTGGCAAGTTTGTTGTTGTTTACTTTGATGACATTCTGATTTATAGCACTAGTTTTGACTTGCGTATTGAACATTTGAGGGCTGTTATGCATGTGCTTAGAGAAGACAAATTGTATGCTAATCTTGAGAAATGCACTTTTTGCACCGATCATGTAGTGTTCTTAGGCTTTGTTGTAAGTGCAAAAGGAGTGCAAGTTGATGAGGAAAAGGTTAAGGCCATTCAAGAGTGGCCTACGCCTAAGACTATGAGTGAAGTGAGAAGTTTCCATGGTTTAGCTAATTTCTATAGGAGGTTTGTTAGGGACTTTAGCACCTTGGTTGCACTTCTTAATGAGATAGTTAAAAAGCATGTGAGTTTCAAATGGGGAGAGAAACAAGAGCAAGCCTTTGCTACATTAAGCATAGGTTAACTAATACACCTATTCTTGCTTCCAATTTTGCTAAATCTTTTGAACTTGAATATGATGCATCAAACGTGGGTATTAGGGCTTTTTTGATGCAAGAAGGCCATACAATTGCTTATTTTAGTGAGAAGTTAAATGGAGCTGCCCTAAACTATCCCACTTATGATAAGGAATTGTATGCCTTGGTGTGTGCTTTGCAAACTTGGCAGCATTATTTGTTCTCCAAAGAATTTGTAATTCATAGTAATCATGAGTCCCTAAAATACTTGAAAGGACAAGGCAAGCTGAATAAAAGGCATGCCAAATGGGTTAAGTTTTTAGAACAATTTCCATATGTCATTAAGCATAAAAAGGGGAAAGGAAACATAGTGGCTGATGCTTTATCTAGGAGGCATGCATTACTTTCTACTCTTGAAACAAAAATTTTTGGACCTAAGACTTTGAGAGAAATGTATTTGCATTATGCTAAATTTTTTGAGATATACGCTACTTGTGAAAATGTGTCTCAAAATGGTTACTATAGGTACAATGGATATTTTTTTAAAGAAAAAAGATTGTGTGTGCCAAAGTGTTCCATAAGAAATTTTCTTGTGAAAGAGGCGCATGATGGTGGATCAATGGGACATTTTGGAGTGCATAAAACTTTGGATATATTGCATGAACATTTTTATTGGCCTCATATGAAACATGATGTGCATAAATATTGTGAGCATTGCATTGTTTGTAAAAAGGCAAAATCAAAAGTGGTGCCACATGGTTTATATACTCCTTTGCATGTTCCTGATTTTCGTTGGATTGATATATCTATGGATTTGTTTTGGGGCTGCCTAGAACAAAGAATGGCAAGGATTCTATTTTTGTGGTTGTGGACAGGTTTTTGAAAAATGGCACATTTTATTCGTTGCACAAAGGTTAATGATGCTTGCCATGTAGCTGACTTATTTTTCCGTGAAGTAGTGAGACTCTATGGGCTACCTAGGAGCATTGTAAGTGATAGGGACACCAGGTTCTTCAGTCACTTTTAGAGAACATTGTGGGGTAAGCTTGGTACTAAATTACTTTTCTCTATTACTTGTCACCCACAAACTGATGGGAAAATTGAGGTAGTGAATAGGACTTTAGGAACTTTGCTTAGGACTATTTTAAAGAAGAATCTTAAGTCTTAGGAAGAATGTTTGCCTCATGTAGAATTTACTTATAATAGGGCTGTCCATAGCACAACTACTTGTTCACCATTTGAAATTGTGTATGGATTTAATCCTATGACACCATTAGATTTATTGCCTATGCCTAATATTACTGTTTTTAAGTATGAGGATGCACTAGCTAAGGCTAACTATGTGAGAAAGCTGCATGAGCATGTGAAAGCTCAGATTGAGAAGAAAATTGAGAGCTATGCCAAGCAAGCTAACAAGGGAAGAAAGAAAGTTGTATTTGAACATAGAGATTGGGTTTGAGTGCACATGAGGAAAGAGAGGTTTCCTGAACAAAGGAAGTCCAAACTCCAACCAAGAGGGGACGGTCCTTTCCCAGTGTTGGAGAGGATCAATGATAATGCCTACAAAATTGACTTGCCTGGTGAGTATAATAGCAATGCCACTTTTAATGTTACAGATTTATCTCTTTTTGATGCAGGTGATGAGGCCTTAGATTTGAGGTCAAATTCTCTTCATGAGGGAGGGAATGATGAGGACACGGCTAGTGACAAGGATAACAAGGTGCTTGGTGAACTTGGAGGTCCAATGACAAGGGCAAGATCTAAGAAGGCTAAAGAGGCTCTAAATAAACTTGTGGCAACTTTATTTGAAGCCCCGAGTCTTGGGGAATTGCAACCCAAGATGATGAATTGCTTAATGCAAATTGAAGGAATAGAGGCTTAGTTTTTCTTTTATTTTTTTTGGTACGTGTTAAAATGGACTGAACATTCTTATTAGTTTACTAATAGTGGTGGGCTGAATTAGTAAACTAATTTTGGGCCTTATTATAATGTACCCGAGTTAGGTCTGATTTAAGCAAACTTGAAAGGTGTTGCCCATTATAAAAGGCAAACCCTAACTTTTGGAAGAGAACACTTTTCAGAACATTTTTATCTTAAATGTGAGGCTTGCTCTCTTTTGGTTCTTCATAGAATCTTTGAACTTATCAAGGGTGCTCATCCTTGTGGCGTTCCTAGGCTTATCAATTTCCTGATTGTGGTGCCTTGTTCTTACTTTTCTGTTCTTGTCAGGATTTACGTTTAATCCAAACGTCCATTAACCCTCATCCATATCTCAAGATATATGAATAAGATTTCGGTGATTCTTGAGCCTAAATTGTGTTTCAAAACTTGAGTTTTATTTTCATTTTTGAATCGTCCAATTTTGACCTGTAGCACGAGATACAGGGTAGAGTTAACTTTGTACTGAACCTGCATTTCCCAAGCTTGGTAGATCCGTGTTGCATGATTCATGGAGTTTGGATCATATCAGCTTTGGATCAACTACAAATGTCAAGAACAAGGCTTGGAACTCTTGGGAAGGAGCTTAGAGTTGAAAGGGAAGAAAAAGTGTGGAGGCTCATCCTCGGGTAAGTATTGCAGTGCTCATCTAATGCAGCAGTGCTCAACAAAAGCTTCAAGGAAAATTCTCGAGACAACACTCTCTTAAGAACACTGCAACGCTCATTTCATCACTGTAGTGCTGGTGCAATGGTGGGATTGCAGATAATTAATCTATTTTTGGGCCCCACTTTGGGCTATCTTAAATAACAGTATTTAAGGGATTGATATAGACTTTTACCCAAGTTTTTACTTCAATATTAGATTTGCAGTTTAGGACTCTTTCTCTCTACATCTCTCTCTTTTCAATTTTTCTCTCTCTAGATATTCCATTAGTGAATTGGGTTTGTTCTTAGGGATTTTAACAAGGATCCTTGCTATAATTTTCAAGTACACTTTTTGATTTATTGTTATAATCCTCCAAAGATAGAGGAGTATATTTTCTTACTAGTGTAAGGGTTTTCAAATTGATTGGGATGATATTTGAGACCTCTTTTATATTAAATGCATTAATGTTCTCAATGTTATGCAATTTCTATTCTTGTAATTATTATGGTGATTGCTAGAATTTTTATTGGAATACCTGAATTTGTGATCGTCGTTTAGGAAAACCCTTTGGGCATAAATTGATGGATCCATTGGTTTATGTTTGAAGGAGAGCATTAGAATTAACTTTTCAATTGGCAGTTAGGCTATAGCAAATGGTACCTTAAATCACTATAATTTCTAAGTAAATTGATATTTTGTTTGTTAGTTATTTACATTGGTCAAATTCTAAGGATCAATCAATTACTAGTAGAATTGTCAGTAAGAAATTATTAATAGCCACTAATGACTTTAATATTTGGTTAATGATAATTGATTCCAATCCTAGGAATACCTTGCACTAGTGCCTTTTATTATTATTCAATTTCAATTAATTTCAATTGCTTTAATTTACTTTTTCAAAACCCCCAATTTTTCTAACTAAGTGATAAAGCTCCCTTGAAAAATGACCTAGGTTGTACCCTTTACTATATTTTTTGTGCAACTTAGCATTAAAATAATTTTTAATTTGAGGAGGTAGCAACAAACTCTATTCAAATTATGGCACTATTGCCGGAGAGGCAATAGCACTTAGTTGCTTATTTTACTGCATTTATTTTTGTTTTTTCATTTCAGTTATTTTATTTTTATTTGTTTCAATTTTTTTAGTCATTTTATTTTATTTTAATTGTTCCCTTGTATGTAACATTCCCTGTCTGATGGCAACATATTACCTCTTGATTCTGAAATTGATAAAACCTTGGGGTGGATTAGACAGGCAAAGCATCAACAAGTAGAACTATCTCAACATTCTGATCCTTTATTTCTTATTTTAGGTGATACAGAAAATATGGGAGATTGCAATAGGACATTTAGGGAGCTCACTACTCCTAATTTTTCCTAACAACACTTGGCCATTACATACCCTAGGTTTGACTGTGATTTTGAGCTTAACAGGTATATGGTCCATGCTTTGCCCAAGTTCCATGAGCTGTCTGGAGTAGACCCACACTAACACCCAAAGAAAATGCATACAGTGTGTTCAGCCATGAGACCTGTAACATCTCAAAAATTATTTAAAAATTTATTTGAACTTTATTAGTGAGAATTTCAAAATCTGATAGTTTTAACAATGATGAGGATGACCCAATAGATGTGTTCAAAAAACCATGAATAGTGATCTTGTAGGCTCCCTAGGCCTGTTAGGACAACTGAAACCCTAGACTCAGGACCGAAAGGTGCCCGGAACTGAGAAAGGATAGGGTTAAGTGCAGAAATGATTATCTGATTACCCGAGTATGGTGTTTTGGCCATTCGATAAAATTTTACTGTGCAATTTATAACACCGAAAGATAGTTTAATCTTTATAAAAGGATAATTTTTATCCTTTAAGGCCAAGTGTATAGCTAGGATTTAATCTTGATTTACAAGTTAAATCCTAGCTATCTATTTGTTTTATTATTAGAAAGAAACTATACTTTAACTACATAAATGCTACCTTTATACCAAGATATATATGAACCACCGAACCTTATCTCACCTACCATATGAATTCCACCAGGATAGCTTTGTTTATAGCCTTCATTTTCTTTCTTTCAAGTCGCCATTGACAAGCTTCAAGACCTCCAAAACTCTAGTCTAAACTTGCTAAAACCTTAAGATCTCTTCACAGAACTTCAACTACATCATAACCTACAAAACTAACTGATTGGAATTTCAATTCCTCACTCTTTCTCACTTTGATATCTCATACCATATTGTCTAAGGAAGGGTTTGGTGTTGATTTGAAGGACTTGAAGTGAGAAAAGTCATTCATAGAACATCCTTGGAGCCAAGATCTTAAAGCTCCAAAAGTAGGGTTCTTTGTACCTTGTTGTTTAATTCTGTTCTTTTTCAGATTTTGTGTGTTGGAATTTGATAGTCTTGGTTCTAATGTATGATTACAAATAGATATCGATGTATTTACATTGGTGGAGTAGTTGGGTGTTGTTTAAAAATCATTTTTTTCAAAAGAAGTTTTGATCTAGGTTGTTGGATTCTTGGATTTTCCAAGGGCAGCAATTAGTCATATTTTCCTGAGATATTTGTAGGTGCTCTAATGAGCTAAAAGTTTTATATAATGAACCTAATATATAGAAGTGTTTCCAAAAAATTTGAAAATTGGACAGGTTAGGGTTTTTGCTTGTATAGTCCATTCTAAAGCACTGAATTTACTTTATTTTGTTACCATAGAAAATGATTGAATTTTCACTTAAACATTTTACAAGGTGTTGGCAACATCTTAAGGTTTCACCATGAATTTTATTTGAATTTTCTAGACTCATTTACTATGGTAGAAAAATCAAGAATTTTGGTTTTGAGCTAAGAATAAGTGGTCTCTAACCATCAAATTTGTAGAATTTTGTTAACATAGCTAGAGAACTATTTTTGCTCTGAAATTTTTATAGGACCTTTCGAACACGTTGAAGTGTCATAGGTAATTAGAAGCCTTTGAATTGATTGTTTGATATTCAAAACAAATTTAGCTACTTAAGTGTAAGAGCTGCCAATGTGCTGGAAATAAACTAAAGCCTTGAATTGATGATATAATAACTTTTGATTCAAGTATGATATGTATGAATGCATGCTATGAACTTTAGAGATTGGTTTATAAGGCATGATTGAAATTACATTGTGAATGAATGCCTATATATGCTTTATGCATGCATTGGCAAAAAAAAAGGTAAATGATGCATGTATGTGGTAAAAGAGAAAATATGAACTTCAATCATGCATATTCTGACATATGGACAAAACAAAAACAAGACTTATGTTGAATAAGGGGAAGGCAAAAAGAGGAACTTCCCTAGAGATAATTATGAGTCGGTAGATGTATCAACTAGGAATAGATCTACATGTGACTCAGAGGAAAAAATGAAATCCGATGATCATGTATAGGAATTAGCTCAATCCTGATAAACAGTCTATTTCCCATGTGTGGTGTTATCCACTATAGATACCATTTGGTATGAACTAAGTCTTTTCTATATCAATGAAAAGAGAAAAATGTACGGAATTGAGTTTTATGGCCACAAGTAAAAACCAGGGGACTTTAAGATAATTTCACTACATTTATCATATGCATACTCATGTTATTTTGAATTGTCTGCCTAGGATGATCTATTATGATCTTGAATGTTATGAAACACACGTTTAAATGGTTTAATACTAAAAGAAACCCACTTCGAAAGGATGGTTTTGAACTCTAAAATGAATCTTTAATATGTATTGTGTGATCATGTTTTCTTAATAAACCAAAATGGCAAGGATGATGGTGATGAAAAGGATTTTTTTTTTAATTATACATTTTGGGGATACCCTACTAAGAATTTTAGAATTCTCACCCTTATGTATTTCTGTTCCCCCTATTATCTCTAGGTCGATTCAGAGAACAATGAGGCTATTACACGAAAGAAATCAAAGTTTAGTGGCTGAGGCTTGTATCGATTGTACTTTATTATATATTTTAATAGAATTACGATTTAGTTATTACTCGAATCACTCGAACTTACTATAGATATTTAAGAAATGTGCACTAATTTATAGGTACAACTCCTGGGTATAATGTCATGCCTTAAGGATGACGATATACTTGGGAGAGTGTTGGATTGGACTGACTATGCTTCCAAAGTCCAATTAAGTCATGCCTTGAATCTTATCTATATGATAGGATATAGGGTTTAGATATATGCATGATAGTCTAGTGGTCTTGTAGTTAGTTGCTATCATAATTATCATAGTGTTGAGCCCGATCAACTCAATATCTTTTGTTTTGTGTGTTCATGAACTAATGGCAGACTATAGGCATATTAGGAATGAGAGTGCTGAGTCGGACGACATGATAGATACCTTCTGTGAGATAGTTGCCACTATAAGAGAATAAGCCACAATGGCCAATTGGATAATGGAAAGATTAAATTGGAATGCAAAGGAGCTAGAGTTTGCAACGCCCCAATTTTTCCCTGTGTTCAAATGACTAAAATGCCCTTAAGGTCATTTTTACCAGAAAAATGAGGATAGCTGGCCCCGGCTATCCTCAAAGGGCTATTGAAATGTTAGAAGGGGATTGTATGTGAATGAATGTTAATAGAGCAGAAAAATCTCATTTTTGGGGTTTCTACATAAAAATGACCAAAATACCCTTGCTATGATTAAGTACGGTTTTGAATTCTGATTTGACCCGGACTTTGCCTAGAAGTCTAAAACTATGTTTTCAAGGCATATTTAAGGTTTGATTTAGTCCTGGAGGTCCCGGCCAATTTTTGAGAAAAATTACGATTTTACCCCTATATAGTACATTTTGGGCTTAATGATGTTATTAGCAAAACTTAAACAATATTAGGCTCTAGATTAATTAATTTTGATAATTAATCTAGGGCCAAAATAATTATTTGAGGTTAATTAGACCCTAAGATCGCTTAGAGAAACTCAAAACTCTTTTATGATTTTAATTCTTTAAGGAGGATATCTATGAATAGTATTTTCTCTCACCTACTTTCCTAAATCAAGGAATATTGTTGGCATTGGATTCCAAATTAATGAAGTTTGACTTCATTAATTTAGAGAGACCATATTCTAATCTAGTCTTATATGGCCCTAATTACCTACTTACTTACCTAAACACTTAGTCACAAAGCTCTAATCTTTGGCCTAATTAAATACTACCTCTAAGCTTACTCCTAGTACACATTAAATTGTGATTTTCCTCCCCTAATTAAGAAGAAAACCGCCACTCCTCCTCCTCCTCCTTTCAAAAAGAATTAATTTATTTCAATCCCAAAATGAACACTTAAAGACCATGCTTGGCCATACTTGGAGCCATGCTTGAGACCATACCTCATCATATCTCCACGGAACAAATTCTTTCACCTCATGGAACATGAGGTCATGGCCTCCACTCCTCCTCCATCTAACTTCATTTGTTTCATTTCTCTATAAATACCATGCCTAGATAGACTTTGTTGCACTTTTGTTCATTTGTTAAGTTTAAGCTTCAAAGAGCATTCTTGAGTTTCTCTCATTTTCTCTCAAGAGTTCAAAGAGTTCTTTTCATCTTATTCATCTTCTTCTTACTCACAAAGAACTACCCCCTCAACCATACACTACCTTCTAACACTTAGCCTTGTCTTTCCAAAGGTCAAACTCAAGAAACACAACTTTCTTTCTTTCTTTCTCCCCTTGGCCAAATCTTCCTCTTCACTTCAAGGAAGAAATTTCTTCTTGTTCTCTTCAAAGGATGAAGCTCTACATCTTGCTAAAGAAAAGTTCTCTTGGCAGGGAGTTGTATTCTTTTCTTTTGTTGTTTTATCTCTTGGTTTGTAAAAGCTCAATGTTGCTTCTTCTTTTCTTCTCCACTTTCTTTTTGGTTTTGCTATTCCTTTTCCCCCTCTTTGATTTTCGGCCAAATGGCTTACATTTGGAAGAAACCATGGCTTGCAGATGAGGATCTGGAGTGTTGGTTATAAAACCATCATTTATTGGACCTTTAAAGCTTGAAGGTTCACTTTTGAAAAGGTTTTTAGAAAATAAAGAAACTATATTGTTGTAAGAGTAATCTTGAGCCTAGGACTCAAATAGATAAGAAATGGTTTGCATTCATGTTTATTTTCCTTGCTATCACTTTAATAATTAATCTCAAAGCCTACCTATTTCAACCTTAAAGTAGATTGTTGATTTAGAATGAAAACTCTAAGGGGCCTAGAGCACTAAAATGAAGAATTGAACTTGCACATCATATTCATTTTTTGAGTCATCATCTAAAGCTCAAAGATAAGAAATGAACTTGCATTTCATGTTTACATTTCTTATCTAGCATGTTTATGATTCATGCCATCACCTAAACTTAAGGATTAAGAATGAACTTGCATTCTCATGTTTATTTTCAAGCCTTGCACATTTATTTTTCCTTGCTATCACTTGATAATGCTAAGATTAAAATGAAACTTGCATTAGCATGTTTATGTTTATGTCACCACCTAAAGATCTAAGGCTCTAGACTTGACTCTTGCAACTTAATCTTGAAACAATGGGCATTTATCTTTACAAAAATATTTTGATTTCAAAAAAAGTGTTGAAATAAGGTTCAAAATGGTTTGAGAAGGAAGGAATAACTTAGAAGCTGTTTCAAAGTTAAATTTTCGTATTTTGAAGGTGCTGGTAATCAATTACAAAGCCCAGGTAATTGATTACCAGAGAATTTTACCATACTCGGATATGAACTTTTGACCTAAGTAACCGATTACAATATCATGTAATTGATTACACATTCTGGACTCAAGTAACCAACTACCATTCCATGTAATCGATTATTCGAATGTTCTTGGAGCCCGTAAAGTATTTTCAACAAGTGTAATCAATTACAAGGCCCATGTAATCGATTACCAGAGCCCTCAATTTATCTATTTTAAAACTCGAAGTTATGTAATCGATTACAAGACTCATGTAATCAATTACCAGAACCTAAAGTATGCAATAAACATTTTCCCTACTTGAATGATATGAATCCATGATATTGTTTACATATGAATCTATGAGATTGCCTGACATAAATTGATGAGAAATGTATGACTATTCTTGAATCATGAGCATGTTTACTTTATGAGGCAATAATCTCTAGAGATAGAACTTATCATTTGCATGTTATAGTTTCATACATTTGAGATGCATATGCTAGAGATATATGAAGAATTGCAACATTTATGAATTATGTATTGCATCTAGTTATAACATGCTAAGACTTAAGTTGACTTAAAACATGAGAAAATAATCCTTTGGACTCATCAAACTATAGGTGATGATAAGGAGATTCTTAACCCGTACTTATTAAGTTGGGACTTTAACTTATCAAAAGGGAATAAGTTTACGCTAGTAACGACTAGTGAGGTATGAGCTCATAATGTAGAAACTCTCAAAAGGGCAGAGTTATTAGGGTGGCCCCATGATGAAGAGAATGATGAACTTAAGTCACCTAAAGAACCAAGGAATGTCATTCATGAATCATGTTCTATGCACATCATGTTTGCTATGAAGTTTGATGTATGCTTTAAAGTTAAATGTTGCATAAAGTATTAGCATGCATATCATAAAGAAGTATAATGCATTCATTACAAGACTCATGATAAAATGAACGGGTCTTGGTAATTGATGTTTTAGAACTTATTAAATGAATCTTTGCATGCTCATTATCTCATAATAAACCCGAGATTCCTGGGAAAGTTGATGATGACACTTAGATAGGAGGATACCCTATTGAGATTCTTTAAGATTCTCACTCTCCCTATCTTTCTTTTCCATCTTCGTCTTCATACAAGGTTGACAACGACGTTGTGGACTGCCCTGAGGTGCTGACATGGAAGTAACTTGATGGTCAAGAGCAGAGTGGCGCAGCAAAAGTGAGGGCAAAGTCTTAGCTTATTTACATCATAGTTATGTTTAGTTTTTGAATTGTTGTATGCTCAACCTTTACAGGTGGGCTCAATATATTTTTGATGTGGCATTATTGTGGAATATGCCTATATCATTGATACTATTAATATTGTTTGACTTGATATTTGAAGTTCATGTTATATGATGATGTGCTCAGTTTATGCTAGATTCTGTTGTGATCTATATATGTGTTATATGATGAATAATTATATGCTATAACGTATATGCAAACGGATCATAGTTTGGGTTTATATTTTCAAAAAAAAAATGGGTCGTATTTTCCATAGACTTATTTTCAAAACCCCAAGTTAAGTAAAATTATGAGACGAAAGAGTAACAACTAAACGATTAACCACTATGCGTCCTAGGTGTATTGTGTTGAAAGTTAGGGTGTTATAGAGTTCATGGCACTTAAACAAGGATCCATGAGTGTAGTAGACCACATAGCAAAGTTTGATGAGCTCTGTAAATTTTCTACTATCTATCAGTGTAATCCTGATAAAGCTTGGAAGTACATGAAGTATGAAGGAGGTTTATAGGAGGACATTGAAGCAGCCGTGAGTCTCTTAAAGATCAAAGATTATGCTACTTTGGTGAACGAGTGTTGGCATGCAAAGGAGTCCAATAGGAAGCTATCCAATTTTCAAGTTTGCGCAAAATAATGCTAGCGAAGGATTGGCACCACAAGGCAGATTTCTACCAAACAACAATCGAAGGAAATAACTACTGTAACATCCTCCCAAGTACAACCTCATCCTTAAGTTATAGTGTCATACTCGAGAGTTGTTACTTCTAAGTTTGCGAACCTTTCTTAAATATCTATAGCCAGTTCGGCTAGTTCGCGAGATAACTTGATGAGAATTCAACCAAGACCAACAAAGTTCAAGATCAATTATAACACATGGATGGACCAATGACTAGAGCTAGAGTAAAAAGGCTAAAAGAAGCTTTGCAAGGCCTAGTCATGGAAGCAAAGACCGAGAGCAATCAGATTGAGCATGAGATGCCAAATTGGACCAATCTTATTCAGTTTGATGAATACCCAAGTCCAACATGAAGAAGTCACTTGAAGACCCAAAGAATAAGCCCAATTCACATGATCAAGTTGTAAATAGATTGGGCTGGAATAATTAGTGCAATTTGTCTTATTTTTCTTGTAATTTTCGTGCACCTTTTAATGTCTTTCAATTCAGATGCCTTTTATTTGTTTTCAAGTCAGTTTTAAGAGTTTTTAGAGTTCCTAAGCCAATATAATAGGTAGTGGAAGTGATAATGGAACTTTAATACTTAGTGGGAATGATAGTGGGGACTTTAATGCCTAGTGGGAATGATAGTGGCTGCAACACAATGCTTAGTGGCTTGTGGAGTGGGATTTCAATATAGATTATAAATAGGAACTCAATGTAAGACACAAATCAGATTATGAATTACTTTTCTTGAGTTTTCTTTCCAAGAGAGAACTTCCCTTTGTTCTTGTGCAAAGAACTAAATCTGATCTTATCAAAGTAACTTGTGGCGATCAAAACAAGACTTATCACTCACCTTCTCATCTTCTCTTGAGTGTGGCGACTATATCCTTCTGAAACACAAACAAACTCAAACACCTATCTTTAGACTCCAACCTGAAAGTGCAAGGTGATCCTGGTTTATTCTAGCTGCTGATTCAAGCCTCTCAACTCTAACCAAGCTGAATCACATCATAACTAGGTCATAATTATACTAAAATATATAGCAATGAAACCAAACTATTTATTTAATATAGAGTTAAGTACATAAAGGAAGTTCTTCTATGAGCTTTAACACACCTTTGTTCTCTAACATATTTACACACATATCCATTCCACTAAATACAACATAATAAAAGCATTAACCACTACACTATTGCACTTCCGAGTTCTTTTGCATAGCAGTCCTTCGGTTCTCTACATCAACCTTGAGACGACACGGGAACACAAAAACATAGGGGTGAGAATTCTAAAATTCTCAGTAGGGTAACTCCCCAATTACACATTCATAATGTCATCGTCATCGCCTGTACCACTTCGGTTTATTAAGAAAGCGTGAGCATGCAATATGTACATGTCAAATGTTCATTTTAAAATTATAAAATCACCTTTCCGAAGTGGGTCTCTTTTATTATTCAATCACTTAAAACATGTATTTCATAACATTCAACATCAGAGGAATTCCTTCAAGACCAATAATTTAACAAGATATACATATACATATGGCAATTACAATGATCTTTTCGTGCCCTTGACATAATAAAGGGGACTTTTCCATGCCCTAATGGGGACCTTTCCCCTGCCTTTTATAAACAAAAGGGACCTTTCCCGTGCCCTTTATAAACAAAAGGGACCTTTCTCGTGCCCTTTATAAACAAAAGGGGACCTCTCCTGTGCCCTTGATAAACAAAAGGGGACCTTTTCGTGCCCTTCACATATTAAAGAGGACTTCTTCGTGCCCTTTTTATATTAAAGGGGACTTTGCCGTACCCTTTTTACATTAAAGGGGACTTTATTTTTCACTTACCACATACACCATCCTCAAGCTCACATATACATGCATCACATTTCTATATGCATGAACATAATTCTCTGATCTCATAATACTTCAAACCTATATATATTATTCATTCATTCCTCATAACATAATCTTGGAAGTCCATGACATGCATTCATACACATCAACTTGAACCAAATGCCATTAGGTCACTAATTCAAGGCATCATCACAACTTCAACACATTGGCAGATTTTTCACTCAAGTAGCACAATTTATTTCTCATACCAAATGATCAATTCAAATGCTATAAAAATTCTCAATGACACCTTAATCTGTTCACAAGGTTCCATAAAAATTTCATAACAAAAAGAATTCTCTAAATATGTCAACAAAATTAGACAACTTCGGAGGTTAGAAACCCCCTATTTACAGCCAACAGCCATAGTTTCCAATTTTATTACCCTACCAAATGATCATATAAAATCGTATAAAAATTCAGGGTTCGACTTCAATATCCTTAATATCTTGTCAAAATTTCAGCTCATAATTCGATCATTTACTAGGGTAATAAAATGTCACAAGTTCACAGTTTCAGATTCAACATTTTAGGCAGCATAGTTACAACTTCGGTTCTTGAATTTTTCAAGGCATTAGGAATCAAAACCAGAGCTCAAGAAAACTCATGGAACTATCCTAGGATGTTACCTTCAACATATAATTTTTATAGCTCATGAAAACGCCCACAATTCACCCAGAAAATTCGTGATTATCTACTGCCTAGAACAGAACCGAAAATCCAGCATGCATATTTCAATTTCTCTTGAGCAAAAATGATTTTTAACATCTTCCAAACACTCCACCAAAATTAACACATCAATATCAACATATTATCAACCAATATATCCAGAAATTTTGGACCAAACACAATCAGAAAAGTCTAGCATAAAATTGGAAAGAAAAGACCAAAGAAAACCCTACTTTGATGGTTTTAGGGATCTTGGCTCCAAAGGATGCTCCAAGATTGATTTTGCTCAACTCAAGGCCACCAAATCAGCACCAAGCCCTTCCTTAATCAGTGATGTATGAGATACCACAGTTAGGATTGATGAGGAATTGAAATTCCAATCGGTAAGATTTGTAGGTATTGATGTGTAGAATAAGTTTAGTGAAGGAAGTTTAGTGTTTTATCAACTCTAGGCTAGTGTTTTTGGCATTTGAAGTGAAGTTTGAGCTCTTGGACATGGAGGAACCTGGTTTCCTTCTCCTTACAGCATGATGCACGAAATTTTGAGCTTCTTGAAGAAGCTTGGCTTGTGGTTATCTTGTTATATATAAAAGAATGAGTATTATATTGTACAATTAAATGATCTTTGACCAAAGTAAGAAAAATGGATGGCTAAGATTTGTTTTTTGGTCAAAGAATGAATCTTGGTGAGCCACTTGGCTCAAGATAAGTGGCTCTCATTAACTTGTAGAATAAATAGCTTTTACAGTGTCAAAATCGCACACCAAAATCCCACCGAACGGGTGAGATATGAGCACTCGAGTAAAATATTAATAAATGAAAGGCCATGATTAAAACTTGCTTTTCAATTTTCAATCCTTGTCATAAAGTGGTTGATAAAGCTTACTTAGCCACTAAGTAGCTTTTACGGTGTTAGAAACCGCCCACTGAAATTCTACCGATCAGGTAAAATAGTGTACCCGGGTAATCAAACATTGCTTGAAAAATTAATTCTAGGTATGAAATCTTTATTCCTACTCATTTATAATCTTAATATTATAATTTCTTAGTTTCAGGCATCTCCGAGGCCAAATTCTAGGGTATCGGCTGTTCCGACAGACCGATGGGGCCCGCAAGTTACTATTTACATTTTTTTTTTTACAAATCCCTTGGACCGTCCTCATCATTACTAAAACTGTCAGATTTTTAAAATTATGACTAGTAAAGCTCAAATTAATTTTTAACTAATTTTTTAGGGTGTTACAACTACAGTCATCAAGACTAGTGGTAAGACAATGATTGATGAGGACACGGCGAGTGGCAAGGAAAGGACAATAAGGCAATTCAAGGACTTGGGGGACCCATGACAAGATCAAGGGCTAGGAAAGCAAAGGAGGCATTGTAACAAGTTGTAGCAACAATTCTTGAGGCTGCCCCTAATGTAGAAGACTTGAAGCCCAAAATAGTGCATTGCATCACCCCACTTGAAGACCCCTGATGCTATATGACTGCCACCATCTTTTTAAGCCTTTTATGTTACTAAATAAAGTTTGTAATAATGTAATTAGGCTTATGAATTTTGTACAGGCCATTACTTATTAATTTCATAATTTTGTTTAATTTAGATTTTAATGATGGGCTAAGTATTACAGCCCACTTGCTGAACTTTACTCTAGTTTATAAACATTGTAAACACCTTTTGGAAGGCAATTTTTTGGGTAAATTCAGATAAAAAAGTGGCTTGTTTATTTTGTTCTTCAAACATTTAGCTTGTTCTTGTCTTGTTTGGCCTTTGATTTAAGTGTGCCTATCTGTGTGTAGCTTTTCTTGCTTGTCTCTTTTGGGTCTTAATAGTTGTCTTGGAGTTTTCTTGGTTTGACCTCTTGTTGTTTTGTGATTTAATATTGGAGTTGTTGGATTCTGTTTGAATTGACCTATGGTTCCATTTAAGAGCCTACAAGAGCACTTGAGTGGTAAAAGGAAAGAGAGAACTTTACATAAAAGCCTATTAGAGAGCAACAAACATGAGTGATACATCTCTAAGAGTGCAAACACATGAGAAGTGTTTCATTTTCTTTTCTTTTTACTTGAATTATGGCAGGAACAGGTGGTGATGGTACCCCTTCTCCTTAGGGAAACAACAGATTGTTAGTTGAGGCCATTACAGCTCAAATGCAAAGGATGAAGAGAAAGCATACAGAGGAGTTATATGAGAGAATTGAGCGGTTAGAAAATCAAGAACATGATGATGATGATGATGGAGGTAGAAGGAGGATTGATGGAAGAAGGAGAAGAGATAATGAAGGTGATGCTAGAGAGGACCGAATTGAGGGAGTGAAGCTTAACATCCCACCTTTCAAAGGGAAGAGTGATCTAGAGGCTTATCTTGAGTGGGAGATGAAGATTGAGCAGTTGTTCTCATGCCACAATTACAATGAAGAAAAGAAAGTAAAGGTGGCAGCCATGGAGTTCACAGGTTTTGCTCTTATTTAGTGGAACCAATTGCAAAAGGAGCGACTTAGACACGAAGAACCTTTGGTGGATACTTGGACAGAAATGAAGAGGTTGATGAGAAGGAGATTTGTCCCTTCCTATTATCATAGGGACCTTAATAACAAGCTTCAAAGACTCACGCAAGGTAGTAAGAGTGTTGATGAATATTACAAGGAGATGGAGGTGTCTTTGATTAGAGCCAATGTGAATGAAGATAGGGAGGCTACTATGGCATAATGACATTAGAGATGTGGTTGAGCTACAAAATTATGTGGAGTAGGAAGACTTGGTACATCAAGTTACCAAAGTGGAGCAGCAACTTACGAGAAAAGGTACCATGAGAAGGAATTCTTCTAATTTCAATTCTTCAAATTGGAATAAAAGAAATAAGAAGGAGGAAGGTACTTCTTCGAACAATACTATGGCTGCACCTCAAAGAACTCAATTCAAGTCCAATGAGACCCTTAAAAAAATAAGGAGTAGTGAGATAAAATGCTTCAAGTGTTTAGGGAGAGGTCACATAGCTTCGGCGTGTCCAACCAAAAAGACTATGTTACTTAAGGAGAATAGAGAAATTACTAGTAAGTCTTCAGCTAGTGAACCCAAGGAAGAGGAAGAGGTAGATGAGGAGATCATTGTGGAGGCCAACGAAGGAGATTTATTGATGATTAGGAGGTTGCTTGCAAGTCAGATCCAAGCACTTGATGATTCCCAAAGAGAGAACATTTTTCACTCTAGGTGTTCAATCAATGGGAAACTATGTTCTCTGATTGTGGATGGAGGGAGTTGCACCAATGTGGCCAGCTCTAGATTAGTGTCCAAATTAAATTTGGAGACTAAGCCACATCTTAGGCCATATAAACTCCAATGGCTTAGTGAAGATGGAGAGATGACTGTGAGCAAGCAAGTGGAGCTGCTCATTTCCATGGGACAATACAATGACAAAGTGATATGTGATGTGGTTCCAGTGGAGGCAAGCCATATTCTCTTAGGGAGGCCGTGGCAATATGACACCAAGGCTGTTCATGATAGGTTCACAAACAAGATTTCTTTCATGCATAATGGGAGGAAAATTGTACTCAAACCTTTATCTCCTAGAGAGGTGTGTAAGGATCGAATAAAATTGAGAGAAAAGAGAGTGCAAGAGAGAAAAGAGATAAGTGACACACAAAAGAGTGAAACACTTGATAAAACAAAAGAGTGGAAAGAAAAAGAGTGAAACACTTGTGGGGTTAAGTGAAACACTTGAGAGTAAACAGAGTTGTTTTGTAAAAGAAAGTGAGGTGAAGAAGCTACTGCTTGCCAACAAGCCACTTTATTTACTTTATTGCAAGAAAAATGTTTTTAACTGCTAATAACTCTGATAAAAGTGTTGCCCCTACTAGTGTTGAGTCTCTTTTGTAGGAATACAAGAACGTGTTTGCAAAGGAGATTCCAAGTGGATTGCCGCCTTGGAGAGGGATTGAGCATCATATTGATCTTATCCCTAGTGCATCTTTACCTAATCGACCAGCTTATAGGAGCAATCCTCAAGAGACCAAAGAAATACAAAAGCAAGTTGAGGAGTTGATGACAAAAGGTTGGGGGTGCAAGAAAGCTTGAGTCCATGTGTTGTTCCAGTAATTATGGTGCCTAAAAGGATGAGACTTGGAGGATGTACAATGACAGTAGAGCAATCAACAACATCACAGTCAAGTATCGACACCCTATTCCCAGGTTAGATAACCTTCTTGATGAACTGTATAGTGCCTGTTATTTTTCTAAAATTGATTTAAAAAGTGGGTATCATCAGATTAGGATAAGGGAAGGGGATGAATGGAAAACTGCCTTTAAAACTAAGTATGGTTTGTATGGGTTGCTGGTTATGCCTTTCGGGCTAACTAATGCCCCCAAGCACTTTTATGAGATTAATGAACCATGTCTTAAGAGATTTTATTTGCAAGTTTGTTGTTGTTTACTTTGATGGCATTCTGATTTATAGCACTAGTTTTGATTTGCATATTGAACATTTGAGGGCTATCATGCATGTGCTTAGAACAGAAAAATTGTATGCTAATCTTGAGAAATGCACTTTTTGCAAAAGGAGTGCAAAAGGAGTGCAAGTTCATGAGGAAAAGGTTAAGGCCATTCAAGAGTGGCCTAAGCCTAAAAATGTAAGTGAAGTGAGGAGTTTCCATGGATTAGCTAGTTTCTATAGGAGGTTTGCTAGGGACTTTAGCACCTTGGCTGCGCCTTTTAATGAAATAGTTAAAAAGCATGTGGGTTTCAAATGGGGAGAGAAACAAGAGCAAGCCTTTGCTGCCCTTAAGCATAGGCTAACTAATGCACCCACTCTTGCTTTGCCCAATTTTGCTAAATCTTTTGAACTTGAATGTGATGCATCAAACGTGGGCATTGGGGCTGTTTTGATACAAGAAGGCCATCCGATTGCTTATTTTAGTGAAAAGTTAAATGGGGCTGCCCTAAACTATACCACTTGTGATAAAGAATTGTATGCCTTAGTGTGCGCTTTGAAAACTTGGCAGCATTATCTGTTCCCCTAAAATTTGTAATTCATAGTGATCATGAGTCCTTAAAATACTTGAAAGGACAAGGCAAGCTAAATAAAAGGCATGCCAAATGGGTTGAGTTCTTGGAACAATTTCCATATGTCATTAAGCATAAAAAGGGGAAGGGGAACATAGTGGCTGATGCTTTATCTAGGAGGCATGCATTACTCTCTACTCTTGAAACTAAAATTTTTGGGCTTGAGACTTTGAGAGAAATGTATTTGCATGATGCTGAATTTTTTGAGATATATGTTGCTTGTGAAAATGTGTCTCAAAATGGATACTATAGGTACAATGGATATTTGTTTAAAGAAAAAAATTGTGTGTGTCTAAGTGTTCCATAAGAAATTTGCTTATGAAAAGGCACATGAGGGAGGATTAATGGGACATTTTGGGGTGCATAAAATTTTGGACATATTGTATGAACATTTTTATTGGCCCCATATGAAGCATGATGTGCATAAATATTAAGTAGCATTGCATTGTTTATAAAAAGGCAAAATCAAAGGTGATGCCACATCGTTTATATACTCCTTTACTTGTTCCTGATTTTCCTTGGATTGATATATCTATGGACTTTGTTTTGGAGCTGCCAAGAACAAAGAATGGCAAGGATTCTATTTTTGTGGTTGTGGACAGGTTTCCAAAAATGGCACATTTTATACCTTGCAAAAAGGTTGATGATGCTTGCCATGTAGCTGACTTATTCTTCAAGGAAGTGGTGAGACTCCATGGGCTGCCTAGGAGCATTGTACATGATAGGGACACTAAGTTCCTAAGTCACTTTTGGAGAACATTGTGGGGTAAGCTTGGTACTAAATTACTTTTCTCTACTACTTGTCACCCGTAAACTGATGGGCAAACTGAGGTAGTGAATAGGATTTTAGGCACCTTGCTTAGGGTTATTTTAAAGAAAAATCTTAAGTCTTGGGAAGAATGTTTGCCTCATGTAGAATTTGCTTATAATAGGACTATCCATAGCACAACTAATTGTTCACTATTTGAAATTGTATATGGATTTAACCCTATGACACCACTTGATTTATTGCCTATGCCTAACATTACTGCTTTTAAGCATAAGGATGCACAGGCTAAGGCTGACTATGTGAGAAAGCTGCATGAGGGTGTGAAAGCTCAAATTGAGAAGAAAATTGAGAGCTATGCCAAGCAAGGTAACAAGGGAAGAAAGAAAGTTGTATTTGAACCCGGAGATTGGGTTTGGGTGCACATGAGGAAAGAGAAATTCCCTGAACAAAGAAAGTCCAAACTCCAACCTAGAGGGGTTGGTCCTTTCCAAGTGTTGGAAAGGATCAATGACAATACCTATAAAATCGATTTGCCTAGTGAGTATAATATCAGTGCCATTTTTAATGTTGCTGATTTGTCTCTTTTTGACGCAGGTGATGAGGTCTTGGATTTGAGGTCAAATCCTCTTCAAGAGGGAGGGGATGATGAGGACACGGCTAGTGGCAAGGACAACAAGGCACTTCAACGACTTGGGGGACCCATGACAAGATCAAGCACTAGGAAAGCAAAGGAGGCATTACAACAAGTTGTAGCAACAATTCTTGAGGCTGCCCCTAATTTGGAAGACTTGAAGCCCAAAATGGTGCATTGCATCACCCCACTTGAAGACCCCTGATGCTATATGGACTACCACCATCTTTTTAAGCCTTTTATGTTACTAAATAAAGTTTGTAATAATGTAATTGGGCTTGTGAATTTTGTACAAGCCATCACTTTTAATTTCATAATTTTATTTAATTTAGATTTTAATTATAGGCTAAGTATTACAGCCCACTTGATGAACTTTACTCTAGTTTATAAACATTGTAAACACCTTTTGGAAGACAATTTTTTGGGCAAATTCAGATCAGAATACCTTTTTGGCAATAGTGTCTCTTTGGTTCTTGGTAGGAATCCTAGGTCTTATCAAGAGTATCCAATTACTCTTGTGGCGATCTCCCTTGGCTTATCAATTATTCTTGATTGTGGCACCTCTAACCAATTTCATTCCTCATCTTTCTATTCCGGAACGTATCAAGGATGCCCTACATGTGGGAAAAATCATGGAAATAAGCCTTGTTGGACAACATAAATTGTTTGCTATAGATATTGAAAACTAGGTCATAAGGGGCATAAGTGCCCTAACAAGAAAAATCAGTTGCCCATCTCCAGGCCATAACACCAAGGGTGCGTTTTTACTCTAGGTGTTGTGGAAGCTTCTCAATCTACAGATTTGATCAAAGGATATAATAGGAAGCTAGCAATTGACAAATTTGCTAGGGAGGATTCTAAGAAGAAATTGGCACCTGAAGACCAAAATTATGAGGATGCCCTGCCTAAGAAGTAGTTTCAACCCAATCTTTATGAGGATAAACAACAACAACGATCAACCACGAGACAAGATTTCCTAAAATGTGGGAAAAACCATGCGGGTAGACTTTGCTTGGCTAGACAATACGTATGTTACCACTGTGGAAAACCAGGGCATAAGATGTGTGAGTGTCCAAAGAAATATCTAAAACCTACTGAGAAGCCACCACACAGGAACACTAAGAGCTAAAGGGACCTCACCACCTAACAATCTGATATGAGGTAAGGACACTTTAGAATTTGATTGTTACCTTTTGATTGACTGTGTGAGGATTGCTTGTTTGATTTATGAAAAATGCCTTTTGAAATCTTTTTCAAATGAATTTTGAGAGCAAAATTCTTTTTAAGGTGAATGGTAATGTAACACCCCAAAAATTATTTAAAATTTATTTGAACTTTATTGGTGAAAATTTCAAAAATTTGACCGTTTTAACAATGATGCAGATGACCCAATGGATGTGTTAAAAAAATATGAATAGTGATTTTGTGGACCCCTCGGGCCCATTAAGACAGCCAAAACCCTAGGCTTAGGACCAGAACATGCTTGGGACTGAGAAAATATAGAGTTAAGGTTAGAAATGGTTAGAAATGAAGATTTTATATATGGAATTTAATTTCAGGCAAGGAGGGGTTTGGTGTTGGTTTGAAGGACTTGAAGTGAGAAAATTCATTCTTGGAGCCAAGGTCCCTAAAGCTCCAAAAGTGGGGTTCTTGCACCTTGTTATTCAATTCTATTCTTTTCAGATTTTGCTTGTTAGAATTTGATATTCTTGGTTCTAATTATGATTACTCATAGATATAGATTTATTTACATTGGTGGAGTAGTTTGGTACTGTTGAAAAATCATTTCTGTCAAAAGATGTTCTCGAATTTTCCCAAGGCAGGAATTAGTCATGATTTTTTTGAAATATTTGTAGGTGTTTTATGAGCTAAAAATTTTGTATGATGAAGCTAACATATGGAAGTGTTTCCAGAAATTTTATTGGCTTATCTTAAGTACTTTTGCTGTTTTTTAAAAATTTGAAAGCCAAATAGGTTAGGGTTTCTGCTTACACAGTCCATTCTAAAGCACTAAATTTGTCTAATTTTATTACCACATAAAATGATTGAATTTTCACTTTAAATTTTTATATGATGTTGGGAACATATTTATGTTTCATCATGAATTTTATTCAAATTTTCTAGACTCATTTACTATGGTAGAAAAATCAAGAATTCTAGTTTTGAGCTGAGACTAGGTGGTCTCTAACCATCAAATTTGTAGAATTTTGTTAACATAGCTACAGAACTATTTTTGCTCTGAACTTTTTATAGGAACTTTTGGGCACATTGAAGTGTCACAAGTAATTTTTAAAGCCTTTGAATTTGTTGTTTGGTATGCAAAATTTTAAATGTAAGATCTGCCAATGTGCTGGAAATTAACTAAGGTCTTGAATTGATGATATAATGATTTTTGATTCAAGTATGATGTGTATGAATGCATGATTGAAATTATATTGTGAATGAATGCCTATATGTGCTTTATGCATGCATTGAGAAAAAGAAAGGTGAATGATATATATATGTGTGTGTGTGTGTGTGTGTGTGTGTGTGTGTGTGTGTGGTAAAAGAGAATATATGAAGTTATGAACTTCAGTTATGCATGTTCTAACATATGGACAAAACAAAAACAAGACATATGTTGAATAAGGGGAAGGCAAAAAGATAAACTTCCCTGAGAGATTATGAGTCAGTGGACATATTCGCTAAGAATAGATCTATGTGTGACTTGGAGAGGGAAAAATGAAGTCCAATAATCACATATAGGAATGAGATCAGTCTTGATAAATAGTCTATTTCCCATGTGTAGTGTTATCCACTATAGATATCATTTGGTATGAACTAAGTCTTTCCTTTGTTGATGAAAAGGGAAAAATGCATGGAATTGATTTCTATGACCACAAGTAAAAACCAGGGCACTTTAAGATACTTCTACTGCATTTATCATATGCATACTCATGTTATTTTGAATTGTCTGCCTAGGATGATTTACTATGATCTTGAATGTTATGAAACACATGTTTAGGTGATTGAATACTAAAAGAAACTTAGTTCGGAAGGATGGTTTTGAACTCTAAAATGAATCTTTTATATGTATTGCATGATCACATTTTCTTAATAAATCGAAGTGACTGGGATGATGATGATAACATGGATTTTTTTTATTATACATTTTGGGATACTCTACTGAGAATTTTAGAATTCTCACCCCTATGTGTTTGTGTTCCTGTGTCATTTCCAAGTTGATTCAAAGAACAATGAGGCTGCTACACAAAAGAAATCGAATTTACGGTAGTTTAGTGGTTGAGACTTGTATCGATTGTACTTAGTTGCATGTGGCTGTACGTAAATATAATAGAGAACAGATCTGTAAAGCTCATAGAAGAGCTTCCTCTTGTACTTGACTTTGTATTCAATAAATATTTTGTTCCTTTGTTATATATTTTAATAGAATTACAACTTAGTTGTAGATAGAAACTTCTAAAAACTTCAACAAAATACTATCAAGCTTTAAGCTTGAAGCGTAGAAGGTTTCAAAAAGTAACTTTCTAAAGTACAGTGTTAGTAACAGAATAGCTAAAAAGATAGGCTTTAAGCAGAAACAAACAAATAATAACAGAATAGTGAATGTAAAAGAGAAAAAGGAGAAGAGGATACTGTACATATATTTTTATACTGGTTCGGCCAACCTGTCTATATCTAGTTCTCAACCACTGTTGAGTTTCACTAAACCCTTTCTCAACCCAAGAAAAAACTAGATAGTCTTTACAATAGCCTTTCCAAGCTCTAACTTGTGATCAGTAGACAATCCCTATTGTCACAAACCAAGTAGTTATTCACCAGCTTCTTCAAGCTGAACCGAGTAGTCTTTCACCAACCTCTCCGAGATAAACCGAGTAGTCTTTAACCAGCCTTTCTAAGCTAAACCATGACCAGTAAAACACTTTCACTATCGCTTTGTAAGTAGTCTTTGACTAGCCTCTCCAAGCTATCTCACATTGATCACTACTGGATCGAGGTTATGAGAGGTTTGTGTTTAGGTTTGTAATTCAAACAAACCTACACTCAAGTTTCCTTAAGATTTACAATGAATTACCTAGGATAACTTGAATGACTTCTTTCTAACTATTCTTCCTTAGAAGAACATATAAACAATGAAGGAATGTAGAAAGAAGATTTTTACAAATAAGGAAACTGATTACAAAATGTAATGAACTTTATAAGAAGATGAGGAGAAATTTTCACAGTGTCTTAGTACTTGTGCAAAGATCCATATTCTATCTTTGAAAGCACAAATCTCTATTTTTAGATGGTCTTCACTTATGATCTTGCCCTTGATCAGTTCTCCAAGTGACACATGTTAATTATCTGTTTGTGTCTTGGAAAAGCAGTCTAGAAGAGTAGCCTTTCTGGTTGTCAGAGCTATTGTAGAAGTTGTTGTAAAGTTGAAGTTTCTGATGTCCTTTCAAAAACTACGTTTACTTTCTGAAATTGGTTTCTGAACTTTTTCTTCCAGAAGCTGGGGTAGTTGACCAAGTTGACAAAAGAGATGACATGCCAGTCTATCACTAGGTTTAACTTTTGAAATTTGAATTTCAAATTTCCCTTCTTTTCTTGTAGAGCATACTATTTCACTGTTAAGTGAGTTTTTTGATATACGGTATCATTTCTTTGATGAATCTTTGATTTTCTAGTCTTTAACTAGACCTTGTTGATGGTAAAAACATTGCGAATGTGATGATTGAAGATTGTAGAACACATTGGCTTCAAAGTTTGATTGATATCTTCATTCCAAGCATACTTTCTATTTTCTGAAGTCCCGAGTCTTGGTTTCTTGTACTGGTTGTTTTTGTTCAATCTGTTATGCATATATATGTTTGACTTATGATATAATTATCACTTCTGTTTAGTTCTTATATCTTAATATGAGATAAATCATGTTTGCATATGTAAAGTGAAATTATTCTCACTAATGGTGCCGTGTTATGCAAACAAAAGAACCTATTTGCTACTTCAAGAAACTCAAGATAAACATTAGTCATTCTTCAAAATATTTTTCTTAAATTAGCTTTGTTGTCATTCAAAACATATTACCTTAAAGCTTTTAGAACGGTTTTGGAGCTAATATTAGTTATTACATGAATCACTCATGCCTTAAGAATGATATTATACTTGGGAGGGTGTTACAAGACCCAATAAGGTAGAGGTGGATGATTTTAAGCTCAAAGCATTCCCTTTCTCCCTAGAAGGTGCTGCAAAGAATTGGTTCTTCATCCTTGCTGATAGGATTATGAATAGCTGGACTAGCATGAAGAAACTTTTCCTTAAGTACTTTCCTACTTCTCGAGTAGTGTCCATTAGAAAGGAGACATCTAGTACCCACCTAGTATTGGGAGAGTTTCAAGCTCCTATGTTCTATCTGCCCTAGCCATTAGATCCCGGACAGCTCCTCTTCCAATATTTTTATGAAGATCTTGTACCCTGCTGATAAGTGCATGACTGATGCTGCAAGTAGAGAGGCACTCCTAGATAAGATATTGGAAAAGGCACATGCCTTAATTGGGAACATGGCTGCAAATTTTCAGTAGTTTGATTCTAGGACTATAGCCAGTATTAAGGGCCTTTATGAGGTTAGCTAGCCAGAGAATCCAATGTTGACCCAGACTTTATCAGCACTTTCTGGGCTTATGAAGTAGCTGATGGTTAACTAGGAAACAACTCTAGTGGTTCCCAAGATTTGTGGCATCTGTACCTCAAATGACGATCATATAGACATGTGCCTAGCATTTCAAGATGACTCAACCACTAGGGTGGCAACAACAAACCCCTTCCAGAGTCAACCTCAGCTAGCCAAACTAGTTTCCATTTGGGAACACATACAACCCAAATTAGAAGAACCACCTTGATTTGTAATGGAGAAAAAATTCTCAGTAATAGGGCCAACCTTCACAAAGAAAAGTATCGTGCACCTCATCAGAGACAACAGGCCTTCCTTGCACCTCTATCCTCAAATCCTACTATGACTGAGATAATAAAGATAATGATGGATCAGATATAGGAAATAAGAAAATAAAATGCCTAGCTTAGAGAAGAGGTGACTCAAATGAAGAACCATTAAAGTCAGCAAGCCCTAGCTTCCCAGCTTCCTTCTCAAACTATGCCAAATCCAAGAAGAAATGTCAATCCAATCACCCTGAGGTCTGGGACAAATTCTAAAGGTGTCAAGGCCTATAGAGGAAAAGCAAGAGGAAATCGACCACAAAATAGTTTCTATTGAGCGGTGCTCAAGGAGGGCTATAGCTCTCCACAGCCAAGATGCAGAGTTGGCAGCAGAAGAGCTTTTAGGAGCACCATAGCGCCAAAAAAGCATTATAGTGCTCAACTAACAAGGAACACGCAGTAAAGTAACATTTTGTAGACCACCATAGGGCTCAAATAGCACTACAGTGCTCAACAAAAGCTATTAGAGACAAAATCTTCACTTCTCCAATACCATTCCCTGAGGGGATTTATCACAAAAAAAGGAACTGTAGCATATTTGGATCCAGACACTCTAGAAACCATCTGGAAGATGGACATGAACATACCTTTATTAGATGCCATAAAACATATTCCAAAATATGCAAAATTTTTAAGAGATTTGTGCACCAATAGGAGAAAGATCAAGGGCAGTAGGGAGAAGAAGGTGACTATGGCGGTAAATGCTTCCTCCATTATCAAGCTAAGCAACCTGCCAACCAAGTGCAAGGACCCAGGCACATTCTATGTTCCCTATACTATTTGGAACCTGCAAATCAAACAACCCATGGCTGACTTTGGTGCGGGCATTAATGTTATACCAAAATCACTCTACAAGTCCTTGTACTTTAGAGAACTTAAGCCTACCGGGTTACAAATCCAGCTTGCCAATCATAGCATCACAGGGCCAAAGGGAGTATTGGAAGATGCTCTGGTACAGGTAAATAATTTAATATTCCTTGCTGACTTGTACGTTCATGAAATGGAGAATGACACTGATGTCTGCCAGTATACATTAATCTTGGGAAGACCCTTTTTGAAATCTGCTACACCTTGATTGATGTTCATGTTGGCACATTATCCATGGAGTGTAGGGATATGAAAATTCATTTCTGTTTATTTGATGCTATGAAATATCCCCATGCAAAACATGTAACACCCTAATTTTAACCCAACTTTCTAGAACACATTAGGTTAAACATTAGGCTATTACCTCATAGTCTCATCTTTTTCTTGAAAATATTTAGCGGAAATTATGGTAAAATTTTTTTTTGAAAGTATAAAACAAAGTGAGAGCCGCGAACTTAACTATTCGAATAACAGAGACGTGAGACATGACTAACACTCACAGAGAGAACTCAAAAAGGAAAACATATAATAGTGGAGCAGAAATCATCATAACAAGAGAAACATTTCATTAATAATATATTTAGAGTACATAGGTAGTCATACCCGCATAGGTACAGGCAGAGCTTGTGATAAAGAAGAAATAAAATACAACAAGAAACACAAGTGTAGGGTGCGACTACAATAAAAATCCAAAATGCTACCCTTCTAGTAAGTTACGAGTATAAATCCACCACCCCTCCCAAAAGATACAGCCGAAGGGAATATCCTTGCAACGCTTGTGTACTCGAAAGCTCCACCGGGGTATAGTGCACCTCCCAGACTGGCGTGTCAATGAAGTCAACGAACATCGCCATCACTCTCTGAAGATGTGACGGGAGAAGAGAGAGAAGAGTGAGAATTCTTAGTAAAGAATCTCAGTAGGAGTCTCCTATCCTAGGGTTACATCGTTCACATCCCCAGGAACCTTGGGTTTATTTCATAAAGACAAGTAAGCATACATCAAGTTCATTTTAAGTTCTAAAGTGTATTTTAGCCAAGGTCCATTCATTTTAGGATGATCTTAATGTCATGAATGCAACATAATAAAGAATGTATGTGTGGCGCTACTTAATGTACACACATCAATCATCATTATACTTAGTGGTATTAAGTGGCAATTAGAACACATTCATATGGGACAAACTTAGTGACATAATCATAATCATAAAACTTCTCTTCCTTATGGGCCACCCTAAAAGACAATCGAATCTGGGGTGCTCGGCCAACCTGTCACCCAGAACGTGTCCATCTCTAGGTTATGAGCTCATACCTTAACTAGTCGTCACTAGTTCTTACTTACCATTTAATGATAAGCGTATCATAAATCATAAATCCCACTATCCGAGTACGGGTTAGGGGCAAACCTCTTAGGGGTGCTCGGCCGAACCGGTGTCACCTAAGAGTAAAAAAAATGGGTACCGATGTCACATGAGCTATGGAGGTGCTCGGCCAAACCGGTGTCATCCTAGAACCCATCTTAGTACCTTAATTTTCAAAATCTTTAAGTCCCCAAATTTGTCGGAAATTCGGCGACACGATGGCATCACGCCGAATTTCTTCCAAATTTGTTTTATGCCACATAAACATATATCCTCATGAATTCCTCATATGAATAACGTCATCATCCTTAGCATATGCATCATCGTAAAACATCTTAACATACCTTAGTATCATATAAATATCATTCTCATATTCTTAATGTCTTATGCATTGACCGCTATGGTCTTTAACTCACAGTCTAAGTTATGAATCATTCAAAGCTAACCTCTCGGGTACTTAGGCGGTTATCACTAAGTATATCTCTCTTCATACTATGGTCAAGAATATCTCTCAATCTCAAAGGTGCAGAATTCATAATTTCAACTTTACGGGTATCTAGGAGTCACGACAATGACCCTTTCTAAGTTCGGTTTGCTCCTAAGGCACCAAGATCAAGTCCTAAACCAATTATGAGTCATTTCTACACATTTAAACTAATTTAGAACCATGATTATCATTACTAAACCTTGCTGGACAGAATCCAGAAAATTCTAACATTAAGGGATCTAGAACTCTCAAATTGATTCTTTTCTAGTTTCTAACCTTTCTTATCTTTTACTTATGAGTCTTTCCATTGATCATACTTAAACATAAGCATGTTATCATCGTTAAAACAGCTCATACAGTGGCCAAACATAGCAAGGCGGAACCGAAACAACACTCTCCATACAAAGGCATAAAACATACTTTTTAAAGCACATAGGATACTAGTTTCTCTTGGAACCTTTTTAAAACCTTCAAAACTCTTTTGTAAACATTTTTAACATCTAAAATCATCAAGATATTTATAAGGGCAGTAGCTAAGTTGAATTTATTTCAAGAGGTACTAAATCCATAAAACTTAGTTCTATATGTTCTTTGAATCCACATAGACTTGGAAAAATTATAAAGCATAGCTTATGGGCATTTGTGATCAAATGAAACTTATCCTAAGTTCATTCATCTCACATAGCCGAAGTGGGCATTCTAAGAGAATGCTTTCCATGTCTAACTCTCATTTGAGACCTTGGGACAAATCTTTGAGCTCTAGAGCTTTAGGTGATGACAAAATATAAACATGCCATGAACTTCATTTTTATTGTTCATTAGGGAAATAAAGTGAGAACTTGAAAAGTAAATAGCTCAAAATAAATATGAGATGCAACTTGTTATTATCTTGGATTTTAAGTGATGACTTGAATAATAAACGTGAAATGCAATGCTTGGAAATTAAATATGAATATGCAAATTCATTTTAGTCTTAGAGCATTAGTGATGACATAAAAATAAATCATGCTAGGCAAGGCATAAACTAAATATGAATGCAAGTTCATTTTGGTTTAATAACTAGAGCTCGTCCAAGACTTTAAAGAACCAATATTCACAACCCCAACATAGTCTCATCAAGTCAAGAGAATGGAACTAAAAGAAATCTCCATATTTTCAAGAAAGGGAATTATGGCGAAATCATGAGGCCAAGAGAAAGTAATCCATATTCCTTTTTGAAATCATTCTTATTTTCTTAAGTTGAAAACTTTAGTGAACTTCATAGCATAATAATAAAAACTAAAGAAAACTCAAGCTTTAGGGGTCTCATTATGATGAACACATAGTCATCATCTAGGGGTCCCCATCATCAAGCCATCATGTATGAGTTTAAAGGTCATGAAGGCCAAAAACTCAAGAAGGAAACCAAGAGAGTTTTAAAAAGAAATTCCAAGAGGTAGCTAGAGAAAACTCATTTTTCATGGAAATGAGATGCAAAGAAACACTCCTACCTAGAGTGAAGACAAAGAGCTTGAACTTTGAGAGAAGAAAACAAGATGATGAGCTCCTCCAAAAGGCTTGATGTTTTCGGCCAAGGGGAGATAAGGAGGTTAGAGTTGTGTTTGAGGTGAGGTTGTGTTTGAGATGAAATATTTGAGAGGTTTGATGGTGATTCAAGGTTATGGGGTGATGTGTGAAGGTTATGAGATGATGATGATGAAGTAAAGAGATGAAAAAAATGAAGATGAAAAAGAAAGGAACTCTTTGGGACTAGAGAGAAAGAAAGAAACTAGCAAGACTACTCTAAGCTTTAGCAAATGCTCAATGTGCATCCAATGCTAACACAAGCTCCCTATTTATAGAAAAACAAAGTGATAGGTGAGAGAATGGAAAGCATGGCTGATGGTAAGAAAGAGAAAATATCTCTTTGATGGTGTCATACAAGCATGGTTTGAAGCATGGAGCTCATGACACAAGGTATGGCTTCAAGCATGGGTTTTGAGTGATCTTTTCTTTAAATTGTGGATGAAATTAGGCTTCTAGAAGACCAACATGGCTGGAAGTTTTTCAGCCACAAATAATTGAAGAGAATGATTTATTTTACTTGGTTATTCATTTGGAAAAGCAAGCTTGATTGAAATTATGACAAGGCATGACAAGTAAGGTGATTTGAGGTGATTTTCCTTTAAGTTTGAAATGAAATAATTCATGAAAATGGGGGATGATTTTCGGTCAGATTTGGGCAGTAAGGAGAGAGGAAAAATCTTCCATGTAATTGGGTGTTAATGATAGGATTAAGTGTAGGTTAGTTTAGGTACAAGGTTAGGAGTAATTAAGCTTAAGTTTAGGTAACTAAGCATGTGTATTAGGAATTTTATGACAAGGTTAGGAGTGCTCTTACATCATTAGAGAATTTAAAACTCATTTGTGAATAAAAAATGTGTATCACAATCCCATGATTTAAGGAAAGAGAGAGAAAACACTATTTGTGCACTATTTGCACACTATTCATTGATTCATACACTCAAGTCCTTGAATTTAAGATAGGGTTTTAAGTTTATCTAAGCAATTTTAGGTTCTAATCATCCTTATTAAATTATTTTGACCTTAGATTAATTATGGAAATTAATTAACCTTCGATTAGAGCCTAATATTGCTTAGGTTTCGCTTAACCGTGTGATTAGGTGTAAACATACGAAACTACGGGCAAAACCGTAATTTTGCACTTATTTTGCCCGGGACCTCCGGGACCAAAACTGAAACCACAGAATACATAAAAACGTCTTTTAAACCCATCTGGAGAGGTTTCGGGTTCATCCGGCACTTGCAAAAGGGTAAAACGCCACATGAGCGTTTTGGTCATTTTGACCTGAAAACTCGAAAAACGAGATTTTCGATCCAAGAAAGAAACACAAGTCATCCAATCCCCTTCCAACATTGAGTTTGCCCTTCGAGTACTGTCGGACCTGGCTTTCCTCGACTCGGTGATAATGACCTCAGGGGCATTTTGGTCATTTTCACTCTAGCAGAAAATCGGGGCGTTACAAAACACTCTGTGTTTGGCATCGATGTCATTGACTCCCTAGTAAAATATGCATGTGGTTTTTTGCTTGGTAAAGATGTACACCCCCTCTTCCACTTTTTCTTCTTCTGTAGGATATGATGAGCCTGGTATTTTAAAATGTCTCAAGTTTTCAAATATAGGTACTCCACCCAAGCAGCAGTCATCAGTTTACAAGGTACTTCATGAACTACCCATATTAGTAAGGAAGCCTTGTGAAGGGCAAAGCATCTTACTTCATGAGCCCCAACAAAACTAATGACTGGTCATCCATGTGCACCCCATGGAAAAGACCATTCTTGGTCATCCATGTGCACCCCATGGTGCAATTGAGTTGGAGGAACCAAGGTCCATGACCTATTGTGCAATTGATAGGCACTAGTTGCACCATCTCCATGAGACTCGTGCTACGAGGCAAAGTTGTGAGGGGGAGGGAGCGTGTATCAGTTCTTTATGTTTATCCACATGTTATGTATTGTGTTGTATTGTATCTGTCATAACTCTTGCCAGTAATGTTATGTTTCTATGTTATGTTGCAATTGTGGAATGATTAGTACTTACTTTGATTTTACTATATGCTAATGTTATAACTTGTAGTACTTGTGATTTGCTTTATTCTCTTTCCTCGACATACGGAGTGTCAACGTTAATCAATTCGTGTACGCGGCTCATTTTTTGTATTTCAAAAAAAAATTTACCCGTATTTTTTTTTCTAAAGAAATTTTCAAAAGCTTAAGTTAATGACTGGATAAAAGAATAATAACTAATTATTAACTTAAATGCGTCCTAGGCGTATTGGGTTAAATATTAGGGTGTTACAGTAGAGGCTCTTGGGGAGCGTTAGTGCACACACCACGCATAGACTAGGATAGCTTTCTTTTGTCCTAGAGGCTATCCATCTTAGGTGCACTAGGGTAGGGGTGATTTCCCATATGCTTTTCTTGTTTTCCCTTTTCAGTTGTATTCGCACTTATGATGTATCAAACTTATTCCGTCTTTCATAGGTGGGCAGTTTATTATATTAATATAATATTACTGTTGGTGTGCACATGATTGTCTAAGGTTATGTAGTTATTTGATGCTCTTATCTTGTGCGTTCTTTTATATGTGATACGCTTTATGATAACGCTCGTTTTAGATATGCGCGGCTCTTACTTTGCATTTATATTTCAACAAAAAAAATTACTCGTATTTTCCGTTAAGTATTTTTAAGAAACATTTTGAAGAATAAGACTAAAAGAGTACTAGACTAATGTTTAACCCAAATACGTTCTAGGAGTATTGGGTTGAAAATTAGGATCTTACAATGAGCCTCTATGTTTTTTCTTCCTTTTCAACTCCAAGCTCCTTCCCAAGAGTTCTCGGCTTTGTTCTTGATGTTTGCACTTGATCCAAAGCTCCTATGCACAAAACCATACTCAAAGAGATAAGTTAAAGGTTGTAATTACAATTTATTTCAAAATCAGTGCAATAGTCAATGATTCTATCAACTAGGCACAACGTGGCACAATTCAAAATCCTATTTAATCACATCAATAACACAGTAAAACTAATGCAAAAAGCTAAGAAATAGAAGCAAGATAAGTTGCATAAATACCCCTTATCAACCATATCACTTGGGACAAATAGATAAAAAGATATAGAAAAAGAGGCTAGAAGAAAGGGGTAGCCCCAAGGAGATCTCAAAACATCACAGCATGGCCAAACTATTTAGGTGAAGTTAGGTCAGTGTAGCTTTGAGTTTGGCGGATGCCCAGGCATGTGAAGAGTTCTTGATACATCTATAAAAATTGCCTTAAGGAGTTGCTCATGAAGCACACCCTCTCGTTGGGGCCAATCGCCTCCAAAACGTAATTGGAGTCCCATTCTCGCCTTTTGTCAAGACGAGGCACTCCTTCAGCTATAGAAGATTCTTGTCTTCATGATGGATGGGATAAGTAGCATTTTCTCATCAATCCAGCCACAGTGACTCCTCTAGATGGGATCCAAGATGAGAAGAACCTTACAGTTTTGGTAAGCCTTTCTCTTGCCCATACCAGAGTTTGAAAGATGATGAAACCCTACAAAAGGAAAGCACCACTATAAGAACTTTACACCTCTTCGAGAAGTTTAAGAAAACAAACATTTTTGAAAATTCACAGTAAGTCATAATACATCTCACTCCTATGGTGGTTCCCCCACTAGAAGTTTTAAGCACCCCCTTGAACACGGCATAGTGCAACGTTGGTATAGCAAAAAGGGGTGGCATGGAAGGGAACACATTGTTTCCCAACACGCCACAAACACTCCCAAATCCCTTATGCAATAACATAGAATAAAAAAATAAAGTGCATAACGAGCATTAAAAAGAGGGATGATGACAATACTCACAACAATATAAGCAAAGAAGAGAAATATAGAACGTGCAAAAAAGCTTCAAAGCATGAACCAAGGTGAGGAGAAAATTTGACAGAGTGTCTCTTCTAGTAAAGCGTCGAGATGAAGAAGGTAGGAGAAGAAGAAGGCTATATATAACCAGTGGAGAGACTCCCTCAAGTGCGAAGAGTAAGGGACCGAAGCGTCTTTTCATGCGCATCCCTTACGAGCAAAACAGGCAACACATCAAATCTAAAGTGATGCAAATTAAATTTTGCTTTTGGGAAAGCCACGTGGCGTTCCAAGAATGGTGAGCTTTTAAGTGCAACAATCAAGAAAAGAAAGGATCGAGTTTGAAATTCAAAGTCATTTCCTATCTCAGAAGCACATATTCCACGGTTGGGATTCCGTCCACTAAAGAATGAGCATAAAGTGCCCATGTGGGGAAAATAGTCGCACCAAGGAAACTACTTTATGAGCTATATGCATTCAACCTCAATCAAGTTGGGGGCATTGTCACGGGCAAGAGTCCCGGCCAGGTAAATGGATTGCCACAAGCCCAACTACTAAAGCCTAATCCAATCAACCCTTGATCTCCATAGTCTGATTCCAGGACCTTACTTTTCTTGGTCTAGATGACCCCACCATGTGAAAGCGGTTGTTGAGGCCATGATTTGCAATGCTGCTCTTGCCCATGAGTGGAGAACATGGCAATGAGGGGCGTCGAGCACGGTCTGCCCCATTTCCCACCTAAACCACTTCCGGGGTCATCCTTTATAATTACCTTCTGGGAATCCATGTACAATTTTCACAGTGACTTGCATACTCTCACCTCACTTTGAGCCTTTATTGACTTAGCAATGGACTCCTTGCACGTACACACCTCCTAGTCATTGGAGAAGAAAGTCTTGTTGTCACCTTGTGTTCCCGAACTCAACAACAATAATTTATTAAAGTAATTTTTTATTAACTTTAATTCTTTTATTATCATATAATTAATTAAATAAATTTTAATTTAAAAAAGAATATACACTAAATATATTTAAAAAATATTTTTTATGTATAAAAAAAATTTTAAAGAAATTTATACTCACCTCTAAAGTTTAATGTAATTACACTCATTAGTCTTCTAGTTTGTCAAATTACAGAACCTTCCCTATATATTTTAATTCATTAATTTAATTAACAAAAAAATAATATCTGACATGTACATGATTATTTGTAACAAAATAATATTTTGACATACATTGAATAAAGTACCCAATTTTTTCATAGGTTATAATTATTAGGTTCATGTGGGGGCATTTTCAGAGACCGTAATGAAAATTTCATCTCTGCTTTTAGTGCTAAGTTTGGGGCTTGTTCTATTACCCTTTCAGAATTGTGGGGTTTGTGTTCTTTTGTCTCAAGTTGGCTTTCTCCTTGGGCTGTAGCTATGTGGTGTTAGAATCTGATTCCCAGGTGGCTGTCCCCCTTAGTCAAGGCCATATTCCAAATGTTCATGTTTGTTATCCCCGTGTTGGAGCTATCCGTTATATGGTTTCTCGCAACTGGCCTGTGCAGATCTCTCACATCTTTTGGGAGGCGAATTTCTGTGCTGACTAGTTTGCCAAATATGGGCATGGTCTTTCATCAGGTGCTATTGTTTTTTTATTCTCTTAGTTCCGCTTCTGTTGAATTTTCTTGTTGATTTTACTGTTATCGTCCATGATAAACTAGTTGTGTAACTTTGTTTTCTTTGGGCGTTTTGCCCATTGTTTATCAAACAATAATTATTAGTTTTATCTTTGTGGTAAAAAGAAATATATTTTATTCAATCATTAATGCTAAATATTGTTAAAATATTACAATTTTGTCATGAAAAATTGCCTAGATGTTACATGTTATAATTTTTTATCACTTAAATTAGCAAACTAGGAAGACTAATATGATTTAATAAATTTCAGAAAACTAAGGACAATTTTTCAAAATAGAGATGGGGGACAATTTTACAAAATAGAGTTGACAGTATAATTACCATAAATCTCAAGAAATTAGTACAATTTCCTCTAATTTTTTTTCCAGATTAATAATTGAATTTTTATGTTCTCAATTATAATTTTTTCTAAAATAGTACTAATAAATTCATCATATCTAAATAACAACTTCTGATCATTCAATCGCATCTAAACATAAAAAATTTTATGCTTCTACTTCATATTCTTTGTTTTGAAATTTCTTTAAATTTTTCTTATGATTTTATTCGCAACAAATAGTTCATTCTTTACTACTTCGGTTTCTCAGTATAAGAAAGGTGTTTGGGAAAAAATACACGAGAATAATTGACATATCAATCGAAAAGCAAGCAGTATGTAGTAACAATAATTCTGAAACAAATCGTCCGAAGACTTCATAATAGCCTCTTCGAATCACCGTGTTCAATCTACTGGCATTTCATCTAATTTTGAAAGTCATTACAAAATTATATATCAGGACATCCACATTCTTGAACCCGTCAGTTCACGATCAGAAGCAGAGCCTTGGTTAGCAAGCTTCTGAATGCGGGAAGAAAATTCTTCAGCCTGAAGAGGATTGATCAAATCAGAGCACTTGCAGTGAAAGGCAAAAACAAATTACATGCGTACAGTTTAAACCTCTCTCCATCCCCCTCCTAACTACTTTGGTTTCAGAAAATAATTTCAATGTTTCCTATTTTCAAGAATTTGTGGAAGAGATAGTAAAAACTGGAAATCAAAACTGAAATGGATTTTATAGTTTTAACTATTTTCTTTATAATCTTGAAAACAGAAAATGAAAACTATTTTTTTCAAACCAAACAGAAGTTTTCATGACGGCCAGAGTGAGAAGTAATGCAAAATTAACAGAGGACTGCAGTCATGATTGTAGAGAATAACCGAGTAAATGAAACATATTGCGATATCTTTCTACTTATTTGGTGAAAATTGTTGCAAATTCCAAAGAGTAGGATAACAATAAGTCTAGCTAATTAAAAAGTATGGTCAGCATTTTGTACATTAACTCCATGGTTTTGATAACTGACGGTTCCAGATTTCTAACAACTTGTAAGTGGGAACAGGTTAGCACGAGGCAAAAGGACCTTCACTAGTCGTCTACTTGCAGAAAGTCAAAAATAATAAAGAAATACATCTAAACAACTATTATAAACCAGATCATGAAGCAAGTTAATCCAAGTGTTGTCAGCAATACCAAGCATACCTAACAAGTAGAAACATCTAAAGAGCCCAATATACAATACAGATAGCATGATGAAAAACACAAACCTTTTCATCAATCCACATCAAAGAAGTTAGTTGATTATTTAGAATTCGAACTACTGCATCTAATGGAGTCATTCCATCAAGCGCATCATGCTCTCCACCCTGAATGAAACACTATTGTAAGCATCATTTTAAGTTCTTTTATTGGGATAAAAGATCCAATGACAACCTTTACCTGGCTTGAATTAAGGGATTGGATAATTGATTTGATCTGTTCTGTCATCTGCTCCAGTTCTCTTTCTATCACTTCAGACTGCTCATACCTACATATACAAGTATTGAGAAAAGAAATTAAAGAAATGACAGAATGAATCAGTAACAAAGTCAAATTGGAAAAGGAGACGTTTTTGGTTGCATAAACATTTCCGTACACTGAATCTCATCAGAATTATTGAAAAAGGGTTAAAATTTTCTTAATTTAATTTTTATTATAAAGGTGACCAAACCTTGAATATCTCCAAATATTTTTATAAAACACATTTAGGCCTTCTGGCAGAGTAGTAAATACGTAAGTTGGATATGAAATTTGGAATACAAGATCAAGATCATAACTGGGTACGATTTAGCAGTTGCATAGATCAAAATTAATTTACACTACACAGATAAATCTGATTGAACTGGAAGATTGGATTAAAAACTTCAAATATAGATATAAAAAATCCAAGCATCCCTAAAGGAGAAAGGAAAATAAACAAAAATAATTGGTAATAACTATACAGAAATTCATACTACACAACTAGAAACAACTTAGCTTTCAATGGACACAGATACTACTCAGTCAAAAGAATTTGAGGATTTGAAACTCACATTGCATCCCTTGTAGATGCAGCTTCATCATCAAGAAGCAATCCACGCTCATCCTTGTAAATACGCTCAGCTTCTTGTTCCATGCTTTGTAAAGCCTTATCAACCTACAAAAATACAGGGGCTGACATGAAGAGATTTATTCACAACACCAATCTCATTTCAAATATAATTTTTGTGCAACAGTGAACCAATGTGTAATACATTACAAATATTTCAATTTATCACCTTCATTTATTTATAGAACACAGCAGCCCTTTTATCTGATACTGAGAAAACAAGTTTTCAACAGCTAACACATAAGGTTAGATTAAATGACTAAAATCATCTAGCTCAACCTATAAATTAAATGTTAAAATTGAATAGACTTAAATTGATTCCGAGATTTCGGAATCTATCAATTTCTATGTTGGGTTTTATCCCTAGGGATTTATTCCATTACTAATTTGGGGTCTACAAATATTACCTTGGCAGTGAAATGGCTATGGGCTTTTCTTTTATAGCCTCATTCATTATGGCATCAGGTTATCCAAAGTATGACTTCGACAAGAAATGGTGGGGTGCTAATACAGCTACCCAAGCTACTCATTCTAGCCCCAGGAAATTTCTCTCTCCAGGTTATACTTTCTTTAAATCTTTGCTTTTCATGGAGGTAGATAATGGCTCTCGCTTTAACTTTTGGGAGGACAAATGGATAGGAAACTCCTTTTAGTGTAGCCTTTCCTCACCCTTATCACCTATCTTCTTGACCACACTGTGCAGGACACCAACTATTATTGGGACTTCAACTTATGTCGAAACCTCAACAATAGAGTCTCCTCCAAATTAGTGGTCCTTCTAGGTCTTCTTGATATTATTCGTTTGTCCTCTTGTCCAAATAAAAGGTTACGGTCTCTTGATCCTTCTAGACTATTTACTTGTAAATCTCATTTTCAGTTCATAACTCATTCCTTAAATACAACCTCTTTCCATCTTGACAAACCTATTGTGAAGTTTGAAGCTCCCAAAAGGCCAAATCCATTATTTGGACAGCCATGCTTAACAGAATTATAACATGTTGCTAGTTCAAAGGCCAAAGGCTATTTCAACTTTTGTGGTATATGAGGGGCAAATTTAGAACCAATATCACATCAATTTTTTCACCATCTTATGGCTGACTTATTGAAGAATACTATGGTATCATTGGTGTGCGTTAGGTGTGCCCTTCAACTTCTGATCAATTCTTGGGTAGCATTTAGTTAGTGATACAGGGATAGAAATACGAAGACACTAGAGACACAAATCTATTTAATGGTGAAAACAGGAACAGGGGACAGAAAAACACAATTTTTGTACCTTCAAAAAATAGAGACGGAACAGGATACAGAGATAAAAATTTAATATTTTTTCTTCCAATAATACCCCTATACAAATTTATTATTTCCCAATGTGTCCTCACAAAAGGCAGTGGTGCAAGGGCGGTTCGATGGCCAGCCCTCCATGCTCAAGCCATCCAGCTGCAACTCCGACCAAGGGCCAGCAGCAGTCCGGTGGCCGACCAGCAGCAGTCAACGACGGTCTAGCAAGGGTACTTATGTCTTTTATTATATATTTCTTATATTGTCCCCGTGTTTTCAAACAAAATACGGTGACAGTAATCATGTCTTGTACTCCAAACACGAATCAAAGACAATGCTTTTATGTCTCCATTTCCACTATCCCTGTATTTCTATCTATGTCCTCCTACCAAACACTACCTTGCAGACTAATTTTAGTGGATTTGTTAGGGAAAAGGTGGCCTAATCTTAGACTTTTAGGCAAGTTTTGTGGTATAGGGTTAAGCGTTTAACCTCTATTTGGTGTTAGGCAAAGCGCATGATTTATTTCAAAGAGATCTCCCTCTCAAACATGTTGAAAGATTACAAAGCTTGGCCTAATTGACATTATTTTTCTTTTACTTGCTTTTGATCTTGTAAGGAACATCACTTGTACTCTTATCTTATAATATTCTTCTTCTCTTCATCCCTGCAATGTTCTTTCTTTTATTGAAAAAAAAAATCTAATTGTTTCACTTATTGTAGTCAGAATCGTATGTATCGCGATATAATTCATGCAATTCAATACGATTCCCAAGCCCAACTATGCAAATAGTAGGGTGAATCGAAATCGATCATATATCAGTGCATGAATCGCTGAATCACTGCCGCATCACCGGAATCGCGAGTTGTATCACATCACGGCGATTCAAGACGCAGCCGAGTCACACACACTAGCAGGTCAAGTCATGCATGGCGCGTTTCCAAAATACCCTAACTTTGGCCCATTTTTTCCCCAAAATGAAGAGAGGGAAGGGTCGTACATAAGGGTCAGTTCAAGTTCCATTCTTTTATTACAGTGAAAGCCTCTGTTCTCTTCATCTTCTAACACTACATCTCAAAAACTTGAAACACCCAGGAAAGCTGCGACCCCACTCCTCTCTTCTAGCCCCCCCTTGAACAACATTGCACTATTCTCCATCTTTGTGGCTGGTACTTCTCTTCTTTTAAGGTTTTGTCTTGCTTGTGCTTCTCTTTTTCAATCCCTGTTTTTCCATTGCAAAATAAAGCATGTGCTCTTTTAGTTTTGTCTCATTGTTGTGTTTTTTCGTTGTATTATTATATTATATATTTTATTGTGTTGGAATACTGTTACTTTTGTTTGTCTCCTGTTTGTTAAACTTGGTTTTGATAGCTATCGCCTTTTCTTTCTGATACACGATTCGTATCCCAATTTGATAACCATGGTTTCACTAGCTAAGTACCCAAGTTTAATTTGATTTGTGTCACTGGTGTGACTGAAATCAATAACCATTGCTTCGTTGTTGAGTTTGTGCAAACCTGCATTTTATGTTCAATTGTGTTTAGTTGTTTACAAAGGTGACGATGCAATTTTTAATTGTATATTTTTACAGGTAATATACCAATGTGAAGGAATGCTTTCATATTATCAGTATCAACTTTTCAGATTGTGTTTGTACACACACAATTGTTTTAATAGGCTTTATGAGCTTGATGACAAAAGACAAATGCAACTAGCTCATTCATATGATCAGACAGGAAAGATGTAGAACTGAGGATTTTGTATTGACACCCAATTAAAACAATCAATCAGATAACAGGATAAAAATGCATGGCAAGAAGCTCATCTCAAAATACCTCCTGTTGGTGAGTTTCTATCAGCTCCAACTGCCGCTCCAAATTTGACTGTGTCTCAACAACTTTTGCCACTTCAATCTAAATTCAAAACACTATAAATAAGCTATAGAGCAATAATTGCAAAATGTAAGTTGTGTTCATGTAGAGTAACATTAAAAAAGAATAACTAGTTGACACAGAAAGACCTCAAGCCTCAATAGAACATCACGGTTCTGCAATATCCTGCGATCCCATTCAGCTATAGCATTAGCCTGTTTTCTAAATTTTCCAGTTCGCTCTTGTAACTCGGCATTCCACTCTTTGATAATCTACAGAGGGTTGCAAGATTAGAAAAGGGCAGAAAGATTCAGAATTCTATAAACAAAGTCAGTGTTGGAACTTGGAAATACCACCTCTATCAGAACAGGAAACAGCATTGAGGGCTTTAAGCAATGAATGTGACCACATAATTGTTTTTAAAAAGAAAAAGTGGAAACTTAATTCATATGAAACAAGTTTATATCATCTTTGCACCATTCCCAACTCTATTCTATATATTCTTGTGTCACTAACACCAGCAGGTTGAAGAATCAGTCAACTGTTTAGTAACCATCAAAGAAAGTGCAGTTCAAGTCTTAACCTATCAATTAACTCAATTTTATAACCCAAATGCAATAAATATTAATAGTAGCCTTAATTTTCTTATAATATAAATACAAAATGGTGTAGGGAACATGCAAAAGAATAGGGAACACATCAAGTACCTCCTCCACAGTCTTCCCTGTAATTTCAGATGGCAATTGTGGTGCAGCAGCAACTGGAGTGCTAACATTTGAAGTAGTTCTATGGGACCAGCAGAAAATAAAGTATTAGAATTACCTTCCTATGATTTATTGTGACTCCTCACACACATACAATGACTTACAGCAAAGGAATAGGGATATATTGAGGAAATTGATACAGCAACCAAGCCAAGGTTGTTAAACTCACAAGTTTACCTAATTATAACATGACTCGTAAACTTGTAAGAGTTTAATTATTTCAAAAATAATATTAAAAAATATTTATAACACCTAATTTTAATTAAATAAATTGATGACAAAATAAAGATATGTAAAAAATTCACTTGCAATATCTTAATGAAGCAAATACAAGTCATAAGATATGAAATACAAATTAAAATCATAAAAACTGCAACAAACTAGGACTTCAAGATGATAAAAATTGAAATAATAAAGTCAAGACATCATAACTCCAATTTTGGAATGTCTAATTAAAAGTGTTTATTGTGAAATTCCATGCTTTGTTATTTGAAAGATCAAATTCTAAATAAAAGAGTGAACTCATGAGTTTACCCCGAGTTTATATGAGTTTACCTAAATTTACCCAAGTTTACTGAGGTTTGAGCTTTCAAGCCAGTTAACTCTATTTGGGGACCTAAACTCGCAAACTCTTTCCATGAGTTAGCTTGAAAGTTTGGTAACCATGAACCAAGCCTTGTCCTATCCCACTAAGTGAGGAAATCAATAGATTTGACATAAAAATATAAAAAAAGGAAAGAAATGCAATAAACTAGATGCAATGCAAAGTGAAATATGTGTAACGAGTTCAATAAGTAGCAAACAAACAATCGTTTATAAATTATAAGGTGCAAGTTGCAACTTGGGGCACCAAGTGCCCAAGATAATGCATGAGTTACTCCTACTAGTATAAACTACGGGGGAAGGCCAAAGAAGGAAAAAAGAAATACTTGGAATGCCAAAAGTGTTTAATATACTTTTAGATCAAGGTTCAATACATATACAAGATTTTGAATGAAATTTGATCAATTTACCAATATCTTATTGCAAGATGCAGAAATTTAAGGCATAAAAAGCAAGGCACAGAGAGAGGAAAAATGAACAAAGATATAGAGGGGAAAAAAATAACTTATACATTTTCCAGAAGAGAAAAATTGGAAACACTTAGTATGAGACCATGTGTATCAGGAACGGCTAAAAATAAAAGGAAGAGATTCAGGTATAGTTTAGACAAATCAAATGAGAAAATGATTGTGAGCCTAAAAAACTTGCTGAGTCAGCAGGTGTGGGCTCAGGTGAGGCTGTCATGGGGGAAATACGTTAGCCGATGGTATTTCAGCTGAATGTGGGGCTAGTTTGCCATTCAGGTAAGAATTAGGACCTAGGCTTTGGAGAGCTCAGCTGCTCACTGCTGAACCTTTTGTCTCTTTATTTGCATACTGCTATACTGGTATTTCTCTTCTTCCCTAAGCTAGAGTCTCACTGGTTCTAATCTAGGAGTGTGAATAATACACATGCCTCTATACTTTCTATATTTTCTGTCGTGGTTTCTTACAAACTGTAACTAGAACCACATAAAATGTATACATACCCACTAGCGGAAGCCACAACAAGAGTAGATGGTGTCTGAATTGCACTGGCACTGGAATTGGAAGTTGCTGGAGCAGTAGTGGTTGAAGTGTTCACCCCTACAGATACAGCTTTCAGTGAAAATTATACCGCAGATTGGGAAAGTACAATTTTGCCAATAGAAAGAATTTATTGAAGAGAACAAAAAAATGCATCAAGGATAAGAACATGTAGCATGATAAAGTGTATCATATTATGGGACAAAATCTCTTTTGTTTTTCCCAAAAGCGCTCTGAGACAGTGTGACTGTAAGCATTGAACCAGGGAAGAAAAAAAAAACACATAATCCTCTACAATTGAGTAGAAAACAACAACAATAGTAACAATAACAACAACAAAGCCTTTTACCTACAAGAGGTCAGTTACACAGATCAAATCATGCCATTGTGTCCTATCACAAATCATATCTATAGACAAATAACTTAAATCTTTGTCCTTCTTAATGGGTTCGTCTATAAAGTTCTCCATCAATGCAAGAATAATCAGAAATTCCACCAAAAAGTAAAAGCAAATAACAGAAATTACCTACGTACTTCCACCTCCCTTACACCACTACTGCATCTTCTAATTCTTCCTTTTCATCACCTATCTAAATATTTAAACTCCACTGAAAACATCATCAAAATTAACTTTCAAAAAGGAGAAACCAAGTGAAATACTTAAGAAACGTATTACTGAAAAATTCACCACCTACACAATGTTGAAAAGCAAAAGAAGAAGAGATAAACGACATTCTATAACAAGTTTATCCATGCATCAAATTGATTCAAAGCAACAACTATCTTAGACATAAATCCAGAATCACTATTTTAACAATACAGACAGTAGAGTTTAAGCATACTATCAGCCAACTCAATAGACACAGAATAAACATCATTTTGACACCCACCTCTTTTAAAATATAAATAAAACAAAAAATCGATTTGCTATGCTCACCAAATGCAGATGAAGTAACGCTCGAAACCACCGGCGTCGATGCCTTGGTTGAAAAAGAAAACGTTGTCCCAAAAGAAGCAGTGGAGACCGTGACAGTGCTCGATGCAGATGCACTGGTTCCTACGCCGAAGCCAACAAAGAAGATCCTCCACTGGCGGAGGAGGCAGCGCCAGCAGAAGCTGCAGGAATCGTAGACAAGGATGAAGCAGCACTCGCCGGAGCAGTTGAAGCAATGGCACCAAACGCGGGCAAAGAAGATGACAGGGTAGTGCCACTGGTAGCTGGGGTCGAAGTCGTGGTGGTAGTCACGGTCGAAAATAATGGCGCAGATGCCGTGGCGAACGAAAAAGAGCCCTGAGGTTTCGAAGCCGGTGTGCCGGAAGCTGCAGACGCGGACGAAGACGCTGCATTGGTGAACCCTAGAGAGTGTTGAGAAGCAGTGGAAGTGGGGGTTCCGAAGGAGAATCCAGTAGAGCTAGACGACGTGGTTGCAGCAGCAGAAGAGACAACAGTGGTTGTTGTTGGCGTAGATGGCTTTGCAAACGCCGGAAACGGCGACGTTGAGTTCGAAATGAAAGAAGCACCACCGGTGGCGAACGTGCTTGAGAAAGAAGGAGTCGTAGTTGCAGCTGAAGAGGAAACTGAAGATGCCGAAAAAGCTCCAAAAGATTTCGTTGCAGCAGAGGATGTTCCCCCAAAAGCCGTGGTTGAAGCGGGTGTTGCTCCAAACAGCGGCGCTGCAGAGGAATTTCCCTCAAACAGGGTTGAAGAAGAGGAAGATGATCCCCCAAACGGCGTCGTCGAGGCAGAAGATGTTCCCCAAAGAGCGTCGTCACAGAGCCAGTTCCACCAAAAGGCATCGCTCCAGCGGAGGATGTGGAGAAGAAGGGCAAGCCTGAACTCGCCCCACCGAAAATGGAGGAGCCAGAACTCGCCGCAGCCGTAGTGGGAGCCAAAGAAGCCGCCAAGGAGGAGGAAGAAGAGCCGAACAGGGACGGAACTGAAGCCGAGCCAGATGCGCTCGGCACCGAGCTGAATCCGAAAGAAAACGGCAGCACAGAAGATGCGGAGACGGAAGAGGAGGATCCGATGCCAAAGGAGGAAGTGGTAGATGTGGCGGCGGCGCCAGTGGTTGTAGTGGCGGTGATGGGAGCGGAGAAGAGAGTGGTGGAAGAAGAAGCGAATGAGGAAGAGAAGGAGCTTGACGAGGAAGAAGCGGTGGAGGTAGGGTTTGCGGTGGTGGAGAAGCCGGTTGAGGAAGAGGATGGACCGAACGAGACTGGGGAAGGAGACGAAGACGTAGACTTGGAGGAAGAAAGAGACCCGAAGGAGAAACCCGACATCGTTGCCCTCACGCGCTTTGCCCTCTCTTAGCAAGGACTTCTTTCCAAAGAAATTGAAATGAGGGTTTTGCTTTGTCGCAGGTGCTGAAATCAAACAATATGTGTAATGTTATTTTTACGGAAAACCCCTATTTTAACCCAAAAACATCGGATCAATAACAAAATAACCCCGGACAAAACTATATTCTCATTCTACTAAGGTGTGTGTGGCAAGCTATATGTTACCACCCCTAGCCCTCGACCTCGAAGCCTTGGGACAGCGGGTAGAATCCCCTTTGAACTCGATATTTTAGAAGTGGGACCCTTTTTCGAGGTCCCTCCTCGATTGCTCCTTGATGGTGATATCGTCGAATTTCATCCGTGGACTATGCAAGAAGAGGCGCTGGCTTCACTCCATGATCCCTAATAGGCAGAATGCCTACCCTAGGAAAAGATGAACAGACATTGATCCACACCAAAAGGTGCTCCTGACAAGCGCAAGACTAAGTAAATCAAAAATATGGAAGATGCAAAGACCCTCTGCCATTGCTCAAAACGGTACACTATACAAAAGAGAGTGTCAAATCAGCCCTAAAGACTCCCCTAAAGGAAAGTCCTAGCGTATAATAGGAAGGGGGAAAATGCTCTCAAGGTATACTATTCATTCTAATATTTTTTTCGTGATTCATACACAAAAAACTTACGTTAGCCCATCCCTAGTGCCTTAACCATTACCAAAGGAAGGATGAATACTAAAGAAACTATCGTCCATACACTGGAAGACAGTGTCAACATAACATTACATTACATTTTTCCCATTACAGGAGGCCTACATAACTGGCGAGAAAAACACTCACCACCATACTACCAAAAAGACTACCACCAACCCTTTGCAATTCTTTCATCCCCTTTTGTCGTACTCATGACACAAATCAAATCTACATGGAGGCTACTCGTTGGAGGCCTCAACAGCACCATTATTCCTCCCAATGACATAACAACTCCTCAATTTAGTCATCCACCAGATGGTCACATTGCATCTGAATTGGTGTAAAATCCTCCTAACTACCGTGTGTAACACCCTCCTAACTACCATGTATTACTCGAGTATTAACATTGTAATTATAGGAGTATCACTTCCTTTTTATAATACATATTAGTCGCTTAAAATGAAAAAAAAGGTAAATCAAACTCATAAGTTGCCAAGAAAACTCCTATATATATTTGTGTACTTCGTACACAACTTTTCTTACCATACTAGAAGTTAAGCCATTTCACTTATAATACTACTCAGGGACGACTCCTATCAAGAGACATATCAAGTACCTAAAACCTAGCCTGCTCAAACATCAAGGTCCAGCAAAAATCGCATATATACAGGAATGGACCTAAAAACATCTAATAACAATAAGTCTGCAAGCTAGTAAAGTCCTAACACTAGACTGCAACTACATATAGGTCAAAAGTCCCTGAAGATCTCGTGTCCTACTTGACAAAACCATTGGCCATCGGTATGATGGCCTCACCTCCGCCTGTAACATCCTAATTTTTAACCCAATATTCCTAGAATATATTTAGGTTAACCATTAGTCTATTACGTCATAGTTTCCTCTTTACTTTAAAATACTTAGCGAAAAATACAGGTAAATTTTTTTCTGAAATGTAAATGCAAAATAAGAGCCGCGCAACAAGACGAACGATGAGGCACATAGAGAAATGAAACACAAGATTAAATAAACATCTCACAAACGTCAGAACATAAAGCATGTAATTGCACATCATGATAAAACTAACTGCATATATGTATAATATGCCCACTTACAAGAAGTGGGACATAGTTGGTACAACATAGGAATAAATATATCTAAAATGAAAATACAACAGAAGGGAAAATGCAACAGAAAGCGAAAAATGAAACTCCCTTACCCAAGTGCATCTAAATGGATAACCTCTAGACAAAAGAAGGTTTATCCTCATCTATGTGGTGTGTGCACTATCTCTACCCACGGGCCTCTACTGTTGGGGTCCCGGAAAGGGTGGGACATATCCAATCCACGGTCAGAGCTCGACGAAAACGGGCACGCCAGAGAACTGCTAGTGACCTCCACGATATGGGTGCATAGATGGCCTCCGAGCCAATGTCGGCTGTGTGGCAGTCTCCTCGTTGCCCTCTCTCATTTGCGGCAGAGTAGGGGCTGAGCTCTCGCTATACACGTAGGTAGGCGGGTCCTCTGGCGGATCAGTCTTCGAGAAATACGTAGGAGGCACATAGTCAGGGTAGTCGCGTATGGCCGAAGCGGCGGTGTGCATGCGAAGCACCCTCTCGTTGTGTGTGCGGGCACGCTCAAAAACCCGGTCGTTGTCGCCGTAGGGTGATGTCGGGAAGAAACAGTGGGTATGTACAGGATGAGCAAAGGGTCATCCGACAAATATGAAAACGTGAACAACACATCGACCCTCAAAATGATATGATCCATGCTTTGGATCATAATGCACCTTCTACGCTAGGGTATCCACGAAGACCACAAATATCGCCATCTGAAGACGTGACCGAAAGAAGAGATAGACGGAATGAGAATCTTGCTAAAGAATCTCAGTAGGGCAACCTCCTATCTAGGTGACATCATCTGCGTCCTCGGGAATTTTGGGTTTCTTTGTAAAAGGTGAGCATGCATATACTTCATTTATTAGGTTTAAACTTAATTATCCAAGGTCCGTTTCTTTTAGGATGAATCATCAGGCAGAAATCAATTAAACATTTATAGAGAAATCAACATCGAGTAGGTGGCATAAAGTGGTATATACTTCTCATGTAAAAACATTTCTCTTTTTGTAACTATGTGGCATTCAAAGCATCGTACTGCAACATAGGGATCACCCTAAAATCTTCTCTAGGTTATAAGCTCATACCTTAACTAGTGGTCACTAGTTCTTACTTATCCTCTAATAAGCATAATCACAATAATAATAATCATAACAAAACGCGTCGCACCGATATCAAGTACACAGCGAATATTGTCCTCTTTGGGCGTTCATGACGCCGTCCCCCTCAAGGATTTGTTTTCGTTCGTGATCGCCGTCCCCATAACGCTCTTACAGTCCCCTTCAAGGATTTGTTTACAGAACACTTAGTAATTAACCAGATACACCTAGGTTGAATCTGATTAATGACTAGACTTTACTCCTTGCTTTGGTTCTTTCTTTATAATTTGAAAATACTTAATGAAATTACAAGCCATTTTTTTTTTAAACACATAATTGAAAACGTGAGCCGAGTACAACGTGAACGAGTAAGCGGGGTATAATAAGACGTTTAAGAATATATCACATCATATCACTTAGGCTCCATCATATAACATCCATAAGCACATTATAGCATATATTTACATACAATAACCTCACTCAAAGGGTTGGTTATGTTCATACATCATTATCTTATGCAAACCCGTAAAAGAAAATATACTTAAGGAAATACATGCCCCTAAACTAGATAACTCCATAAGCCGAGAAGGTTATCCTAAAACTAGGGTGCATGATCACACATAAATCTACTAAGAACCTTCTATGGCCATCATCCCGAAATAGGGAATAAATCCGATCCATCGATGAGCTCCCTCGGGGAGGGACACACGAGATGCACCAGGTCAGTCGCATGGACGGCCTTCTTGCTAACCTCACTGAACAACCTGCTTTCTCACTACCCTCTCTTACACGTGTGGGAGTAGGAGCAGAGCTCTCGAATATACATGAGTAGGAGTGTCCTCTGAAGGATCGGGTTTGAGAATATCTCGTCTCGAGAACATACTCTGAAATCCATGGGACAAGGATGAAGTGGGATAAGAACGTAACATCCCTTCATCAAGTGGACGTGCATGTTCGAAAACCATTTCATCGCCATAGGGAGAAGTAGGAGAAAATCGATAACTAGGGACAGGATGTGCAAATGGACGACCTATGTAAATAAAAACACGAATCACAAGACTCTCCCTTCAAAATGATACGAGCGATGCACCGGATCATAGTGGAATTCCCAAGTAGGGTATCAACGAACAGGGCGAATGTCGCCATTTGAATCTGGAGACAATGACGGAAATAAAGAAAAGGGAGTGAGAATCTTGCTAAAGAATTCTCGAGGGTACCTCCTTCTACATTGTCATCATCAAAGTCCCCAGAACCTCGGGATTATTCTAAAATAGTGAGCATGCAAAGATTCATTTTAAGTTCGGACAACTACTTAACCGAGGTTCGTCAATTTTTAATCATGCGTCTTATAATGCATCTTATTCTTAACATGTCATATTTACAATGAACATTTCCTTTATCATTACATCATATTCCTCATCATCATTATCAAAATAACATGCATAAAAGAACGTCATATAATATTAGCTACACATGGACACAGTGCACATATTTCATTTCTTTAGTGCCTTTGGTGACTTAAAATCTTATCATCATCATTATTTTCCTTGGGCCACCCTATACTCCACCCTTTTGGGAGTAATTTAGGTTATGAGCTCATACTTTACTAGTCGTCACTAGCATATACTTATCCTTTTGATAAGCTAAAGTCCCGACTCTACCCTTTTGAGAGAACGGGTTAGGGGCTAAAATCACCTTTTCACCACCTATAGTCCGATGGTTCCAAAGGATCATTTTCTTATAAGTTTAAGTCACCATTAAATCTTTGCATGTTATATCATAATACAATTCATAAACATCATAACATTTTCTCATTTATAGTCTTAAGCTAGAATAATATATATCAATCAGAATCATGCATATGGGAGATTCCCAGAAAGAGAGGTGGGTCACAATGGACACGCTTAAATACCAAGTCTTTCCTTAGCCGTAACCTTTCCAAATTACACTTTTACAATGATACACTTTCTTCTAGCAACAAAGGTAAATTTTACATAATAAAGAACATTTCATGTACAAACATTCTCATTATTTGCAACAAAGAACTATAACATGCAAGCCAGGAAATCATTCAATGATATCAAGTACTTAATAAGCATCCAATCCTTACATAGAATTATCAATTATAGAACTAATTAGTTACTAAACCAATTATGAATCATTCTCTTAACAATAACCCATAATTATCACAACTTCAATCATATCAAATCATTATCACACATTGATACTAAACTCAGATCGCTGGTAGAATCATGAACCTCATGCAATAACATAGAATCATATTTTAAGTGCATATAAAATACTAGTTCCCGGTAAAATCCTTGCAAAGCCTTAAAACTCATTTAGAAACTAGTTCTTTTGTCAAATTTGGGAGGATCTTCACAATTAAAATTCTCACTTAAGATAAAAGGAGTAAGTCTTGAGCTTTAGAGATTTAGGTGACATCTTAGAATTATAAACATGCTATGCAACCTTATTTTAATCTTATCTTTATAAGGTGATAGCTTGGAATTATAAACATGATATGCAATTCCATTTCTTTATCTTTAAGATTTAAGGTGATGACTTGAAAATTAAACATGATGCAAGAACTTGAAATATAAACATGATACAAGAAACTGGAGCGCGGTAATCCGCACAGACCAGAGAGGAGAAGAAAATATTAAGAAACCGGAGCGGTAGTCCGCACTGACCAAAGAGAGGGAGAAGAGAATATTAAGAAACCGGAGCGATGTAGTCCGCACAGACCAAGAGAGGAGAAGAGAATATTAAGAAACCTGAGCGGTAGTCCGCACAGACCGATAGAGGAGAAGAGAATATTATTATTACATCTTTTAAGCTCCAATCTCAAGACTTTTTAAAGAATAAATTCTTTAACTCCAATAATCATATTTCTTTGCTTGTGATACATGGGCAAGTCTTTGAGCTCTAGGATCTTTAGGTGATGGCATAAAATAAACATGCCATGCGTTGATTCTTTTAGCCATTATAAAATATAGTGAGAGCATAAATTAAATATGAGATGCAACCTCTTTATTATCTTGAAAGATTAAGTGATGACTTGAAACATAAACATGAAATACAAGCTTGGAATTTAAACATGAGAAATGCAAGTTCATTTATTCATTCTTGAAAATTTAGTGATGACATAGAAGGTAAACATGGTTATGCAAAGCATAAACTTAATCATGGAGGCAAATTCATTTTGTTTCTTTACTAGAGCTCCTTCAAGACTTTAAAAGAATTATAAATTCAACCCAATACATATCTTAACAAGAAATAAAACATAAAAGCAAAGAATACATCTTTCAAGTTCTAAACTAAAAATCTTTGTTTTAGCATCATAAAGTATTATTCTTTAAAGTTTTGCATCAAGTGGAATTTTCAAGCTTTAGAGGCCTAACTTGTGATGGATTTACAACCCACCCTCAAGGTCCTCATCATCAAGCCATCATCTTAGTTCCACCTAGGCCATATGGTTGAATTGGTTAAAGAAAAATTGAAGAGGAAAACCAAAATGAAAAGCTAAGGCAAGTTCATAATTTCATCATTTTGAGCTAAAAACACAACTCCTCAAAGCATAGAAATAAATTTAGAAACTACTCCCTACCTAATCTGAGTTGAAGAAGAGGAAGAGAACTTGGTTTCTTGAAGTGAAATGAAACAAAATCTCTTTGAAAAAATTGAAGAAAGAATTCAGCCAAAGAGGAGGAAGAAAGAAAGTTTTTGGTGCTCCTAAAAACTAGTTATGAACCAAGCATTCCAAGACCACTCAAGCAAGCCTATTTATAGAAGATTTTGAGGCTTCTAATTGGCCAAAATGATGAGGTAGTGGACGGAATTTTGCAGGAGAAATAAGGGAGGAAAAAATCATTTTAGACAAAGTTGTATGAAATTAAGGAATTATGTCTCTTATGGTGACATTTTGGCATTTTGTTTTAGTGCAACTTTTGGCAATAATTCAGCTGCATAATGGCATCAATAATTTCGTCCATTACAGCCCAAAGAAGTGAAATTTGTGTGTTCCATGCATTATTTAGGTGTAGGCAAGGTATTCATGTAATTTAGAGAATTTACGGTTAAGGGTTTAAGTGAATTAGTAAGCAATTTGGGTGTTTTTGAGCAATTTTGGGTTCTAATCAATCTAAATACATAATTTTGACTCTAGATTAATATTTAGAATTTAATAAGCTTTAATTTGAGCCTAATATTGCTTAGGTTTCGTATACTGAATCAAAAATCCCGAATTCGCAAAACTACCCAAAAAGCAGGGCAAAATCGTACTTTCACTTAAAAGCGCCGAGGCCACCCGAGCTTAACCAATGGTTAATCATGGCTTAAAAACAGATTTTAAAACATTTTAGTGAGGTTCGGGCTCAGTCGGCACGCACATCGGAGTTAAAACACCCGCAGGGGCGTTTTGGTCATTTCGCGACTTAACTCAAAATTGAGATCCTTCTGCTCTATTAACACACATAACACAAACAATCCCTTATTATCCTCAAAATATCCCCTTGAGAATAGGTGGGGCCCACGATCCTCATTTTCTGAGTAAAATAACTTCAGGGGCATTTTGGTCATTTTATACGTACAGAAATTCGGGATTTGCGACTCTCGCATGAATCGTTCCTAACCTCTCTTCTAATGTTATATTCTTTTATTGAGGATTGTTCGGCCTCAAATCTTATGTAATAATTACCTACGGTAATTCGGTAATTGAGTAATTTCTAATGACAGTAAAAATTAGAGTAAAAATTGGGGCGTTACAGTTTCTGGGGCGTTACGTATCGCCGTCCCCCAGAACGCGCTCTTACAGTACTATGTCACATTCAAAAACTCATGTATTCTTTTGAAAACTTTCTAAGTCCTCAAATTTGTCGAATTCTAGAGCATAATGGCAGCGCACCGAATTTCTTCAAATTTGCTTTATGCCACATTCATATATATACATAGTCATTCATAATCATCATATGCATCATAAACATCATATGTATCATGTAACGCCCCAATTTTCTGTCTGAGTGGAAAATGACCAAAATGCCCCTGAGGTCATTTTCGGCCCAGAATTCGAGGATGACCGACCCGGCAGTCCTCGAAGGGCCAACTCAATGTTTGAAGGGGATTGAAGGACCCTTGAGTGGTTCCGAAGGCGAAAGTCTCATTTTCTGCAGTTTCGGATCAAAATGACCAAAATACTCCTATAGCATTTTACGCGGTTAAAGGTGCCGTTTGAGCCCGAAACTTTCCCCAGAGGTCTAAAACAATATTTTTACATGTTTCAAGACATCTATTTGAGTCCCGGCAGTCCTGAGCAATTTTAGTGCAAAATTACGATTTTGCCTCTAGGATAGTGTTTTTGAGCTTAATGATGTAATTAAGCAAATCTAAGCAATATTAGGCTCTAATCGAAGATTAATTAATTTCCATAATTAATCTAGAGTTAAAATAAATTATTAAAATTAATTAGAACCTAAGATTGCTTAGATTAGATTTAAATCTCCTTTCTAAAACTCAAGATTTCACTGTTAGAATCTTGAATAGTGTTTTCTCTCCAATTCCTTAAATCAAAGAATTGTGTCTAGAATTATTTATACATTAAAATGAGTTTATAACTCACTAATGATGCAAGAACACTCCTTAATTATGTCTTGACAACCTTGATTACCCATTTTCTCACCTAAACACTTCCTTACAAATTCCTAATCTTAATCCTAATCAAAGATACACCTAAACACAACTCTAAACCACAATTAAAATACAAGAAAACCCTCCCCATGGCTGATGCAATTTCGGCCCTCTCTCTCTCATTTACAACACATGTTGAATTGTTTCTCATTCAAAGAACCATGCTTGAGCCATACCTTGAACCATACCCTACCATACTTTGAACCATACCTCACCATGCCTCAAGATCACAACATCTCACCTCATGGAACACATGGGGCTGCCCATGAATGCTGTAATGGCCGAAGCCTCCCTCCCTCCTTGCACCTTGCATTTGTTTCATTTCTCTATAAATAGCTTGCTTGGGTGAACTTGCATCATTTTGGGTTCATTTGCTAAGTGTAAGTTTTCAAAGAGCACTTCAAAGTTTCCTTTTTCTCTCAAGTTCAAGTCTTCAAGTTCTTCAAGTTCTTTATCCTCTTCTCTCATCCCAACCTTCAAATCATTTGGTAGAGATTTTCTTTCATGAGTTTCTTTCATTTAAAGTTCTTAATCTCTTTATGTGTTCATAGTTTCTCTTGAATCTTTTTAGAACTTCTTTTCTTCTTCTTCTCCTCTTTGTTTTCGGCCATGTGCCTTTGAGAGCAAAGGAATGAAAGCTTGATGATGAGGTTTCATGATGATAATGTTCATCACTTGAACAACCTTTAAAGCTTGATCTTTGTTCTTAAGTTAAAGATGTTTTCTTTTATTCTTTCTTCTTGAACCTTGAAACCTTTTACCTTGATGATATTTTAAAATGGTTACATGAAATCAATGATGACGATTCATGATGTTGGTTTTAATGCATCATCAAGATTATGGTCTCTAGAGTTTCAAATGTTTCTTTCTTCTTAAAAGTTTCGATTCCTTTTCCTTTTCTTCCTACACATTTTCGGCCATGATGGCCATTAAGGTTCACAGTGGATTGATGATGAGAGCTTCTAGATGATGACTATGTGTTCATCACAATGAGGCCTCTAGAACTTGAGTTTTAATAAAAATGTCATTTATGTTTACATTTCAAGAAAAGAAACTTTGTGTTTTAAAGAACCCTTGAGGTTCACTCTTGTTTTTACTTTACCTTGACATGATAAGTTTGGGTTGAGGTTTAAGTTCCTTTAAAGTCTTGTATGAGCTCTAATAAGAAATAAAATGGACTAGCATTCATATTTAAATTCAAGCTTATGCATTACATGTTTAATTTGAGTTTTGCATTCATATTTAATTTCCAAGCCATCACTTAAAGTTAAAGGCTAAAGAATGGAGTACATCTCATATTTATATTCTTGTCTAGAATATTTACCTTTCATCACTAAAGAACATAAAGATTTAAAATGAGGACTTGCACTATCACCTAACTAAATCTCAAAACCTTTCTATTTCGGCCTTAAAGTCGATTGTTGCTGGGCCTAGAGCACTAAAATAAGGAAATGAACTTGCATATTTATATTTTAAAGTTTTGCATATTTATATTTCAAAGTCTTGCATATTTAATTCAAGCTTTGCATATTTATAATTCAAGTCTTGCATATTTACTTTAAGCTCTCACTTTATTTGGTAATAAAGAATAAAAATGAAGTGCATAGCATGTTTAAATTATGTCAACACCTAAAAGACCTTAGAGCTCAAAGACTTGCCCATTTTATCTCAAGTTAAAGTTTAATGTGGGAGCATTCTTTGAATGCATAAACTCGGCCAAGTAGTGATGATGAACTTGGAATGAGTTTCATCTAGCTACAAGGGCCAACAATATAAGTTTTAAGAATTCTCTTTAAGCCTCATAAAGTTTATAAGATTAAAACCAACAAGGTTTATGAATTTAATACTCTTTTAAGGAGGGATTGAGTGGTCACTGACCTAAGGATGTTTTTAGTCCCTTTTACAAAATAAAATGGTTTGCAAAAGGGTTTTAGAAGTCTTGAAAATGATTCCAAGAGAAACTAGCAACTTATATGTTTTAAAAATATCAAGTTATACATCTTTCTGGAGACTTAATGTTTCGGTTCTTGCATGATGAGTTTGCTGCTATGTGATGATGTTTTGATGGGTTTGAGTGAGTAAAAATTATATATGATGAGGTAGGAACATTTCTATGCAAGATAGGAGAGAAACTAGCGTTTTAGAAAAAACCGTAAAGTTAAGATTTAGCATAGTTTTAACCCATTTATTTTTGGACACTGCCCAAACTGTTTCAATGGGAATATGATCAGATTAGGATTGTTTAATCATGAAAAATTTGGTTACAATTGAAGTAGGATTGAATTTTAGCACCTATAGAGAAACTAGTAACTAGAAAATCGTAAAACCACAATTCTAGAACTCTTAGAACATTTAATTTTTAGAATCTATCTAGCAACCTCATAATATGGTAGACATGGTTTATAATTAGTTCTTAGACATAGGAGTGTCTCATAATTGGTTTAGGTTTAACTTATAACGCCTTAGGCGAAGACAGAACCAAGAAAGGGTCTAAAACGTAAGTTCTAGAACCCTGCAATTTTAAGTTCATAATGCTACCCCTAAGGAATGATGTTGTTCAGATTTAATAAAGAACATAAATAATAATGAGATCTATTAGAAGAGAACCCTTAGGTGCATAAAAGGTCGATAGAAGATGATAGGTTAATTACATCACAAGTTTAAGGCCCGTAAGGGTCAAAGCATAAGATGCCGTAGGATCAAGAGCATAATGGATTTTTAATGTTGCTTGTGAACGCATGAGAATGATTTGATGTCTTATGATGATGTTGAATGGTTATGCATGTCCTACAAGTTTTGTGGCACAAAGCAAGTTTGAAGGAAATCCGGTGAGTGCCGTTATGTTGCCGAATTCCCATCCAACTTGAGAATTTGAGAAAAGTTTGTGAAAACTCCTGGGTGACACCGGTTTGGCCGAGCACCCCCAGGAATGGTTCTGGGTGACACCGATTCGGCCGAGCACCCCCAGAACAGATGTGACGTAACACTGAGACGCATTCCTCCAGCTACGGTGGGGAGGAAACAAATCCGTGAGGATATTGACATTGAGCTTGTCAAAGCGGACAATTCACTGTGTACTAGATACTAGTAGAATGTTTCAAAGAAGGAAATGATCCTAGGATAGGTGATCCAAGAAAATTAAGTATACCCCCTCTATTAGCCCATATTAAATCTAGTGACGACTAGTTAGGATTGAGCTCATTCCTAGGCGATAGGTGAGATGTAGTTTGGTGACCAGATTATCACCGGGCCGGTGAATCGGTTGGACTTTTGGTGGATATGTTAAGAGGGTGGTCTTAAAGAAAAAGAACTTAAGAGTTCAACTTATGAGAAAGATGTCACATGAAAAGTACTGTGCCTTTTATGCCACACATATGATTTATATTTGTTTATAAGGAGCTCAAAAGCAATGATGTTCAAGTTAATGTGCATATGGCATTGTCATGCATTCATCAAATATCTATTGCATCCATGCCATTAAGACTCATACTAAAAGACACCCACTTTGGATAAATAGATTTGGAAAGCTTAAAACCGAACCTTATGCATGTACACCTTTTTCATAATTAAAACCGAGGTGGCTGGGGACGACGACGATGACACCCCTGTCAGAGTCGGGAATCCCTACTGAGAATCTTGAATGAGTTTCTCATCCCTTCCTTATCTTCCGTGTCGTCTCTAGATGAGGATTACAATGAGGTTCGTGACTTCTTCTAAGGCTCGTGCTCAAGGGTCACACTAACAAATGGAGTAGAGGATCACTGCAGACGCATAGACAGTTTAGCTTTTGGATTGATACTTATCTAACCTCATAGGTGGATAAGGATGACTTCACATATATAGGCATGTTTTGTTGTAAATGATGGTACAATGATGTTAGTAGTCTATGTATCTATGGAGATGTGATGATATTATGATTGTTATGTATAATACTATGCTTCATGATTATCAATGGTGTGGTTACTTTTTCTTGCACGTTATGGTTATGATGAACGTTAGGTTAGTGCGCAGCTCGCGTTTTGCTTTCAAGTTTCAAAAAGAAAAATTTATTCGTATTTTTCGCTACGTATTTTAAAGTAATAAGGAAGCTATGACGTAACAGACTAATGATTAACCTAATTATGTTCTAGAGTATTGGGTTAAAAATTAGGATGTTACATATCATAACATCGTAATCTTTTCATAAGGCATCATAGCATGAGTATAACACATCAACATTATATACTCCAATAGGAGATCACATGCTCAAGTCATTCTCATAATAAAATATGCATTCACATGAAACACTAAAGCTCGTTATGCTCTTAAATCTATGGTGTCTTATGCTTTGACCCTCACAAAGCTTAAACTCAAGATATAATTATTCTAACATTCGCTATGAACCTTTTTGTGCACCTATGGGTTCATAACTAATTATCCTCCCTAATTTTTGTGCTTAGGAGCAAAACCAATAACTACATACAGATTGTAAGTTTCTAAATCTTGTAATTATAGGGTTCTAGAAACTACGTTTTAGACCCTTTCTACGTCCCATCTTCGCCTAAGGCGCTATAAATTAAATCTAAACCAATTATGAGGTATTCCTACCCCTATGAACTAATTATAAACCATGTTTACTACATTATAAGATTGTTGGATAGAAACAGAAAATCAAATAATCTAAGTGTTCTAGAATTGCACTTTTATGGTTTTCTAGTTACTAGTTTGTCTATAGGTGCTAAAAATCAATCCTACCTCAAATGTTACCAAGTTTTTCATAATTAAACAATCCTAAACTAAATGGTATCCCATTAAAACAGTTTTGGTAGTGGCTAAAAATAAATGAGTCAAAAATATGCTAAAACTCAACTTTACGATTTTTCTATAAGACTAGTTTCTTTCCTAACATGCATAGGAAGGCTCCTACCTCAACATATAAAATTTTCACACATTCTAACATATCAAAACATCATCATACATCAGCAAACATACCAAGGCAGAATCGAAAAGGTTAGGTTCCAAAGAACACATGATCTCACATTTTCAAGACATATAAATTACTAGTTTCTCTTGAAATAATTTCAGGACTTCTAAAACTCATTGATACCCATTTTATTTTATAAAAGGAGGCTAAAAATAATCATGAGGCAGTGCTAATTTAAAGCATGCTTAGAAGAGGTTTAACTCATAAGTCTTGTTGGTAATAATCTTATAAAACTCTTAAGGCCTAAGGAAAATCTTAGAACATGGATTGTTGGCCCTTGTGACTAGATGAAACTCAAATCAAGCTCATCATCATCACATGGCCAAAATATGCATCCTTGGAGATGTTTCCATAACCAAACTTTAACTTGAGATAATAAGGGCAAGTCTTTGAGCTTCTAGGATCTTTAAATGATAACAAAATATAAACATGCTATGCATCCCATTTTATTCTTCATTATAAAGTAAAGTGAGAACTTCAAAGTAAATATGAGATACAAGAACTTGAAATATAAATATGAGGTGCTAGAAATATAAATATGCAAGACTTGAAAGTAAATATGCAAGTACATTTTATCTTTTAGGATTTAAGTGATGACTTGAAATATAAATATGCTAGACAAGGAAATGTAAATGTGAATGCAAGTCCAATTCTTTATTTTAGTGCTCTAGGCTCCATAACAATCTACTTTAAGGCTGAAATAGGTGAGTTTCGAGATTAATTCTTAGGTAATATGAAAATGAAACTCTTGTTTTAATCTTTACGTTTTAGGTGATGGCCAAAAAATAAATGTGTTAGGCAAAGAATGTAAATATGAATACAAGTTTATTTTATATTATTCACTAGAGCTCTTGTAAGACTTTAAAGAAACTTAAACCTCAACCTAAACTTATCATAGCAAGATAAAGCAAGCTTTAGAATTCTTGTACCAAGGTTTACAAAGAAACCATATGGTGTGAACTTCATTATCAAGCTATAAGGAAATGGTTCAAAAGAACAAATCAAGTAATCATTCCCTTACATCCTTAAAAATAAAAGCTCAAAAACTTACAAAAAAGGAAAGATGGCCGAACTTAAAGGAAAGAAAAGGAAAGAAATCGAAACCACCGGCAAGGAAAGGAAGAAACCAAAAACATCTTTTACTCAACAACCAAGATCAAGCTTTAGAGGTTACCAAAGTGATAAATATCATCATAGAATCCTCATCATCAAGCTCTCATTTCCAAGTTCTCAAAGGCTCTTGGCTGAAAATAAAGAGGAAGAAAAGAAGTTCTAAAAAGATTCAAGAGAAATCATAAAGCACATTACTAAATAAGAATTTTAATGAATGAAACACTTAGAACAAAATCCCTACCAAGTGATTTGAGGTTGAGATGAGTGAAGGAGATGAAGAAGTTGAAGAAGAGGAACTCTTGAACTTGAGAGAAAAAGAAAAGCTCAAAGTGCCCTTGAAAACTCAAACTTAGCAAATGAACCAAAAGTGATTCAAATTCATTCAAGCATGCTATTTATAGAGAAGCAAAACATGGAGGGGCAAATGGAGGGTGCATTGGCCGTGTACCTCATGGGCCATGAGGTGAAAGATTGTGTTCTTAAAGCATGGTGAGGTATGGCTTAAGGTAAGGTGAGGTATGGCTCAAAGCATGGTTCAAGGCATGGTCCTTTGAGTGTTTGAAATTTCAAACATGTGATGGAAATGGTGGGAGAGGTTGTAACATCCTAATTTTTAACCTAAAACTCTAGAACATATTTAAGTTAATCATTAGTCTATTACGTCATAGTTTCCTTTTTGCTTTAAAATACTTAGCGGAAAATACTGGTAATTTTTTTTTTGAATTATAAAAGCAAAGTGAGAGTCGCGCGACACGATAATCAATGAAGCACATAAGGAAATAAAGCAAGCATCTCATAAATATCATAACATAAAGCAAGTAAAGGCACATCACGATAAAACTGAACTGCATATTTATATAATATGATATGCCCACTCATGGAGAGTGGGATAATATGATATGCCCACTCATGGAGAGTGGGACTTAGTTTAGTACAATAAGAAACGAATACATCTAAAAAGAAAATACAAAGGAAAGTGCGACGGAAAACATAAAAGCAAGCTCCCCTACCCAAGTGCAACTAAAGGGATAACCTCTAAATAAAAGAAGGTTTATCCTCATCTAAGTGATGTGTGCACTACCCCGGGTACTCCATCGATCATCTGCTACCTCCTACTGACGTCCATCCCACGAACGAGGCACATACCCGGCAAACTGGGCGAGCCCCTCCGGCGTGTAAAGGCGAAGCGGGGATTGGGAGTGACCCCCACGATGTGGCCGCATCTCTGGTCATCGTGCTAGCCGAGGCTGAGTCACGGTGTCCTCACTGCCCTTTCTCATCAGTGGTGGAGTGGGGGCAGAGCTCTAACTGTACAGATGGGTAAGCGGGTCCTCCGACGGGTCGGTCTCCTAGAAGTATGTCCGGGGTACATAGTCGGGGTAGTCGCGCATGGCTGAAGTGGCGGTGTGCATACGGAGCACTTTCTCGTTGTGCATATGTGCGCTTAAAAACCCACTCATCGTCGTCGTAGGGTACTGTTGGGGAGAAGCAATGGGTATGCACAGGGTGGGCGAAGGGTCGTCCAATGAACATGAAGACACAAACCGTGCACTGACCCTCAAAATGGTATGATCCATGCTTCGAATCATAGTGCACCTCCCACGTCGGGGTATCCACAAAAACCACGAACGTCGCCATCTGAAGACATGACGAAAGGAAAAGATAGAGGGAGTGAGAATCTTGCTAAAGAATCTCAGTAGGGCCTCCTACTACTTAAGTGTCATCATCTACGTTCTCAGGAACCTTGGGTTTAGTATACAAAATAAGTGATCATGCATTAAGTTCATTTTTAAGCTTTTAAAACATAGTTAGCCAAGGTCCATTCATTTTAGTATGATTCTTAATGTCATGGATGCAACATAGTAAAGAATGTATGCATGGATCTACTTAATGCAAGAATAATAATCATAACATTAAGAACATCATAACAATGGCATAAAGTGGCAACTGAAATCTCATATGGGAAAACTTTGTGACATAATCATCATGCTTTACTTCCTCATGGGGCCACCCTAAAAGACATTCGTTTCTGGGGGTGCTCGTCCGAACCGGTGTCACCTAGAATGTGTCATATCTCTAGGTTATGAGCTCATACCTAACTAGTCGTCACTAGTTCTTACTTATCAATCCCGATAAGCGTATCATAATTATAGTCCAGACTAACTAGTACGGGTTAGGGGGCATTTCTTGGGGGTGCTCAGCCGAACTGGTGTCACCCAAGAATACATCTTGGTACCGATGTCACATGAGTTCTTTGGAGGTGCTCGTTCGAACCGGTGTCATCCAAGAACCCATCTTAGTACCTCATATCTTATAAAGAAAATCTCATAGGTTTTTCAAAAACTTTCTAAGTCCCCAAATTTGTCAGAAATTTGGCAGCGCAACAGCAGCACGCCGAATTTCTTCCAAATTTACTTTATGCCACATAAACAGATAGAACATGCATCCTCAATCATAAATTCATACGTTGATATAATCATTCTGAAATAGAACATACTTTCACATGTAACATTGAAACTCATTATGCTCTTAATCCCACAGTATCTTATGCTTTGACCCTTACGGCCCTTAAACTTGAGATGTAATTATTCTATCATTCTCTATCAACCTCTTATGCACCTAAGGATTTTCTTCTAATAAATCTTACTATCATTTATGTTCTTTAATAAATCTGGGCAGCACCATACCCCAAGGGCAGAGTTATATATATCTATGACTACGAGGTTCTAGAACTTACGTTTTAGACCCTTTCTCAGTTCTGTCTTCGCCTAAGGCGCTATAAATTAAATCTAAACTAATTATGAGACATTCTTATGCCTAAGAACTAATTATAAACCATGTTTGCCATATTATGAGGTTGCTGGAAAGAATCCAGAAATTAAATATTCTAGAAGTTCTAGGATTGCACTTTTATGGTTTTCTAGTTACTAGTTTCTCTATGGGTGCTAAAATTCAATCTTACTACAAATGTAACCAAATTTTTCATGATTAATCAATCCTAAACTGATTGTTATCATACTAAAACAGTTTTGGCATTGGTTAGGATTGAAGGGGTTAAACACATGTTAAATTCCAACTTTATGATTTTTCTATGAAGCTAGTTTCTCTCCTAACATGCATAGAAGTGTTCCCACCTCATCATATATCATTTTCACACATTCTAACACATCAAAACATCATCATACAACAACAAATATGTCAAGGTAGAATCAAATTGTTCAAGTCCAAAAAGACACATAATTTGACGTTTCTAAAACATATAAGTTGCTAGTTTCCCTTGGAATCATTTTAGGACTTCTAAGACTCTTTGCAAACCATTTTATTTTATCAAGAGACTAAAAACAACCTTAGGTTAGTAACCAATTTAATTCTTCTTTAGAAGAGGAATAAAATCATAAATCTTGTTGGTCTTAACTTTATAAAACTCATCAAGCTTAAAGAAAATCCTAGGACATAGGTTGTTGGCCCTTGTAACTAGATGAAACTTATTCCAAGCTCATCATTTTTACTTGGCCGAAATTATACATTCAAAGAATGCTTCCATATTAAAATTTAACTTGAGATAAAATTGGCAAGTCTTTGAGCTCTAAGGTCTTTAAGTGATGACAAAACGTAAACATGCTATGCACTTCATTTTTATCCTTTATTACAAAGTAAAATGAGAACTTTAAAGTAAATATGCAAGTCTTGGAAATAAATATTAGAGGCTTGAAATTTAATTATGCAAGACTTGAAGTATATATGCAAGGCTTGAAGGTAAATATGTAATGCAAGTTCATTTCTTTATTTTAGCGCGCTAGGCCCAGCAACAATCGACTTTAAGGCCGAAATAGAAAGGCTTTGAGAATTAATTAGGTGATAATGTAAGTCTTGTTTTAATCTTTGAGTCGTTAGGTGATGACTTGAAAATAAAGATGCAAAGCAAGAATATAAACATGAGTGCAACCTTAAAGTAAATATGCAAGTTCATTTATATCTTATTAGAGCTCATTCAAGACTTTAGAGGAACTTAAACCTTAACCCAAACTTATCATGACAAGATAAAGTGAGGTCTAGAGTTCTTAGAACTCAAAATAACATTCCTTAAAAATATAACCATAAATGAACTTTATAACATCTTTATGAAAACTTAAGCTTTAGAGATTTCTTTGTGGTGAACATAAAGTTACCAACTAGAACTCTCATCATCAAGCTATCATGTTGGACCATCCAAGTTGGTTGGCTGAAATTTTAGAGAAAAAGGAAAGGAAAGAAACTGAAACTTAAGAGCAAGAAAGAACCATTTTGAAACTCTAGAGACCATGATCTTGATGATGTATTAACATTGACACCATGGATCCTCATCATTGAGTTCATGTAACCATTTTAAATCATAATCAAAGTTAAAGATTTCAAGGTTCAAGAAAGAAAGAACTATAAACACTTTTAACTCAAGAACAAAGATCAGGCTTTAGAGGTTGTTCAAGTGATGAACATCATTATGAAACCCTCATTATCAAACTTTCATTCCTTTGTTTTCAAAGGCTCATGGCCGAAAATGAAGAAGGAAGAGAAGAAGAAAAGAAGTTCCAAAAAGATTCAAGAGAAACCATGCACACATAACTAGATTAAGAACTTAAATGAAAGAAACACTTGAAAGAAAACCCCTACCAAGTGATTGGAGGTTGAGATGAGTGAAGAGGATGAAGAACTTGAAGAACTTGAACACTTGAACTTTGAGAGAAAAAAGAAAACTTTGAAGTGCTTCTTTGAAAACTTACACTTAGAAATGAACCCAAAATGATGCAAGTTCACCCAAGCATGCTATTTATAGAGAAATGAAACCAAATGAGAGGTGTAAATGGAAGGGAATGGCTTCGACCATTACAGCCACAAGGAGGAGAAAAATATCTTCTCCAAGGCATGGTTCAAGGCATGATGGAAAGCATGGCTAGGTATGGGTTCAAGTATGGGTGCAAGTATAGGTCAAGCATGGTTCTTTGAGTGAGAAACAAATCAACATGTGATGCAAATGGGGGAGAGGTGGCCGAAAATGCATCAGCCATGGGGGAGGATTTCTTGCATTTTAATTGTGGTTTAGAGTTGTGTTTAGGTGTATCTTTGATTAGGATTAAGATTAGGAATTTGTAAGAAAGTGTTTAGGTGAGAAAATGGGTAATCAAGGTTGTCAAGACATGTTTAAGGAGTGCTCTTGTATCATTAGTGAGTTATAAATTCATTTTAGTTCATAAACAATTCTAGACACAATTCCATGATTTAAAGAATTAGAAAGAGAAAATACTATTCAAGATTTCAAGATTGGAATCTTGAGTTTTAAAAAGAGATTTAAGTTAATCTAAGCAATGTTAGGTTCTAATTAATTTTAATAGCTTATTTTGACTCTAGATCAATTATGGAAATTAATTAATCTTCGATTAGAGCCTAATATTGCTTAGGTTTGCTTAATTACGTCATTAAGCTCAAAAACACTATTCTAGGGGCAAAACCGTAATTTTGTACAAAACTGCCCGGGGCCACTGGGACTTAAACAGACGTTTTTAAACATGTAAAAACATTGTTTTAGACCTTCAGAGAAAGTTTCGGGCTCAAACAGCACCTTTACCCGTGTAGAAATGCTATAGGGGTATTTTAGTCATTTTGACCTAAAACTGCAGAAAATGAAATTTTTACCTCCGAAACCATTCATAGGCCATCCAATCCCCTTCAAACATTGAGTTAGCCCTTCAAGGACTGCCGGGCTGACCATCCTGGAATTCTGGGCAGAAAATGACCTCATGGACATTTTGGTCATTTTCCTCTCAGACAGAAAAATCGGGGCGTTACATTACTCCCCTTCTTAAAAAGAATTTCGTCCTTGAAATTTGTTACCTTAGAACAGCTCTGGATATTTCGTGTTCATCTCTGATTCTAGCTCCCATGTGAATTCTTCGGCCTTGTCCCGTCCCCATGCTATTTTCACCAAATGAACAAACTTATTCCTCAGTTGCTTGACTCCGCGATCCACGATTATCGTCGGTAGTAGATTGAAAGTTAGGTCCTCCCTTGACTGTACATGCTCTGGCTCTAGGACATGGCTAGGGTCGGACTCATACTTCCTTAACTAGGAGACGTGAAAGACGTCATGAAGATTGGAAAGGTTGGGGGGGTAAGGCTATTTTGTAGGCTACTAGCCCTACTTTCTGAAGGATCTCAAAGGGACCAAGGAATCGGGGGCTTAACATTTTAACCTTCATAGCCCTTCCTATGCCTGTAGTGGGGGTGATCCTAAGGAACACATGTTCTCCCTCATTGAATTCCGACAGCTTGCGCCGCCTATCCGCATAGCTCTTTTGTCTACTTTGAGCTGTAAACATCCTATCCCAGATCCTCTTGATTTGCTCCATTGTTTCCCTCACTATATCAGGCCCTAACATGCTCTGCTCTCTGGGCTCATACCAACATAGAGGGGATTGACATTTTCGTCCATATAGGGCTTCGTAGGGTGCCATGCCGATGCTTGCATGATAACTGTTGTTATACGCAAACTCTATCAGTGGCAGGTACTTGTCCCAACTTCCCCTTTGGTCTAGAACACAGGCCCTCAATATGTCTTCCAGGGTTTGGATCATTCTTTCTAATTGTCCGTCTGTTTGTGGGTGGTAAGCTGTGCTCAAATACAACTTCAAACCAAATGTCTTTTGAAAGGCTCCCAAAAAACGTGATGTAAACCGCGGATCTCTATCCGAGATTATCGTCGACGGTACTCCATGTAACCTTATGATCTCTTGGATGTACAGCTGTGCCAATCTGTCCAAAAAGTATGTCACTCTAATAGGCAGAAAGTGAGCCGACTTAGTTAGTCGATCCACTATCACCCATATTGCATCATGGCCAGCTTGGGTCTTCGGCAATCCCGTCACAAAATCCATAAATATGCATTCCCACTTCTACTCGGGGATTGACAGGGGTTGCAGCAAACCTGACAGCTTTTGGTGCTTGATCTTGCAGCAAACCTGACAGCTTTTGGTGCTCGATCTACACCTTCTGACACACCAAGCACTTAATAACCCAGGCGACCACATCCCTTTTCAATCCGGGCCACCAGAATATCTTTTTTAAATCTTGGTACATCTTGGTAACACTCGGATGAATGGTGAAAAGGCTTTTGTGGGCCTCCTCCAAGATCTTCTCTCGAAGGTGTGGGGCATGCAGATTCTTCCTTCAAACCTCCATACCCAATCAGAACCTTGTTCGAAACCTTTTAGCTTTCCTGCCTTAACCGCCTCTATGGTTTCCCTAAATTGCTCACTTTCCCGTTGTGCTAGCATGACTCTCTATTTAAACCCACTTGTCACGCTAAGATAACACATCTTCATGCCCTCGTTGGTCATAGATATCCCTAGATTCATATCTCTAAACTTCTCTATTAGCTCAACTTCCTTGACCATCATGTGAGATAGGTGCAATGATTTTCAGCTCAAGGCATCGGCGACTACATTAGCCTTGCCGGGGTGGTAACTTAAACCGAAATCATAGTCTTTAAGGAACTCCATCCACCTCCTTTGCCTCATGTTTAGCTCCTTTTGATCAAAGAGATAGTTGAGACTTTTGTGATTAGAGAAAACTTCAAACCTTACACCATATAAATGGTGCCTCCATATCTTCAAGGCGAACACTACGGCTGCTAACTCCAAGTCATGGGTAGGGTAGTTTGCTTCGTTCGGCTTGAGTTGCCTTGACGCATAGGCTACCACTTGCCTATTTTGCATCAACACACAGCCTAAACCCTTACCTGAGGCATCGCAATATACCTCGATGGGTACATTGGGGCTAGGTAAAACCAAAACTGGGGTTGTGGTCAGCTTTTCTTTAAGCTCTTGGAAGCTCTTCTCACACTCGGGATTCCATACGAAGGAGGTGTTCTTCCTAGTTAGCTTGGTCAAGGGTAGGGCAATTTGAGAGAAACCTTTGATAAACCTACAGTAGTAGCCTGCTAGACCCAAAAAGCTCCGTATTTCCGTTACGATGGTCAATCTATCCTAATTCATTATGGCTTCTACCTTACTAGGATCTATGGCTATACCTCCTTTTGACACGACGTGCCCTAAAAACTTAACCTCCTCCAACCAAAATTCACACTTAGAGAGCTTTGCATACAGCTTTTTCTCCTTCAAGATCTCCAAAACTACCCTTAAGTGATGCTCATGCTTCTCGTGGGTCTTCGAATAGATAAGTATATCATCTATGAAAACGACCACGAACTGATCTAAATAGGGTCTAAAGATCCTATTCATGTAGTCCATAAATATCGCAGGAGCATTTGTCAACCCAAAAGACATCACCGTGAACTCAAAGTGTCCTTACCGAGTTCTAAAGGCGGTCTTTGTTATATCTTGGTCTCTCACCCTAATTTGGTGGTATCCTGACCTTAGATCAATCTTGGAAAATACCACCGCTCCTCTCAATTGGTCCATAAGATCATCTATCCTAGGCAAAGGGTACTTGTTTTTCCACTGTTACATGATTCAATTGCCTATAGTCTATGCACAACCTCATGCTCCCGTCCTTTTTCTTAGCAAACAAAACCGGGGCTTCCTAAGGTGAGGCACTAGGTCTAATGAAACTCTTCTCCTAAAGCTCCTCAAGCTGGGTTTTCAACTCGGCCAACTCTAAGGGTGACATCCGATAAGGGGCTATAGAGATTGGTCCCGCTCTAGGAACCAACTCAATAGAGAACTCTACTTCTTTCTCGGGAGGAAACTTAGGTATCTCTTCTGGAAATACCTCGAGATAGTCTCTTACTACCGGCATATTTTCTAGGTTTTGCTCAAAGTCTGCCTCACTAGCGGCTAGGAGAACATATCCCTTAGTCCTTTGCCCAGTATAGTTGACCTCTACGGCATTAAGGTAAAGTTTTAAGGTTTGACTAGTTTCACTAGGGGAGAAGGAAAAATAACTGTTTTGGTATCACAATCTAACAATACACGGTTGGCGTGAAGCCAATCCATGCCAAGGACTACACTTATACCTTTCATGGGTAAGCAAATTAAATCTATGACAAAGGATCTATTTTCTGCAGTGAGATGGCAATTTAAGCAACAAAAACAAGTATTTATAGGGCGATTTGTGGAGGTAGAAACAATAAGATCAAAAGGAAGTTTGGAAGTCTTTAAGTTTAGAGAGTCGACACTAGCATACGAAATGAAGGAATGCGTTGCACTAGAGTCATAAAGTATAGTTAAGGTCCTACCATCTATTTCGCACTTATCTTCTATGAGGCCATTGGATTTTTCCACTTCGTTTGCATTGAGGGTGAAGACCTTCCCTTGGTGTTGTGGCCTGAGGTTCTGGTTCGTTGGCTTCCCTTTAGTGCATCTGTTGGCATAGTGGCTAAGCTTTCTGCACTTGAAACAAATGTTCTGCCCAGCCAGGCAGAGACGATTGCAGTGGTTTTTCCCACACTGGGGACACACTATAGCTAGTGCGGGTCTGGCAAAGGTGGCGAGGGCTCCTTAGGGTGTCTTGTTCTTGGTCCCGCTGGGCCCTCCTTGTTGATTGTTGTTCCGGGGGCCGCCCGACCCTCCTTGTCAGTTATTGTTGTTGTTGTTGTTTTTTCGGTGGTTGTTGTACTGGAATGATGGTCTGTAGTGTTGCTTGGATTGTGGATGGAGGGGGGTTTTTTGTTGTTGTTGATGCGGCTTGAATTGGTTGGTGTGGCAGGGGTTGTAGTGAGCTCGTGACTGGTTTTATTATTGTGGCTTGAACCCTGGGGGCTTGCGGTCCTAACCCCTTGGTCCGTTCTGTTCTTGCAGCGTCGATTTTCTTCTGTCATTTCCCCATGATCCGGTACTTGTTGACTAGGGTAGGGAAATCCCTGATCCCCATGTGTGCCGTGTATAGTTTAACTCTGCTTTGTCGGTCCAAACCGTGCATTTCTGATGCACTTCCACACTTCGTCGGGGTTCCCTTGAAACACCCGCGAGAACTTGATGAGCTCCTCAAACTTCGCCGTGTACTTGGCGACAGTAGACCCTCCTTGAGTCAGTTGCATAAACTCAATGTCCTTTGCATTCCTTACTGACTCTGGAAAGTACTTCTCGTAAAAGTAGGTCTTGAACAGCTCCCAGTTGATAGCAATACCAGAAGCTTCCAGCAGTCTTCGAGTGCTAGTCCACCAAAACTCGGCGTCCGATTCCATCATATAGGTAGCGAACGTGACCTTTTGCTCCTCTGAGCAAGCGACCACAGAGTAGATTTTCTCCAGGTTCTTGATCCACTCATCGGCTTTGTCGGGATCCATGGCTCCTCTAAAGGCCGTGGGTTTGCCTTGCGAAATTCATCGAACCTTGCTTGCTCGATCATTTCAGCAGTAGAGGGAGCACGTCCGGTGTCCCCTTGTTGGTTCATCCTTTCGAACATCCGCTCCATGGCTCTCGCCATATCATGGACAGTAGCAGCAGTTGCATCCTCCTGGTTACCCTCAGTCGGGGTCCTATTTTGTCGTCTGGGTGCCATTGGTTCCTAAACACATAAGACAATAACCACTGAGTTGATCAGGCTCAACGTTTCATGTGAAATGAGCTAGTTACCATGGCACTTACAAACAAATAGGGGTCATGCATTTCTAACCTATAGTTTGTCTCTAGCAAGCCATACACATGACATGTCTACCGCAGTATGCTCCAAAAGCATAGTCAGTCCAATCCTTAGGCTCCATGAGAATCGAACTGCTCTGATACCATAATGTAATATCCTAATTTTTAACCCAATACTCTAGAACATATTTAGGTTAATCATTAGTCTATTACGTCATAGTTTCCTTTTTGCTTTAAAATACTTAGCAGAAAATACTGGTAAATTTTTTTTTTGAATTATAAAAGCAAAGTGAGAGCCGCGCGACACGATAAGCAATGAAGCACGTAAGGAAATAAAGCAAGCATCTCATAAACATCTTAACATAAAGCAAGTAAAGGCACATCACGACAAAACTGAACTGTATATTTATATAATATGATATGCCCACTCATGGAGAGTGGGACTTAGTTTAGTACAACAAGAAATGAATACATCTAAAAAGAAAAGACAAAGGAAAGTACGACGGAAAACATAAAAGCAAGCTCCCCTACCTAAGTGTAACTAAAGGGATAACCTCTAAACAAAAGAAGGTTTATCCTCATCTAAGTGGTGTGTGCACTACCCCGGGTACTCCATCGGTCATCCGCTACCTCTTACTGACGTCCATCCCATGAGCGAGGCACATACCCGGCAAACTGGGCGAGCCCTTCCGGCGTGTAAAGGCAAAGCGGGATCGGGAGTGACCCCCACGTCGTGGCCGCATATCCAGTTGTCGTGCTAGCTGAGGTTGAGTCACGGTGTCCTCACTGCCCTCTCTCATCAGTGGTGGAGTGGGGGCAGAGCTTTCGCTGTAGAGATGGGTAGGTGGATCCTCCGACGGGTCGGTCTCCAAGAAGTATGTCCGGGGTACATAGTCAGGGTAGTCGCGCATGGCTGAAGCGGTGGTATGCATGCGGAGCACTCTCTCGTTGTGCGTATGTGCGCGCTCAAAAACCCGCTCATCGTCACCGTAGGGTGCTATTGGGGAGAAGCGATAGGTATGCACAGGGTGGGCGAAGGGTCGTCCAATGAACATGAAGACACGAACCGAGCACTGACCCTCAAAATGGTATGATCCGTGCTCCAGATCATAGTGCACCTCCCACGTCGAGGTGTCCACAAAAACCACGAACGTCGTCATCTGAAGATATGACGGAAGGAAAAGATAGAGGGAGTGAGAATCTTGCTAAAGAATCTCAGTAGGGCCTCCTACTACCTAAGTGTCATCATCTACATCCTCAGGAACCTTGGGTTTAGTGTACAAAATAAGTGATCATGCATTAAGTTCATTTTTAAGCTTTTAAAACATAGTTAGCCAAGGTCCGTTCATTTTAGTATGATTCTTAATGTCATGGATGCAACATAGTAAAAAATGTATACATGGCTCTACTTAATGCAGGAATAATAATCATAACATTAAGAACATCATAACAGTGGCATAAAGTGGCAATTGAAATCTCATATGGGAAAACTTTGTGACATAATCATCATACTTTACTTCCTCATGGGGCCACCCTAAAAGACATTCGTTTCTGGGGGTGCTTGGCCGAACCGGTGTCACCCAGAACGTGTCACATCTCTAGGTTATGAGCTCATACCTAACTAGTCGTCACTAGTTCTTACTTATCAATCCCGATAAGCGTATCATAATCATAATCTTGACTATCTAGTACGGGCGAGGGGGCATTTCTTGGGGGTGCTCGGCCGAACCGGTGTCACCCAAGAATACATCTTGGTACCGATGTCACATGAGTTCTTTAGAGGTGCTCGACCGAACCGGTGTCATCCAAGAACCCATCTTAGTACCTCATATCTTATAAAGAAAATCTCATAGGTTTTTCAAAAACTTTCTAAGTCCTCAAATTTGTCAGAAATTTAGCGCAATGAGACGCCTTGATTTCTTCCAAATTTACTTTATGCCACATAAACAAATAAAACATGCATCCTAAATCATAATTCCATACGTTTACATAATCATTCTCTAATAAAACATACGTTCTCATGTAACATTGAAACTCATTATGCTTTTGATCCTGCGGTGTCTTACGCTTTGACCCTTACGAGCCTTAAACTTGAGATGTAATTATTCTATCATTCTCTAACAACCTCTTATGCACCTAAGGATTTTCTTCTAATAAATCTTACTATCATTTATGTTCTTTAATAAATCTGGACAGCACCATACCCCAAGGGTAGAGTTATATATCTATGATTACGGGGTTCTAGAACTTACGTTTTAGACCCTTTCTCGGTTCCGTCTTCGCCTAAGGCGCTATAAATTAAATCCAAACCAATTATGAGGCACTCCTATGCCTAAGAACTAATTATAAACCATGTTTACCATATTATGAGGTTGCTGGACAGAAACCAGAAATTAAGTGTTCTAGGAGTTCTAGGATTGCACTTTTACGATTTTCTAGTTACTAGTTTTTCTATAGGTGCTAAAATTCAATCCTACTTCAAATGTAACCAAATTTTTCATGATTAATCCATCCTAAACTGATTGTTATCATACTAAAACAGTTTTGAATTGGTTAGGATTGAAGGGGTTAAACTCACGCTAAATTACAACTTTTACGATTTTTCTATGAAGCTAGTTTCTCTCCTAACATGCATAGAAATGTTCCCACCTCATCATATATCATTTTCACACATTCTAACATATCAAAACATCATCATACAGCAACAAACACATCAAGGCAGAACCGAATTGTGCAAGTCCAAAAAGACACATAATTTGACATTTCTAAAGCATATAAGTTGCTAGTTTCCCTTGGAATCATTTTAGGACTTCTAAAACTCTTTGCAAAACATTTTATTTTATCAAGAGGTTAGAAACAACCTTAGGTCAGTAACCAATTTAATTATTTTTTTTAAGAGGATTAAAATCATAAATCTTGTTGGTCATAACTTTATAAAATTCATCAAGCTTAAAGAAAATCCTAGGACATAGGTTGTTGGCCCTTGTAACTAGATGGAACTTATTCCAAGCTCATCATTATTACTTGGCCGAAATTATACATTCAAAGAATGCTTCCATATTAAACTTTAACTTGAGATAAAATGGGCAAGTCTTTGAGCTCTAAGGTCTTTAAGTGATGACAAAACGTAAACATGCTATGCACTTCATTTTTATCCTTCATTACAAAGTAGTGAACATAAAGTTACCAACTAGAACTCTCATCATCAAGCTATCATGTTGGACCACCCAAGTTGGTTGGCCAAAATTTTAGAGAAAAAGAAAGGAAAGAAACCGAAACTTAAGAGCAAGAAAGAACCATTTTGAAACTCTAGAGACCATGATCTTGATGATGTATTAACATTGACACCATGGGTCCTCATCATTGAGTGCATGTAACCATTTTAAATCATAATCAAAGTTAAAGATTTCAAGGTTCAAGAAAGAAAGAACTATAAACACTTTTAACTCAAGAACAAAGACCAAGCTTTAGAGGTTATTCAAGTGATGAACATTATCATGAAACCCTCATCATCAAGCTCTCATTCCTTTGTTTTCAAAGGCTCATGGCTGAAAATGAAGAAGGAAGAGAAGAAGAAAAGAAGTTCCAAAAAGATTCAAGAGAAACCATGAACACATAACTAGAGTAAGAACTTAAGTGAAAGAAACACTTGAAAGAAAATCCCTACCAAGTGATTGGAGGTTGAGATGAGTGAAGAGGATGAGGAACTTGAAGAACTTGGGCAGTTGAACTTTGAGAGAAAAAGAAAACTTTGAAGTGCTTCTTTGAAAACTTACACTTAGCAAATGAACCCAAAATAATACAAGTTCACCCAAGCATGCTATTTATAGAGAAATGAAACAAAATGAGAGGTGTAAATGGGAGGGAATGGCTTCGGCCATTACAACCACAATGAGGAGAAAAATATCTTCTCCAAGGCATGGTTCAAGGCATGGTGGAAAGCATGGCTACGTATGGGTTCAAGTATGGGTCAAGCATGGTTCTTTGAGTGAGAAACAAATCAACATGTGATGCAAATGGGGGAGAGGTGGCCAAAAATGCATCAGCCATGGGGGAGGATTTCTTGTGTAACGCCCCGTTTTTCTCTAAACTTTTAAATAACCAAAATGCCCCTGAGGTCATTTTTACCCGAAACACGAGGACGGCCGGCTTTGGCCATCCTCATAGGGTTCATATGTTATATGAAGGGGATTGTATGATTGTGAATGTCCAACGGAGCAGAAAAACCTCATTTCTGAGATTTCTGTGCACAAATGACCAAAATACCTCTAACTTAATTTAAGGCCGTTTTAAGTTTCGACTTCGATCCGGACTCGTCCCGGAGATCAAAAATGATGTTTTAAGGCATGAACCATGTTGGTCTAAGTCCCGGAGGTCCCGGGCAACTTTTGGTAAAAATTACGATTTTACCCCTACTTAGTGCATTTTAAGCCTAACGAGTTATTTAACTCAAACTTAAGCAATATTAGACTCTAATGAAAGGTTAATTAATTTTCTTAATTAATCTAAAGCTAAAATAATTATTTAAGGTTAATTAGAACCTAAAATTGCTTAGGGAAATTTGCAACTCAATTCTAATTCTTTCCTTTCTTTAAAGAAAAAATAACTATAAATAGTATTTTCACTATTCACATTTCCTTTCAATGCTTTCTCTTCCAAGAAAAGTTGTCATACATCAATCAAGGTTTTCAATTCATTTCTAAATTAAAAATATTTATGTCATTCAAATTCAAAAAGAATGAATTGTTTTTGTGGTCATTCAAGCTTTCAATCAAGCTTTCAATCAAACTTTTCAAGACACTATGTCTTACACCACCTTACCTATGCTTTGGAAATTCAAAATTAGAAAATATTTTCTTCTTTTTTTGACATGGAAGGCATGGTTTTTTCCATTCCTTTACAGCCCAAAATTTTATGATTTTATTCATTTAAAAGGTTTGGAAATAAGCTACATTGTTAGCCATACCTTAGGACATGCATAGCTAGACTTTTACCATGCTTTGAATGACTAACACCATGCTTTGAACAAAGATATTTCCTCTCCCATGTGGCTGTAAAGTGGCCGAATTCTTTCCCCCCAAAAGGCCACCATCATTTTACTTCTCTATAAATAGGTAGCTTAGGGAACTTGAAGCACCTTTGTTCATTTTACTAAAGCTTAGAGTTTAGAGCACTTTGAGGTTTTCTCTCAATCTTCCAAGAGTTCTTCAAGCTCAAGTTCTTCCTCTTCTTTTCAAAAACCACAAGGTAGGGAACCTTTCTCAATATGTTTTTCATTTCTATGTTGAATCTTGTTGGGAAATGATGAAAAGTGGAACCTCCATGTTGCTTCTTCATTTTTCGGTTTCTTCTTTTTCTTTTCCTTTCATTTTCGGCCTCAAGGCCTTGAACATGATGGCTTGATGATGAGTGCTCTCTAGGGGTGACCATGAGTTCATCTTAAAGTGAGGCCTCTAAAGCTTGAACCTTTCTTAAGAAAAAGTTCCATTCTTTCTCTTTTTTCTTTCTTTTTCGGCCTCAAGGCCAAGATGAGGAGAGCTTGATGATGAGTGCTCTCTTGAGATGACCATGTGTTCATCCCAACATGAGACCTCTAAAGCTTGAATCTTGTTTGAGAAAAGTTTCATCTTTTTCAAGTTTTGGTTAAGACAAGGTTATGTTTTTCATGAAACCTTTTTGGCACTTTTGTTTCCTTGATGTTTCGTGTAACACCCTAGTAATTAACCAAATACACCTAGGTTGAATCTGATTAATGACTAGACTTTACTCCTTGCTTTGGTTCTTTCTTCATAATTTGAAAATACTTAGTGAAATTACGAGCCATTTTTTTAAAAACATAATTGAAAACGTGAGCCGAGTACAACGTGAACGAGTAAGCGGAGTATAATAAGACGTTTAAGAATATATCACATCATATCACTTTGGCTCCATCATATAACATCCATAAGCACATTATAACATATATTTACATACAATAACCTCACTCAAAGGGTCGGTTATGATCATATATCATTGTCTTATGCAAACCCATAAAAGAAAATATACATAAGGAAATACATGCCCCTAAACTAGATAATTCCATAAGCCGGGGAGGTTATCCTAAAACTAGGGTGCATGAACACACATAAATCTACTAAGAACCTTCTATGGCCACTATCCTGGAAATGGGGGAATAAATCCGATCCACTGATGAGCTCCCTCGGGAGGGGACACACGAGATGCACCAGGCTGGGGTCGCATGGATGACCTTCTCGCTAACCTCGGCTGAACAACTATTTCCTCACTACCCTCTCTTACACGTGTGGGAGTAGGAGCAGAGCTCTCAGAATATACATAAGTAGGAGTGTCCTCTAAAGGATCAGTTTCAGAATATCTCGTCTCGGGAACATACTCTGGAAATCCATGGACAGCAGATGAAGCGGGATAAGAATGTAACATCCTTTCATCAAGTGGACGTGCATGTTTGAAAACCATTTCATCGCCATAGGGAGAAGTAGGAGAAAATCGATAACTAGGGACAGGATGTGCAAATGGACGACCTATGTAAATAAAAACGAATCAAGCACACCTCCCTTCAAAATGATACGAAGCGATGCAATCTTTGGATCATAGTGGAATTCCTAAGTAGGGGTATCAACGAACAGGACGAATGTCGCCATTTGAATCTGGAGATAATGACGGAAATAAAGAAAAGGGAGTGAGAATCTTGCTAAAGAATTCTCAGTAGGGTACCTCCTTCTACAGTGTCATCATCAAAGTCCCCAGGAACCTCGGAATTATTCTAAAATAGTGAGCATACAAAGATTCATTTTAAGTTCGGACAAATACTTAACCGAGGTTCGTCAATTTTTAATCATGCGTCTTATAATGCATCATAATCTTAACATGTCATATTTACAATGAACTTTCCCTTTATCATTACATCATATTCGTCATCATCATTATCAAAATGACATGCATAAAAGAATGTCATATAATATTAGCTACACATGGACACAATGCACATATTTCATTTCTGTAGTGCCTTAGGTGACTTAAAATCTTATCATTATCATTATTTTCCTTGGGCCACCCTATACTCCATCCTTTTGGGAGTAATTTAGGTTATGAGCTCATACTTTACTAGTCGTCACTAGCATATACTTATCCCTTTTGATAAGCTAAAGTCCCGACTCTACCCTTTTGAGAGAACGGGTTAGCGGGCTAAAATTGTAACACCCCGATTTTTCTGTCCGAGGGAAATGACTAAAATGCCCCTGAGGTCATTTCCTGACCCGAGTTCAAAGGTAACCAACTCGGTCGTCCTCGAAGGGTCAACTCAATGCTTGAGGGGGGATTGAATGGCCTTTGAATGCTTCCGGAAGCGAAAATCTCGTTTTCTGCAGTTTCGGGTCAAAATGATCAAAATACCCCTATAGCGTTTTACGCGGGTAAAGGTGCCGTTTGAGCCCGGAACTTTTCCCAGAGGTTTAAAAACATGTTTTCATGTGTCTAGAGGTCTCTGTTCAAGTCCCGGTGGCCCCGGGCAGTTTTAGTGCAAAATTATGATTTTGCCCCTAGAATAGTATTTTTGAGTTTAATGACGTAATTAAGCAAACCTAAGCAATATTAGGCTCTAAACGAAGATTAATTAATTTCCCTAATTAATCTAGAGTCAAAATAATTTATTAAAGTTAATTAGAACCTAAAATTCCTTAGATTAAACATTAAATCCCTTTTTAGAACTCAAGACTCCTAGTCTTGGAATCTTGAATAGTGTTTTCTCTCTCCAATTCCTTAAATCAAGGAAATGTGTCTAGAGTTGTTTAGACTCTAAATTGAGGATTTAACTCACTAATGGTGCAAGACCACTCCTTAATTATGTCTAGACCACCTTAATTACCCATTTACCTTACCTAAACACTTTCTTACAAATTCCTAATCTTAAGCATAATCAAAGATATACCTAAACACAACTCTAAACCACAATTAAAATGCAAAGAAACCTCCCCCATGGGCTGATGCATTTCGGCCACATCCTCCTCCTTTGACCACATATTAAATTGTTTTCTCACTCAAAGAACCATGCTTGAGGCCATACCTTGAACCATACCTTACCATACTTTGAGCCATACCTCACCATGCCTCAAGAACACATTATCTCACCTCATGGAACTCATGGGAAGCCCTCCAATCTGCACCCTCATGGTCGAAACCTCTTCACTCATTCACACCCTCCATTTGTTTCATTTATCTATAAATAGAATGCCTTGAGGAGCTTGCACCACTTTTAGATCATTTGCTAAGTTTAGGAACACTCAAAGCTTTTCTTTTTCTCAAAGTTCTTGTGTTCTTCAAGTTCTTCATCTTCTTCATCTTCTTCTTCCATCTTCAAGTTCATCACACCAAGTAGGGATTTTCTTTCATGTATTCTTTTCTTTAAAGTTCTTGTTTTAAGCTTGATGTTCATAGTTTCTCTTGGTTCCTTTTAGAACTTTTTTTCTTCTCTTTCTTCCTCTTTATGTTTCGGCCATGGGCCTTTGGGAGTGAAGGAATGAGGGCTTGATGATGAGAGTTTCATGATGATGTTCATCACTTGAAACAAACTCTAGAGCTTGATCTTTGTTCTTGAGCAAAAATATTTTTAGTTTTTCCTTTCTTGAACTCTTGAGAACTTTAACTTTGATGAGGTTTTAAAATGGCTCTATGAACTCAATGATGAGGACTCATGATGTTGATGTTAATATATCATCAAGATCATGAACTCTAGAGTTTTAAAATGTTCCTTTTTCTTCTTGAAGATTTCGGCCATTTCCTTAAATTTTTCTAAGCTTCATGGTTTGATTTCCTAAAAATATTATGTTAAGTTTTAAAGAACTCTAAGCTTGACTTTACCTTGTTTGGATGAGTTTGGGTTATGGTTTAAATTCCTTTAAAGTCTTGTTAAGAGCTCTAGAAAGATAAAATGAACTTGCATAATTTATTTTATGCTTGCATTCATATTTACATTCTTGCTACGCATCTTTGCTTTCTAGCTATCACCTAAGAACATAAAGATTAAAATGGAACTTGTATCATCACTTAATTTAATTCTCGAAGCCTTTCTATTTCGGCCTTAAAGTCGATTGTTGTTGGGCCTAGAGTACTAAAATAAAGAATTGAACTTGCATTATCACCTAATTAATTTCTCGAATGCCTTTCTATTTCGGCCTTAAAGTCGATTGTTGTTGGGCCAAGAGCACTAAAATGAAGAATTGAATCTTGCATATTTACTTTCAAGCTTGCACGTTTAAGTTTATGCCTTGCATATTTAAATTTAAGTCATCACATTACTTTGTAAGCAAGATTAAAAATGAAAAACATGAGCACGTTTAGTTTATGTCGAAACTTAAGAACCTAGAGCTCAAAGACTTGCCCATTTCATTCCAAGTTAAAGTTTAATGTGAAACCATTCTTTGAATGCATATTTTCGGCCAAAGTAGTGATGATGGACTCGCAATGAGTTTTCATCTAGGTACTAGGACCAATAGTCTATGTTTAAGTTTTCCTCAAAGCTTTACAAATCTTTATAAGGTTACGTCATCACAAGTTGTGATTTTATTATCTTTTAGGGGATGGAATATGTTTTGGTCAGTGACCTAAAGCTTCACTTAGCCTCTTGATGAATTAAAATGTTTTGCAAAGAGTTTTAGAAGTTCTAGATCGATTCCGAGAGAAACTAGTTAACTTATGTACCTAGAAATGTCAATTTAACTCTCTCATTTAAGCTAAATGTTTTGGGTTCTGATGTGATGAGTGTGATGCTGTATGATGATGTTTTGATGTGTTGGAATATGTGAAAATATCATGTAATGATGTAGAAGCGATCCTATGCACGATAGGTAAGAAACTAGCTAACTAGAAATACCGTAAAGCTAGAATTTAACATAGTTTTGACCTATTTGTTTATGGAACTAATCCAAACTGTTTTAATGGGAACATAATCAGACTTAGATTGTTTAGACATGAAACACTTGGTATCATTTGAATTAGAATTGAATTCTAGCACTTATGGGGAAACTAGCAACGAGAAAAACCGTAAAAATGCAAATGTAGAACTCTTAGAACATTTAATTTTCTGGATTCTGTCCAGCACCCTTACAACATGATAAACATGATTAATAATTAGTCCTTAAGCATAAGAATGCCTCATAATTGATTTAGATTTAATTCATAGCGCCTTAGGCGAAGACGGAACCAAGAAAGGGTTTAAAATGTAAGTTCTAGAACCCCGTGAACACAAGTTAGAGGATTTGCCCTATGCTATTCAGATTTAAGTATGAACATGAGGATTAGGAATGATGATTAACTATGAGCCCTTAGGTGCATAAAGTATGAGCGACGGATGTTAGAGAACTATATCTCATGATTAAGACCCGTAAGGGTCAAAGCATAAGCTACCGTAAGGATAAACGGTTGAAAGTTCTATGATGATGCATGTGTTATATAAATGATGATGATGTTATTCATATGAGGAATTCATGAGGATATATGTTAATGTGGCATAAAGCAAATTTGGAAGGAAATTCGGTGTAATGACCGTTGTCACTAATTTCCGACAAATTTGGGGACTTAAAGAGATTTTGAAAATTAAGGTACTAAGATGGGTTCTAGGATGACACCGGTTCGGCTGAGCACCTCCATAGAACTCATGTGACATCGGTACCATTTTACACTCTTAGGTGACACCGGTTCGGCCGAGCACCCCTAAGAGTTTTGCCCCATAACCCGTACTCAGATAGTTGGGATTTATGATTTATGATACGCTTATCGTTAAGTGGTAAGTAAGAACTAGTGACGACTAGTTAAGGTATGAGCTCATAACCTAGATGTATGACACGTTCTGGGTGACACCGGTTCGACCGAGCACCCCCAGTTCGATTGTCTTTTAGGGTGGCCCATGAGGAAGAGAAGTTTCATGATTATGATTATGTCACTAAGTTTTGTCCCATATGAATGTTACTATTGCCACTTTATGCCACCAAGTATGAAAATGCTTGATGTTATGTTTTATGTATGTGCATTAGGTAGTGCCATGCATACATTTTCTATTATGTTGCATTCATGACATTAAGATCATCCTAAAATGAATGGACCTTGGCTAAAATATATTTTAAAGTTTAAAATGAATTTAATACATGCTTAGTCATTTTGTATAAATAAACCCAAGGTTCCTGAGGACGTAGATGATGACACCTAGGTAGTAGGAGGCCTTACTGAGATTCTTTAGCAAGATTCTCACTCCCTCTATCTCTTTCTTTCCGTCACGTCTTCAGATGGCGACGTTCGTAGTGTTCGTGGACACGCCGACATGGGAGGTGCACCATGACCCAGACCATGGGTCATTCCATTTTGTGGGTCGATGCACAGTTAGAGTATTCATGTTCATGGGTCGACCTTTCACTCCCCCTGTACATTCCCATCGTTTCTCCCTCGTCTCACCTTTTGGCGATGACCTGGTGTTCGAGCGCACATGTCCCCAAGAGGAGAGGCTACGCCGTACCCCACCGTCCGCGTCTGCCGCTCAAGACTACCCCCAGTACGTGCCCCGTTGCCCGTCGTCTTTCTCGGAGATGAATCCTTCCGAGGATTCGGCCACCCAGGTACCCTCCAAGGGATCATCCCCCACCATACCCATGGACTTTGGAGAGGATAGCGAGCCCACCGTGACTCAGCCGAGGCGTGCACGACGACCGGAGATGCGGCCATATCGCGGGGATCCCGCTCGATCCCCGTTCCGTCTCTTTACGCCCGAGGAGCTCGCCCAGTTTCCCGGATATTTGCCTCGCTCACGAGATAGTCGCCAGTAGGAGGCTGTGGATGGCCCGGGTTAGAGCACACAACACTTAGATGGGGATAAACCTTCTTTTGTATAGAGGTTACCCCATTAGATGCACTCGGGTAGGGGAGTAGATTATGTTCATGTTTTATGATGTATTTTCTTTTATGCATTTCCCTTGTACTAAATTAAATCCCACACTTATAAGTGGGCAAGTTATATATATATAAGATGATATTCAGTAATGTTCATGTTGTGCCTTATGTTATGATGTTGTGAGACATTTGTTTACCATACATGGTTTACCGCTTATCGCATCATGCGGCTCTCACTTTTATTTCAAAAAAAAAAATTACCCGTATTTTCCGCTAAGTAATTCAAAGTTAAATGAGAACTATGAAGTAACAGACTAATGATTAACCTAAATATGTTCTAGAGTATTGGGTTAAAAATTAGGATGTTACAAAAATCACCTTTTCACCACCTATAGTCTGATGGTTCCAAAGGATCATTTTCTTATAAGTTTAAGTCACCATTAAATCTTTGCATGTTATATCACAATACAATTCATAAACATCATAGCATTTTCTCATTTATAGTCTTAAGCTAGAATAATATATATGTCAACTATAATCATGCATCTGGGAGATTCCCAGGAAAGAGAGGTGGGTCACAATGGACACGCTTAAATACCAAGTCTTTCCTTAGCCAGAACCTTTCCAAATTACACTTTTACAATGATACACTTTCTTCTAGCAACAAAGGTAAATTTTACATAATAAAGAATATTTCATGCATAAGCATTCTCATTATTTGCAACAGCAACTATAACATGCAAGCCAGGAAATCATTCAATGATATCAAGTACTTAATAAGCATCGAATACTTACATAGAATTATCAATTATAGAACTAATTAGTTATGCACCTAAGGGATTTATTACCATCCTTACGATTATTTATAGGCCTTAAGAACACTATTAAATCAAATGGGGTAGCATAGGTAGTAAGTTGTTCCTAAGGTTTTACGGTATGCTAGAAGTTATGTTTTAAATCCTTTCTTATTACCAGCTTTCCCTATGATGCTGAAATTAGTTACTAAACCAATTATGAATCATTCTCCCTTATTTAAACATAATAAAACCTGGTTCTTATCTTTGCTAAAGATTCTGGATAGAATGCATAAATTTCATTCCCTAGAGTTCTAGAAATCTTGTTTTTACGGTTTTCTAGTTGCTAAGTTCATTTTTAGTGTTCGGGATCAATCCTAGTCTAATTGATACCAAATTTTTCGTGGCTAACTAATCCTAGACAGAATTATAACATACTAAAACAGATTTGGCATTGGCTAAACTTAAAGGGGTCAAAAACTAGGTAAATTCTAGCTCTTCGGTTATTCTAGGGAGCTAGTTTTATCTCTAACATGCAATGAATCATTCTCTTAACAATAAACCATAATTATCACAACTTCAAACATATCAAATCATTATCATACATTGATACTAAACTCAGATCAGTGGCCGAATCATGAACCTCATGCAATTACATAAAATCATATTTTAAGTGCATATAAAATACTAGTTCCCCGTAAAATCCTTGCAAAGTCTTAAAACTCATTTAGAAACTAGTTCTTTTGTCAAACTTGGGAGGATATTCACAATTAAAATTCTCACTTAAGATAAAAGGAGTAAGTCTTGAGCTTTAGAGATTTAGGTGACATCTTAGAATTATAAACATGCTATGCAACCTTATTTTAATCTTATCTTTATAAGGTGATAGCTTGGAATTATAAACATGATATGCAATTCCATTTCCTTATCTTTAAGATTTAAGGTGATGACTTGAAAATTAAACATGATGCAAGAACTTGAAATATAAATATGATGCAAGAAACTGGAGTGGCGGTAATCCGCACAGGACCAGTAGAGGCAGAAGGGAATATTAAGAAACCGAGCGCGGTAGTCCGCACAGACCGATGAAGGGAGAAGAGAATTATTATTACATCTTTTTAAGCTCCAATCTCAAGACTTTTTAAAGAATAAATTCTTTAACTCCAATAATCATATTTCTTTGCTTGTGATACATGGCCAAGTCTTTGACCTCTAGGATCTTTAGGTGATGGCATAAAATAAACATGCCATGCGTTGATTCTTTTAGCCATTATAAAATAAAGTGAGAGCATAAATTAAATATGAGATGCAACCTCTTTATTATCTTGAAAGATTAAGTGATGACTTGAAACATAAACATGAAATACAAGCTTGGAAAATACATCTTTCAAGTTCTAAACTAAAAATCTTTGTTTTAGCATCATAAAGTATTATTCTTTAAAGTTTTGCATCAAGTGGAATTTTCAAGCTTTAGAGGCCTAACTTGTGATGGATTTACAACCCACTCTCAAGGTCCTCATCATCAAGCCATCATCTTAGTTCCACCTAGGCCATATGGCCGAATTGGTTAAAGAAAAATGAAGAGGAAAACCGAAATGAAAAGCTAAGGTAAGTTCATAATTTCATCATTTTGAGCTTAGAAATAAATTTAGAAACTACTCCCTACCTAATCTGAGTTGAAGAAGAGGAAGAGAACTTGATTTTTTGAAGTGAAATGAAACAAAATCTCTTTGAAAAAATTGAAGAAAGAATTCAGCCAAAGAGGAGGAAGAAAGAAAGTTTTTTGGTGCTCCTAAAATCTAGTTATGAACAAAGCATTCCAAGACCATTCAAGCAAGCCTATTTATAGAAGATTTTGAGGCTTCTAATTGGCCAAAATGAGGAGGTAGTTGGCGGAATTTTGCAGGAGAAATAAGGGAGGAAAAATCATTTTAGACAAAGTTGTATGAAATTAAGGAATTATGTCTCTTATGGTGACATTTTGGCATTTTGTTTTAGTGCAACTTTTGGCAATAATTCAGTTGCATAATGGCATCAATAATTTCATCCATTACAACCCAAAGAAATGAAATTTGTGTGTTCCATGCATTATTTAGGTGTAGGCAAGGTATTCATGTAATTTAGAGAATTTACGGTTAAGGGCTTAAGTGAATTAGTAAGCAATTTGGGTGTTTTTGAGCAATTTTGGGTTCTAATCAATCTAAATACATAATTTTGACTCTATATTAATATTTAGAATTTAATAAGCTTTAATTTGAGCCTAATATTGCTTAGGTTTGATATCTGAATCAAAAATCCCAATTCGCAAAGCGCCAAAAACAAGGGTAAAATCGTACTTTCACTTAAAAACTGCCCGAGGCCACCCGAGCTTAACCAATGGTTAATCATGGCTTAAAAACAAATTTTAAAACATTTTAGTGAGGTTCGGTGTAACACCCCGATTTTTCTGTCCGAGGGAAATGACCAAAATGCCCCTGAGGTCATTTCCTGACCCGAATTCGAGGGTAACCAACTCGGTCATCCTCGAAGGGTCAACTCAATGTTTGAAGGGGATTGAACGGCCTTTGAATGCTTTCGGAAGCGAAAATTTCGTTTTCCGCAGTTTCGGGTCAAAATGACCAAAATACCCCTATAGCGTTTTATGCGGGTAAAGGTGCCGTTTGAGCCCGAAACTTTCCCCAGAGGTTTAAAAACATGTTTTCATGTGTCTAGAGGTCTCTGTTCAAGTCCCGGTGGTCCCAGACAGTTTTAGTACAAAATTACGATTTTGCCCCTAGAATAGTGTTTTTGAGCTTAATGACGTAATTAAGCAAACCTAAGCAATATTAGGCTCTAAACGAAGATTAATTAATTTTCCTAATTAATCTAGAGTCAAAATAATTTATTAAAGTTAATTAGAACCTAAAATTGCTTAGATTAAACTTAAATCCCTTTTTATAACTCAAGATTCCTAGTCTTGGAATCTTGAATAGTGTTTTCTCTCTCCAATTCCTTAAATCAAGGAAGTGTGTCTAGAGTTGTTTAGACTCTAAATTGAGGATCTAACTCACTAATGGTGCAAGACCACTCCTTAATTATGTCTAGGCCTTCCTAATTATCCATTTTCCTTGCCTAAACACTTTCTTACAACTTCCTAATCTTAAGCATAATCAAAGATACACCTAAACACAACTCTAAACCACAATTAAAATGCAAGAAACTCTCCTCCCTTGGCTGATGCATTTCGGCCACCTCTCCCCCATTTGACCACATGTTGATTTGTTTTCTCACTCAAAGAACCATGCTTGAAGCCATACCTTGAACCATACCTCACCATACTTTGAGCCATACCTCACCATGCCTCAAGACCACATTATCTCACCTTATGGAACTCATGGATGCCCTCCAATTCTGCACACATGGCCGAAGCTCTTCCTCTCCATGAGCACCCTTCATTTGTTTCATTTCTCTATAAATAGAATGCCTTGAGGAGCTTGCACCACTTTTAGATCATTTGCTAAGTTTAGGAACACTCAAAGTTTTTCTTTTCTCTCAAAGTTCTAGTGTTCTTCAAGTTCTTCATCTTCTTCATCTTCTTCTTCCATCTTCAAGTTCATCACACCAAGTAGGGATTTTCTTTCAAGTATTCCTTTCTTTAAAGTTCTTGTTCTAAGCTTTATGTTCATAGTTTCTCTTGATTCTTTTTAGAACTTCTTTTCCTTTCCTTGTTCTTTCTCATTTTCGGCCATGGGCCTTGAAGTTCAAAGAAATGAGAGCTTGATGATGAGAGTTTCATGATGATGTTCATCACTTGAAACAAACTCTAGAGCTTGATCTTTGTTCTTGAGCAAAAATGTTTCTAGTTTTTCCTTTCTTGAACTCTTGAGAACTTTAGTTTGATGATGTTTTAAAATGATTCTATGAACTCAATGATGAGGGCTCATGGTGTTGATGTTAATATATCACCAAGATCATGGACTCTAGAGTTTCAAATATTTCTTTTCTTGCCTAGATGTTTCGGCCATTTCCTTTTCTTTTATATGCCTTATGGTTTGATTTTCTAAGGATGTTGTTTTGAGTTCTAAGAACTCTAGACTTTACTTTACCTTGGTTGGATGAGTTTGGGTTGAGGTTTAAGTCCCTTTAAAGTCTTGTTAAGAGCTCTAGAAAGATAAAATGAACTTGCATAATTTATCTTATGCTTGCACTCATATTTACATTCTTGTTATGCACCTTTACTTTCAAGCTATCACCTAAGAACATAAAGATTAAAATTGAACTTGCATCATCACCTAATTAATTTCTCGAATGCCTATCTATTTCGGCCTTAAAGTCGATTGTTGTTGGGCCAAGAGCACTAAAATAAAGAATTGAACCTTGCATCTTTACATTCAAGCTTGCACGTTTAAGTTTATGCCTTGCATATTTAATTTATGTTATCACTTTATTTTGTAAGCAAGATTAAAAATGGAAAGCATGAGCACGTTTATTTTATGCCATAACTTAAGAACCTAGAGCTCAAAGACTTGCCCATTTCATTCCAAGTTAAAGTTTAATGTGAAACCATTCTTTGAATGCATATTTTCGGCCAAGTAGTGATGATGGACTTGCAATGAGTTTTCATCTAGCTACAAGGACCAATAGTCTATGTTCTAAGTTTTCCTTAAAGTTTTACAAATCTTTTCAAGGTTATGTTGTCATGAGATATGACTTTATTCCCTTTTAGGAGATGAAATATATTTTGGTCATTGACCTAAGGCTTCTCTTAGCCTCTTGATGAATTAAAATGATTTGCAAAGAGTTTTAGAAATTCTAAATTGATTCCAAGAGAAACTAGCTAACTTATGTACCTAGAAATATCAATTTAAATCCTTTACTAAAGCTAAATGTTTTTGGTTCTGATATGATGAGTGTGATGCTGTATGATGATGTTATGATGTGTTAGAATGTGTGAAAACATCATACGATGATGTAGAAATGATTCTATGCATAATAGGTAAGAGACTAGCTAACTATAAATACCGTAAAGCTAGAATTTAACATAGTTTTGACCCATTTGTTTATGGAACTTATCCAAACTGTTTTAATGGGAGCATAATCAGATTAGGATTGTTTAGACATGAAAAACTTGGTAACATTTGGATTAGAATCGAATTCTAGCACCTATAGGGAAACTAGTAACTAGAAAACTGTAAAAGTGCAAGTTTAGAACTCTTAGAACATTTATTTTTCTGGATTCTGTCCAGCACCCTTACAACATGATAAACACGATTAATAATTAGTCCTTAAGCATAGGAATGCCTCATAATTGATTTAGATTTAATTCATAGCGCCTTAGGCGAAGACGGAACCAAGAAAGGGTCTAAAACGTAAGTTCTAGAACCTCGTAATCACAAGTTAGGAATTCTGCCCTATGCTATTCAGATTTAAGTGTGAACATGAGGATTATGAATGATGTTTAATTATGAGCCCTTAGGTGCATAAAGTATGAGCGACGGATGTTAGAGAACTATATCTCATGATTAAGACCCGTAAGGGTCAAAGCATAAGCTACCGTAAGGATAAACGGTTGAAAGTTCTATGATGATGCATGTGTTATATAAATGATGATGATGTTATTCATATGAGGAATTCATGAGGATATATGTTTATGTGGCATAAGGCAAATTTGGAAGGAATTCGGCGTAATGTCTTGTGTCACTAATTCTCACTTAATTTGGGGACTTAAAGAGATTTTGAAAATTAAGGTACTAAGATGGGTTCTAGGATGACACCGGTTCGGCCGAGCACCTCCATAGAACTCATGTGACATCGGTACCCATTTATACTCTTAGGTGACACCGGTTCGGCCGAGCACCCCTAAGAGTTTTGCCCCCTAACCCGTACTCAGATAGTCGGGATTTATGATTTATGATACGCTTATCGTTAAGTGGTAAGTAAGAACTAGTGACGACTAGTTAAGGTATGAGCTCATAACCTAGATATGTGACACCGGTTCGGCTGAGCACCCCCAGTTCGATTGTCTTTTAGGGTGGCCCATGAGGAAGAGAAGTTTCATGATTATGATTATGTCACTAAGTCTGTCCCATATGAATGTTTCTATTGCCACTTTATGCCACTAAGTATGATGATGCTTGATGTTATGTTTTATGTATGTGCATTAGGTAATGCCATGCATACATCTTCTATTATGTTGCATTCATGACATTATGATCATCCTAAAATGAATGGACCTTGGCTAAAGTATATTTTAAAGTTTAAAATGAACTTAATGCATGTTCAGTCATTTTGTATAATTAAACCCAAGGTTCCTGAGGACGTAGATGATGACACCTAGGTAGTAGGAGGCCTTACTGAGATTCTTTAGCAAGATTCTCACTCCCTCTATCTCTTTTTTTCCGTCACGTCTTCAGATGGTGACGTTCGTAGTGTTCGTGGACATGCCGACATGGGAGGTGCACCATGACCCGGACCACGGGGCATTCCATTTTGTGGGTCGATGCACGGTTAAAGTATTTATGTTCATGGGTCGACCCTTTACTCCCCCTATACATTCCCATCGTTTCTCCCTCGTTTCACCTTTTGGCGATGACCTGGTGTTCGAGCGCGCACGCCCCCGAGAGGAGAGGCTTCGCCGTACCCCACCGTCCACGTCCGCCGCTCGAGACTACCCCCAGTATGTGCCCCTGCTGTTCGCCGCTCTTTTTCGGAGACGGATCCTTCCGAGGACTCGGCAACCCAGGTACCCTCCGAGGGATCTTCCCCCACCATACCCATGGACCTTGGGAGGGTAGCGAGCCTTCTGTGACTCAGCCGAGGGTTGCACGACGACCGGAGATGAGGCCACATCGTGGAGGTCACTTCCGAGCCCCGTCCCGCCTATTCACGCCGGAAGAGCTTGCTCAGTTTCCTGGTTATGTACCACGCTCGAGGGATAGTCGCCAGTAGGAGGCTGTGGATGGCCCGTGTTAGAGCACACACCACTTAGATGGGGATAAACCTTCTTTTGTTTAGAGGTTATCCCATTAGATGCACACGGGTAGGGGAGTAGTTTATGTTTATGTTTATGTTGTATTTCCGTTCATGTATTCCCTTGTACCAAATTAAGCCCCACACTTATAAGTGGGCAAGTTATATATATATGAGATGATATTCAGTGTTATTCATGGTGTGCCTTATGTTATGATGTTGTGAGACATTTGTTTTACTTTACATGGTTCACCGCTCATCGCATCACGCGGCTCTCACTTTGTATTTCAAAAAAATTTACCCGTATTTTCCGCTAAGTATTTCAAAGTAAAAATGAGAACTATGAAGTAACAGACTAATGTTTAACCTAAGTATGTTCTAGAGTATTGGGTTAAAAATTAGGATGTTACATTCGGGCTCAATCGGCACGCACATCGGAGTTAAAACAGCCGCAGGGGCGTTTTGGTCATTTCGCGCATCGGAACTCAAAATTGAGATCCTTCTGCTCTATTAACACACATAACACAAACAATCCCTTATTATCATCAAAACATCCCCTTGAGAATAGGTGGGGCCCACGATCCTCATTTTCTGAGTAAAATAACTTCAGGGGCATTTTGGTCATTTTATACGTTCAGAAATTCGGGATTTGCGACTCTCGCATGAATCGCTCCTAACCTCTCTTCTAATGTTATATTCCTTTATTGAGGATTGTTCGGCCTCAAATCTTATGTAATAATTACCTACAGTAATTCGGTAATTTCTAATGAATAAAAGTTACAGTAAAAATTGGGGCGTTACATTACTCCTCTTCTTAAAAAGAATTTCGCCCCGGAAATTCGTTACCTGAGAACAACTCGGGGTATTGTGCTTTCATGTTCGATTTCAGCTCCCATGTAAGTTCTTCGGTTTCACCCTGTCCCCATGCTACTTTGACCAGGGGTACAGCCTTGTTCCTTAACTGCTTAACTCCTCGGTCGACAATTCTCGTGGGTAGTAAGTTAAATGTCAAGTTATCTCTTAATTGTACATGTTCTGGCTCTAGTACATGACTCGGGTTAGATTGATACTTTCTTAACTGAGAGACATGGAAAACATCATGAAGGTTGGATAGACTCGGGGGTAGGGCTATACGGTAGGCTACAGGTCCTACTTTGGTAAGGATTTCAAACGAACCAAGAAATCTGGGGCTCAATTTCTTTACTTTTATTGCTCGGCCTATGCCTGTGGTGGGGGTGATCCTTAGGAACACGTGGTCCCCTTCTTGAAAATCTAGCGGTTTTCGCCGCTTGTCCGCATAGTTTTTCTGTCGACTTTGAGCAGTAAGAATCTTATCCCTAATCTTCTTAATTTGTTCTGTTGTTTCCCTCACAATATCAGGTCCGAGTAAACTTTGCTCTCCTGGTTCATACCAACATAAGGGAGATTGACATTTGCATCTATAGAGGGCCTCATACGGTGCCATACCGATACTTGCATGATAACTGTTGTTATATGCAAATTCAATCGATGTGTGTACTCATCCCAACTTCCCCTTTGATCTAAAACACATGCCCTTAACATATCCTCCAAGGTTTGGATAGTTCTTTCAGATTGACCATCTGTTTGGGGGTGATAGGCCGTGCTTAGACACAGCTTTGAACCAAACGCCTTTTGAAAGGCTCCCCAAAATCGTGACGTAAACCGCAGATCCCGGTCCGAGATTATCATCGACGGCACCCCATGTAACCTCACTATCTCCTGAATATATAATTGTGCTAACTTATCCAAGGAATAAGTCACCTTAATAGGTAAAAAGTGGGCTGACTTCGTCAATCGATCCATGATTACCCATATGGTATCATGATTCATTTGGGTCCTCGGTAATCCATTTACAAAATCCATGGAGATATTATCCCACTTCCACTCAGGGATCGACAGAGGTTGCAGCATTCCAGAGGGTTTTTGGTGTTCAATCTTCACCTTTTGACACACCAAGCACTTACTCACCCATGTGCACACATCTTTCTTCATTCCAGGCCACCAGAACATCTTCTTCAAATCTTGATACATCTTGGTGGCACCAGGATGCAGGGTAAAATGGCTCTTATGGGCTTCCTCCAAAATATCTTTTTGGAGGTCACCACTAGCAGTACACATATTCGACCTTTAAACCTCCATAAATCGCCCATTCCTTGGGTAAAACCTATCAACTTTCCCCGCCTTCACCGCCCTAAAGTCTCTTGAAACTCAAAGATCATCCCCTTGAGCTTGAACAATCCTTTCTTTGAACTCACTTGTCACTCTAAGATGACAAGCTCTGATGCCTTTAGTGGTCAAAGTCATTCCTAGCTTTAAGTCCCTAAATTGCTCAATCAATTCAACCTCCTTCACCATTAAACGGGACACTTGTAAGGACTTTCTACTCAAAGCATCAGCTACAATATTAGCTTTACCAGGATGGTAGTTCAATCCAAAATCATAATCTTTCAAGAACTCCATCCATCGCCTTTGCCTCATGTTTAGCTCTTTTTGATCAAAGAGATATTTCAAACTCTTGTGATCGGAAAACACCTCAAACTTAACTCCATATAAATGGTGTCTCCAAATCTTTAGAGCAAACACGACGGCATCTAACTCAAGGTCATGGGTAGGGTAGTTTGCCTCATGTGGCTTGAGTTGTCTTGATGCATAGGCCACCACTTGCCTATCTTGCATCAATACACAACCTAAACCCTTTTTCGAAGCATCATAATACACCTCGAAAGGCACATTGGGGTCGGGTAACATTAAAACAGGGGTCGAGGTTAGCTTGTGTTTTAACTCTTGAAAGCTCTTTTCACACTCTGGGGTCCATGAAAAAGGGGTGTTCTTCCTAGTCAGCTTGGTCAAAGGTAGGGAAATCTGGGAAAATCCCTTGATAAATTGACGGTAATAACCGGCTAAACCCAAAAAGCTCCTTACTTCAGTTACCGTGGTTGGTCTTTCCCAGTTTACTACCGCTTCTACCTTACTAGGATCTATAGCAATTCCTTTCTTAGATACTACATGCCCTTAAAATTTCACCTTATCCAACCAAAACTCACACTTGGAAAACTTGGCATATAGTTTCTTTTCCTTTAAGATCTCCAGTACTATGGTTAGGTGGCATTCATGCTCTTCATAGGTCTTAGAATATATGAGAATGTCATCTATAAAGACAACCACAAACCGATCCAAATAGGGTCAAAAGATCCTATTCATGTAATCCATAAAAACAGCTGGAGCATTGGTTAACCCAAAGGACATTACTGCAAACTCAAAATGGCCGTATCGAGTGCGAAAAGCCATTTTAGGTATGTCTTCATCTCTCACTCTAATTTGATGGTAGCCTGACCTCAAATCTATCTTAGAAAACACTACCGCACCTTTCAGTTGGTCCATCAAATCATCGATCCTAGGCAGAGGATACTTGTTTTTCACCGTTACTTTATTCAACTGCCTATAATCTACACACATCCTCATACTCCCATCCTTTTTCTTTACAAACAACACAGGGGCTCCCCAAGGTGATGCACTAGGCCTAACAAACTTTTTCTTCAATAAATCTTCCAATTGAGTTTTTAACTCGGTCAATTCTAATGGGGACATCCTGTATGGGGCTATTGATATAGGTCCCGCACCCGGAAGCAACTCTATGGAAAACTCTATCTCTCTCTTGGGGGGAAACTCTGGTATCTCATCTGGAAATACTTCGGGATAATTTCTTACTATTGGTATCTCATCAATACTTTGCTCAAAGTCTACATCACTAGCAGCTAAGAAAATGTAACCTTTACTCTCACCCTTACCACAGTCCATTTCCACAGCAGTTATGTAAAGACTTATGGGTTTCTTAGGTTCAATAGGAACAGGAAGAAAAGTGATGGTTTTCTCATAACAGTTTAACAGTACACGGTTGGCCTCAAGCCAATCCATGCCAAGAATCACATCTAAACCTCGCATGGGTAAGCAAATAAGATCTAAAACAAAGGATCTATTATCTATAATAAAACTACAATCTAAACAACATTTACAAGTCCTAACGGGTTTTCCAGTGGGGGTAGAAACAATAAGGTCAAAAGGAAGCTCGGTCATAGGTAAATTAAGGCTTTTAACACATGAATGGGAGATAAAACAATGAGAAGCGCCAGAATCATATAGTACAATTAAGTCTTTACCATGCATATTACCCTTACCTTTCACGAGATTTCGTGACTTCGTTGTTTCTTCAAAGATAACAAGAAATACCCTTCCCTGGTATTGCGGCTTGGGATTGGGGTTGGCGGGTTCCTTTCCTGTGCATTCTCGGCAGTAATGACCTGGTTTTCCACACCGATAGCACACGTTTGTTCCGGCTCGACATGGCATGCTCCCATGATTCTTGCCGCACTTGGGACATTCCATGGATGGCGCAGGCCGTGGAGGTACTGCTAGACCTCTTTGTGGTGCTTTCCCTTTATTGTTGTTATTGTTGTTGTTGCGATTGTTACTGGGGTTATTGTTGTAGCGGTTGTTATTATAGCGGTTGTTGTTGTTTGGCCTTCCTTGTTGAAAATTTCTTTGTGGCCCTTGTGGTCTTGATTGAGGGGAAATAGAGGTCGATTCTCCTCTTGAACTAGCGACTTTGAGGTGTCAACTTTTTGGTAATATTATTTGACTTTGGGGTGCTTAGTTTTCTCTGACCTTCTTCAATAATCCGAGATTTGTTAACTAGGGTAGAGAAATCCCTAATCTCGAAATGTGCAATCGCCACATTAAGTTCCACCTTCAACCCTGACTCGTATTTATTGCATTTCCAGTACTCATTAGGATTTCCTTGGTCCATTCTTGAGAACTTAATGAGTTCTTCAAATCTGGCGTTATCGGGCCACATTCATATTCCCTGGACAAGTTGCATAATTCAATGTCCTTGGCATTTCTAACTGACTGAAAGTACTTTTCGTGAAAAATGGACCTTGAATAGTTCCCAATCAATGTCCACGCCGGTCATCTCCAGGAGTCTTCGAACACCGCCCACCGTAAACCGCATCACCCTCAAGCATATGAGTAGCGAAGGTGACCTTTTGCTCCTCAGAGCATGGGACTACAAAGAAAGACCTTCTCAATATTCGAATCCATTCATCCGCAATATTTGGATTCAGGGTCCCTTGAAAACCGGTGGGTTCGCTCTTACGAAACTCCCGAACGCATGTTCAGGAATCTCATGTCCTTGATTCATATTGGCTTGACGATCCTGATCCATTCGTTCCATCATCATTCTCATGGTCCTTGCTACGTCGCGGAGTGCTTCGGTTGTCTCGTTGTCTTGATTATTCTGTGCTGCGCTCCTAGTCTGTTGTCGACGTGTCATTGGTCCCTAAACACACAAAACAGCAACACTGAGGTGATCAGGCCCAATATTCCATGTAAAGTAAGCAAGTTACCATGGCACTTTCAACATATAGTAGTCATGTATTTCTAATCCTCAAGCTCATCCTAATGATAAGCATCTACACATGACGTCACTAACGTATTATGCTTTAGAAGCATTGCCACCCAATCCTCAGGCTCCATGAGAATCGAACTGCTCTGATACCAAAATGTAACACCCTAGTAATTAACCAAATACACCTAGGTTGAATCTTATTAATGAATAGACTTTACTCCTTGCTTTGGTTCTTTCTTCATAATTTGAAAATACTTAGTGAAATTACGAGCCATTTTTTTTTTTAAAAAAACATAATTGAAAACGTGAGCCGAGTACAACGTGAACGAGTAAGCGGAGTATAATAAGACGTTTAAGAACATATCACATCATATCACTTTGGCTTCATCATATAACATCCATAAGCACATTATAACATATATTTACATACAATAACCTCACTCAAAGGGTCGGTTATGATCATACATCATTGTCTTATGCAAACCCATAAAAGAAAATATACATAAGAAATACATGCCCCTAAACTAGATAACTCCATAAGCCGGGGAGGTTATCCTAAAACTAGGGTGCATGAACACACATAAATCTACTAAGAACCTTCTATGGCCACCGCCCGAAATGGGGAATAAATCCGATCCATCGATGAGCTCCCTGGGAGGACACACGAGATGCACCAGGCTGGGGTCGCATGGACGGCCTTCTCGCTAACCTCGGTTGAACAACTGTTTCCTCACTACCCTCTCTTACACGTGTGGGAGTAGGTGTAACACCCCGATTTTTCTGTCCGAGGGAAAAGACCAAAATGCCCCTGAGGTCATTTCCTGACCCGAGTTCGAGGGTAACCAACTCGGTCATCCTCGAAGGGTCAACTCAATGTTTGAAGGGGATTGAATGACCTTTGAATGCTTCCGAAAGCGAAAATCTCGCTCATAGCTCCTGGCCAAAATGACCAAAATACCCCTATAGCGTTTACGCGTAAAGGTGCCGCTTGAGCCCTAACTTTCCCAGAGGTTTAAAAACATGTTTTCATGTGTCTAGAGGTCTCTGTTCAAGTCCCGGTGGCCCCGAGCAGTTTTAGTGCAAAATTACGATTTTGCCCCTAGAATAGTGTTTTTGAGCTTAATGGCGTAATTAAGCAAACCTAAGCAATATTAGGCTCTAAACGAAGATTAATTTATTTCCCTAATTAATCTAGAGCCAAAATAATTTATTAAAGTTAATTAGAACCTAAAATTGCTTAGATTAAACTTAAATCCCTTTTTAGAACTCAAGACTCCTAGTCTTGGAATCTTGAATAGTGTTTTCTCTCTCCAATTCCTTAAATCAAGAAAATGTGTCTAGAGTTGTTTAGACTCTAAATTGAGGATTTAACTCACTAATGGTGCAAGACCACTCCTTAATTATTTCTAGGCCACCTTAATTACCCATTTTCCTTACCTAAACACTTTCTTACAAATTCCTAATCTTAAGCATAATCAAAGATACACCTAAACACAACTCTAAACCACAATTAAAATGCAAAGAACCCTCCCCCATGGGCTGATGCATTTCGGCCACCTCTTCCCCCATTGACCACATGTTTAATTATTTTCTCACTCAAAGAACCATGCTTGAGGCCATACCTTGAACCATACCTCACCATACCTTAAGTCATACCTCACCATGCCTCAAGAACACATTATCTCACCTCATGGAACTCATGGATGCCTCCATTCTGCACCCTCATGGCCGAACACCTTCAGCCCACACACACACTCCATTTGTTTCATTTCTCTATAAATAGAATGCCTTGAGGAGCTTGCACCACTTTTAGATCATTTGCTAAGTTTAGGAACACTCAAAGCTTTTCTTTTTCTCTCAAAGTTCTTGTGTTCTTCAAGTTCTTAGAGTTCTTCACCATCTTCATCTTCTTCTTCCATCTTCAAGTTCATCACACCAAGTAGGGATTTTCTTTCATGAATTCTTTTCTTTAAAGTTCTTGTTTCAAGCTTGATGTTCATAGTTTCTCTTGGTTCCTTTTAGAACTTCTTTTCCTTTCCTTGTTCTTTCTCATTTTCGGCCATGGGCCTTGAAGTTCAAAGAAATGAGAGCTTGATGATGAGAGTTTCATGATGATGTTCATCACTTGAAACAAACTCTAGAGCTTGATCTTTGTTCTTGAGCAAAAATGTTTTTAGTTTTTCCTTTCTTGAACTCTTGAGAACTTTAGCTTTGATGATGTTTTAAAATGGCTCTATGAACTCAATGATGAGGACTCATGATGTTGGTGTTAATATATCATCAAGATCATGAACTCTAGAGTTCTAAAATGTTCCTTTTTCTTCTTGATGATTTCGGCCATTCCCTTAAATTTTGCCTGGCTTCATGGTTTGATTTCCTAGAAATATTATGTTAAGTTTTAAGAACTCTAAGCTTGACTTTACCTTGTTTGGATGAGTTTGGGTTATGGTTTAAATTCCTTTAAAGTCTTGTTAAGAGCTCTAGAAAGATAAAATGAACTTGCATAATTTATTTTATGCTTGCATTCATATTTACATTCTTGCTATGCATCTTTACTTTCTAGCTATCACCTAAAAACATAAAGATTAAAATGGAACTTGTATCATCACTTAATTTAATTCTCGAAGCCTTTCTATTTCGGCCTTAAAGTCGATTGTTGTTGGGCCTAGAGCACTAAAATAAAGAATTGAACTTGCATTATCACCTAATTAATTTCTCGAATGCCTTTCTATTTCGGCCTTAAAGTCGATTGTTGTTGGGCCAAGAGCACTAAAATGAAGAATTGAATCTTGCATATTTACTTTCAAGCTTGCACGTTTAAGTTTATGCCTCGCATATTTACTTTCAAGCTTGCACGTTTAAGTTTATGCCTTGCATACTTAATTTATGTCATCACTTTATTTTGTAAGCAAGATTAAAAATAAAAAGCATGAGCACGTTTAGTTTACGTCGTAACTTAAGAACCTAGAGCTCAAAGACTTGCCCATTTCATTCCAAGATAAGGTTAAATGCGAATGCATTCCTTGAATGCATAATTTCAGCCAAGTAGTGATGATGGACTTGCAATGAGTCTTCATCTAGCTACTAAGACCAATAGTCTATGTTTCAAGTCTTCCCTAAAGCCTTACAAATTTTTATAAGGTTATATCGTCACAAGTTGTGATTTTATTCTCGTTTAGGGGATGGGATATGTTTTGGTCACCGACCTAAGGCTTCACTTAGCCTCTTGATGAATTAAAATGTTTTGCAAAGAGTTTTAGAAGTTCTAGATCGATTCCGAGAGAAACTAGTTAACTTATGTACCTAGAAATGTCAATGTAACTCTCTCATTTAAGTTAAATGTTTTCGGTTCTGATATGATGAGTGTGATGCTGTATGATGATGTTTTGATGTGTTGGAATGTGTGAAAATATCATGTGATGATGTGGAAGCGATCCTATGCATGATAGGTAAGAAACTAGCTAACTAGAAATACCGTAAAGCTAGAATTTAACATAGTTTTGACCCATTTGTTTATGGAACTAATCCAAACTGTTTTAATGGGAACATAATCAGATTTAGATTGTTTAGACATGAAAAACTTGGTATCATTTGAATTAGAATTGAATTCTAGCACCTATAGGGAAACTAGTAACTAGAAAACCATAAAAATGCAATGTAGAACTCTTGGAACATTTATTTTTCTGGATGCTGTCCAGCACCCTTACAACATGATAAACATGATTAATAATTAGTCCTTAAGCATGGGAATGCCTCATAATTGATTTAGATTTAATCCATAGCGCCTTAGGCGAAGACGGAACCAAGAAAGGGTCTAAAACGTAAGTTCTAGAACCCCGTGATCACAAGTTAAGAATTCTACCCTATGCTTTTCAGATTTAAATGTAGATATGAGGATTATGAGTGATGTTTAATTATGAGCCCTTAGGTGCATAAAATATGAGCGACGGATGTTAGAGAACCAAATCTCATGATTAAGACCCGTAAGGGTCAAAGCATAAGCTACCGTAAGGATAAACGGTTGAATGTTCCATGATGATGTATGTTATGTAAATGATGATGATGTTATTCATATGATGAATTCATGAGGATATATGTTTATGTGGCATAAAGCAAATTTGGAAGGAATTCGGTGTAATGCCATCGTGTCACTAATTCCCAACAAAGTTGGGGACTTAAAGAGATTTTGAAAATGAAGGTGCTAAGATGGGTTCTAGGATGATACCGCTTCCGCCGAGCACCTCCATAGAACTCATGTGTCATCCGTACCATTTTATACTCTTACGTGACACCGTTCGGCCGAGCACCCCTAAGAGTTTTGCCCCCAACCCGTACTCAGATAGTCGGGATTTATGATTTATGATACGCTTATCGTTAAGTGGTAAGTAAGAACTAGTGACGACTAGTTAAGGTATGAGCTCATAACCTAGATGTATGACACGTTCTGGGTGACACCGGTTCGGCCGAGCACCCCCAGTTCGATTGTCTTTTAGGGTGGCCCATGAGGAAGAGATGTTTCATGATTATGATTATGTCACTAAGTTTGTCCCATATGAATGTTTCTATTGCCACTTTATGCCACTAAGTATGATGATGCTTGATGTTATGTTTTATGTATGTACATTAGGTAGTGCCATGCATACATTTTCTTATTATGTGGCACTCATGACATTAAGATCATCCTAAAATGAATGGACTTTGGCTAAAGTATATTTTTTAAAGTTTAAAATGAACTTAATGCATGTTCAGTCATTTTGTATAATTAAACCCAAGGTTCCTGAGGACGTAGATGATGACACCTAGGTAGTAGGAGGCCCTACCGAGATTCTTTAGCAAGATTCTCACTCCCTCTATCTCTTTTTTTCCGTCACGTCTTCAGATGGCGACGTTTGTAGTGTTCGTGGACACACCGACGTGGGAGGTGCACTATGACCCGACTCACGGGTCATACCATTTTGAGGGACAGTGCACGGTGCGGGTTTTCATGTTCGTAGGACGCCCCTTCGCCTATCCCGTGCACACCCATCGCTTCTCCCCAACTGCACCCTATGGCGACGACGAGCGGGTTTTTGAGCGCGCCACAGACGCATGATTTGACGAGAGTGCTCCGCATGCACACCGCCGCCCTAGCCATGCGAGACTATCCCGATTATGTGCCCCGGACTTACTTCTCGGAGACCGACCCGTCCGAGGACCCGCCTACCCATCCGTATAGCGAGAGTTCTGCCCCCTCACCCCCACCGTTGAGGGAGGGCAGTGAGGATACCGTGACTCAGCCACGGCTTGCGCGACGACCAGAGATGCGACCATATCGCGGGGGTCACACTCAAACCCCGTTCCGCCTCTTCACGTCCGAGGAGCTCGCCCAGTTTCCCGGATATTTGCCTTGTTCACGAGATGGACGCCAGTAGGAGATGACGATCGTCCGATGGAGTACTCGGTTAGAGCACACACCACATAGATGAGGGATAAACCTTCTTTTGTTTAAAGGTTTCCCATTAGATGCACTAGGGTAGGGGAGTAGATTATGTTCATGTTTTATGTTGTATTTTCTTTTATGTATTTCCCTTGTACTAAATTAAGTCCCACACATATAAGTGGGCAAGTTATATATATAAGAGATATTATTCAGTGTTGTTCATGTTGTGGCTTATGTTATGATGTTGTGAGACAATTGTTTTACCTTACATGGTTTACCGCTTATTGCATCACGCAGCTCTCACTTTATATTTCAAAAAAAATTTTACCCGTATTTTCCGCTAAGTATTTCTAAGTAAAATTAAGAACTATGAAGTAACAGACTAATGTTTAACCTAAGTATGTTCTAGAGTATTGGGTTAAAAATTAGGATGTTACAGTAGGAGCAGAGCTCTCAGAATATACATGAGTAGGAGTGTCCTCTGAAGGATCAGTTTCAGAATATCTCGTCTCGGGAACATACTGCTGAAATCCATGGACAGCAGATGAAGCGGGATAAGAACGTAACATCCTTTCATCAAGTGGACGTGCATGTTCGAAAACCATTTCATCGCCATAGGGAGAAGTAGGAGAAAATCGATAACTAGGAACAGGATGTGCAAATGGACGACCTATGTAAATAAAAACACGAATCACAAGACCTCCCTTCAAAATGATACGAGCGATGCACCGGATCATAGTGGAATTCCCAAGTAGGGGTATCAACGAACAGGACGAATGTCGCCATTTGAATCTGGAGACAATGACGAAAATAAAGAAAAGGGAGTGAGAATCTTGCTAAAGAATTCTCAGTAGGGTACCTCCTTTTACAGTGTCATCATCAAAGTCCCCAGGAACCTCGGGATTATTCTAAAATAGTGAGCATGCAAAGATTCATTTTAAGTTCGGACAAATACTTAACCGAGGTTCGTCAATTTTTAATCATGCGTCTTATAATGCATCATAATCTTAACATGTCATATTTACAATGAACTTTTCCTTTATCATTACATCATATTCCTCATCATCATTATCAAAATAACATGCATAAAAGAACGTCATATAATATTAGCTACACATGGACACAGTGCACATATTTCATTTCTTTAGTGCCTTAGGTGACTTAAAATCTTATCATCATCATTATTTTCCTTGGGCCACCCTATACTCCACCCTTTTGGGAGTAATTTAGGTTATGAGCTCATACTTTACTAGTCGTCACTAGCATATACTTATCCCTTTTGATAAGCTAAAGTCCCGACTCTACCCTTTTGAGAGAACGGGTCAGGAGGCTAAAATCACCTTTTCACCACCTATAGTCTGATGGTTCCAAAGGATCATTTTCTTATAAGTTTAAGTCACCATTAAATCTTTGCATGTTATATCACAATACAATTCATAAACATCATAGCATTTTCTCATTTATAGTCTTAAGCTAGAATAATATATATATCAACTATAATCATGCATCACGGGAGATTCCCGGGGAAAGAGAGGTGGGTCACAATGGACACGCTTAAATACCAAGTCTTTCCTTAGCCAGAACCTTTCCAAATTACACTTTTACAATGATACACTTTCTTCTAGCAACAAAGGTAAATTTTACATAATAAAGAATATTTCATGCATAAGCATTCTCATTATTTGCAACAGTAATTATAACATGCAAGCCAGGAAATCATTCAATGATATCAAGTACTTAATAAGCATCCAATACTTACATAGAATTATCAATTATAAAACTAATTAGTTATGCACCTAAGGGATTTATTACCGTCCTTACGATTATTTATAGGCCTTAAGAACACTATTAAATCAAATGGGGTAGCATAGGTAGTAAGTTGTTCCTAAGGTTTTACGGTATGCTAGAAGTTATGTTTTAAATCCTTTCTTGTTACCAGCTTTCCCTATGATACTGAAATTAGTTACTAAACCAATTATGAATCATTCTCCCTTATTTAAACATAATAAAACTTGGTTCTTATCTTTGCTAAAGATTCTGGATAGAATGCATAAATTTCATTCCCTAGAGTTCTAGAAATCTTGTTTTTACGATTTTCTAGTTGCTAAGTTCATTTTTAGTGTTCGGGATCAATCCTAGTCTAATTGATACCAAATTTTTCGTGGCTAACTAATCCTAGACAGAATTATAACATACTAAAACAAATTTGGCATTGGCTAAACTTAAAGGGGTCAAAAACTAGGTAAATTCTAGCTCTTCGGTTGTTCTAGGGAGCTAGTTTTATCTCTAACATGCAGTGAATCATTCTCTTAACAATAAACCATAATTATCACAACTTCAAACATATCAAATCATTATCATACATTGATACTAAACTCAGATCAGTGGCCGAATCATGAACCTCATGCAATTACATAGAATCATATTTTAAGTGCATATAAAATACTAGTTCCCCGTAAAATCCTTGCAAAGTCTTAAAACTCATTTAGAAACTAGTTCTTTTGTCAAACTTGGGAGGATCTTCACAATTAAAATTCTCACTTAAGATAAAAGGAGTAAGTCTTGAGCTTTAGAGATTTAGGTGACATCTTAGAATTATAAACATGCTATGCAACCTTATTTTAATCTTATCTTTATAAGGTGATAGCTTGGAATTATAAACATGATATGCAATTCCATTTCTTTATCTTTAAGATTTAAGGTGATGACTTGAAAATTAAACATGATGCAAGAACTTGAAATATAAACATGATGCAAGAAACTGGAGCGGCGGTAATCCGCACAGGACCAGTAGAGGGAGAAGAGAATATTAAGAAATCGGAGCGGCGGTAGTCCGCACAGGACCGGTGAAGGGAGAAGAGAATTATTATTACATCTTTTTAAGCTCCAATCTCATGACTTTTTAAAGAATAAATTCTTTAACTCCAATAATCATATTTCTTTGCTTGTGATACATGGCCAAGTCTTTGACCTCTAGGATCTTTAGGTGATGGCATAAAATAAACATGCCATGCGTTGATTCTTTTAGCCATTATAAAATAAAGTGAGAGCATAAATTAAATATGAGATGCAACCTCTTTATTATCTTGAAAGATTAAGTGATGACTTGAAACATAAACATGAAATACAAGCTTGGAAAATACATCTTTCAAGTTTTAAACTAAAAATCTTTGTTTTAGCATCATAAAGCATTATTCTTTAAAGTTTTGCATCAAGTGGAATTTTCAAGCTTTAGAGGCCTAACTTGTGATGGATTTACAACCCACCCTCAAGGTCCTCATCATCAAGCCATCATCTTAGTTCCACCTAGGCCATATGGCCGAATTGGTTAAAGAAAAATAAAGAGGAAAACCGAAATGAAAAGCTAAGGTAAGTTCATAATTTCATCATTTTGAGCTAAAAACACAACTCCTCAAAGAATAGAAATAAATTTAGAAACTACTCCCTACCTAATATGAGTTGAAGAAGAGGAAGAGAACTTGATTTCTTGAAGTGAAATGAAACAAAATCTCTTTGAAAAATTGAAGAAAGAATTCAGCCAAAGAGGAGGAAGAAAGAAAGTTTTTGGTGCTCCTAAAAACTAGTTATGAACAAAGCATTCCAAGACCACTCAAGCAAGCCTATTTATAGAAGATTTTGAGGCTTCTAATTGGCCAAAATGAGGAGGTAGTTGGCAGAATTTTGCAAGAGAAATAAGGGAGGAAAAATCATTTTAGACAAAGTTGTATGAAATTAAGGAATTATGTCTCTTATGGTGACATTTTGGCATTTTGTTTTAGTGCAACTTTTGGCAATAATTCAGCTGCATAATGGCATCAATAATTTCGTCCATTACAGCCCAAAGAAGTGAAATTTGTGTGTTCTATGCATTATTTAGGTGTAGGCAAGGTATTCATGTAATTTAGAGAATTTACGGTTAAGGGCTTAAGTGAATTAGTAAGCAATTTGGGTGTTTTTGAGCAATTTTGGGTTCTAATCAATCTAAATACATAATTTTGACTCTAGATTAATATTTAGAATTTAATAAGCTTTAATTTGAGCCTAATATTGCTTAGGTTTCGCTATCTGAATCAAAAATCCCGAAATTCGCAAAAAGCGCCAAAAGCAGGCAAAATCGTACTTTCACTTAAAAACTGACCGAGGCCACCCGAGCTTAACCAATGGTTAATCATGGCTTAAAAACAAATTTTAAAACATTTTAGTGAGGTTCGGGCTCAGTCGGCACGCACATCAGAGTTAAAAACAATTGGCATGGGCGTTTTGGTCATTTCACGTCGGAACTCAAAATTGAGATCCTTCTGCTCTATTAACACACATAACACAAACAATCCCTTATTATCATCAAAACATCCCCTTGAGAATAGGTGGGCCCCACGATCCTCATTTTCTGAGTAAAATAACTTCAGGGGCATTTTGGTCATTTTATACGTACAGAAATTCGGGATTTGCGACTCTCGCATGAATCGCTCCTAACCTCTCTTCTAATGTTATATTCCTTTATTGAGGATTGTTCGGCCTCAAATCTTTTGTAATAATTATCTCTGATGGTCGGTAATTTTTAATGTGATAAAAATTCTACGATAAATTGGGGCGTTACATTTCGGCCATGAAGGCCTAAGGTACTTGGAAAAAGATAGCTTGGTGATGAGGGCTTCATGTTGATTTTTGTCACATGAACAACCTCTAAAGCTTGAGTTTTCTTAAGAAAAGTTTATTATTTCCAAGTTTTACTCAAGAAAATAGTTGTGTTTCTCTTGAACCTTTGAAAACTCCATCTCTTTTCTTTGAGGTTTCGACCATGAAGGCCTTTGGGACTTGAAAAAAAAAATGGTAGCTTGATGATGAGGGCTTCATGTTGATGTATGTCACATGAACAAAACTCTAAAGCTTGAACTTGGTTCCTAGACCAAGTATATTTTCGGTTTTGTCCCTTTATGTTTACCATGAGTTTGGTTTTGATGGAAGTTTAAAGCATAGTAAAATACTCAATGATGAGGACTTGAGATGTTGGTGTTTGAATCATCAAGATCTTGGTCCCTAGAGTTCAAAAATGGTTTATTCTTCTTGATGAAGATTCGGCCATCTTCAAGTTTTTAAGGTCATGATTCATTTTAAGTATTCAAGCACTAGTAGTTTCCTTTTCTTGTGAGGATGAGGTTTGGGTTGGAACTATGTTCTTTTTTAAAGTCTTGCAAGAGCTCTAGACAAAATAAAAGTAACTTGCATTCACGTTTACTTTATGCTTTGCATAGCATGTTTATTTCTATGCTATCACTAAACCCCAAGATAAGGAATAAACTTGCATAATGCACGTTTAAATTCCAAGCTTGCATTCCATGTTTATATTTTAAGTCATCACTTAAGAACTTAAAGATGTAAAACGAGAGCTTGCATATCACCTAAAATAATCTCGAAGCCTTTCTATTTCGGCCTTAAAGTCGATTGTTGCTGGGCCTAGAGCACTAAAATAAAGAATGAAATTTGCATATTTACTTTCAAGTTTTGCATATTTACTTTGAGCCTTGCACATTTAATTTCAAGTTCTTGCATTTCATGTTTACTTTGAAGCTCTCACTTTACTCTCTAATGAAGAATAAAATGGAATGCATAACACGTTTACTTTTATGCCATCACCTAAGAGACTAGAGCTCAAAGACTTGCCCATTTCATCTTGAGAAAAGTTGAATCAAGAGGTATTCTCTTGAAATGTATTCGTCCATGTGATGATGAAAGCTCTAGGATGAGTTTTTCATTAGATACAAGAGCCTATAGTTTATGTTTTAAGTTTTTCCTAAACATAAGTGACATTTGAAAATATTTTTGAGTATGTTCTTATATTTAGAAGTTTCAACCATGAGTAAAATTAAAGAGTTGCTGCCCTATGTATTTTATGAAAGTTCTTGACAAGTTGAATTGATTTCTAAGGTATTTTTTGAAGTCCTAAAATTGTTCCAAGAGAAACTAGTTACCTATGTACATGAAAAGAAAGTTTACACATGATTTGATGACTTACCAATTTCGGTTTTGCCATGATCATTTCCAGCACCTTAAATTATGTTTTGGGTGGTCTAAATATGTTTGAATACCTTGCCAAGTATATGCTAATTGTTCTAGACATTTTAGAGCATGTTTGGTTACTTTAATTGCTTGAAATGTGAATTCTAGAACCCCATAGGTACAGAAAATATGAATTCTGTCCAGATTGATTAACATCCATAGAATCACATTATATGATGTCTAGATCAGTGAGAGTGACTCATAATTGGCTTAGGTATTAATTGTTGCATCATAGAAAAAGTCGGATGTGAGAAAGGGTTTAATACGCATCTTCTAGAACACCGTAATTCATCTAATACAAGCTTACTGCCAAGGCTGTCCAGCCATGATTAATTAGGTTTTAGGACTTAATAAATCATGGTAATGAGGTTAATCAATCCCTTAGAGGTATAAGAAAATAATTTGAAAGTTTGAGGTTACCCGATTTAGGGGTTTCTACCTTAAGGAATGATTATGTGCCTCTCATTTAATGATGAATTGATGTGTTAGCTCATGACGTATGTGGTACCATGTGAACTATTACCCTTATGTGATGGTTTGTAATCTCATGTTATTGCTTCTTTAAAAGAACCTTAGAGATGCCGAAGTGGTAATTATGTGTTATGCATTAATTATGTGGCATCTTGAAGTAACATGTTAAACTTAGGGTGACTTAAAATATGAGAATGTAATCCTTTGAAACCACCAAACTAAGGGTAGGGACAATGTGATTCTAGCCCCCTAAACCCGTACTTAAAGTCGGGGAGTTGACTTATCCCAAAGGATAAAAGTCTAGATACTAGTGACGACTAGTGTGGTATGAGCTCATAACCTAGAGATTTCTCAAAAGGGAGAAATATTAGGGCAGCCCCAGTTTAAGTAAAAGTTTTAATGTCACCTAAGTAACCAAGATAAGTCACCATGTGCCAAGTACCAAGTTATATGATTTGTGTTCTATGATCCAAGTTATGTGATTTATGTTCTATGATCCAAGTTATGTGATTTGTATTCTATGATCCAAGTTATATGATTGAAGTCCCACAGTTTATTTCCCATGATTTATGTAAATACAAGTAATATGTTAAAAGGAACGGATCTCGGAGCTTGAGACTTTAGAAAACTCATAATTGAACCAATATATGTCCATGGTTTTATAAATAACCCGAGATACCTGGAGACGTAAATGATGACACCTAGGATAGGAGGCGAACCCTACTGAGTTTCTTTAGTAAGAATCTCACTCCCTCTATCTCTTTCTTTCCATTACGTCTTCAGAGCGAGATGGCGACGTTCGTGCTGTTCGTTGACACACCCCGGTGGGAGGTCCACCATGACCCGGAGCATGGGTCATTCCATTTTGAGGGCCGATGTACTGTGCGCATCTTCATGTTTTTAGGACGGCCGTTTGCACACCCCGTATATAGTTATCACTTCTCCCCGATATCCCCTTATGGTGACCCCACGATCTTTGAGCGTGCACGGGCACGACATGAGAGGAACCTACGGACCCACTCTGCCAGTTCAGCTGACATACCGGAGTATGTGCCACTATCGCAGCACTCGGAAGAGGACCCTGTAGAGGACTCCCCCATGGACCATGAGGGCTCTGCCCCCACTCCGCCTCGGCGACCGATGGGCAGCGAGGAGACAGTCACTCAGCGTCGGAGGGCTTCGGTGCCTGGACCACGACCCCGACGTGGACGACACGTTCAATCACAGGGCATGCCTGCACCCGTTGAGCTCTGCCCGTGGATTGGCTATGTTCCTCCGTACTCGTGATTCTGCTTTAGAGATTGGAGGGTAGCCCTTAGTGCATGCACGACACGTAGTATGGATGAAACCTCTTTTGTGTTGAGGTTATCCACTTTAGGTTGCACGTGGGTAGGGATGTTTCTTTCTAGTTCATTTCTATGTATTCTGTATTTCCGTTGTATTCCTGTTTATCATGTACGTGAAGAGTCCTGCCCCGTAGGGTAGGCATATTATATATGAAGTATTTCAGTTGTGATGATGTTATGATTCGGAGCCACTTCTATGTTTATATTTCTGCACTTTATGATACCGACCCGGTAAGATACGCGCGGCTTCTATTTTAAGTAATGTTTTGAAAAAAATTGGCTCGTATTTTCGTTAAGATATTTTTCCAAGAAAAAAGAACCATGACAGTAAGTAATGACTAATATTTGGCCTAAGTACGTACTAGTAGCATTGGGTCGAATATTAGGGTGTTACATCTTTCATTTTAATTGTGGTTTAGAGTTGTGTTTAGGTGTATCTTTGATTAGGATTAAGATTAGGAATTTGTAAGAAAGTGTTTAGGTGAGAAAATGGATAATCAAGGTTGTCAAGACATGTTTAAGGAGTGGTCTTGCATCATTAGTGAGTTATAAATTCATTTTAGTTCATAAATAACTCTAGACACAATTCCATGATTTAAAGAATTGGAAAGAGAAAATACTATTTAAGATTCCAAGATTGGAATCTTGAGTTTTAAAATGAGATTTAAGTTTAATCTAAGCAATTTTAGGTTCTAATTAATTTTAATAGCTTATTTTGACTATAGATTAATTATGGAAATTAATTAATCTTCGATTAGAGCCTAATATTGCTTAGGTTTGCTTAATTACGTCATTAAGCTCAAAAATACTATTCCAATGGCAAAACCGTAATTTTGCACAAAAACTGTCCAGGACCACCGGGACTTAAACAGACGCTTTTAAATATGTAAAAACATTTTTTTAGACCTTCAGAGAAAGTTTCGGGCTCAAACGGCACCTTTACCTGCGTAGAACCGCTATAGGGGTATTTTGGTCATTTTGACCCAAAACTGCAAAAAATGAGATTTTCGCCTCTAAAACCATTCATGGGCCATCCAATCCCCTTCAAACATTGAGTTAGCCCTTCGAGGACTGCCGGGCCGGCTATCCTCGAGTCCGCGTAAAATGACCTTAGTGGCATTTTGGTCATTTTCCTCTCAGACAGAAAAATCGGGGCGTTACACCTTGGTCGAAGATCCGCATTGAAGGTAGTTCAAATGTTAGGTCTTCCCTTAGTTGTACTACTTCTGGCTTTAAAACGTAACTCAGGTCTGATTGGTACTTTCTATGTTGTGATATATTAAACACATTATGAAGATTGGATAGGTTGGGTGGCAAGGTTATAAGGTAGGCTGAGGCACCGACTCTTTGCAAAATCTGGAATGGACCTAAAAACCTAGGACTCAACTTCTTAACTCTCATGGCTCGACCTATACCAGTGGTTGGGGTGTTTCGCAAGAATACGTGCTCTCCTTCTTCAAACTCGAGAAGTTTTCTTTTCAAGTTCGCATAGCTCTTTTGTCTACTCTGGGTAGTAAGGATCTGGTTTTTGATCTTTTGTATCCGTTCAGTTGTCTCCCTCACCAAGTCTGGTCCCAAAAAGCTCCTTTCTCCTGGTTCATGCCAACACAAGGGCGATTGACATTTTCTGCCGTATAAGGCGAGCCATTCCTATACTAGCATGAAAGCTATTATTATAGGCAAACTCGATTAATGGAAGGTACTTGTCCCAACTTTTTGGCTCATCCAAAATGCAAGCCCTCAACATGTCTTATAGGGTTTGGTTGCTTCTTTTCGTTTGACCATCAATTTGTGGGTGATAAGCTATACTTAGACTCAGTTTTGATCCAAAAGCTTTTTGAAAAGCTCCCCAAAACCTAGAGGTGAATCTTGGGTCTTTACCTGAAACAATGGATAAAGGTACCCCGTAGAGTCTTACTATTTCTTGGATATACAACTGGGCCAACTTTTCCATGGAATAGTTTGCTCGAATGGGTAGAAAGTGAGCAGATTTGGTTAATCTATCCACTATGACCCATATGGAGTCGTGTCTAGTTGGGGTCCTTGGCAAAATCAACACAGGGGCAGAGGTCAACCTATATTTTAGTTCCTGAAAACTTTTCTCACACTTTGGGGTCTACTTAAAGGTTACACTCTTCCTTGTTAGTTGGGTTAAGGGTGATGCCAATTGCGAAAACCCTTTTATGAACCTCCGATAGTAACTGGCAAGTCCGAGAAAACTTTAAACATTCTGTTGTTGTTGTTGGGGCCTCCCACTCTTGCACTGCTTCTACCTTACTTGGATCCACAGATATGCCTCCTTGTGAGACCACATGACCCAAGAACTTGACCTCCTTCATCCAAAACTCACATTTGGATGGTTTAGCATATAACTTTCTCTCCCTCAGGATTCTCAGCACAACCTCCAACTACTCTTCATGTTCTTTTCTTGTCTTGGAATAGATGAGGATGTTATCTATGGATACCACTACAAACTTATCCAAATATGGTGGAAAAATTCGATTCATATAGTCCATAAATATGGCAGGAGAATTAGTTAACCCGAACGACATTACATTGAACTCGTAATGTCCATATCTTGCCCTAAAAGCTATCTTGGGTATATCCTCTTCCTTAACCTAAATCTGATAATATCCGGACCTCAAATCTATCTTTGAAAATAGCTTGGCTCTTCTCAACCGATTCATGAGGTCATCTATTCTTGGCAACGGGTACTTGTTCTTGATGGTAACCCTTGTTCAACCATCGGTAATCCATGAACAGACGCAAAATCCCATCTTTCTTCTTCATGAAGAGTACTGGAGCTCCCCAAGGTGATGCACTGGGTCTAACAAAATTCTTTGGCAATAACTCCTCCAGCTACTTTTTAAGCTCCACTAACTCCATTTGTGACATCTTATAAGGTGCTATAAATATGGGTCCCGTTCCTGGTACCAAATCTATAGAGAATTCGATTTCCCTTTGCAGGAGAAACTTGGGCATGTCTTCTGGAAAGCCATCAGGGTATTCGTTTACAACTGGAATATCCTCTAGAGCTTGCTCTAACTCTATCTCGCTTGCTATAAGGAGAACACATCCTTGCTTTACTCCTTTTCCATTCCCTATGCTAATGGTATTTAGGTACAGGGGTATACCCTTTATGGGTCCGTTAGGGATGGGTGTGAACACTACAGTTTTATGTTCATAGTTTAAGTGTACACGATTAGTTGAAAGCCAATCCATTCCTAAGATTACATCAATATCAGATAGGTTTAAACAGATCAAGTCATTCTGGAAGGTCTTATCAGCTATGGTAAACTTACACCATAGATAAGCTAGACTTGTAGTCACAGAGTTCTTTGTAGGTACAGAAACTATAAGATCATATAGTACAACTAAGGTATTACCCATAATTTTGCACTCACCTTGGATTAGGTTAACCGACTTTGGAATCGCATCAACTGAAACTGTAAACATACATCCTTGGACTTTGGGTTTGGGAGCATTCAATTGATTATTGTTTGGACAGTCCTTGATGAAATGCCCGGCTTCCCGCACTTGAAGCAAATGTTCTGCCCACGACGGCATTCTCTGCTGTGATTCTTACCACAAGTACGGCATGCCAGCCTATTGGTGTCCCTAGCCTGGGCATTGGAAGGCATCCTTTGTTGACTTTAGGCTGGGCATTGGGGGTGTTTTCCCTTAAATGCATTCCCCTTATGAAAGCGCTTAAAGGGTTAATAAACTGTCAGTGTGGTCATCCTTTTCCTGTTGTCCTTGGCCTTCTAGATGGCCAACTTTCTGCTGCAGCTTTTTGCCACCTGGCACTTACTAACCAAGGAGGCGTAGTTGGTGATCTCCAGGGTGGCTATCGCGGCCAAAATGTCCGGCCTCAAACCACTTTCATACTTCATGCACTTTCCACCTTTCATATGGGTCTCGCTAGTAAAGTTTTGAATGTTTGATCAATTCTTCAAACTTGGCCGTGTACTCAGCCATGGTCCGGTTTCCTTGAGTCCGTTGCGAAAATTCCAACTCCTTTGCTTTCTTGATGGGTTTTGGAAAGTACTTTTGGTAGAAGGTAGTACTGAAAACCTCCCATGAAATATGGGTCTCGGCACCTTCCAGCAGGCTCTTGGCACCCTTCCACTAAGAAGCTACCTCCCCTTTAAGCATATAGGTAGCATAGGCCACCTTTTAGTCCTTAGAATAGTCAATGACAATGAACACTTTCTCAATCTCTTGCATCTGTGCATCAGCTATATCGGGATTAGTGGTCTCTTTGAACTTGGGTGGACTAGCTCTTCGAAACTCTGCGAACTTCCCTTGTTCATTAGTTTCCACTGATTCCTCAGTCCTCCTATTAATCTGCTCCATCATGACTACAGCTTCGGCTTGCATGGCATTTGCCATTTCACATATTGTGCTTGCCACCTCGTCCTGACTTCCCTCGTACATTGCCCGTAATTATGTCTGTTCCCTACCATTAGTTCCTGGACACACCAAACCACAGATATTGAGCTGATCAGGTCAATACTTATGCCAAGTATGGCAGCAATTAACAGCATTTCTCAAGATGGTCATGCATTCTAATCCTAACGTCTCATCATAGAGGTAAGACTTTTAGAGCATGACATTCATAGAAGCATAGTCAGTCCATTCCCCAGGCTTTAATAGGACGAACTGCTCTAATACCATAATGTAACACCCTAATAAAAACAAACCATGCTTAAGTCATCTTTCATTCTTATTAGTTTATTACTTCTTACTCAGCGTTCTTTTAGAAAATACTGTTATATGAAATTAGCGAAAATATATTTTTTTTGAAACCACATATTCGAAAGTAAAGCCTGTAGCGTGAAGCAGAAGTAATGTTCATCAATCGTAAATAAATTATTAGTCAAATCTCTTATTTGGTGATCAAGAAAGAACAATACTAGCGATAATACTTCTCACATTAAATCATAAAACATAATACATTAAATAGATTCATAAGATGGGTATTCCCATCTTTGGTACATCACACGAAGCAGCAATAAAGTAAAATACAATAATTAATACAACTAGTCTTTCCTAATACATCTTAAATACGAAAACATAAATAAACTACAACTGTAAAAAGGTAGGAACAGCAGTAGTGGGGCAGATGACTCCATCACTCAGATGGTATGATAGGTATGGAATGGGCTCCAGATGACTGGATGCACGGTGCGAGGGAGGGCATGAGTCCTCTGAACAGGTGGTCTATCGACAGCAGGAGGATTGGAAGCATCACTCTGCAAGTCAGAGTCAGACATGTGATCACATTGGGGACAGGTCCAGACTTATCGAATGGCAACTCCTAATTCTGCCAACCGTCAACCTCAAAGTCGTCATGCCAGTCTTCAAAGTCCGCGCCCATCAGGTCCTCTTCTATCATATCCTCTCCATCCTCTAAGTGGTCCTCCTCTGGGTCCTCCTCATCATCGGCATCATAGGGGGCAGGCTCGAGAAAAATCACCTGAAGGGCTTCCATGTTTAGGGGTTCCTTGAGAATCTCGACTTCTGAATCAAAAGATAATTCTATAATAGGTACGTGACGTGGAGGGGTTCCGAGAATCTGTACGTCTGAGTCAGAAGAGTTGGTGATGATGTTAGGTCTACCAAGTGAGCTCTGGTGGTTCTGCATCCTACTACTAGGGTGCTTTGTTGGAATGAACTCCTCGAGAAGGGAGCCCCATTTCCCGGGGTCCAATCGGAGTCTGAGTCAAAGCTACTGTGAGGGCGAACCATCATCGGGTGTGATCGAATCTAGAGATGACATGGTTGAAGGTGTGAGAAATCATAGATTCCTCAGTAGGCAGTTGTTATCTCTTAAGTGTCATCAAGTACATCTCCAGGCTATTTCGATTTTATTGACAAAAAACATGGGCAGTTAAAGTTTCATTATGCTTTATTTTGAAAACCTTCATATCCCGAAGTGATGTGTCTTTTAAAAGTCTTTCTTTAACAAGGATAATAAATTAAGCATAAATCGTAGTCATGGCATTTATTCAACTAAATGCAGTAATGTAACAATACATGCATTGTAACATCCTAATTTTTAACCCAATACTCTAGAACATACTTAGGTTAATCATTAGTCTGTTACTTCATAGTTCTCATTTTTACTTAGAAATACTTAGCGGAAAATACGGGTAAATTTTTTTTTGAAAAACAAAGTGAGAGCCGCGTGATGCGATATATCATGTAACGAACAAAACATACATCTCATAACGTCATAGCATAAGGCACACCATGAATAACACTGAATATCATCTCATATATATATAACTTGCCCACTTATAAGTGTGGGACTTAATTTAGTACAAGGGAAATACATGAAAGGAAATACAACATAAACATAAACATGATCTACTCCCCTACCCGAGTGCAACTAATGGGATAACCTCTAAACAAAAGAAGGTTTATCCCCATCTAAGTGGTGTATGCTCTAACCAGGAACTCCATCGGTCGATCGTCACCACCAACTGACGTCCATCTCGCGAACTAGGCAAGTATCCGGGAAACTGGGCGAGCTCCTCGGGCGTAAAGAGGCGGAACGGGGATCGAGAGTGACCCCCGCGGTGTGGCCGCATCTCCGGTCGCCGTGCAAGTCGTGGCTGAGTCACGGTATCCTCACTGCCCTCCTTCATCAATGGTGGAGAGGGGGCAGAGCTCTCGCTATACGGATGGGTAGGCGGGTCCTCGGATGGGTCGGTCTCCGAGAAGTAGGTCTGGGGCACGTAATCGGGATAGTCTCGCATGGCTGAGGCAGTGGTGTGCATGCGGAGTACTCTCTCGTCATGCGTACACGCACGCTCAAAAACCCGCTCATCGTCGCCATAGGGTGCAGTCGGGGAGAAGCGATGGGTGTGCGCGGGATGAGTGAAGGGGCGTCTTACGAACATGAAAACTCGCACCGTGCACTGCCCCTCAAAATGGTATGACCCGTGAGCTGGGTCATAGTGCACCTCCCATGTCGGGGTGTCCACGAACACTACGAATGTCGCCATCTAAAGACGTGACGGAAAGAAAGAGATAGAGGGAGTGAGAATCTTGCTAAAGAATCTCAGTAGGGCCTCCTACTACCTAGGTGTCATCATCTACGTCCTTAGGAACCTTGGGTTTAATTATACAAAATGACTGAACATGTATTAAGTTCATTTTAAACTTTAAAATATACTTTAGCCAAGGTCCATTCATTTTAGGATGATCTTAATGTCATGAATGCAACATAATAGAAGATGTATGCATGGCACTACCTAATGCACATACATAAAACATAACATCAAGCATCATCATACTTAGTGGCATAAAGTGGCAATAGTAATGTTCATATGGGACAAACTTAGTGACATAACCATAATCATGAAACATCTCTTCCTCATGGGCCACCCTAAAAGACAATCGACCTCAGCGTGCTCGGCCGAACCGGTGTCATCCAGAACGTGTCACATATCTAGGTTATGAGCTCATACCTTAACTAGTCGTCACTAGTTCTTACTTACCACTTAACGATAAGCGTATCATAAATCATAAATCCCGACTATCTGAGTACGGGTTAGGGGGCAATTCTCTTAGGGGTGCTCGGCCGAACCGGTGCCACCTAAGAGTATAAATTGGTACCGATGTCACATGAGTTCTATGGAGGTGCTCGGCCGAACCGGTGTCATCCTAGAACCCATCTTAGTACCTTTATTTTCAAAATCTCTTTAAGTCCCCAAATTTGCTCAGAATTGACAAGACAATGGCATTACGCCGAATTCCTTCCAAATTTGCTTTATGCCACATAAACATATATCTTCATGAATTCCTCATATGAATAACATCATCATCATTTACATACCACATACATCATCATAGAACTCTCAAACGTTTACCCTTACGGTAGCTTATGCTTTGACCCTTACGGGTCTTAATCTTGAGATATAGTTCTCTAACATCTGTCGTTCATATTTTATGCACCTAAGGGCTCATAATTAATCATCATTCCTAATTCTAATATTCATTCTCAAATCTGAAAAGCATAGGGCAGAATTTCTGTCTTGTGGTTACGGGGTTCTAGAACTTACGTTTTAGACCCTTTCTCGGTTCCGTCTTCGCCTAAGGCGCTATAAATTAAATCTAAATCAATTATGAGACATTCCTATGCTTAGGGACTAATTATTAATCACGTTTATCATGTTGTAAGGGTGCTGGACAGAATCCAGAAAAATAAATGTTCTAAACTTGCACTTTTACGGTTTTCTAGTTACTAGTTTCCCTATAGGTGCTAGAATTCGATTCTAATCCAAATGTTACCAAGTTTTTCATGTTTAAACAATCCTAATCTGATTATGCTCCCATTAAAACAGTTTGGATAAGTTCCATAAACAAATGGGTCAAAACTATGTTAAATTCTAGCTTTACGGTATTTCTAGTTAGCTAGTTTCTTACCTATTATGTATAGAATCATTTCTACATCATCATATGATATTTTCACACATTCTAACATATCAAAACATCATCATACAGCATCGCACTCATCATACCAGAACCGAAAACATTTAGCTTCAGTGAAGGATTTAAATTGACATTTCTAGGTACATAAGTTAACTAGTTTTCCTTGGAATCAATTTAGAATTTCTAAAACTCTTTGCAAATCATTTTAATTCATCAAGAGGCTAGGAGAAGCCTTAGGTCAATGACCAAAATATATTTCATCTTCTAAAAGGGAATAGAGTCATATCTCATGATAACATAACCTTAAAAAGATTTGTAAAGCTTTAAGAAAAACTTAGAACATAGACTATTGGTCGTTGTAGCTAGATGAAAACTCATTACAAGTCCATCATCACTACTTGGCCGAAAACATGCATTCAAGGAATGCATTCACATTAAACTTTAACTTGAAATGAAATGGGCAAGTCTTTGAGCTCTAGGTTGTTAAGTTATGACATAAACTAAACGTGCTCATGCTTTTTGTTTTTAATCTTGCTTACAAAACAAAGTGATGACTTAAATTAAATATGCAAGGCATAAACTTAAACGTGCAAGCTTGAAAGTAAATATGCGAGGCATAAACTTAAACGTGCAAGCTTGAAAGTAAATATGCAAGGTTCAATTCTTTATTTTAGTGCTCTAGGCTCAACAACAATCGACTTTAAGGCCGAAATAGAAAGGCTTTGAGAATTAAATTAAGTGATGATGCAAGTTCCATTTTAATCTTTATGTTCTCAGGTGATAGCTTGAAAGTAAAGGTGCATAGCAAGAATGTAAATATAAATGCAAGCATAAAATAAATTATGCAGGTTCATTTTATCTTTCTAGAGCTCTTAACAAGACTTTAAAGAAACTTAAACCTCAACCCAAACTCATCAAACCAAGATAAAGTAAAGTCTAGAGTTCTTAGAACTCCACATAACATCTTTAGAAAATCAAAACATTTTGCATGTAAAAGAAAAAGAAATGGCCGAAATCTCAAGGAACAAAAGAACATTTTAAAACTCTAGAGTCCATGATCTTGATGATATATTAACACCAACATCGTGAGACCTCATCATTGAGTCCTTAGAACCATTTTAAAACATCATCAAAGTTAAAGATTCCAAAAGTTGGAGAAAGGAAGAACTAGAAGTATTTTACTCAAGAACAAAGATCAAGCTCTAGAGTTTGTTTCAAGTGATGAACATCATCATGAAACTCTCATCATCAAGCTCTCATTCCTTTGTTCTCCAAGGCCTATGGCCGAAAATGATAAGGAAAAAGGAGTAGAAGAGAAGTTCTAAAAAGAAACAAGAGAAACTATGAACATCAAGCTTGAAACAAGAACTTTAAAGAAAAGAATACATGAAAGGAAATCCCTACTTGGTGTGATGAACTTGAAGATGGAAGAAGAAGATGAAGATGATGAAGAACTTGAAGAACACTAGAACTTTGAGAGAAAAGAAAAGCTTTGAGTGTTCCTAAACTTAGCAAATGATCTAAAAGTGGTGCAAGCTTCCCAAGGCCATCTATTTATAGAAGAATGAAGCAAATGGAGTGTGTGTGTGTGGCTGAAGGGGTTTCGGCCATGAGGGTGCAGAAATGGGAGGAAAATATCTCTTACAAAGCATGGTTGAAGGCATGGTTGGAAGCATGGTCAAGCATGGGCTCAAGTATGGTGCAAGCATGGGTTAAGCATGGTTCTTTGAGTGGGAAAATAATTTAACATGTGGTCAATGGGGAGGTGTGCTGGCCGAAATGCATCAGCCCATGTGGGGTTGTGTTTGCATTTTAATTGTGGTTTAGAGTTGTGTTTAGGTGTATCTTTTGATTATGCTTAAGATTAGGAATTTGTAAGAAAGTGTTTAGATAAGGAAAATGGATAATGAGGGTGGTCTAGACATAATTAAGGAGTGGTCTTGCACCATTAGTGAGTTAGATCCTCAATTTAGAGTCTAAACAACTCTAGACACACTTCCTTGATTTAAGGAATTGGAGAGAGAAAACACTATTCAAGATTCCAAGACTAGGAATCTTGAGTTCTAAAAAGGGATTTAAGTTTAATCTAAGCAATTTTAGGTTCTAATTAACCTTAATAAATTATTTTGGCTCTAGATTAATTAGGGAAATTAATTAACCTTCGATTAGAGCCTAATATTGCTTAGGTTAGCTTAATTACGTCATTAGGCGTAAAAACACTATTCTAGAGGTAAAATTGTAATTTTGCACAAAACTGCCCGGGACCACCGGGACTTGAACAGAGACCTCTAGACACATGAAAACATGTTTTTAAACCTCTGAGGAAAGTTTCGGGCTCAAACGGCACTTCTACCCGTGTAAAAACGCTATAGGGGTATTTTGGTCATTTTGACCCGAAACTGCGGAAAACGAGATTTTTGCTTCCGGAAGCATTCAAAGGCCATTCAATCCCCTTCAAACATTGAGTTGACCCTTCGAGGACGACCGAGTTGGTTATCCTCGAATTCGGGTCAGGAAATGACCTCAGGGGCATTTTGGTCATTTCCCTCAAACAGAAAAAATCGGGGTGTTACATTACTCCCCTCCTTAAAAAGAATTTCGTCCTCGAAATTCGTTACCTTAGAAAAGCTCGGGATACTTGTCTCGCATTTCTGACTCTAGCTCCCATGTGAATTCTTCAGACTTGTCGCGTCCCCATGCTACTTTTACCAAAGGAACAGACTTGTTCCTCAGCTGCTTGACTCCGCGGTCCACGATTCTCGTAGGTGGAAGATTGAAAGTTAGGTCGTCCCTTAACTGCACATGCTCTGGCTCTAAAACGTGGCTAGGGTCGGACTCATACTTCCTTAACTGAGAGACGTGAAAGACGTCATGAAGATTAGAAAGATTAGGGGGTAATGCTATTTTGTAGGCAACTGTTCCTACTTTTTGAAGAATTTGGAAGGGACCAAGAAATCGGGGGCTCAACTTTTTGACTTTCATGGCTCTCCCTATGCCTGTAGTGGGGGTAATCCTAAGGAACACATGTTCTCCCTCTTCGAATTCCAAGGGCTTGCGCCACTTGTCCACATAGCTCTTTTGTCTACTTTGAGCAGTGAGCATCCTATCCCGGATTCTCTTGATTTGTTTCGTGGTTTCCCTCACTACATCGGGTCCTATCATGGTTTGTTCTCCGGACTCATACCAACATAAAGGGGATTGACACTTTCGTCCATATAACGCCTCGTACGGTGCCATACCGATGCTCGCGTGATAACTGTTGTTATACGCAAATGGCAGGTACTTGTCCCAACATCCCCTTTGGTCTAATACACAGGCTCTTAGCATATCCTCTAGGGTTTGGATCGTCCTTTCGAATTGTCCGTCTGTTTGTGGGTGGTAAGCAGTGCTCAAGCATAGCTTTGAACCAAACGCCTTTTGAAAGGCTCCCCAAAAACGTGACGTAAACCGCGGATCACGATCCGAGATTATCGTCGACGGCACTCCATGCAATCTTACGATCTCTTGGATGTATAACTGAGCCAATTTATCTAAAGAGTATGTTACTCTAATAGGCAGAAAGTGTGCCGACTTGGTTAGTCGATCCACTATCACCCATATAGCATCATGGCCAGCTTGGGTCTTAGGCAATCCCGTCACGAAATCCATAGATATGCATTCCCACTTCCACTCGGGGATTGACAGGGGCTGCAACAAACCTGAAGGTTTTTGGTGCTCGATTTTCACTTTCTGACATACCAAGCACTTACTAACCCAAATTGACTACATCCTTCTTCATTTCGGGCCACCAAAACATCTTCTTCAAGTCTTGGTACATCTTGGTAACACCAGGATGAATGGTGAAATAGCTTTTGTGAGCCTCCTCCAAGATCTTTTCTCGGAGGTCACTATCTTAGGGTATGCAGATCCTTCCTTCAAACCTCCATATCCAATCCTCACCTCTCTCGAAACCCTTCAACTTTCCCGCCTTAACAGCATCTATGATCTCTTCGAACTCATCATTCTCTCGTTGTGCTAACATGATTCTCTGCTTAAATCCACTTGTCACACTAAGATAGCACATCCTCATCCCTTTATCGGTCGCTGACATCCCTAGATTCATATCCCTAAACTTCTCTATTAACTCGACTTCTTTGATCATCATGTGGGATAGGTGCAATGACTTTCGGCTCAAGGCGTCGGCGACTACGTTAGCCTTGCCGGGGTGGTAAATTAAACCGAAGTCATAGTCCTTAAGGAACTCCATCCACCTTTTCTGCCTCATGTTTAGCTCCTTTTGATCAAAGAGGTACTTGAGACTTGTGATCGGAGAAAACTTCAAACCTTACACCATATAAATGGTGTCTCTATATTTTCAAGGCAAATACTACGGCTGCTAATTCTAGGTCATGGGTGGGGTAGTTTGCCTCGTGCGGCTTGAGTTGTCTTGATGCATAGGCTACCACTTGCCTATTTTGCATCAATACACAGCCTAAACCTTTACCCGAGGCATCGCAATATACCTCAAAGGGTACATCAGGGCTTGGTAACACTAGAACTGGGGTTGTGGTTAGCTTCTCCTTAAGCTCTTGGAAACTCTTCTCACATTCGGGATTCCACATGAAAGGTGCATTCTTCTTAATTAGCTTGGTCAGGGGTAGGGCAATTTGGGAGAATCCTTTGATAAACCTACGGTAGTAGCCTGCTAAACCCAAAAAGCTCCGTATTTCCGTTACGGTGATTGGTCTATCCCAATTCATTACGGCTTCTACCTTACTAGGATCAACGGCTATCCCTCCTTTTGACACAACGTGCCCTAAAACTTGACCTCCTCCAACCAAAATTCACACTTAGAAAGTTTTGCATACAGCTTTTTCTCCTCCAAAATCTCCAAAACTATCCTCAAATGACACTCATGCTCCTCGTGGGTCTTCGAATAGATGAGTATATCGTCTATGAAAACGACCACGAACTGATCTAAATAGGGTCTAAAGATCCTATTCATGTAATCCATAAATACTGCAGGAGCATTCGTCAATCCAAAAGACATCACTGCGAACTCAAAGTGTCCATATCGAGTTCTAAAGGCGGTCTTTGGTATATCTTGATCTCTCACTCTAATTTGGTGGTATCTTGACCTTAGGTCGATCTTGGAAAATACTACCGCTCCTCTCAATTGGTCCATGAGATCATCAATCCTAGGCAAAGGGTATTTGTTTTTCATCGTTACACGGTTCAATTGCCTATAGTCTATACACAACCTCATGCTCCCGTCCTTCTTCTTCACAAACAAGACCGGGGCTCCCCACGGTGAAGCACTAGGTCTTATAAAGCTCTTCTCTAAAAGTTCCTCAAGTTGGGTTTTAAGCTCGGCTAGTTCTAGGGGTGACATTCTATAGGGGGCAATGGAGATTGGTCCCGCTCCAGAAACCAACTCAATGGAGAACTCCACTTCTCTCTCGGGAGGGAACTCAGGTATATCTTCCGGAAACATATCGGGATAGTCTCTCACTACTGGTATATTCTCTAAATTCTGCTCAAAGTATACTTCGCTAGCGGCTAGGAGAACATATCCCTTAGTCTTTTTTCCCACTACAGTGGACCTCTACGGCATTGAGATAGAGTCTCAAAGGTTGGCTTATTTCACTAGGGGAAGAAGGAAAAATAACTGTTTTGGTGTCACAGTCTAACAATACACGGTTGGCGTGAAGCCAATCCATGCCAAGAACTACTCCTATACCTTTCATGGGTAAACAAATTAAATCCACAACATATGATCTATTTTCTGTGGTTAGGTGACAGTTTAGACAACAATAACAAGTATTCACAGGATGATTTGTGGGGGTAGAGACAATAAGATCAAAATGAAGTTTGGAAGTTTTCAAATTTAGAGCCTCGACACTAGCATATGAAATAAAAGAATGTGTTGCACCAGAGTCATAAAGTACAGTTAAGATCCTACCATCTATTTTGCACTTACCTTCTATAAGACCGTTGGATGTGTCCGCTTCGTCTACATTGAGGGTGAAGACCTTCCCTTGGTGTTGCGGCCTAGGGTTCTGATTCGCTGGCCCTCCATTGTTGCATCTGTTAGCGTAGTGGCCGGGCTTCCCGCACTTGAAGCACACGTTTTGTCCAGCTAAGCGAGGCCGACTACCGCCATGATCTTTCCCGTACTGGGGGCATATTATCGCCGGTGTAGGCCTAGCAAAGGTGGCGGGGGCTCCTTGGGGCGTCTTGTTCTTGGTCCCACTGGACCCTCCTTGTTGCGCATTGTTCCAGGGGCCTCCCGACACTCCTTGCCGGTTATTGTTGTTGTTGTTGTTTCGGTGGTTGTTGTTCTGGAACGGTGGTCTGTAGGGTTGCTTGGGTTGTTGTTGGAAGCGGGTTCTTTGTTGTTGTTGTTGATGTGGCTTGAATTGGTTGGTGTGGTAGGGGTTGTAATGGTTTCGGGGTTGGTTTTGGTGTTGTAGTTTGAACTTCGGGGCTTGAGGTCCTAGCCCTTTAGCTCTTTCCGCCCTTACAGCCTGGAGCTTACCTTGTTCTTCCTCCAAAATGTGGCACTTGTTGACCAGGGTGGGGAAGTCCCTGATCTCCATATGTGCTACAGCATAATTCAGCTCCGGCTTCAATCCGGCTTCGTACTTCACACATTTCCATATCTCATCGGGATTCCCTTGGAACACCCATGAGAACTTGATCAGTTCTTCAAATCTCGCCGTGTACTGGGCAATAGTCCTTCCTCCTTGAGTTAACTGCATGAATTCAATGTCCTTCGCATTCCTTACTGACTCCGGGAAGTACTTCTCATAGAAGTAAGTCTTGAACGACTCGATTGGCAGCATGCGGAAGCTTCTAGCAGTCTTCGGGTGCCAGTCCACCAGAACTCGGCATCCGACTCCATCATATAAGTAGCGAAGGTGACCTTTTGCTCCTCCGAGCAAGCTACCACGGAGTAGATCTTCTCCATGTTTTTGATCCATTCATCAGCTTTGTCGGGGTCCATGGCTCCTCGGAAGGTTGGCGAGTTCGCCTTGCGAAACTCACCAAACCTCGCTTGCTCGACCATTTCGGCAGTAGAGGGAGCACGTCTGGTGTCCCCTTGTTGGTTCATCCTCTCGAACATTCATTCCATGGCCCTAGCCATGTCACGAACAGCAGCAGCAGTAGCATCGTTTTGGTCCCCCTCGGTCGGGGTCCTAGGTTGTCTCCTTGGTGCCATTGGTTCCTAAACACACGAGACAATAAACACTGAGGTGATCAGGCTCAATATTCCATGTAAAATGAGCTAGTTACCATGGCATACGCAAGTAGACAAGGGTCATGCACTTCTACCCTATAGCTTGTCTCTAACTAAGCACTACGCATGACATAGCTATTGTACTACGGTTTAGAAAGCATAGTCAGTCCAATCCTCAGGCTCCATGAGAATCGAACTGCTCTGATACCATATGTAACATCCCCTACTGCTTTATGGATTGACGACTATCCCCACAAGCCAACACGGGTCTTTTCAGCATGCTTTGTCCTCACTCGCATGCTTTCTAGGAAAACTTCCCAGGAGGTCACCCATCCCAAAATTGCTCCAAGTCAAGCACGCTTAACTGTGGAGTTCTTTCAATTTGGGCTACCGAAAAGAAGATGCATCTTGTTGGTATAGGTAGTACAAATCAATTCATATAAGCCCTCCTTAACTGTATAGTCTCATACCTATACAGTCTTAGGATCCCTCTCATTCGGGTGTGTAATCGGTTCATTCATGTACCCCTCCGCTTTCGAAGTCTGCCAGGAGCCGCTCCTTGTCCGTGCCTCCTTGCACCGGCGATCACTCCCCGACTTCGCAATCCCCGAGCGTTACATGCATCCTATAACTTAATTCGGTCCTTCACTCACTGAGTGCACCAACACCAATGTCTTAATCCACCTTCGTGGGTAATGAGCTTATACTCTGGCCATCACCACAACTTGTTCCAAGAGAAAATCTCAACGGAAGGGTTGAGGGGTTAAGCAGTGAGCTTTTCCCATGTTCTTTATTCATATTCATATGCAAACTTCTTGACATTTAACACTTCTCATATGCTTCATCATGATAATTGCCATTTAATACAACGCAAACTACAAGATCAATATCTCAAGAATTTACATCATAGCAAGAATAGTACTTTAAAACATAAATAACCACTACTCAAGGCATCACATTCATATTATAGCAAATCTAATACCTTGAAACATTCATGCATTAATAAGCCATTCATAATATTTCATACGTAATCAAGATTATGGGTCAAAGTCATGTATTATGTATATCTCATGGTCATTAGTACTATTTAATAAAAATATAAGTTTTAAGTCATGAGTTAAGTCCTCTTAGTCATTTATGAGTAAGAATTCTTAATTATGTGTAACTATAGATTATATATTTTTGTTACATTTATAAGATTATAATAAGTTGATTTAATTGGTATTTAGCCATTTTAAATATACAATTTTCGGATTTACTCAAAAGCACCATTTTTGGGTTGTAAGATTTTTACAGCTTATTACCATTTCTGGCATGTCTGAGTGAAAAATTAATATCTCTCATTATACTTACTCTTTTCAGAAAATAAAGGTAGGTTTAGAATCCTGACTCACTCCCCTTTCTCTGGACATGTTATTTACAAAGTTATGTTAACTGAAATGACTTTTATACCCTTACAAAGTTTCCCTATTCCAGCAGTGGTCCAAAACTTAATCCGCAACTTGTTTTATTTGTCTGGAATCATGTGCATACTTTCAATGAATTTATTTTATATCTCTATATTCTTTAGGGTCTTAGCTTTCTAACAAGACCTATTCCACACATTTTTCATTTTTATAGTAAAAGATAAGTTCAGATTAGTGCTCAGGGGTCAGACAGCAATTCCAGCAGAAAGACTAAACTTTAAAAAATTATATCATGAGCGAAAAAACTTCTTTCTGAGTGATTCTTTTTGGAGACTGTTCCTTAAAGGATTAAATTTCACATATAATTTTTCTAGAGATTCCAAAGGCACTGTTTTCAAATGTAGCATGTTTTAGTGTACCTATCTCAAGCAGAAACATTTTCCAGCACTAATGTGTGTGTGTACTTGTTTCCTTTCAAATTAAATCATGGATTCCTATTGTAACACCCCGATTTTTCTGTCCGAGGGAAATGACCAAAATGCCCCTGAGGTCGTTTCCTGACCCGAACTCGAGGGTAACCAACTCGGTCATCCTCGAAGGGTCAACTCAATGTTTGAAGGGGATTGAATGGCCTTTGAATGCTTTCGGAAGCGAAAATTTCGTTTTCCGCAGTTTCGGGTCAAAATGACCAAAATACCCCCATAGTGTTTTTACGCGGGTAAAGGTGCCGTTTGAGCCCGGAACTTTCCCCAGAGGTTTAAAAACATGTTTTCATGTGTCTAGAGGTCTCTGTTCAAGTCCCGGTGGTCCCGGGCAATTTTAGTGCAAAATTACGGTTTTGCCCCTAGAATAGTGTTTTTGAGCTTAATGACGTAATTAAGCAAACCTAAGCAATATTAGGCTCTAAACGAAGATTAATTTATTTCCCTAATTAATCTAGAGCCAAAATAATTTATTAAAGTTAATTAGAACCTAAAATTGCTTAGATTAAACTTGAATCCCTTTTTAGAACTCAAGACTCCTAGTCTTGGAATCTTGAATAGTGTTTTCTCTCTCCAATTCCTTAAATCAAGGAAATGTGTCTAGAGTTGTTTAGACTCTAAATTGAGGATTTAACTCTCTAATGGTGCAAGACCACTCCTTAATTATGTCTAGACCACCTTAATTACCCATTTACCTTACCTAAACACTTTCTTACAAATTCCTAATCTTAAGCATAATCAAAGATACACCTAAACACAACTCTAAACCACAATTAAAATGCAAGAAACTCTCCTCCCTTGGCTGATGCATTTCGGCCAGCACACTCCTCTTTGGCCACATGTTTAATTGTTTTCTCACTCAAAGAACCATGCTTGAAGCCATACCTTGAACTATACCTCACCATACCTTAAGCCATACCTCACCATACCTCAAGAACACATTATCTCACCTCATGGAACTCATGGAAAGCCTCCAATCTGCACCCTCATGGCCGAAACCTCTTCACCCATGAGCACCCTCCATTTGTTTCATTTCTCTATAAATAGAATGCCTTGAGGAGCTTGCACCACTTTTAGATCATTTGCTAAGTTTAGGAAACACTCAAAGCTTTTCTTTTCTCTCAAAGTTCTAGTGTTCTTCAAGTTCTTCAAGCTCTTCAAAGTTCTTCATCATCTTCATCTTCTTCTTCCATCTTCAAGTTCATCACACCAAGTATGGATTTTCTTTCATGTATTCTTTTCTTTAAAGTTCTTGTTTCAAGCTTGATGTTCATAGTTTCTCTTGCTTCTCTTTAGAACTTCATTTCCACTCCTTTTTCCTTTTCATTTTCGGCCATAGGCCTTAGAGAACAAAGGAATGAGAGCTTGATGATGAGAGTTTCATGATGATGTTCATCACTTGAAACAAACTCTAGAGCTTGATCTTTGTTCTTGAACAAAAATGTTTTTAGTTTTTCTTTTCTTGAACTCTTGAGAACTTTAGCTTTAATGATGTTTTTAAAATGGCTCTATGAACTCAATGATGAGGACTCATGATGTTGGTGTTAATATATCATCAAGACCATGAACTCTAGGGTTTTAAAATGTTCCTTTTCTCCTTGAAGATTTCGGCCACTTCCTTAAATTTTTCTAAGCTTCATGGTTTGATTTCCTAAAAATATTATGTTAAGTTTTAAAGAACTCTAAGCCTGACTTTACCTTGTTTGGATGAGTTTGGGTTATGGTTTAAATTCCTTTAAAGTCTTGTTAAGAGCTCTAGAAAGATAAAATGAACTTGCATAATTTACTTTATGCTTACATCCATATTTACATTCTTGCTATGCATCTTTGCTTTCTAGCTATCACCTAAGAACATAAAGATTAAAATGGAACTTGTCTCATCACTTAATTTAATTCTCGAAGCCTTTCTATTTCGGCCTTAAAGTCGATTGTTGTTGGGCCTAGAGCACTAAAATAAAGAATTGAACTTGCATTATCACCTAATTAATTTCTCGAATGCCTATCTATTTCAGCCTCAAAGTCGATTGTTGTTGGGCCAAGAGCACTAAAATAAAGAATTGAACCATGCATATTTACCTTCAAGCTTGCACGTTTAAGTTTATGCCTCGCATATTTGCTTTCAAGCTTGCACGTTTAAGTTTATGCCTTGCATATTTAAATTTAAGCCATCGCTTTACTTTGTAAGCAAGATTAAAAATGAAAAGCATGAGCACGTTTAGTTTATGTCGTAACTTAAGAACCTAGAGCTCAAAGACTTGCCCATTTCATTCCAAGATAAAGTTAAATGTGAATGTATTCCTTGAATGCATAATTTCGGCCAAGTAGTAATGATGGACTTGCAATGAGTTTTCATCTAGCTACTAGGACCAATAGTCTATGTTTTAAGTTTTCCTTAAAGCTTTACAAATCTTGATAAGGTTATGTCATCACAAGTTGTGATTTTATTATCTTTTAGGGGATGGAATATGTTTTGGTCAGTGACCTAAGGCTTCACTTAGCCTCTTGATGAATTAAAACGTTTTGCAAAGAGTTTTAGAAGTTCTAGAATGATTCCAAGAGAAACTAGTTAACTTATGTACCTAGAAATGTCAATTTAACTCTCTCATTTAAGTTAAATGTTTTCGGTTCTGATGTGATGAGTGTGATGCTGTATGATGATGTTTTGATGTGTTGGAATGTGTGAAAATATCATGTGATGATGTAGAAGCGAACCTATGCATGATAGGTAAGAAACTAGCTAACTAGAAATACCGTAAAGCTAGAATTTAACATAGTTTTGACCCATTTGTTTATGGAACTAATCCAAACTGTTTTAATGGGAACATAATCAGATTTAGATTGTTTAGACATGAAAAACTTGGTATCATTTGAATTAGAATTGAATTCTAGCACCTATGGGGAATCTAGTAACTAGAAAACCGTAAAAATGCAAATGTAGAACTCTTAGAACATTTAATTTTTTGGATTCTGTCCAGCACCCTTACAACATGATAAATGTGATTAATAATTAGTCCTTAAGCATAGGAATGCCTCATAATTGATTTAGATTTAATATATAGCTTTCGCTAAAAACGGAACCGAGAAAGGGTCTAAAACGTAAGTTCTAGAACCCCGTAAATACAAGTTAGAGATTCTGCCCTATGCCTTTCAGATTTAAGTATGAACATGAGGATTAGGAATGATGATTAAATATGAGCCCTTAGGTGCATAAAGATATGAGCGACGGATGTAGAGAACTATATCTCAAGATTAAGACCCGTAAGGGTCAAAGCATAAGCTACCGTAAGGGTAAGCGTTTGGATGTTTTATGATGATGCATGAAGTATGCAAATGATGATGATGTTATTCATATGAGGAATTTATGAGACTATATGTTTATGTGGCATAAAGCAAATTTGGAAGGAAATTCAGTGTAATGACCGTTGTGCTGCCGAATTTCCGACAAATTTGGGGACTTAAAGAGATTTTGAAAATTAAGGTACTAAGATGGGTTCTAGGATGACACCGGTTCGGCCGAGCACCTCCATAGAACTCATGTGACATCGGTACCATTTTACACTCTTAGGTGACACCGGTTCGGCCGAGCACCCCTAAGAGAATTGCCCCCTAACCCGTACTCAGATAGTCGGGATTTATGATTTATGATACGCTTATCGTTAAGTGGTAAGTAAGAACTAGTGACGACTAGTTAAGGTATGAGCTCATAACCTAGATGTATGACACGCTCGGGTGACACCGGTTGGCCGAGCACCCCGGGCTCGATTGTCTTTTAGGGTGGCCCATGAGGAAGAGAAGTTTCATGATTATGATTATGTCACTAAGTTTTGTCCCATATGAATGTTACTATTGCCACTTTATGCCACCAAGAATGATGATGCTTGATGTTATGTTTTATGTATGTGCATTAGGTAGTGCCATGCATACATTTTCTAATATGTTGCATCCATGACATTAAGATCATCCTAAAATGAATGGACCTTGGCAAAAATATATTTTAAATTTTAAAATGAACCTAATACATGCTCACCACTTTGTATAAATAAACCCAAGGTTCCCGAGGGCGTAGATGATGACACCTAGGTAGTAGGAGGCCCTACCGAGATTCTTTAGCAAGATTCTCACTCCTCTATCTCTTTCTTTCCGTCACGTCTTCAGATGGCGACGTTCGTAGTGTTCGTGGACACCCCGACATGGGAGGTGCACTATGACCCGGCTCACGGGTCATACCATTTTGAGGGGCAGGGCACGGTGCGGGTTTTCATGTTCGTAGGACGCCTTCGCTCATCCCGCACACCCATCGCTTTTCCCGACCGCACCCTATGGCGACGATTTAGCGGGTTTTTGAGCGTGCGGCAGACGCATGACGAGAGATCGCTCCGCATGCACACCGCCTTAGCCATGCGAGACTATCCCGATTACATGCCCGGACCTACTTCTCGGAGACCGACCGTCCGAGGACACGCCTACTCATCCGTATAGCGAGCTCTGCCCCTCTCCACCATTGATGAGGGAGGCGGTGAGGATACCGTGACTCACCGACTTGCACGACGACCGGAGATGCGCCACACCGCGGGGTCACTCTCGATCCCTGCTCCGCCTCTTTACGCCCGAGGAGCTCGCACAGCTTCGGATACTTGCCTCGTTCACGAGACGGACGTCGATGAGGAGGTGACGATCGACCGATGGAGTACCGGTTAGAGCACACACCACTTAGATGGGGATAAACCTTCTTTTGTTTAGAGGTTATCCTATTAGGTGCACTCGGGTAGGGGAGTAGATTATGTTCATGTTTTATGTTGTATTTTCTTTTATGCATTTCCCCTGTACTAAACTAAGTCCCGCACTTATAAATGGGCAAATTATATATATATGAGATGATCTTCAGTGTTACTCATGGTGTGTCTTATGTTATGATGTTGTGAGACATTTGTTTACTTTACATGGTGTACCGCTTATCGCATCACGCGGCTCTCACTTTTATTTCAAAAAAAATTACCCGTATTTTCCGCTAAGTAATTCAAAGTTAAATGAGAACTATGAAGTAACAGACTAATGATTAACCTAAATATGTTCTAGAGTATTGGGTTAAAAATTAGGATGTTACACCTATCATTTCTAGTCATGGCCAGCAAATACATACCACAATACAGAGGTTTTAAACATACTAACACACATCTTGGAGCATATTTATCATAGAGGAAAGTTACAAAACTTATAGAGGAGTATATGTGCAAGCTTTAAGCCTTTTGAGCCTAAAATGAGCTAAAGACTTAAAACTCTCACATCTCCAAGATAATGACCACCTACTAACAAGTGTAGAGGTTTGTGAGTCCTTCACTCCTTGAGGGAATTCATGAGCAAATAGATAAAAAGGGATTAGAAGAGAAAATCTTGGTTCCTAGCTCTAAGCTTTGATGTCTTGTGTGAAGGAAGGAAGCTAGTGTGCTGTCTTAGGATGTGTTTACAAGGTTTAGGAAGAGCTATTCTTTGGCTAATCAGAAAGAGGACTTAGAGCTTGAATATGGAAGTGTATGAGGAAGAGATTTGAGAGGAAAATGGAAGAAGATAGGAAGCTTGAGACTTAGGAGTATGAGGAGATTGTAAAGAACACAAAACAACCAACTATTCCTCCTTTTATAGGCCTTTATGGCCAAATTTCATATGGTTTGTTTGGGAGGATTTTAATCTCCTAATTAGTTCATTTAGTTAGCTATCTAGTTGGGGTAATGGAAAATTAGACTTTGGTTAGGCCAGATAGTTGATCTTTTTACTTCTTAAACACAACCCTAAGACTAGCCTCTTAAGTCTATGACAACATGTCAATCTTGACATCTTTCACCCCTTTCATCTAGCCCCATAAGCAACCCCCAAATCAAATTCCTTTCCCCCAAATGGGGGCTGATGCATTTCGGCCATGATGAGAAATAAGGAGGAAAAATTTGTGTTTTTGTTTTGACGTGTAACTCGGTGTTATTTTATAGTTAAATTAATTCTAGTGTAAGTTATTTTGATGTAACTTATGTGAGTATTTTCTTTTACATGATGGCTGAAAAAAGAAGTTCAAAAAAGGTCTATAGGGTTTTAGAAGTTAGTTTATAGAGCTGCACACTTGTTTGATGGGTAAACAGGTGTTTTTACCTCTTTTGGTAATATTCCCTTTACCAAAAATGGTTTAAACCAACTTTTAAGCATATTTTATTTTTAATAAAGAATCTATCATAGATTAATTATATTAATCCCTCATCTAGTTGGTAATCATCCTAATTAGTGATTAATCATCTCTGACTTGACTATTTATGGTATAACTCATTTTTAAGATTGTTGCCATTTATAGTAAATTACTAGTTAATCTTATTTTATTATTACCTTGGGAATCCTATGTCAATTATTTATGTCTAAACCATAATTAGAGTATTAATCCTTGATTAGCTTTTATTAGATCACTTAATCATGATTTAATTGGTCTTTGATTATAGTTTGATTATTATGTTGACTATTTCATGTTTTAGTTGACTTTCACAAACCTTGGACTTTTATGGTTGACTTTTAACCTGAGAGTTTGAATTTTTGACTTTGACATTTGACCTTGACCTTTGTTAACTCTTGGCCAACACTTAATATTTTATATTGACTTGCCCTTGATTCGGCGAAAGTTCAACAGTTTTTAAGCAAAATCGTCTACTCGAGTCATCACCGATTGAACCTTCATTTAGGATGAAAAATGGGGATGTTACATCTTTTCATGGTCTAATTCTTATGGGAAAAGTTTCTCAACTCAATGCAAAAGCTCATCCTTGCTAATTCAAGGATTGATCCCTAATGAGCTTTAGAAACCTTACAAAGCAATATGTTGATGTTATCCTTGTAAGGCTTCTCTGAGCATCAGAAACTACATAAACATCAGTGTGTTTTCTCTCCAAAATCACAAATGCTCTTTTATGTTTATCATATCCTTGAGCATTCCTTTCAAAATTTCTTTTGCATAAAGACGTGCTAAAAACAGATCTAATCAAGATAAAATATCACAAGTATTTCTTGTTAAGTTTTCTCAAGCACATAGATCTTCAGAAAGCTTCTTTTCATGACCAAAAATCAAGTTGGTTGTATGTAACACCTCATCATTATAAAGTTATGCTTAAGCCATAACCTTATAGTGTGTAGTTGTTACTTGTAAACTCTACTTGATCTTAGAGGAGTATACATATATTATTACATATGAGCCTGCTTTTCATGACAAACATAAAGCGCTTCCTCTCTATGACGCTAAATTTGAACATAAATAATATGTCGAAAATACATAATTGAAGTAATTGATTTCTAATCAACAGTATCCTGTAATTATATCAAACCCTTAACCTGGTTCACGCAGGAACCCTCTAGTCTAGGTAGGGCACTACTCGAAATTCATCAAAAGCAAATAAAAAGAATTGATTAATTCTCTATCATCGATTCATCAAAACGTCTGGACCATAGTGCCAACATTAGCTAAGAATCTCCACAAAATAAATCACCATCATCGCAATCTATATAAAAATATGATAACAACAAGAATGAGAATCAAAGATTCCCAGTAGGAAAAACACTAGTCTACTACACAGTAATATCTGACGTAGTCTTAAAATTTCTCTTATTCTAGTTGTTCATATAATACTTATCTCGTTTACTTCATTATTTCTTTATCATAAGCTCATGAACAGCTTTAGGCTAAGAAAAGAATTACTTATGATTTTCTGATATACTTCTCTTTTGATGTATTGCCTCTGCTGTAACACCTCATGTTATAACCTGATATACTTCACTCAATATAGTATCTCGTACTATATCCTGATATAGATCTCAAAACATTTTCTTTTAAATACATCAATCTCAATTTTTCCTTTGTAACACCTTGTGTTGTAAACTGATATAATTAATCCCTTTAACATGATATACTTCGTTTTATTTTATCAGTTTCATTTCCTCTTTGACATGGTCTTATTATTAAAGTTTAGGCTTGATAGTAGAACTCATAAGATTCTTCTGATATACTTCTCTGTGGATCGTACTGTCAACGTCGTAACGTCGTCACGTTACAACCTGATATAGTTCACTAGATGTAGTACATCTACTACATCTTATCTAGAATAGCCTCGCTATTCTCAGTACAATCCCTTTCTCATAACGATGTAACGCCATCGCGATTACAACCTGATATAGTTCTAAGGGCATAGCACGTCTACTACTACCCGTGAATCCATGAGCTTACCATTAAGAAATTGATTATTATGTAAAGCTTATTTTCTTGATTTCTCTCTTTTTGTGTGAGACTTATTTTCTTACGTTCCCTCTCTTTATGAGGCTCAGTTTCTTATGCTTATATGGGATTTCCTTGAAATTTCTTTAAATTCTTATGAGATATTTCCTTAAAATCTTTTGAATCCTTATGAGATATTTTATTCCAAAAGTCTTTCTTAAGGTCCTATGAGATGTTTAGTTAAAATCTACTAAATGTGTATGAGATATTCATGTTCTGTTCAAAATCTATCTTTAAATTTTTTATGAGATTTATTAGAAAATTTGGTAAACTTTCTATGAAATATTCTAGTCAAAATCTCTTAAAATATTTTGAAAATCTCGTGAAGTTCAATTATTCATATTCATATTCATGTGCTCATGTCATACTAGCACAAAATGCCGTTATTTCATCAATTCAAAGCGTCAATTTATTTTCAGCACAATTTAATATGCAATTCAAACCATCAAATAGGAGACTATAAAAATTCTCAATGACACCTCAATGTATCCACAAGGTTTCCTAAAAATTTCATAGTAAAAAGAGTTCTCTAGCTATGTTAACAAAATTAGACAAATTTGGTGGTCAGAGACCACCGATTCTCAGCTAAATTCCAAAATTCCCTAATTTTTAACCCTAGCAAATGAAACCAGAAAATTGGGAATAAAAATCCTAGTAAAACCTTAAGATGTTTCTAATACCCTGTAAAATTTTCAAATGAAAAATCAATCATTTGCTGTAGTAAACAAAATAGACAAATTTGCAGCTTCAGTTAAAATAGTTCAAGCAGCATAGGTACAATTTAGGTTCTTGATTTTTTAAACATAGAAAAAGTGACCAGAATATCTCAAAATTTTTATTGAAAATGCCTTAACATGCTAGCTACATCATATAAAATTTTCAGCTCAATCTAAAATCTCTAACTAGGTCAGAAAATTCATGAACAAATGTTGTCCTGTTGAAAATCCGAAAATCCAACAAACCAATTCAAAACTCATATCTATTGCATCCTTTATATTCATCCAACTCACATATATATGAATCTTGAAGATAAATTTCAGATTTTATAAAATAATTTCAAACATATCTCAAAGATTTATATAATCCAACTAGCCAAACAATCACCAAGTAATAGACATAGATTTTTCCTACCTTTTTTCCAAGCCTTTTGCTAAACTTTCTCTAGCTTTTTCTCCTCTAATCCAAGCCTCAAACCCACTTTCCAGCCTCTATATCAGCTGCTGTTTGGACATATTTAAAGGGGAAAACGAGGTTTTGGCTTGAGCTTGATGTAGATGAAGTGTTCTTGAACTAGTTTATGGGTTTATCAAGTGTAATCTTCAAAAACTTGGTGGTTTCATGGAGTTTTAAGCAAAAGAAAGTGAAAATGGTGGAGGAAAGAAGAAGAAACGTGAAGTTCGTGGGTGCACCGAGAAGAATGCCATTTCTTTTCTTTTTTTCCCTTTTATAATCTACTAACTTGGAGAGAAAGTAAGAAGATTAATATTTCCGGATCAATTTGCTTTCTATCAGTATTAGAAATATCTATACTTATTTGATTATCATAAGTAAAAATTATCTGGGATCCGATAATATCCATTATTTTTACCAAACTCAGTGTTTTAGTGCACTGGTTATTACCATTCGGTGTACCAATTATTACCATTTAGGTACCCGATTGACATAAAATAAACTTTACCGAGTTAAAATATATAAATACCCTTATCCTTCTTTTTATCGAAGTCCTTATACCACTTATAGGGTCTCATCCATATTACCCTATATCTCTAGTTAAAAATATTATTATATTGAATTTTTTAATAATATAAATATTTTTTTACAAACTCCTCATATTGTTGCGATCAAAATTGTGTCTATCAAAATTTTCAAAATCCTTATAGATTATTCACAATTAATTATTTTATCACAAACAACACTAAAAATGTAACACCCCGATTTTTCTGTCTGAGGGAAATGACCAAAATGCCCCTGAGGTCATTTCCTGACCCGAATTCGAAGGTAACCAACTCGGTCTTCCTCGAAGGGTCAACTCAATGTTTGAAGGGGATTGAATGGCCCTTGAATGCTTTCGGAAGCGAAAATTTTGTTTTCCGTAGTTTCTGGTCAAAATGACCAAAATACCCCTATAGCGTTTTACGTGAGTAGAAGTGTCGTTTGAGCCCGAAACTTTCCCCAGAGGTTTAAAAACATGTTTTCATGTGTCTAGAGGTCTCTGGTCAAGTCCTGATGGTCCCAGGCAGTTTTAGTGCAAAATTATGATTTTGCCCCTAGAATAGTGTTTTTGAGCTTAATGACGTAATTAAGCAAACCTAAGCAATATTAGGCTCTAAACGAAGATTAATTAATTTCCCTAATTAATCTAGAGTCAAAATAATTTGTTAAAGTTAATTAGAACCTAAAATTGCTTAGATTAAACTTAAATCCCTTTTTAGAACTCAAGATTCCTAGTCTTGGAATTTTGAATAGTGTTTTCTCTCTCAAATTCCTTAAATCAAGGAAGTGTGTCTAGAGTTGTTTAGACTCTAAATTGAGGATCTAACTCACTAATGGTGCAAGACCACTCCTTAATTATATCTAGACCTTCCTAATTATCCATTTTCCTTGCCTAAACACTTTCTTACAACTTCCTAATCTTAAGCATAATCAAATATACACCTAAACACAACTCTAAACCACAATTAAAATGCAAGAAACTCTCCTCCCCTGGCTGATGCATTTCGGCCACCTCTCCCCCATTTGACCACATGTTGATTTGTTTTCTCACTCAAAGAACCATGCTTGAAGCCATACCTTGAACCATACCTCACCATACTTTGAACCATACCTCACCATGCCTCAAGACCACATTATCTCACCTCATGGAACTCATAGATGCCTCCATTCTGCACCCTCATGGCCGAAACTCATCAGCCCATTCACACCCTTCATTTGTTTCATTTCTCTATAAATAGAATGCCTTGAGGTGCTTGCACCACTTTTAGATCATTTGCTAAGTTTAGGAGCACTCAAAGCTTTTCTTTTTCTCTCAAAGTTCTAATGTTCTTCAAGTTCTTCAAGTTCTTCAAAGTTCTTCATCTTCTTCATCTTCCTCTTCCATCTTCAAGTTCATCACACCAAGTAGGGATTTTCTTTCAAGTATTCCTTTCTTTAAAGTTCTTGTTCTAAGCTTTATGTTTATAGTTTCTCTTGATTCTTTTTAGAACTTCTTTTCTTCTCCTTTTTCTTTCTCATTTTCGGCCATGGGCCTTGGAGTTCAAAGAAATGAGAGCTTGATGATGAGAGTTTCATGATGATGTTCATCACTTGAAACAAACTCTAGAGCTTGATCTTTGTTCTTGAGCAAAAACGTTTCTCGTTTTTCCTTTCTTGAACTCTTGAGAACTTTAGTTTTGATGGTGTTTTAAAATGGTTCTAAGGACTCAATGATGAGGTCTCATGATGTTGGTGTTAATATATCATCAAGGTCATGGACTCTAGAGTTTCAAAATGTTCCTTTTGTTCCTTGAGATTTCGGCCATTTCCTTTTCTTTTAACATGCAAAATGTTTTGATTTCTAAAAATGTTATGTTGAGTTCTAAGAACTCTAGACTTTACTTTATCTTGGTTTGATGAGTTTGGGTTGAGGTTTATATTCCTTTAAAGTCTTGTTAAGAGCTCTAGAAAGATAAAATGAACTTGCATAATTTATTTTATGCTTGCATTTATATTTACATTCTTGCTATGCACCTTTACTTTCAAGCTATCACCTAAGAAAATAAAGATTAAAATGAAACTTGCATCATCACTTAATTTAATTCTCAAAGCCTTTCTATTTCGGCCTTAAAGTCGATTGTTGTTGGGCCTAGAGCACTAAAATAAAGAATTGAACTTGCATTATCACCTAATTAATTTCTCGAATGCCTATCTATTTTGGCCTTAAAGTCGATTGTTGTTGGGCCAAGAGCACTAAAATAAAGAATTGAACCTTGCATCTTTACTTTCAAGCTTGCACGTTTAAAGTTTATGCCTCGCATATTTACTTTCAAGCTTGCACGTTTAAATTTATGCCTTGCATATTTATCTTACGTCATCACTTTATTTTGTAAGCAAAGATTAAAAAATGGAAAACATGAGCACGTTTATTTTATGCCATAACTTAAGAACCTAGAGCTCAAAGACTTGCCCATTTCATTCCAAGTTAAAGTTTAATGTGAAACCATTCTTTGAATGCATATTTTCGGCCAAGTAGTGATGATGGACTTGCAATGAGTTTTCATCTAGCTACAAGGACCAATAGTCTATATTCTAAGTTTTCCTTAAAGCTTTACAAATCTTTTCAAGGTTATGTTGTCATGAGATATGACTTTATTCCCTTTTAGGAGATGAAATATATTTTGGTCATTGACCTAAGGCTTCTCTTATCCTCTTGATGAATTAAAATGATTTGCAAAGAGTTTTAGAAATTCTAAATTGATTCCGAGAGAAACTAGTTAACTTATGTACCTAGAAATGTCAATTTAAATCCTTTACTAAAGCTAAATGTTTTTGGTTCTGAGATGATGAGTGTGATGTTGTATGATGATGTTATGATGTGTTAGAATGTGTGGAAATATCATACGATGATGTAGAAATGGTTCTATGCATAATAGGTAAGAAACTAGCTAACTAGAAATACCGTAAAGCTAGAATTTAACATAGTTTTGACCCATTTGTTTATGGAACTTATCCAAACTGTTTTAATGGGAGCATAATCAGATTAGGATTGTTTAGACATGAAAAACTTGGTAACATTTGGATTAGAATCGAATTCTAGCACCTATAGGGAAACTAGTAACTAGAAAATCGTAAAAGTGCAAGTTTAGAACTCTTAGAATATTTATTTTTCTGGATTCTGTCCAGCACCCTTACAACATGATAAACATGATTAATAATTAGTCCTTAAGCATAGGAATGCCTCATAATTGATTTAGATTTAATTTATAGCGCCTTAGGCGAAGACGGAACCAAGAAAGGGTCTAAAACGTAAGTTCTAGAACCTCGTAATCACAAGTTGGGAATTCTGCCCTATGCTATTCAGATTTAAGTGTGAACATGAGGATTATGAATGATGTTTAATTATGAGCCCTTAGGTGCATAAAATATGAGCGACGGATGTTAGAGAACCATATCTCATGATTAAGACCCGTAAGGGTCAAAGCATAAGCTACCGTAAGGATAAACGGTTGAATGTTCCATGATGATGCATGTGGTATGTAAATGATGATGATGTTATTCATATGAGGAATTCATGAGGATATATGTTTATGTGGCATAAAGCAAATTCGGAAGGAATTCAGTGTAAGGCCATCGTGCCGCCGAATTCCCGACGAATTTGGGGACTTAAAGAGATTTTTGAAAATTAAGGTACTAAAATAGGTTCTAGGATGACACCGGTTCGGCCGAGCACCTCCATAGAACTCATGTGACATCGGTACCAATTTATACTCTTAGGTGACACCGGTTCGGCAGAGCACCCCTAAGAGAATTGCCCCCTAACTCGTACTCAGATAGTCGGGATTTATGATTTATGATACGCTTATCGTTAAGTGGTAAGTAAGGACTAGTGACGACTAGTTAAGGTATGAGCTCATAACCTAGATATGTGACATGTTCTGGGTGACACCGGTTCGGCCGAGCACCCCCAGTTCGATTGTCTTGTAGGGTGGCCTATGAGGAAGAGAAGTTTCATGATTATGATTATGTCACTAAGTCTGTCCCATATGAATGTTTCTATTGCCACTTTATGCCACTAAGTATGATGATGCTTGATGTTATGTTTTATATATGTGCATTAGGTAGTGCCATGCATACATCTTCTATTATGTTGCATTCACGACATTAAGATCATCCTAAAATGAATGGACCTTGGCTAAAGTATATTTTAAAGTTTAAAATGAACTTAACGCATGTTCAGTCATTTTGTATAACTAAACCCAAGGTTCCTGAGGACGTAGATGATGACACCTAGGTAGTAGGAGGCCCTACTGAGATTCTTTAGCAAGATTCTCACTCCCTCTATCTCTTTCTTTTCGTCTCGTCTTCAGATGGCGACGTTCGTAGTGTTCGTGGACACGCCGACATGGGAGATGCACCATGACCCGGACCACGGGTCATTCCATTTTGTGGGTCGATGCACGGTTAGAGTATTTATGTTCATGGGTCGACCCTTCACTCCCCCTGTACATTCCCATCGTTTCTCCCCCGTCTCACCTTTTGGCGATGACCTGGTGTTCGAGCGTGCACGCCCCCGAGAGGGGAGGCTTCGCCGTACCCCACCGTCCACCTCCGCCGCTCAAGACTACCCCCATTATGTGCCCCATTGCCCGTCGTCTTTTTCGGAGACGGATCTTTCCGAGGACTCGGCAACCCAGGTACCCTCCGAGGGATCTTCCCCCACCATACCCATGGACCTTGGGGAAGGTAGCGAGCCTTCCTTGACTCAGCCGAGGCTTGCACGACGACCGAAGATGAGGCCACGCCGTGGAGGTCACTTCCGAGCCCCGTCCCACCTATTCACGCCGGAGGAGCTTGCTCAGTTTCCTGGTTACGTACCACGCTCGAGGGATAGTCACCAGTAGGAGGCTGTGGATGGCTTGGGTTAGAGCACACACCACTTAGATGGGGATAAACTTTCTTTTGATTCGAGGTTATCCCATTAGATGCACTCGGGTAGGGGAGTAGATCATGTTTATGTTTATGTTGTATTTCCTTTCATGTATTTTCCTTGTACTAAATTAAGTCCCACACTTATAAGTGGGCAAGTTATATATATATGAGATGATATTCAGTGTTATTCATGGTGTGCCTTATGCTATGACGTTATGAGATGTATGTTTTGTTCGTTATATGATATATCGCATCACGCGGCTCTCACTTTTTATTTCAAAAAAAAATTTACCCGTATTTTTCGCTAAGTATTTCTAAGTAAAATTGAGAACTATGAAGTAACAAACTAATGATTAACCTAAGTATGTTCTAGAGTATTAGGTTAAAAATTAGGATGTTACAAAAAAAAATGGGTCGTTACATTCTACCTCTCTTAAAAGAAATTTTGTCCTCAAAATTTAGCTTCTCACATACTTTACTCTTATTCTCATGTATACTCCTCATATCATTCTCTACCCGATACAACCTTTACAAAAGAGACAGATCTTTCTCGAAGTTGTTTCACACTTCTATTCATTATTTGTGCTGGTGGTAACTTGAATGTCAAGTCATTTCATAACCGTAAGGATTCAGATTCCAGTGTACGACTAGAATTAGTGTTGTATTTCCGAAGTTGTGGCTTATGTAATATGTCATGAATAATCTTTGACAAGCATGGAGGTAAAGCTATTCAGTATGTCTCTAAGCCTACATGACCTTGGATATGAAAAGAACCTATAAAACGAGGATTTAGTTTCTAGACTTTAATGGCTCTACCTATCCTGGGCTTAGAGATAACTTTCAAAAACACGCACTCTCCTTCTAGGAATTCTAATGGTACTCTCCTCTTATTGACGTAGCTCCTTTGCCGACCTCAAGTAATCAAAATCTTACCTCGAATCTTCTTTGTCTGCTCGATAGTTTGTTGGATGAGGTCTAGTCCCAAAAGACTATTTTCACTTGATTCATACCAACATAGAGGTGATTAGCACTTCCATCCACATAGAGCTCCATAGGGAGCCATTCTAATACTTGTGTGATAGTTGTTGTTGTAGGAGAATTCAATTAATAGTAGACAATTGTCTCAATTCCCACAATGTTCTAGTACACATGCTCTCAGTATATCTTCCAATGTTTGGATTGTAACACCTTAAAAATTATTTAAAAATTAATTTGGGCATTACTAGTCATAATTTCAAAAATTTGACAGTTTTAGTAATGATGAGGACGGTCCAAGGGATTTGTAAAAAAAAAAATGTGAATAGCAATCTTGTGTCGGGATAGCCAAAACACTAGAATCGGGACCCGGAGATACCCGAAACTGAGAAATTAGAGAATTGAGATTGGAAATAGTAAGGAATGAGGATTGTATACCTGGAATTAATTTTCCGGCAATGTTTGATTACTTGGGTACACTGTTTTACCCGTTCGGTGAAATTTCGGTGTGCGATTTCTAACACCGAAAGATAGTTTATTCTTATAAAAAGGATGATGTTTATCCTTTATATGCCAAGTTTAAGGCTAGGATTTAATCTTGTAACACAAGATTAAATCCTAGGCATCCATTTCTTAAAGAATTACACTTTGACTTAATAATTGTTAACTTTACTTTAAGATAAAAACAAAGTCAATAAGCTTGTCTTTTAAGTTACCATTCTCGGCCAACTTTCTGAACACACACAGCCACCATTGTTGCTCCTCAATGAGCATCAATACTTGATTTCAAACCTCCATTTTCATATCCAAATCTTGTTAAAACCACAAACTCTTTTCACAAAACGTGTTCTACTCTTTATAATCTACCAAACTAACTGATTGGAATTTCAGTTCCTCACCATTTCTCACCTTGATACCTCATATACTACTGCCTAAGGAAGGGTTTGATGCTGGTTTGAAGGCTTTAAAGTGAGCAAAATCAATCTTAGAGCATCCTTTGGAGTCAAGATCCCTAAAGCCACCAAAGTAGGGTTTTTGAATCTCTTCTTCTTCAAATCCATTTTTCTGGTTTAATCACTGATTTAAATTGATATTTTTGGTTGTTTTGGTTGATGATATATGGATGTTGATGTATTAATTTTGGTGGGGTGGTTTGATGTTGTGAAAAATCATTTTTGTCAAAAGAGAATTTGATACATGCTGCTGGATTTTTGGATTTCAACAGGGCAGCTTTTGTTCACAAATTTCTGACCTAGTTAGAGGCTTTAGATTGAGCTAAAAATTTTATATGATGTGGTTAACATGTAAGGCATCTTCAGTAAAAAATTTGAGGTATTCTGGTCACTTTTGCTATGTTTAAAAAATCATGAACCGAAGTTGTAATTTTGCTACTATAGCAAATGATTGATTCTTCCTTTGGAATTTTTACAGGGAGTTGATAACATATTGAAGTGTAACCGTAATTTTTAGTTTGAATTGATTCAATCATTTGCTAAAGTTAAGAATTATGAAATTGTGGTTCTGAGCTGAGGCTGAGTGGTTTCTGACCACAAAGTTTGTCTAATTTTGTTAAACAAGTTAGACAAGGATCTTTGTTCTGAAAATTTTACAGGGCCTTGTGGGCACATTGAGGTGTCTTGGAGAATTTTTATAGCCCTTGAAATAGATGTTTGATAAACAGAATAAATTGTACTCCTTGGGTGTGAATTCTGCCAACCTGCTGTATTAGTGCTGAAACGAACTTAAGTATTGAGTTAATGATATAATGACTCTTGATTTAAGTATGATGAGTATGAATGCATGCTAGACAATTTAAAGATTGATTTATAAAGCAAAAATGAGAATTTCTTGTGATTGAAAGCCTACATGTGGCTTATGAATGCATTTGAGAAAAGAGAGTACATGTTGCAATTATATGAGAAAAGAGAATATATAAATTTTGTAACACCCTAGTAATTAACCAGATACACCTAGGTTGAATCTGATTAATGACTAGACTTTACACCTTGCTTTGGTTCTTTCTTCATAATTTGAAAATACTTAGTGAAATTACGAGCCTTTTTTTTTTTTAAACACATAATTGAAAACGTGAGCCGAGTACAACGTGAACGAGTAAGCGGAGTATAATAAGACGTTTAAGAATATATCACATCATATCACTTAGGCTCCATCATATAACATCCATAAGCACATTATAGCATATATTTACATACAATAACCTCACTCAAAGGGTGGGTTATGTTCATACATCATTATCTTATGCAAACCCATAAAAGAAAATATACTTAAGGAAATTCATGCCCCTAAACTAGATAACTCCATAAGCCGGGAAGGTTATCCTAAAACTAGGGTGCATGATCACACATAAGTCTACTAAGAACCTTCTATGGCCACTGTCCTGAAAATGGGGAAATAAATCCGATCCACTGATGAGCTCCCTCGGGAGGGGACACACGAGATGCACCAGTGAGGAGTCGCATGGACCGCCTTCTCGCTAACCTCGGCTGAACAACTGTTTCCTCACTACCCTCTCTTACACGTGTGGGAGTAGGAGCAGAGCTCTCAGAATATACATGAGTAGGAGTGTCCTCTGAAGGATCAGTTTCAGAATATCTCGTCTCGGGAACATACTCTGGAAATCCATGGACTGCAGATGAAGCGGGATAAGAACGTAACATCCTTTCATCAAGTGGACGTGCATGTTCGCAAACCATTTCATCGCCATAGGGAGAAGTAGGAGAAAATCGATAACTAGGGACAGGATGTGCAAATGGACGACCTATGTAAATAAAAACACGAACTGCGCACCTCCCTTCAAAATGATATGAGCGATGCACGGGATCATAGTGGAATTCCCAAGTAGGGGTATCAACGAACAGGACGAATGTCGCCATTTGAATCTGGAGACAATGACGGAAATAAAGAAAAGGGAGTGAGAATCTTGCTAAAGAATTCTCAGAAGGGTACCTCCTTCTACAGTGTCATCATCAAAGTCCCCACGAACCTCGGGATTATTCTAAAATAGTGAGCATGCAAAGATAGATGTTAAGTTCTGACAAATACTTAACGGAGGTTCGTCAATTTGTTAATCATCGTCTTATAATGCATCTTATTCTTAACATGTCATATTTACAATGAACTTTTCCTTTATCATTACATCATATTCCTCATCATCATTATCAAAATAACATGCATAAAAGAACGTCATATAATATTAGCTACACATGGACACAGTGCACATATTTCATTTCTTTAGTGCCTTAGGTGACTTAAAATCTTATCATCATCATTATTTTCCTTGGGCCACCCTATACTCCACCCTTTTGGGAGTAATTTAGGTTATGAGCTCATACTTTACTAGTCGTCACTAGCATATACTTATCCCTTTTGATAAGCTAAAGTCCCAACTCTACCCTTTTGAGAGAACGGGTTAGGGGGCTAAAATCACCTTTTCACCACCTATAGTCTGATGGTTCCAAAGGATCATTTTCTTATAAGTTTAAGTCACCATTAAATCTTTGCATGTTATATCATAATACAATTCATAAACATCATAACATTTTCTCATTTATAGTCTTAAGCTAGAATAATATATATCAATCAGTAATCATGCATATGGGAGATTCCCGAGGAAAGAGAGGTGGGTCACAATGGACACGCTTAAATACCAAGTCTTTCCTTAGCCAGAACCTTTCCAAATTACACTTTTACAATGATACACTTTCTTCTAGCAACAAAGGTGAATTTTACATAAGAACATTTCATGTATAAGCATTCTTATTATTTGCAACAGCAACTATAACATGCAAGTCAGAAATCATTCAATGATATCAAGTACTTAATAAGCATCCAATCCTTACATAGAATTATCAATTATAGAACTAATTAGTTACTAAACCAATTATGAATCATTCTCTTAACAATAAACCATAATTATCACAACTTCAATCATATCAAATCATTATCACACATTGATACTAAACTCAGATCGATGGCGAATCATGAACCTCATGCAATTACATAGAATCATATTTTAAGTGCATATAAAATACTAGTTCCCCGTAAAATCCTTGCAAAGCCTTAAAACTCATTTAGAAACTAGTTCTTTTGTCAAATTTGGGAGGATCTTCACAATTAAAATTCTCACTTAAGATAAAAGGAGTAAGTCTTGAGCTTTAGAGATTTAGGTGACATCTTAGAATTATAAACATGCTATGCAACCTTATTTTAATCTTATCTTTATAAGGTGATAGCTTGGAATTATAAACATGATATGCAATTCCATTTCTTTATCTTTAAGATTTAAGGTGATGACTTGAAAATTAAACATGATGCAAGAACTTGAAATATAAACATGATACAAGAAATCGGAGCGCGGTAATCCGCACAGTACCAATAGAGGGAGAAGAGAATATTAAGAAACCGGAGCGGCGGTAGTCCGCACAGGACCAGTAGAGGGAGAAGAGAATATTAAGAAACCGAAGCGGCGGTAGTCCGCACAGGACCAGTAGAGGGAGAAGAGAATTATTATTACATCTTTTAAGCTCCAATCTCAAGACTTTTTAAAGAATAAATTCTTTAACTCCAATAATCATATTTCTTTGCTTGTGATACATGGGCAAGTCTTTAAGCTCTAGGATCTTTAGGTGATGGCATAAAATAAACATGTCATGCGTTGATTCTTTTAGCCATTATAAAATATAGTGAGAGCATAAATTAAATATGAGATGCAACCTCTTAATTATCTTGAAAGATTAAGTGATGACTTGAAACATAAACATGAAATACAAGCTTGGAATTTAAACATGAGAAATGCAAGTTCATTTATTCATTCTTGAAAATTTAGTGATGACATAGAAGGTAAACATGGTTATGCAAAGCATAAACTTAATCATGGATGCAAATTCATTTTGTTTCTTTACTAGAGCTCCTTCAAGACTTTAAAAGAATTATAAATTCAACTCAATACATATCTTAACAAGAAATAAAACATAAAAGGAAAAAAAATACATCTTTCAAGTTCTAAACTAAAAATCTTTGTTTTAGCATCATAAAGCATTATTCTTTAAGGTTTTGCATCAAGTGGAATTTTCAAGCTTTAGAGGCCTAACTCGTGATGGATTTACAACCCACCCTCAAGGTCCTCATCATCAAGCCATCATCTTAGTTCCACCTAGGCCATATGGTTGAATTGGTTAAAGAAAATTGAAGAGGAAAACCAAAATGAAAAGCTAAGGCAAGTTCATAATTTCATCATTTTGAGCTAAAAACACAACTCCTCAAAGCATAGAAATAAATTTAGAAACTACTCCCTACCTAATCTGAGTTGAAGAAGAGGAAGAGAACTTGATTTCTTGAAGTGAAATGACACAAAATCTCTTTGAAAAATTGAAGAAAGAATTCAGCCAAAGAGGAGGAAGAAAGAAAAGTTTTGGTGCTCCTAAAAACTAGTTATGAACCAAGCATTCCAAGACCACTCAAGCAAGCCTATTTATAGAAGATTTTGAGGCTTCTAATTGGCCAAAATGAGGAGGTAGTTGTCAGAATTTTTCAGGAGTAATAATGGAGGAAAAATCATTTTAGACAAAGTTGTATGAAATTAAGGAATTATGTCTCTTATGGTGACATTTTGGCATTTTGTTTTAGTGCAACTTTTGGAAATAATTCAGCTGCATAATGGCATCAATAATTTCGTGCATTACAGCCCAAAGAAGTGAAATTTGTGTGTTCCATGCATTATTTAGGTGTAGGCAAGGTATACATGTAATTTAGAGAATTTACGGTTCAGGGCTTAAGTGAATTAGTAAGCAATTTGGGTGTTTTTGAGCAATTTTGGGTTCTAATCAATCTAAATACATAATTTTGAATCTAGATTAATATTTAGAATTTAATAAGCTTTAATTTGAGCCTAATATTGCTTAGGTTTCGTATATGAATCGAAAATCCCGAAATTGCAAACCGCCCAAAAACAGGGCAAAATCGTACTTTCACTTAAAAGCGCCCAAGGCCACCCGAGCTTAACCAATGGTTAATCATGGCTTAAAAACACATTTTAAAACATTTTAGTGAGGTTCGGGCTCAGTCGCACGCACATCGAGTTAAAAAAAAGCGAAATTGAGCTGTTTGGTCTTTCGTCAAGGCCTGAACTCAAAATTGAGATTCTTCTCGCTCTATTAACACACATAACACAAACAATCCCTTATTATTCTCAAAACATCCCCTTGAGAATATGTGGGCCCACAATCCTCATTTTCTCGAGTAAAATAACTTCAGGGACATTTTGGTCATTTTATACGTCTGAGAATTCGGGATTTGCGACTCTCGCATGAATCGCTCCTAACCTCTCTTCTAATGTTATATTCCTTTATTGAGGATTGTTCGCCTCAAATCTTATGTAATAATTACCTACTGTAATTCAAGAATTGAGTAATTTCTAATGACAAGAAAATTACGGTAAAAATTGGGGCGTTACATTACTCCCTCCTTAAAAGAATTTCGCCCGGAAATTGCTACCGAGAACAACTCGGGGTATTGTGCTTTCATGTTTGATTCCAGCTCCCATGTAAGTTCTTCGGTTTCACCCTGTCCCCATGCTACTTTGACCAGGTACACCTTGTTCCTTAACCTTAACTCCTCGGTCGACGATTCTCGTGGGTAGTAAGTTAAATGTCGTTATCTCTTAATTGTACATGTTCGCTCTAGTACATGACTCGGGTCAGATTGATACTTTCTTAATCGAGAGACATGGAAAACATCATGAAGGTTGGATAGACTCGGGGTAGGGCTATACGGTGAGCTACGGTGTCCTACTTTGGTAAGGATTTCAAACGGACCAAGAAATCTGGGCTCAATTTCTTTACTTTTATTGCTCGGCCTATGCCTGTGGTGGGGTGATCCTTAGGAACACGTGGTCCCCTTCTTGAAAATCTAGCGGTTTTCGCCGCTTGTCCGCATAGTTTTTCTCGTCGACTTTGAGCAAGAAGAATCTTATCCCTAATCTTTTTGATTTGTTCCGTTGTTTCCTCACAATATCAGTCCAAGTAAACTTTGCTCTCCGGTTCATACCAACATAAGGGAGATTGACATTTCATCCATAGAGGGCCTCATACCGTGCCATACCGATACTTGCATGATAACTGTTGTTATATGCAAATTCAATAAGTGGCAGGTACTTATCCCAACTTCCCCTTTGATCTAAAACACATGCCCTTAACATATCCTCCAAGGTTTGGATAGTTCTTTCAGATTGACCGTCTGTTTGGGGGTGATAGGTCGTGCTTAGACACACTTTGAACCAAATGCCTTTTGAACGGCTCCCCAAAATCGCGACGTAAATCGCGGATCCCGGTCCGAGATTATCGTCGACGGCACCCCATGTAACCTCACTATCTCCCGAATATATAATTGTGCTAACTTATCCAAGGAATAAGTCACCTTAATAGGTAAAAAGTGGGTCGACTTTGTCAATCGATCCACGATTACCCATATGGTATCATGATTCATTTGGGTCCTTGGTAATCCAGTCACAAAATCCATGGAGATACTATCCCACTTCCACTCAGTGGATCGACAGAGGTTGCAGCATTCCGCAGGGTTTTTGGTGTTCAATCTTCACCTTTGACACACCAAGCACTTACTCACCCATGTGCACACATCTTTCTTCATTCCAGGCCACCGTAACATCTTCTTCAAATCTTGATACATCTTGGTGGCACCAGGATGAAAGGGTAAAATGGCTCTTATGGGCTTCCTCCAAAATATCCTTTCGAGGCCACCACTAGCGTGTACACATATTCGACCTTTAAACCTCCACAAATCGTCCATTCCTTGGGTAAAACCTATCAACTTTCCCCGCCTTCATCGCCTCTAAAGTCTCTTGAAACTCAAAGCATCGTCCCCTTGAGCTTGAACAATCCTTTCTTTGAACTCACTTGTCACTCTAAGATGACAAGCTCTGATGCCCTTAGTGGTCAAAGTCATTCCTAGGTTTAAGTCCCTAAATTGCTCAATCAATTCAACCTCCTTCACCATCAAACGGGACACTTGTAAGGACTTCCTACTCAAAGCATCGGCTACTACATTAGCTTTACCAGGATGGTAGTTCAATCCAAAATCATAATCTTTCAAGAACTCCATCCATCGCCTTTGCCTCATGTTTAGCTCTTTTTGATCAAAGAGATATTTCAAACTCTTGTGATCGGAAAACACCTCAAACTTAACTCCATATAAATGGTGTCTCCAAATCTTTAGAGCAAACACGACTGACTAACTCAAGGTCATGGGTAGGGTAGTTTGCCTCATGTGGCTTGAGTTGTCTTGATGCATAGGCCACCACTTGCCTATCTCGCATCAATACACAACCTAAACCCTTTTTGAAGCATCACAATACACCTCGAAAGGCACATTGGGGTCGGGTAACACTAAAACAGGGTCGAGGTTAGCTTGTGTTTTAACTCTTGAAAGCTCTTTTTCACACTCCGGTCCATGAAAAGGGTGTTCTTCCTACTCACCTTGGTCAAAGGTAGGGAAATCTGGCAAAATCCCTTGAAAAATCGACGGTAATAACCGGCTAAACCCAAAAAGCTCCTTACTTGATTCGAGGTTGGTCTTTCCCAGATTACTACCGCTTCTACCTTACTAGGATCTACAGCAATTCCTTTCTTAGATACTACATGCCCTAAAAATTGCACCTTATCCAACCAAAACTCACACTTGGAAATCTTGGCATATAGTTTCTTTTCCTTCAAGATCTCTAGTACTATGGTTAGGTGGCATTCATGCTCTTCATGGGTCTTAGAATATATGAGAATGTCATCTATAAAGACAACTACAAACTGATCTAAATAGGGTCGAAAGATCCTATTCATGTAATCCATAAAAATAGCTGGAGCATTAGTTAACCCAAAGGACATTATCGCAAACTCAAAATGGCCGTGACGAGTGCGAAAAGGCCGCTTTAGGTATGTCTTCATCTCTCACTCTAATTTGATGGTAGCCTGACCTCAAATCTATCTTAGAAAACACTACCGCACCTTTCAGCTTGGTCCATCAAATCATCGATCCTAGGCAGAGGATACTTGTTTTTCACCGCTACTTTATTCAAGCGCCTATAATCTACACACATCCTCATACTCCCATCCTTTTTCTTTACAAACAACACAGGGCTCCCAAGGTGATGCACTAGGCCTAACAAACTTTTTCTCCAATAAATCTTCCAATTGAGTTTTTAACTCGGTCAATTCTAATGGGGACATCCTGTATGGGGCTATGGATATAGGTCCCGCACTTAAGCAACTCTATGGAAAATTCTATCTCTCTCTTGGGAAACTCGTATCTCATCCGGAAATACTTGGGATAATTTCTTACTATTGGTATCTCATCGATACTTTGCTCAAAGTCTACATCACTAGCGGCTAAGAAAATGTAACCTTTACTCTCACCCTTACCACACCCATTTCACACAGCCGCTTATGTAAAGACTTATGGGTTTCTTAGGTTCAATAGGAATAGGAAGAAAAGTGATGGTTTTCTCATAACAGCTTAACAAAGACACGGTTGGCCTCAAGCCAATCCATGCCAAGAATCACATCTAAACCTCGCATGGGTAAGCAAATAAGATCTAAAACAAAGGATCTATTATCTATAATAAAACTACAATCTAAACAACATTTACAAGTCCTAACGGGTTTTCCGGTCAGGTAGAAACAATAAGGTCAAAAGGAAGCTCAGTCATAGGTAAATTAAGGTTTTTAACACATGAATGGGAGATAAAAGAATGAGAAGCGCCAGAATCATATAGTACAATTAAGTCTTTACCATGCATATTACCCTTACCTTCCACGAGATTTCGTGACTTCGTTGTTTCTTCAAGATTAACAAGAAATACCCTTCCCCTGGTATTGTGGCTTGGGATTGGGGTTGGCGGGTTCCTTTCTGTGCATTCTCGGAGTAATGACCTGGTTTTCCACAACCGATAGCACACGCTTGTTCCGGCTCGACATGGCATGCTCCCATGATTCTTGCCGCACTTGGGACATTCCATGGATGGCGCAGCCGTGGAGGTACCGCCGACCTCTTTGTGGTGCTTTCCCTTTATTGTTGTTATTGTTGTTGTTGTGATTGTTATCGGGTTATTGTTGTAGCGGTTGTTATTATAGCGATTGTTGTTGTTTGGCCTTCCTTGTTGAAAATTTCTTTGTGTCCCTTGTGGTCTTGATTGAGGGGGAAATGGAGGTCGATTCGCCTCTTGAACTGCCGACCTTGAGGTGTCAACTTTTTGGTAATATTATCGACTTTGGGGTGTTTAGTTTTCTCGACCTTCTTCAATAATCCGACATTTGTTAACTAGGGTAGAGAAATCCCTAATCTCCAAATGTGCAATCGCCACATTAAGTTCCGCCTTCAACCCCGACTGTATTTAATGCATTTCCAAGACTCATCAGATTTCCTTGGTACATTCTTGAGAACTTAATGAGTTCTTCAAATCTGGCAGTGTACTGGGCCACATTCATATTCCCCTGGACAAGTTGCATGAATTCAATGTCCTTGGCATTTCTAACTGACTCTGGAAAGTACTTTTCATAAAAATGGACCTTGAATAGTTCCCAATCAATGTCCACATCGGACGTCTTCAGGAGTCTTCGAACACCTGTCCACCAGAAAATGGCATCACCCTCAAGCATATGAGTAGCGAAGGTGACCTTTTGCTCCTCCGAGCATGGGACTACAAAGAAAGACCTTCTCAATATTCCGAATCCATTCATCCGCAATATTTGGATTCAGTGTCCCCTTGAAAACCGTGGGTTTGTCTTACGAAACTCCTCAAACAGGCATGTTCAGAATCTCATGTCACGATTCATATTGGCTTGACGATCCTGATCCATTCGCTCCATCATCATTCTCATGGTCCTTGCTACGTCGCGGAGTGCTTCACTGCCTCGTTGTCGTGATTATTTTGTGTCAAGCGCCCTAGTCCGTTGTCGACGTGCCATTGGTCCCTATACACACAAAACAAAGAACACCGAGGTGATCAGGCCCAATATTCCATGCAAAGTGAGCAAGTTACCATGGCACTTTCAACATACAAAGAGTCATGTATTTCTACTCCCCAAGCTCATCCTAATGATAAACATCTACACATGACGTCACTAACGTATTATGCTTTAGAAGCATAGCTAGTCCAATCCTCAGGCTCCATGAGAATCGAATCGCTCACGATACCAAAATGTAACACTTAGTAATTAACCAGATACACCTAGGTTGAATCTGATTAATGACTAGACTTTACACCTTGCTTTGGTTCTTTCTTCATAATTTGAAAATACTTAGTGAAATTACGAGCCTAATTTTTTTTTAAACACATAATTGAAAACGTGAGCCGAGTACAACGTGAACGAGTAAGCGGAGTATAATAAGACATTTAAGAATATATCACATCATATCACTTAGGCTCCATCATATAACATCCATAAGCACATTATAGCATATATTTACATACAATAACCTCACTCAAAGGGTGGGTTATGTTCATACATCATTATCTTATGCAAACCCATAAAAGAAAATATACTTAAGGAAATTTATGCCCTAAACTATATAACTCCATAAGCCGGGAAGGTTATCGTAAAACTAGGGTGCATGATCACACATAAGACTACTAAGAACCTTCTATGGCCATCGTCTCCGAAAATGGGGAATAAATCCGATCCATCGATGAGCTCCTCTGAGGGACACACGAGATGCACCAGTCGGGTCGCATGGACGGCCTTCTCGCTAACCTCTACTGAACAACTGTTTCCTCACTACCCTCTCTTACACGTGGGAGTAGGAGCAGAGCTCTCGTAATATACATGAGTAGGAGTGTCCTCTGAAGGATCAGTTTCAGAATATCTCGTCTCGAGAACATACTCTGAAATCCATGGACAGCAGATGAAGCGGGATAAGAACGTAACATCCTTTCATCAAGTGGACGTGCATGTTCGAAAACCATTTCATCGCCATAGGGAGAAGTAGGAGAAAATCGATAACTAGGGACAGGATGTGCAAATGGACGACCTATGTAAATAAAAACACGAACTGCGCACCTCCCTTCAAAATGATATGAGCGATGCACCGGATCATAGTGGAATTCCCAAGTAGGGGTATCAACGAACAGGACGAATGTCGCCATTTGAATCTGGAGACAATGACGAAAATAAAGAAAAGGGAGTGAGAATCTTGCTAAAGAATTCTCAGTAAGGTACCTCCTTCTACAAGGTCATCATCAAAGTCCCAGAACCTCGGGATTATTCTAAAATAGTGAGCATGCAAAGATTCATTTTAAGTTCGGACAAATACTTAACCGAGGTTCGTCAATTTTTAATCATGCGCCTTATAATGCATCTTATTCTTAACATGTCATATTTACAATGAACTTTTCCTTTATCATTACATCATATTCCTCATCATCATTATCAAAATAACATGCATAAAAGAACGTCATATAATATTAGCTACACATGGACACAGTGCACATATTTCATTTCTTTAGTGCCTTAGGTGACTTAAAATCTTATCATCATCATTATTTTCCTTGGGCCACCCTATACTCCACCCTTTTGGGAGTAATTTAGGTTATGAGCTCATACTTTACTAGTCGTCACTAGCATATACTTATCCCTTTTGATAAGCTAAAGTCCCGACTCTACCCTTTTGAGAGAACGGGTTAGGGGCTAAAATCACCTTTTCACCACCTATAGTCCGATGGTTCCAAAGGATCATTTTCTTATAAGTTTAAGTCACCATTAAATCTTTGCATGTTATATCATAATACAATTCATAAACATCATAACATTTTCTCATTTATAGTCTTAAGCTAGAATAATATATATCAATCAGAATCATGCATATGGGAGATTCCCAGAAAGAGAGGTGGGTCACAATGGACACGCTTAAATACCAAGTCTTTCCTTAGCAGAACCTTTCCAAATTACACTTTTACAATGATACACTTTCTTCTAGCAACAAAGGTGAATTTTACATAAGAACATTTCATGTATAAGCATTCTTATTATTTGCAACAAAGAACTATAACATGCAAGTCAGAAATCATTCAATGATATCAAGTACTTAATAAGCATCCAATCCTTACATAGAATTATCAATTATAGAACTAATTAGTTACTAAACCAATTATGAATCATTCTCTTAACAATAAACCATAATTATCACAACTTCAATCATATCAAATCATTATCACACATTGATACTAAACTCAGATCAGTGGCCCAATCATGAACCTCATGCAATTACATAGAATCATATTTTAAGTGCATATAAAATACTAGTTCCCCGTAAAATCCTTGCAAAGCCTTAAAACTCATTTAGAAACTAGTTCTTTTGTCAAATTTGGGAGGATCTTCACAATTAAAATTCTCACTTAAGATAAAAGGAGTAAGTCTTGAGCTTTAGAGATTTAGGTGACATCTTAGAATTATAAACATGCTATGCAACCTTATTTTAATCTTATCTTTATAAGGTGATAGCTTGGAATTATAAACATGATATGCAATTCCATTTCTTTATCTTTAAGATTTAAGGTGATGACTTGAAAATTAAACATGATGCAAGAACTTGAAATATAAACATGATACAAGAAACTGGAGCGGCGGTAATCCGCACAGAACCAAGAGAGGAGAAGAGAATATTAAGAAACCGAGCGCGGTAGTCCGCACAGACCAGAGAGAGGAGAAGAGAATATTAAGAAACCTGAGCGCGGTAGTCCGCACAGACCAAGAGAGGGAGAAGAGAATTATTATTACATCTTTTTAAGCTCCAATCTCAAGACTTTTTAAAGAATAAATTCTTTAACTCCAATAATCATATTTCTTTGCTTGTGATACATGGGCAAGTCTTTAAGCTCTAGGATCTTTAGGTGATGGCATAAAATAAACATGTCATGCGTTGATTCTTTTTAGCCATTATAAAATATAGTGAGAGCATAAATTAAATATGAGATGCAACCTCTTAATTATCTTGAAAGATTAAGTGATGACTTGAAACATAAACATGAAATACAAGCTTGGAATTTAAACATGAGAAATGCAAGTTCATTTATTCATTCTTGAAAATTTAGTGATGACATAGAAGGTAAACATGGTTATGCAAAGCATAAACTTAATCATGGATGCAAATTCATTTTGTTTCTTTACTAGAGCTCCTTCAAGACTTTAAAAGAATTATAAATTCAACTCAATACATATCTTAACAAGAAATAAAACATAAAAGGAAAAAAAAATACATCTTTCAAGTTCTAAACTAAAAATCTTTGTTTTAGCATCATAAAGCATTATTCTTTAAGGTTTTGCATCAAGTGGAATTTTCAAGCTTTAGAGGCCTAACTCGTGATGGATTTACAACCCACCCTCAAGGTCCTCATCATCAAGCCATCATCTTAGTTCCACCTAGGCCATATGGTTGAATTGGTTAAAGAAAAATTGAAGAGGAAAACCAAAATGAAAAGCTAAGGCAAGTTCATAATTTCATCATTTTGAGCTAAAAACACAACTCCTCAAAGCATAGAAATAAATTTAGAAACTACTCCCTACCTAATCTGAGTTGAAGAAGAGGAAGAGAACTTGATTTCTTGAAGTGAAATGACACAAAATCTCTTTGAAAAATTGAAGAAAGAATTCAGCCAAAGAGGAGGAAGAAAGAAAGTTTTTGGTGCTCCTAAAAACTAGTTATGAACCAAGCATTCCAAGACCACTCAAGCAAGCCTATTTATAGAAGATTTTGAGGCTTCTAATTGGCCAAAATGAGGAGGTAGTTGTCAGAATTTTTCAGGAGTAATAATGGAGGAAAAATCATTTTAGACAAAGTTGTATGAAATTAAGGAATTATGTCTCTTATGGTGACATTTTGGCATTTTGTTTTAGTGCAACTTTTGGAAATAATTCAGCTGCATAATGGCATCAATAATTTCGTGCATTACAGCCCAAAGAAGTGAAATTTGTGTGTTCCATGCATTATTTAGGTGTAGGCAAGGTATTCATGTAATTTAGAGAATTTACGGTTAAGGGCTTAAGTGAATTAGTAAGCAATTTGGGTGTTTTTGAGCAATTTTGGGTTCTAATCAATCTAAATACATAATTTTGAATCTAGATTAATATTTAGAATTTAATAAGCTTTAATTTGAGCCTAATATTGCTTAGGTTCCGGTATATGAATCGAAAATCCCAAATTAAAGCGCCCAAAAGCGGGGCAAAATCGTACTTTCACTTAAAATCGCCCAAGGCCACCCGAGCTTAACCAATGGTTAATCATGGCTTAAAAACACACTTTAAAACATTTTAGTGAGGTTCGGGCTCAGTCGGCACGCACATCTGAGTTAAAACAATGACAGGGCGTTTGGTCTTTTCGCAAGGCTGAACTCAAAATTGAGATTCTTCTGCTCTATTAACACACATAACACAAACAATCCCTTATTATTCTCAAAACATCCCCTTGAGAATATGTGGGGCCCACAATCCTCATTTTCTGAGTAAAATAACTTCAGGGACATTTTGGTCATTTTATACGTCTGAAATTCTGATTTGCGACTCTGCATGAATCGTTCCTAACCTCTCTTCTAATGTTATATTCCTTTATTGAGGATTGTTCGGCCTCAAATCTTATGTAATAATTACCTACGGTAATTCAGTAATTGAGTAATTTCTAATGACAGTAAAAATTACAGTAAAAATTGGGGCGTTACAAATTTCACTCGTGCATATTCTGACATATGGAGAAAACAGAAACAAGAATTATATGGATTGAGGAGAAGGCAAAAAGAGGAACTTCCCTAGAGATAAAAGGGGAGGCAAAAAGAGGAACTTCCCTAGAGATAAAGGGGAAGGCAAAAAGATGAACTTCCCTAGAGATAATATGAGTCAGTAGACATATCTGCTAGGAATAGATCTGTGTGAAAATTGGAGAAAGTAAATCCAATGATCATGTATAGGAATGCGCTCAGTCCTGATAAGTAGTCTATTTCCCTTGTGTGGTGTGAACTACTATAAATACCATGTGGTATAAACTATTCATTGTGGAGTTATCCATGGTGAATACCCGTCGAGTATACACTAAGTCTTTCCTATGTCGATGAAAAGAGAAAAATGCACCGAGTTGAGTTTTATGAGCACAAGTAAAACTAGGTCTCTTTGAGATAAGTTCACTATATTTAGCATATGCATACTCATATCATATTTAATTTCTTGATTAGGATTATTAACTATATGTTTGAGCTTTATGATATGTGTGCATTAAGTGATTGATCATTAAAAGCTACCCACTTCGGAAGTACGATTTGGAACTGTAAAAATGAACCATTGTTATAAAGTGCATGATCACTCTTTTCTAATAAACCGAAGTGGTTGGGATGATGGTGATGACAGATATTTTAGTATATGTTTTGGGGATGCCTTACTGAGAATTTTAGAATTCTCACCCCTATGTGTTTGTGTTCCCGTGTCGTCTCCAGGTTAATCCAGTGGACTATGGAGCTGTTACATGGAAGGACTTGCGATTGCAGTAGTTTAATAGTTGATGTTTTTCTTATGTGGTATATAGTTGTAGGTATATGTGTAGGTAAATGTAATAGAGATTGTATATATATTCAAACTCACAATAGAGCTTCCTTATGTAATTGACTTGTATCTTTGTCACATATTTTAATCTAATTACGCTAGTTATTACACGATCTTATTGCATTTGCTATAGTTATTTAAGAAAGGTTCGATAATTTATAAGTAACAACTCTCAAGTCTAATGTCATGACTTAAGGATGACGTTGTACTTGGGAGGATGTTACATGGATAGTCCATCAAACTTGCCTATCAGTCACGGAATGTTAAATCATGCTTAGACAAGATTTTCTTCCGAAAGCTTTCAGAAAATCTCCTAAAAATCTTGTGGTGAAAAATGAATCTCAGTTTGAGATTATAATAGAAAGAACACTATGTAATCTTACTAATGGTTCTATATAAAGCTTAACCAATTTTTTTTTCAAGATATGAAGTAACTTTGACTATTAGGAGATGTGCAAATTTAGTTAGTCTGTCCACTACATCCCAATTAGCACTATATGTTGATGGTTTCCTTGGCAATTCAGTTAGAAGGTCCGTTTGAAATAGTTTTCCTTTTCTATTGAGAATCTCCAAAGGTTGCAGTGTACTTAGTGGCTTCTAATATTCCACCTTCATCTTTTGGGAGTCAAACACTTTGAAAACATTCTTGCTACATCCACCTTTATCTTTGGTCACCAAAACATCTTCTTAAGATCTCTATACATTTTAGTAACTCTTTAGGTGTACTTAAAGACCACCCTGATTGGTTTCATTCAGACTACAATGACGAAGCTCCCTTGCTACAGATATGTACACTTGATCTTAATACTTCCATATCCTATTTTCATCTCATGCAAAACTGTTCTGCTCACCAACTTGAACTGAAGCCATGGTCTTTATGAAATTTGGGATCTTCTTATTGAGCTTGTGAAGTCTCACTCTTAATTTCAATTGTGATACTAATCTGACCCAAATATACACTTCCAGGCCTCTCTTCTATCCCTAACTTAAGACTTCGGAGAAAGAACTCTTCCAGTGTAGTTTCCTTAGTCATTATTCAAGAATTACCCAAAGTCTCTCCGCTAAAGGCATCTGTTACCACATTTGTTCTTTCGGGATGGTAGTTCAAGTCGAGCTCCTATTCTTTAGTGAACTTCATCCTTCTCCATTGCCTTATGGTTTCATCTTTCTAATATAGGAGATACTTGGGATTCTTATGATTAGGAAACACCTCAAACTTCACTCCATATAAATAGCATCTTGAGATTTTCAAAATGAACCTTACTGTTGCCAACTTGAGATGTGGCTTTAGTGGTCTTGAAGTCTAAGCCACTATCTTTTTGTTTTGCATCAAAAAAACATTCCAAGCCTTCTCCTGATTCATCTCCATAAATCTCAATTGAACCATGTAGGTCTGATAAGACCACTACAGATGCAATGGTCGACTTCTACTTGAGGTCCAAAAAACTCCTATCATATCTTACTGTACATGGAAAAGGTACTTTCTTTCAGTTCAACTTGGTTAAGGGTAAGGTCATCGAGGAAAATCCCTTGATACACCTTCAATGGAAATTAGGTAATCCTAAAACATCAAATCTCCATGGTTGTAGTTAGACCTTCCCACTTTAGTACCTCTTCAATCTTTGTTGGGTTGACTGCGATTCCTACCTATGATACTACATGACCTAGAAATCTTATTTCTTATAGCCCGAACTCACACTTGGATAGATTGGCATGGGGAATCTATAGCACTGTTCTAAGATGTTGTTCGTGTTCTTCCTCAACACTTGAATAGACGAAAATATCATCTATAGAATAATCACGAGCTTATTGAGGACAAGTTAGAAGTTTCAATTGATGTAGTCCATGAATATTATTGGGGCATTAGTTATCTCAAAAGATATCACTATATATATTCATAATGCCCATAACATGTTTTGGAATATCTTCCTCCTAAACTTGAATCTGGTTGTATCTCGATCTCCAACCAATCCTAGAGAATACTATCACTCCCCTTAACTAATCCATGAGATCATCAATCCTTAGAAGAGAATACTTATTCTTGATCATCACCTTATTCAGTTGTTTGCAATCAACACATAGCTTTATACCTTCATCCTTCTTTTCACCAAGAGAACAGGAGCTCCCCATGGTGATGCATTAGGTTGGATAAATGTGTACTTAACATCTTATCAATCTGCTCCATCAGTTATGCCAATTCTAAAGGAAATATCCGCTAAGGAGTTATTGAAATTAAACCCATTTCTGTACCGATTCAATAGAGAACTTTATCTTCCTTTGTACAGGAAATCTGGTACATCTTCCGAAAATACATCAAAGTATTCCTGAACTACTTGTATCTCTTCTAATTCTTGTTTACCTTCCATCACACTAGCCAACAATAATATGTATTCTTAACTACTAGACTTTCCACATTCTACCTCTTAAATGAGTCCTTTTGATAGTGTAGTACCTTCAGTATTCATGGCACAACACGTCCTTATTATTATGGCCTAGACAAAGGTGGTATATCTCTAGTTGGACAATTCTTAACCTTGTGATCTGGCTTTCTGCATTGATAACCAACATACTGTCCAACTAAACATGGTTTATTATTGTGACTCTTTCCATATTCTAAGCATTCCTTGGTATTAACTGGTTTCTACAACTACTACCCTTTTCCATTCCCATAAGGACAATCCGGTTTTGGTGGTGGTAGAGCAAGCTTGAACCTTATGCTATGTGGTGATAGCTTTCTTCTAGCCATTGTATCCTTCCACTATAGCACTCTTATTCACCTCCTCAACTAGCGTTCTAGTGCCTATCCCTCAATAATCAGCTTCTGCATTCAACACTTAGGTAGCATAACCCACTTTCTATGAATCCAATCACTTTGATACTTTAAAGATTCCTCTCCATCACTTAATCCATATTTTTTAGTCCTATCTGGGTTTAGGTTCCTTGGATTTTGGGTGGTTTCTGCTCCTTGGAATGACGCAAACACTAGCCCTTTTCTGGTGTCTTTGATGAGCTTACCCCCCAATGGTGCTCATCATCTAGCTAGTTTGCAGCCATAGCTTGCTCTTTGATTACAAGGGTCATATTCTGAAAATCACGCATAATGCTGCAACATCCTCCCCAGGCACCTCATCATTATTGCGCCTACTCGAAGTCATTAGCCTCCTCTTACACCAAGCAAAAGGCATTGAGTTGATCAGGCTCAATACAATGCTAAGCATGATAGTTACTAACTACTTCAAAAGTAAGCAATCATGCATAAAAAGTTCTACTTTTTATCTCAACAGATAAAATCCTATTGCATGACACTAAGATTTCTGAGTATGCTTTAGAAGCAAGTCAGACCATCCCCAGGCTCTAACAGGATGAACTGCTCTGATACCATTAAATGTAATACCTCATCATTATAAAGCTATGTTTAAGCCATAACCTTATAGTGTGTAGTTGTTACTTGTAAACTCTACTTAATCTTAGAGGAGTGTACATATATTATTACATATGAGCCTGCTTTTCATGACAAACATAAAGCGCTTCCTCTCTATGACGCTAAATTTGAACATAAATAATATGTCAAAAATACATAATTGAAGTAACTGATTTCTAATCAACAATATCCTGTAACTATATCAAACCCTTACCCTGGTTCACGCAGGAACCCTCTAGTCTAGGTAGGGCATTACTCGAAATTCATCAAAAGCAAATAAAAAGTGTAACGCCCCGATTTTTCTGTCTGAGAGGAAAATGACCAAAATGCCCCTGAGGTCATTTTCTGCTCGAAATTTGAGGATAGCCGGCCCGGCAGTCCTCAAAGGGCCAACTCAATATTTGAAGGGAATTGGATGGCCCTTGAATGGTTTCGGAGGCGAAAATCTCATTTTCTGCAGTTTTCGGGTCAAAATGACCAAAATACCCCTAAAGCGTTTCTACGCGGGTAAAGGTGCCGTTTGAGCCCGAAACTTTCTCCGAAGGTCTAAAACAATGTTTTTACATGTTTAAAAGCGTCTGTTTAAGTCCCAGTGGTCCCGGGTAGTTTTGTGCAAAATTACGATTTTGCCCCTGAAATAGTGTTTTTAAGCTTAATGACGTAATTAAGCAAACCTAAGCAATATTAGGCTCTAATCGAAGATTAATTAATTTCCATAATTAATCTAGAGTCAAAATAAGTTATTAAAATTAATTAGAACCTAAAATTGCTTAGATTAAACTTAAATATCTTTTTAAAACTCAAGATTCCAATCTTGGAATCTTGAATAGTATTTTCTTTTTCTAATTCCTTAAATCATGGAATTGTGTCTAGAGTTATTTATGAACTAAAATGAATTTATAACTCACTAATGATGCAAGACCACTCCTTAAACATGTCTTGACAACCTTGATTACCCATTTTCTCACCTAAACACTTTCTTACAAATTCCTAATCTTAATCCTAATCAAAGATACACCTAAATACAACTCTAAACCACAATTAAAATGCAAGAAATCCTCCCCATGGCTGATGCATGTTTCGGCCACCTCCTCCTCTATTTGCATCACATGTTGATTTGTTTCTTACTCAAAGAACCATGCTTGACCCATACTTGAACCCATACCTAGCCATGCTTTCCACTATGCCTTGAACCATACCTTGGAGAAGATATTTTCTCCTCCTTGTGGCTGTAATGGCCGAAGCTTTCCCTCCCCTAAACACATCTCATTTTGTTTCATTTCTCTATAAATAGCATACTTGGGTGAACTTGCATCATTTTAGGTTCATTTGCTAAGTGTAAGTTTTCAAAGAAGCACTTCAAAGTTTTCTTTTTCTCTCAAAGTTCAAGTGTCCAAGTTCTTCATCCTCTTCACTCATCTTAACCTCCAATCACTTGGTAGGGATTTCCTTTCAAGTGTTTCTTTCATTTAAGTTCTTAATCTAGTTATGTGTTTTATGGTTTCTCTTAATCTAAGTGGTGTGTACTCTAACCGGGGCCATCCACTGCCTTCTATTGGCGACTATCCCTCGAACGTGGTACGTAACCAGGAAACTGAGCAAGCTTCTCCGGCGTGAATAGACGGGTCGGGGCTCGGAAGTGACCTCCACGGTGTGGCCTCATCTCCGGTCGTCGTGCAAGCCTTGGCTGAGTCACGGAAGGCTCACTATCCTCCCCAAGGTCCATGGGTATGGTGGGGGAAGATCCCTCGGAGGGTGCCTGGGTTGCCGAATCCTCGGAAGGATCCGTCTTCGAAAAAGACGACGGGCAACGGGGTAGTCTCGAGCGGCAGACGTGGACGGTGGGGTACGGCGAAGCCTCTGCTCTAGGGGACGTGCGCGCTCGAACACCAGGTCATCGCCAAAAGGTGAGACGGGGGAGAAACGATGGGAATGTACAGGGGGAGTGAAGGGTCGACCCATGAACATGAATACTCTGACCGTGCATCGACCCACAAAATAGAATGACCCGTGGTCTGGGTCATGGTGCACCTCCCATGTCGGCGTATCCACGAACACTACGAACATCGCCATCTGAAGACGTGACGGAAAGAAAGAGATAGAGGGAGTGAGAATCTTGCTAAAGAATCTCAGTAGGGCCTCCTACTACCTAGGTGTCATCATCTACGTCCTCAGGAACCTTGGGTTTAATTATACAAAAATGACTGAACATGCATTAAGTTCATTTTAAACTTTAAAATATACTTTAGCCAAGGTCCATTCATTTTAGGATGACCTTAATGTCATGAATGCAACATAATAGAAGATATATGCATGGCACTACCTAATGCACATACATAAAACATAACATCAAGCATCATCATACTTAGTGGCATAAAGTGCCAGTAGTAACATTCATATGGGACAAACTTAGTGACATAATCATAATCATGAAACATCTCTTCCTCATGGGCCACCCTAAAAGACAATCGAACTGGGGGTGCTCGGCCGAACCGGTGTCACCCAGAACGTGTCACATATCTAGGTTATGAGCTCATACCTTAACTAGTCGTCACTAGTTCTTACTTACCACTTAACGATAAGCGTATCATAAATCCTAAATCCCGACTATCTGAGTACGGGTTAGGGGGCAAAACTCTTAGGGGTGCTCGGCCGAACCGGTGTCACCTAAGAGTATAAAATGGTACCGATGTCACATGAGTTCTATGGAGGTGCTCGGCCGAACCGATGTCATCCTAGAACCCATCTTAGTACCTTAATTTTCAAAATCTCTTTAAGTCCCCAAATTTGTCGGAAATTCGGCGGCACAACGGTATTACACCGAATTTCCTTCCAAATTTGCTTTATGCCACATAAACATATAACCTCATGAATTCCTCATATGAATAACATCATCATCGTTTGCATACTACATGCATCATCATAAAACATTCAAACGCTTACCCTTACGGTAGCTTATGCTTTGACCCTTACGGGTCTTAATCTTGAGATATCGTTCTCTAACATCCGTCGCTCATATTTTTATGCACCTAAGGGCTCATAATTAATCATCATTCCTAATCCTCATGTTCATACTTATCTCTGAATAGCATAGGGCAAAATCTCTAACTTATGTTTACGGGGTTCTAGAACTTACGTTTTAGACCCTTTCTCGGTTCCGTCTTCGCCTAAGGCGCTATAAGTTAAATCTAAATCAATTATGAGACATTCCTATGATTAAGGACTAATTATTAATTATGTTTATCATGTTGTAAGGGTGCTGGACAGAATCCAGAAAAATAAACGTTCTAAGAGTTCTAAACTTGCACTTTTACGGTTTTCTAGTTACTAGTTCCCCCATAGGTGCTAGAATTCAATTCTAATCCAAATGTTACCAAGTTTTTCATGTCTAAACAATCTAAATCTGATTATGTTCCCATTAAAACAGTTTGGAAAATTTCCAAAAGCAAATGGGTTAAAACTATGTCAAATTCCAACTTTACGGTATTTCTAGTTAGCTAGTTTCTTACCTATCATGCTTAGGATCGCTTCTACATCATCATATGATATTTTCACACATTCCAACACATCAAAACATCATCATACAACATCACACTCATCATATCAGAACCGAAAACATTTAACTTTAATAAGAGAGTTAAATTGACGTTTCTAGGTACATAAGTTAACTAGTTTCTCTTGGAGTCAATTTAGAATTTCTAAAACTCTTTGCAAATCATTTTAATTCATCAAGAGGCTAAGAGAAGCCTTAGGTCAATGACCAAAATATATTTCATCTCCTAAAAGGGAATAAAGTCATATCTCATGACAACATAACCTTGAAAAGGTTTGTAAAGCTTTAAGGAAAACTTAGAACATAGACTATTGGTCCTTGTAGCTAGATGAAAACTCATTGCAAGTCCATCATCACTACTTGGCCGAAAATATGCATTCAAAGGATGGTTTCACATTAAACTTTAACTTGGAATGAAATGGGCAAGTCTTTGAGCTCTAGGTTCTTAAGTTATAACATAAAATAAATGTGCTCGTGCTTTTCATTTTTAATCTTGCTTACAAAATAAAGTGATGACATAAATTAAATATGCAAGGCATAAACTTAAACGTGCAAGCTTGAAAGTAAATATGTGAGGCATAAACTTAAACGTGCAAGCTTGAAAGTAAATATGCAAGGTTCAATTCTTTATTTTAGTGCTCTTGGCCCAACAACAATCGACTTTAAGGCCGAAATAGATAGGCATTCGAAAAATTAATTAGGTGATAATGCAAGTTCAATTCTTTATTTTAGTGCTCTAGGCCCAACAACAATCGACTTTAAGGCCGAAATAGAAAGGCTTTGAGAATTAAATTAAGTGAAGATGCAAGTTCCATTTTAATCTTTATGTTCTTAGGTGATAGCTTGAAAGTAAAGGTGCATAACAAGAATGCAAACATGAGTGCAAGCATAAGATAAATTATGCAAGTTCATTTTATCTCTCTAGAGCTCTTAACAAGACTTTAAAGGAACTTAAACCTTAACCCAAACTCATCCAACAAGGTAAAGTCAAGCTTAGGGTTCTTAAAACTCAACATAATATTTTTAGGAAATCAAACCATGAAGCTTAGAAAAAATTAAGGAAATGGCCGAAATCTTCAAGAAGAAAAAGGAACATTTTAAAACTCTAGAGTTCATGATCTTGATGATATATTAACACCAACATCATGAGTCCTCATCATTGAGTTCATAGAGCCATTTTAAAACATCATCAAAGCTAAAGTTCTCAAGAGTTCAAGAAAGGAAGAACTAGAAACATTTTTGTTCAAGAACAAAGATCAAGCTCTAGAATTTGTTTCAAGTGATGAACATCATCATGAAACTCTCATCATCAAGCTCTCATTTCTTCATTCCCAAAGGCCCATGGCCGAAAATGGAAAGGAAAAAGGAATGGAAGAGAAGTTCTAAAAAGAATCAAGAGAAACTATAAACATAAAGCTTAGAACAAGAACTTTAAGGAAAGAAATGCTTGAAAGAAAAATCCCTACTTGATGTGATGAACTTGAAGATGGAAGAAGAAGATGAAGATGATGAAGAACTTTGAAGAACTTGAAGAACACTAGAACTTTTGAGAGAAAAGAAAAGCTTTGAGTGTTCCTAAACTTAGCAAATGATCTAAAAGTGGTGCAAGCTCCTCAAGGCATTGTATTTATAGATAAATGAAACAAATGGAGGGGGTGAGGGCTGAAGGGGTTTTCGGCCATGAGGTGTAGAATTGGAGGCATCCATGAGTTCCATGAGGTGAGATAGTGTGTTCTTGAGGCATGGTGAGGTATGGCTTAAGGTATGGTGAGGTATGGTTCAAGGTATGGCCTCAAGCATGGTTCTTTGAGTGAGAAAATAATTAAACATATGGCCAATGGGGAGTGTGTTGGACGAAACTTCATCAGCCATGGGGGAGGGTCCTTTGCATTTTAATTGTGGTTTAGAGTTGTGTTTAGGTGTATCTTTGATTATGCTTAAGATTAGGAATTTGTAAGAAAGTGTTTAGGTAAGGAAAATGGATAATTAGGATGGTCTAGACATAATTAAGGAGTGGTCTTGCACCATTAGTGAGTTAAATCCTCAATTTAGAGTCCAAACAACTCTACACACACTTCCTTGATTTAAGGAATTGGAGAGAGAAAACACTATTCAAGATTCCAAGACTAGGAATCTTGAGTTCCAAAAAGAGATTTAAGTTTAATCTAAGCAATTTTAGGTTCTAATTAACTTTAATAAATTATTTTGACTCTAGATTAATTAGGGAAATTAATTAATCTTCGTTTAGAGCCTAATATTGCTTAGGTTTGCTTAATTACGTCATTAAGCTCAAAAACACTATTCTAGGGGCAAAATCGTAATTTTGCACTAAAACTGCCCGGGACCACCGGGACTTGAACAGAGACCTCTAGACACATGAAAACATGTTTTTAAACCTCGGGGGAAAGTTTCGGGCTCAAACGGCACCTTTACCCGCGTAAAACGCTATAAGGGCATTTTGGTCATTTTGACCAAATCATGGAAAATGAAATTTTAAGCTCGAAAGCATTCTAAGGCCATTCAATCCCCTTCAAACATTGAGTTGACCCTTCGAGGATGACCGAGTTGGTTACCCTCGAATTCGGGTCAGGAAATGACCTCAGGGGCATTTTGGTCATTTCCCTCGGACAGAAAAATCGGGGTATTACACACATCATATTTATATTTCCAAGTCTTCACCTTATAATGATAAAGATTAAAATGAGACTTACATAGCACATTTATGCTTCTAGCCTTCTCCTAAATCTCTAAAGCTCAAGACTTACTTTTTCCATCTTAAATGGAAATTTTTATCATGGATACATCTTGATATCTATATATATGGCCACATAAGGATTTGGGTCTTGAAGTTGGTTTTACTTTGAGGCTTGAATCTTGTTTCTATGATGTATAAAGAAAATTTGATTTGAAAAAATGTAATTCATTTTTAATGAAGAATTATTGTTGGTTTGTGGAAATATGAGTATGATTTCAAAGGAAATGTTAGAATGATGTTTTAAAATGATTTTAGAATGAAAGGACAACTTAAAGTATGTTAAAACTTTAGTTTTTCAACTTTTGGAGTTCTTTGTGTCGATTACCACACACTGTAATTGATTACCAAGTTGTTCTTGGTGCCCTAAATGAGTTTTTGGACTGTGGTAATCGATTACCTAGCCTATGTAATTGATTACTAGCAACCTAAATGTTGTCTGTCATGAAAATTTGAACTGTGTAACCGATTACTAGCTCATATAATTGATTACCAAAACCAGAAATATGCAAATGAATGTGTTTTTGAAGAGATACATCCTTTGGGATCAATCCCCAACGGTTTATGCAAAGTAATATGAATTGATAACTATGCATGCTTAATTTTTGAATTATGTAAATAATGATCTCTAGTATGTTGTATATATCCTATTGAGCATAGCATATGCATTAGCTGAGTCCGGTCCTTGTAGAAGCATATTTACTTTCATGAGATATTTATGATAACATGCTTATGAATAAATGCAAAGAATGTGATGCATGCTTATGTGACCAATGAATTGATGAATTGTGGCTTGTTATGTTTATGATTGATTAATTGGGGTGCATTATTTAAGTGTTCTATGAGCATCAGATATTAAATGATAAGTCATGATTATATGTTCATGCTTGCATCTCTAAATAATATGCTAAGGTTAAAGGTGACATAAGACACATGGAAATGATTCTCCAAACTCCCTGAATTAAAGGTTGGGAGAGGTTATACAATAAGATGATCCTTTAGACTCCAGGACTTAATAGTTATGAAAGGTGATCCTATGCTCCCTATCCCGCACTCTAGGAGTTGAGAATAGCTTATCGAGAGGATAAGTATAGACTAGTGATGACTAGTTAGGTATGAGCTCATAACCTCAAACTCTCAAGAGAAGAGAGTATTCAGGTGGCCACCAAGGAAAAGAGAATAAGAAAATTAAGTTACCTAAAAGAATAATGGGAAGGGTCATGTTAGAAGAATTTATGTTCTTTATGCTATTCTTATTTGTAGTACTTCCTATGATATTTTGCATATGGCATTGACATGTATTCATGATGTGATATATTGCATTCATGACATTAAGATTCATGCTAAAAGACATGGGCCTCGGCTAATGGTATTTGGAACTTAATAAATAAACCTTATTCATGTCCACCATTTTCATAATGAAACCCGAGGCTCCTGGAGACGACAAAGATGACACATGATAAGAGGTGAAAGCCCTATTAAGATTCTTATTTAAGTTTCTCATCCCCTCTTTCTTTCTTTCCATATCGTCTTCAGAGGTTAATGGCGACATTTACAATTTACATTGACGCCCCAACGTGGGAGATGCACTATGACCTTATTAACTAGTTATACCATTTCGTGGGTCACTGTGTTGTTCATTTTTTCGTGTTCATGGACCGTCCCTTCGCTCATCCTATTACTAGTGTTTAGTTCTCTCATGCCGCTCCATTTTTGGATGATTTTGCTTTCGAGCATACACGTCCACGTACTCAGTGGTTTCCTCGTGCCCATTCTGCCCCATCTGCTGTACGGGGTATTCCTATTTACGTACCACTATCACCACCCCACCCTGCTGAGCAATGGTCAGACCCGTTAGAGGAGTCACCTACCTAGCGTTCTTTTGACGATTCTGTCTCAACCATTCCTATGGAGATAGGAGGTGGTAGCAATAAAGAAGTTTCCATTACACAGCCATTGAGAGGAATCAAGCCTGTACGTAGAGGTGCTAGCCGTCCTCGTCGAGGTGTACATGTTTTTACCCATAGGACATCTTGCCAGACCTAATGAGCCTGTCCGTCGAACCTATTCTAGGCATACCATGTAGAAGTAGAAGGAGGAAGGGTCTTATGCTAGTTTGTTTCTAATTTCCCTTGCATGTTGTTCATTTGGATTACTATACTTAACCTAACCTTTGTTAGTGGTATGATGTTATGATACTTGTATGTTTTGGCGCATGATGTGGGACTTAGTAATTATGATTGTATTACTATGGTATTGTGATGTTGTATTTTACATGTGCCTATGACTTGTTTTTATCTTCTCTCTTATATACGCAAGGTGAATGGCGTTAATTACTTAGTATACGTGGCTTATGTTTTGTATTTAAAAAAAATTATTCGTATTTTTACGAAAGTATTTTCAAGAGTTTAGGTTTAAAATTGGAACAAAAGAGTAATGACTAATAATTAACTTACATGCGTCCTAGGCATGTTGGGTTAAATATTAGGGTGTTACATGATGCAAAACTACTCTTTTCGGCTTGGAGATGCTGGTGAAGAACTACTCAATCTGTGGTAGCAGGTGGTTTCTGAAGGCCACAAATGAGAGCTTAGGAAAGCTAATGTAAAGATTATCCATTTATTCTTTCTCAGGTTAAGAAAGATTTTCTTAGTGGAACCTCAACATTTGTTGAGTACTGGAAGTAGGCAGTTTGGCCGAACCAGTATTAAAATATTTGTGTCTCATCTTTCTCTCCTTTCTCTCCTTTATATTTATCAGTTGCATTTTGTAACGCCCTAATTTTTACTGCTATGTTAAAATTACCAAAATGCCCCTAGGTAATTTTTACACGTAATTCGAGGTCAAATAATCCTCAATAAAGGAATATGACATTAGAGAAACATCATAGGAAACTCGATTATCGATTCATGCGAAAGTTGCAAACCCCGATTTTTCTGTACATGTAAAATGACCAAAATGCCCCTGAGGTCATTTTTACCTAGAAATCAAGGATAACCAATCTAAATTATCTTTGAGGGGTTAATTTTATGCCTAATGGGGATTATATGTGCCTTAGAGATAAAAATCTCAATTCTCAACTTTTACCGTAAGTAAAATTATCGTTTTACCCTTGCAGTAATTTTTCGTGAAATTATATAATCTTTGAATTCGGTTTTCACCCAAAGGTTCAAAATGACTATTTTAAGTATGATTTGAGATTGTCCAATATTTACAGGGAGTTTTTATGTGAAATTACCTTTCTACCCCTAGTTGTGGTAAATAGGTTTACTTGTGTAATTAAGATAGCATTAAAACTCTATTTGAACTCAAATTGATTTTATTCATTAACCTTGAGTTTAAAATTAATTACCCAAGGTTAAAAATAATTACTGAGGTAATTAGAGTCTAAAATCACCTAAGGTAAAATTAAATTATCTTTCCTTAATTATGAAAGCTCATAAAATTAGTGATAATTGAGATCAAAGTTAAGATTTTGGTTTAGGTAAAATATTGTACATTTACATTTTCTTATCCTAAGTTTAGAACCTATGTTACAAAGTGATTTTTACTCATTTGAAATTAACCTCATTTACTAGTATATGATTTCTCTATTTACCTTGTCTTGTATTGTCCTAAACACTTAACTTTTTACCATTTTCACTAATCTATCAATTCCTAATCTTTTACCTAAGTAAATACACATCTAATACATGATTTACCACTTGTAAAACATTACCAATCTGATCCTAAAGGAATCAGAAACCAGTGGCCAACTTGTCTCTTTTTCACCATATTTTAATTGTTTTTCCAACAAAGAAACATATCCAACCATAACACCATACCTTTAGCTTTCTTTTGCATTATTTTTGGCTATGTTTATTCAAAAGAAAACCCACCCATTTCAACCATGATGTGATCAGTAACAATGTCTCCCATTAGCATCATATTTTAGTGTTTTCATCCATTATGCGTGAACCAAATTATTACAAGAATTAAAGCATTCTTTTTCCATGTTTTCTTTAATTGAAAATGAACTAAAAACTCCATTTTTTCAGCCACAAGGCAGCTGCCATACAGCCCTCCTTGGCCTATAAATATAAGCTCTTCCATTGCCTAAATGCACACACAAATATTCCTAGCCTTAGCATTTTCTTACTTGATAGTTTTCTTACTCAAAGTTTGCTCAAAGTTCTCTAATTCTCTCAATACTTCAAGCTTTCTTCTTCTTCTTCCTCATTCACACTCAAGAGACTCCATTCCCAACCTCTAATCAAGTTCTAAACCTCAAGCATACACATTCCAACCATAAATCAACTCCTAAACACATAACCTTTCCATTATCAAACACAAAAACACAAGAAAAATCCTTCCTCCATTTGCTCTAGTCTTGGCTGAATTTCAAGGACATATTTTCTTCTCCTAACTTCTCTAAAGATCAAGCATTATCTTTTGATAACAAGAAACAACTTGGTAGGGATTTTATTTCATGTTCTTTCTCTTGTTCTTTCTTTATATTTTCAATTTTTATGATTTGATAATGACCATGGCTTGATGATGAGGAATCATGGTAGTGGGTGTGAATCCATCATTTAAATGAACTCTAAATCCCAAGGTTTAATTCTTGATGTTAAAAGATTAATACAGGAATTACTAAGTTTTGAGTTTTAAGCTTAACAAGATGATAAATGAACTTGCATCCATTTTTTATGTTTCAAGCTCTTGCATATCATATTTAAATTTCAAGCCTTGCATAATCATATTTAATTTCAAGTCATCATCACCTTAAATCTTGAAGATAATAATATGAATTTGCATTCTCATGTTTAAATTTTAAGTAATGCATTTTATGTTTCAATTTATCACTAAACTTTGAAGATCTAAAAATAAACTTACATCTTCATATTTATATTTGAAGTATTACATATCATGTTTATATTTCCAAGTTATCATCTTATAGTGATAAAGATTAAAAATGGATTGCATAGCATATCTATGATTCTTGCTATCACCTAAATCTCTAAAAGCTCAAAACTTGCCTCTTTAATCTTAAATAGGAATTCTTATACTTAAATTAAGTTAATTTCAGCCTCTTGATGTTCTTGGTATTAAGATTCATTTATTTTATTTTTAAGGCTTTGATCATGTCTTTAAATTACTTAAATAATTCTTGTTAGAGTTAGAAATCCAAAGATGTTAAAGATTGTGCTTTTCTCAAGCTTTTTGATTTAAAAATTATGTTACTGACCTGAATTAAATAAAATGGTTAGAATACTATTTTGTAAGGTTTGAATGTGTATAAATTACTTATAATTGATGTAAGAATTATTTTTAGCATTTTTGAGATAAACTAATAATTAGAAAGGATCAAAATCGTAATTTTATAAAGCTTTAGACAATGAATTTTCTGGATTAATTCCTCATTGATTTGATACTAATCTTGTGGTTTATATACATTAGAATTATTAGTATTTGATGTATAAATTATTTTTGGTATTTTAGAGGTTGAAAAGAATAATTAGAAGTATTAGTTTTGACCGATTCATAAAATGTGAAAAGTTGTGTCCTAAACTATCAATTATGTAATTTTTTTAATTCAAAGGATTTTAATTAGAGTAAATAATGATATCTGATGTGTATGTGTTTAGAATACCATTTATGATGTTTAGAGAAAGTTTTAGAAGTATTGGCTTTTGATAAGTGTCAAAAATAAGTAACTTTGTACTTTGACCCCTAAAATATGTTAAATTTAGTCTATGGCCCTAAAAGGTTTTTATGATGAGTTTGAATAGTTTTTAATAGTTATATGTCTCTTGAAATGTATTGGTTAAAGTTAAGGATCTTTAATTTATGAGTAGATGTTAAAAAGGGGTAATTACGTTTTGACCCGTAATATTTGAGAAGTTGTGATTTGACCATTTGGGACTTACACATAAATATTGATAATTTGATGAGATGAATGTGATTGATATCTTGTGATGGCTATGTTCATATATTGAGATTTATATGGCTTATGGATATATGCAATGAAATATGATGCATGTTTATGTGATTTGATTTACAGCATGTTACGGTTATGTCTAATTCATTGAGATGCATAAGTTCATAAAGTTTATGAGCGTGAAATATTATTGATGAGTTATTCATGTTTGCATCTCTATATATCATGCCAAGATTTAAGATGACATAAAACACATGGAAATGATCCTCTAGACTCCCCGAATTAAAGGTTATGAGAGGTGATCCGAATAGGAAGTGATCCTTTGGACTCCCCGAATTAAAGGTTATGAAAGGTGATCCTAATGCCCCCTATCTCGTACCTTAAGAGTCGGGAATTTAACTTATCAAAAGGGATAAGATTACGCTAGTGACGACTAGTGAGGTATGAGCTTATAGCCTAGAACTCTCGAGAAAAGAATAAATTATAGGGCGGCCCCCAAGGAAAAGAGAATAAAGAAGTTTAAGTCACCTATAAGAATGATGATCATGATGTTCTTTATATCATATGCTTCATTTTATGAATTTTATGATATTATGTATATGATACTGACATGCATCCATGACTAATATGTTGCATTCATGACATTAAGGTTCATGCTAAAAGATACGGGCCTCAGCTAATGGTATTTATAACTTAATAAATGAACCTTATAATATATGTTCACCATTTTCATAATTAAACCCGAGGTTCCTGGGGACGATGACGATGACACTTGTGTTAAAGTCGGGAAGCCCTACTGAGATTCTTGTATAAGTTTCTCATCCCTTTTTCTTTTCCGTGTCGTCTCCAGACATGAATGATGGTGTAGTTCGTGATTTACCTCGAGACTGGACGAAGAGCTACGGAGATAACTTTCCTTTGAATATTTGCCTTTAGAGTGATCGTATCTCATATATCATTTTGTATTCTATTGATGGATATATATTGATGTCCTTAAGTTTACAAGACATCATTATTATGATACAGTTATTGATATGTTATTATTATTTGAGTTATGTTATGCCATGGTTGTATTATGTATTTATTCGTTATTTGTTTCTAACATCTCTCTTACGCAGGCAAGATAAATGATGTTAGATATCTAGTATGCGCAGCTCATTTTTTTGTATTTAAAGTTCAAAAAAAAAAATTAACCATATTTTCACTAAAGTATTTTTCAAGAGGTTTTGAATCAAAAACTGAAACAAAAGAGTAATAACTAATACTTAACTTAAATACATCCTAGGCATGTTGAGTTAAATATTAGGGTGTTACACATTTTATTATTTGTTCATACGATGAAATATTGCTCTCACAGTTCTGTTATTTATTTTATGACAAAGGTTTCATTAATTAGCTTCAGAGAACTACTTTCTGAAATCACTATGTTCCCATTGCACTATAAGTTTTACACTTGATATTATTTGTTTTCAAGTGTTTCAGAAAACGCAAGAAGAAGCAATGCATAATTCAACCCCCCTTCTCATGCACATTTCTACCTATAGTTAGCTGCAGAATCCTGCAAAAAGTATTCATGCAAAATATTTTGAGTGATAACACAACCAATTTTGAGAAAATATTTTGAAGGACTAATGTTTTCCTTGAATTTCTTAAAGTATCAAATAGTTTGTTACGTTAGCATAACACGTAAAGTTCTTAATGCGTAAATGTTTTCACATGGCATGTGCAAATGTGTTTAATCTCGTTTAAAGAGATGGAAATCTAATGAAAGTGAAAATTATATCGCGGAATGAATGAATATGTGCCTAACGTATTGAAGAAATTCCTCAAATATAAGAAACCAAGGCTCGGATCTTCAAAAAGTAGTACGCGATTTCAGAAAGTAAGTTTCAAGTGAAGATTTCAACCCAATTCTAAAGCATGTTATACAACCTTCAACTATCATGATCGCAATCATATTATCATCTACAAGCTCTTATTGAAGACTGAAAGATCAAAGATATATCAAGGAAATGATATTGCACTTCAAAAAGCACGTTCCACTGTGAATTAGCTTGGAGAGGCTAAGTAAAGACTACTTGTACCATCACAATAAAACTGAACTACTGGTCAAAGACTACTCAAGGTGTGACAACATAGTATACTTGCTGGTCATTATGTTAGCTTGCAGAGGCTGGTTAAAGACTACTCAGGTTGTGACAACAGAGTGTACTTGCTAGTCACTGGTAGGAAAGCTACTGTAAAGACTATCAACTTTCTTGTGTTGAGAAAGGTTTTAGTAGAACTCAACGATGGTTGAGAACTAGATGTAGGCAAGTTGGCCAAACCAGTATAAAAACATATGTGCATTATCTTCTTCTCCTTTAATGCCTTTATATTTACTGTATTATGCTTATTATATTGTGTTTTTCTAAAAAACCAACTTACACACACTTTTATCATATCTACTATTGTTCAGAAAGTAGCTTTCTGAAGTAACTAGCGTTGTTTTCAATGTACTTCAAGTTAAACACTTGATAGGATATTGCTTGAGTTTTTCAAAAACAGAGAAGGAAAGAAAAGCGAAGCATGATTCAACCCCTTTTCTCATGCACTTTTCTACCTACAAAAGAGAGTAAAGAGATATTGCATAGAGTGTTTTTATACTGGTTTGGCCAACTTGCCTATATGTAGTATAAGGGAACTGGTCAAGTCAAAGAAACAAAGATCAACATGTTAGTCCATCAATATGAAATGTTCAAGATGAATGAACAAGAAAGTATTGATGACATGACAATGAGGTTTATCCACATCATAAACCAGCTAAAAGGCCTAGGAAAAAGATATTCTAACTTGGAAATAGTTAGAAAAATCTTAAGAAGCCTCCTTGCTAAATGGCTACCCAAGGTCACAACCATTATAGAAGCCAAAGACCTTCAAATTCTTAGCTTGGATGCATTTATTGGGTCACTCAAAACCCATAAGGTAATGCTCTCCGAAATGCATGGTGAATCCATTAAGAAGAGCAAGTCCATGGCCTAGAAGTCATCTCATTAGAAACAAATAAGGACAAAGCAATGAAAGTTGTTGAGACCTCAGATGATGAGGAAGAATCTAACGAAGAGACTAAAAATGAGGATGAAGATAAGATCTCCATGCTGGTGAGGAAGATATCTAAAGCTTGGAGAGGCAGAACAAAGAAAAAAAGAGACATCAACCTTAAGAAGGACAAGAAAGATAAAGGAAGGCTGGAAAGTGTCACTTACTACAACTATGGTGAGAATGGACGCTTCAAACCTAAATATCCCAAGCTCAAGGGCCCACAGAAGAAGTTCAGCTCCAAGAAGAAAAGTATGCTGGCTACCTGGAGTGACCTAGAAAAGGAGAAAGATGAAGGGTAACACAGAACAAATAATCGATTTATATGACCAGGTATCTGGGTTCTATGTGCTAATTCCTTTTCTGCTTTTTATCCTTTGGTTTGGTTAGTATGCATACCAAATCCGGTTTAATGTCACTACCCCAAAAAAAATTTCGTTTAATGTGCATATCAGATCTCTATATTGCTTGTACTAAAGACTGCATTATCTTGTATTTGCAATGTTCTAGAATTAGACACTTGATATTTTATGAAACTAAAAATTATAAGTAAGCCATAGAAGTGGGTTGAATACTTTTAGTTGCATTACTATTGTTTTAGCTGCATTTCAGCTAGGCATGAAGATTGAAACCTGAGACATAAATCAATATTATGTGTAGAAATCTTTATTCAAACAATACGATATAGTTATCATGTAACTAACCACCAGAAATACTCTTTCCCATATCCCTGAAACATAGGGTATCGATGAACCAGTTATCTTATAACTAACTAGCAGATATGTTGTAACAGAGAGTAAGACATATTAAGGAAATAATATCATCGAGATATGTTCACATGCAGGTTGCCTTCGTGGACTAGTTTCTTGTCCTAATTGTTGGGCCAAAGTCTATAGAAGTCAAGCTTCCTTGACCATTCTTTGATATTTCAAATGTGCATTTATTGTTCTTAAGAAAGTTTAACTACTGCAATAGACTTCAATTCAAGTATGCGAAATTGTATGCGCCTTGTGTCTTAGCATGCATTGCCTTGTTTATTTATTGATCCTTTCATTGTAATATTTATCAATTCAAGTCATAAAGGTGCTGTTTTATACTATGTACTTTTAGATTTTTTTATTTTTTCTAGTTTTTATTTTCATTTTCATTATTAAGCTTTATACTTGCTATAAGTTGTTGTCTATGATGCATTATGAGGCTTGGCAATTAGAGTTATATCTTATACAAACTGCTTTTGGGCTTCTGGTGACAGAAGATTGAAAATTTCCATCAGTTTTTGCACTGCTATTACTACACGGTATAGCAATGGGTTGAATACTTTTGTAAAAACTTCCCAAGTGATTATCTAATTTCATTGGCTTTGTGCTTGGGTTTCCTGACAAAAGCAAGAAAATACACATTTTTCATGCCAAAAATTATCTTTTATGCTACAAATCTGTCTAAGAAAACTAGATTTAAAGATACATAACCCTCTTCTGAATTTACTCTTGATGGAACTAATGACCTAGCCCTTTCCATGATTGTTGGCAATGATACCATTCTTGTTGGAGCTGAGGTAACTACCACGCAGTAGTTAATGACTATTAAGTTATTTAATTTAATTCAAACCTCTGTTTGTAGTTATCAATTTGTTAATTTTGTTATTTGAATAGTACTTTTCAACTAGTTATGTTTTCTATTGATTTAACATGTATTTCTCTTGCAAATTAACAACAGTTTTGGCTATTAGAGCTTTCTCCTCAAAAAGTAGCAACCATATTTGGCTCACGAGAGGTTGCACACCAACTTAGGATAGCACAATAGAGCTATTCAGATTTCAGACCTTGATGTTATGTTTACATGTTAAGAAGGGTGCTAGCAGATATGGAGGCAAAGGTTGTAGGAGTGTTTGCAGAAGTAGGAATAAAAGCACTAAAATGCAAAACTCTTAATATTTTGAACTTGTAATATTCTTTTACTAAAATTGTTATGGAATAACCTTGTATTGGATATTTATATGAATCTATGAGAATCAAGTTGCAAAATTTTCAAATTAATTTATTTTCTGCAAATGAAATTGTAAACTAGAGCTAGAATTGCAACTAAATCAATGATTGAACTATACAAAATCTTAATATCAAATAACATGTCAATAAAGTAAAATCAATAAAATAGCTAAACTATAATTTCGAAAAGAAATATGTCAACATTTTAATAAAAACATTATTCTCAGAATTCAACTACTTTGATGACACCCCAAAAACTACTTTGATATTGAGAAGAATCATATCAACTTCAGTGACTTAGAATCATTGGGCAATGAATCATCTATTGAAGCAATAGTAGATTGTTGATTTTGGAATTGTTCTTAAAGAGAGGGAAAAAAAGTGTACAAGAATAAATAAAATAAGCTTTATAGAAAATAATCACAAATTAACATAAAAATTTCATGCAACATGAAATTGGGTAATTAATCACAAATTAACACCTGATTAGATTGAAGGGAATGACAAGAATGTTATCTTGTGTATCAAGTCCATCAAACTTTTCAAATTCATGGAAGCCTTCACAAAGATCCATTCTAACTTCAGTTGCACAAAGATTTAACTATAAAATATTGAAAATATAGATTAAAGTTAAATAATGATAGTACAAAACCAAATGCAAACTTGTGTAGAAATTAAAAAAAATAACATTTGGATATTACCTTTTTAGTTCTTTCACACTTTTTCCCTTTCTTGCTGCATTCTGCCTTTTTTTTTTTTTTTAGCCTCTTCACTACTTGGTCAACTTTAGATTCCTTCCATTTTGATGGAGGGCGTCGTTACCGTGAACAACTAAGAGATCTAGCACTTTAGCGTTCTTGAGAAATCATTGATGTGTTCATTATGTCTTGAGATGCATCAATGCTTTGAGAAGATGCTTTTGTTTTACTTAGCTCATCTTTCAACTTATGAAGGCAATAAACCACTTTTATAACTCCATCTTCACTATTTGCCCCTATACAAGCAACTTCGTGAAAGACATTGTACGTCTTATCAAGCCGTTGAGTTTCAAGAGTAGTAGTGCAATGATTATTGTTGCTCTTCAATGATGTATAACTCCATTTCAAATCCTTTCTCCAATGACAAAACACATATTTAGAAGGCATTGACTTTGTCTTTCTCATATGATTAAGCACAGAAAGAGTGTGTCAACACAAAATGCCTCTAAACTTAAACAAATGGCATGCACATTTTACTTCAAATTCTTTTCCACTGAAGTACACAACATAAGGTATGTATTTCATTCTATCATTAACTTTTTTCGTTTTAGCAACAGAAAAAGTTAAAATTGATCCTTCTTGCTTCTGAAAGCAAGCATTATGTAACACCCTCCTAACTACTATGCTTTACTCGAGTGTTAACATAGTAATTAGAAATGTATTACTTACATTCATAATCCATACTAGTCGAATGAAATGAAATAAAGTAATTTAGACACACATATTGCTAAACTCGTATATACATATATGAACATTATTTTTTGTTAAGTTCGCAATATGTACATTGTATTAGGAAACAAACTAGCTAACTTCTAATCTAGCCAGGAACTCAATTCACAAAAAGAAGCACCTTTAACATCTAATCTAACCTGCTTAAAGTCAAGACCCAACAAAATTTTATACAAATAGAAATGGACCTCACAACATTTAATAGGATCAATTTGTAGGCTAGCAGGTTTCTAGTACAAAACTACCACTATATATACATCAGGAGTCCCTGAAGATCTCACATCCTACTAGATGAAACCATTGGCCATCGGTATGATAGCCTCATCTCCGCCAGGGGCATCAGGACCCTTATGTGGGTCTGAGTCTAAAGATGAGGATTGTAACGCCCCAATTTTTACTGTAATTTTTACTGTCATTAGAAATTACTCAATTACCGTAGGTAATTATTACATAAGATTTGAGGCCGAACAATCCTCAATAAAGGAATATCACATTAGAAGAGAGGTTAGGAACGATTCATGCGAAAGTCGCAAATCCCGAATTTCTGTACGTACAAAATGACCAAAATGCCCCTGAAGTTATTTTACTCAGAAAATGAGGATTGTGGGCCCCACCTATTCTCAAGGGGATATTTTGAGGATAATAAGGGATTGTTTGTGTTATGTGTGTTAATAGAGCAGAGGGATCTCAATTTTGAGTTCCGACGCGCAAAATGACCAAAACGCCCATGCGACTGTTTTAACTCCGATGTGCGTGCCGACTGAGCCCGAACCTCACTAAAATGTTTTAAAATGTGTTTTTAAGCCATGATTAACCATTGGTTAAGCTCGGGTGGCCTCGGGCAGTTTTTAAGTGAAAGTACGATTTTGCCCTGTTTTTGGGCAGTTTTGCGAATTTCGGGATTTTTGATTCGTATACCGAAACCTAAGCAATATTAGGCTCAAATTAAAGCTTATTAAATTCTAAATATTAATCTAGAGTCAAAATTATGTATTTAGATTGATTAGAACCCAAAATTGCTCAAAAACACCCAAATTGCTTACTAATTCACTTAAGCCCTTAACCGTAAATTCTCTAAATTACATGAATACCTTGCCTACACCTAAATAATGCATGGAACACACAAATTTCACTTCTTTGGGCTGTAATGGACGAAATTATTGATGCCATTATGCAGCTGAATTATTGCCAAAAGTTGCACTAAAACAAAATGCCAAAATGTCACCATAAGAGACATAATTCCTTAATTTCATACAACTTTGTCTAAAATGATTTTTCCTCCCTTATTTCTCCTGCAAAATTCCGTCCACTACCTCATCATTTTGGCCAATTAGAAGCCTCAAAATCTTCTATAAATAGGCTTGCTTGAGTGGTCTTGGAAGGCTTGTTCATAACTAGTTTTTAAGAGCACCAAAAACTTTCTTTCTTCTTCCTCTTTGGCTGAATTCTTTCTTCAATTTTTTCAAAGAGATTTTGTTTCATTTCACTTCAAGAAACCAAGTTCTCTTCCTCTTCTTCAACTCAGATTAGGTAGGGAGTAGTTTCTAAATTTATTTCTATGCTTTGAGGAGTTGTGTTTTTAGCTCAAAATGATGAAATTATGAACTTACCTTAGCTTTTCATTTTGGTTTTCCTCTTCAATTTTTCTTTAACCAATTCAACCATATGGCCTAGGTGGAACTAAGATGATGGCTTGATGATGAGGACCTTGAGGGTGGGTTGTAAATCCATCACAAGTTAGGCCTCTAAAGCTTGAAAATTCCACTTGATGCAAAACTTTAAAGAATAATGCTTTATGATGCTAAAACAAAGATTTTTAGTTTAGAACTTGAAAGATGTATTTTCCTTTTATGTTTTATTTCTTGTTTAGATATGTATTGGGTTGAATTTATAATTCTTTTAAAGTCTTGAAGGAGCTCTAGTAAAGAAACAAAATGAATTTGCATCCATGATTAAGTTTATGCTTTGCATAACCATGTTTACCTTCTATGTCATCACTAAATTTTCAAGAATGAATAAATGAACTTGCATTTCTCATGTTTAAATTCCAAGCTTGTATTTCATGTTTATGTTTCAAGTCATCACTTAATCTTTCAAGATAATAAAGAGGTTGCATCTCATATTTAATTTATGCTCTCACTATATTTTATAATGGCTAAAAGAATTAACGCATGGCATGTTTATTTTATGCCATCACCTAAAGATCCTAGAGCTCAAAGACTTGCCCATGTATCACAAGCAAAGAAATATGATTATTGGAGTTAAAGAATTTATTCTTTAAAAAGTCTTGAGATTGGAGCTTAAAAAGATGTAATAATAATTCTCTTCCCCCTCTACTGGTCGTGTGCGGACTACCGCCGCTCTAGTTTCTTAATAATCTCTTCTCCCTCTACTGGTCCTGTGCGGACTACCGCCGCTCCGGTTTCTTAATATTCTCTTCTCCCTCTTTGGTCTGTGCGGATTACCGCTCCAGTTTCTTGTATCATGTTTATATTTCAAGTTCTTGCATCATGTTTAATTTTCAAGTCATCACCTTAAATCTTAAAGATAAAGAAATGGAATTGCATATCATGTTTATAATTCCAAGCTATCACCTTATAAAGATAAGATTAAAATAAGGTTGCATAGCATGTTTATAATTCTAAGATGTCACCTAAATCTCTAAAGCTCAAGACTTACTCCTTTTATCTTAAGTGAGAATTTTAATTGTGAAGATCCTCCCAAATTTGACAAAAGAACTAGTTTCTAAATGAGTTTTAAGGCTTTGCAAGGATTTTACGGGGAACTAGTATTTTATATGCACTTAAAATATGATTCTATGTAATTGCATGAGGTTCATGATTCAGCCACTGATCTGAGTTTAGTATCAATGTGTGATAATGATTTGATATGATTAAAGTTGTGATAATTATGGTTTATTGTTAAGAGAATGATTCATAATTGGTTTAGTAACTAATTAGTTCTATAATTGATAATTCTATGTAAGGATTGGATGCTTATTGAATGATTTCCTGGCTTGCATGTTATAGTTGTTGTTGCAAATAATGAGAATGCTTATACATGAAATGTTCTTTATTATGTAAAATTTACCTTTGTTGCTAGAAGAAAGTTTATCATTGTAAAAGTGTAATTTGGAAAGGTTCTGGCTAAGGAAAGACTTGGTATTTAAGCGTGTCCATTGTGACCCACCTCTCTTTCCTGGGAATCTCCCATATGCATGATTACAGTTGATATATATTATTCTAGCTTAAGACTATAAATGAGAAAATGTTATGATGTTTATGAATTGTATTGTGATATAACATGCAAAGATTTAATGGTGACTTAAACTTATAAGAAAATGATCCTTTGGAACCATCAGACTATAGGTGGTGAAAAGGTGATTTTAGCCCCCTAACCCGTTCTCTCAAAAGGGTAGAGTCGGGACTTTAGCTTATCAAAAGGGATAAGTATATGCTAGTGACGACTAGTAAAGTATGAGCTCATAACCTAAATTACTCCCAAAAGGGTGGAGTATAGGGTGGCCCAAGGAAAATAATGATGATGATAAGATTTTAAGTCACCTAAGGCACTAAAGAAATGAAATATGTGCACTGTGCCCATGTGTAGCTAATATTATATGACGTTCTTTTATGCATGTTATTTTGATAATGATGATGAGGAATATGATGTAATGATAAAGGAAAAGTTCATTGTAAATATGACATGTTAAGAATATGATGCATTATAAGACGCATGATTAAAAATTGACGAACCTCGGTTAAGTATTTGTTCGAACTTAAAATGAATCTTTGCATGCTCGCTATTTTAGAATAATCCCGAGGTTCCTAAGGACTTTGATGATGACACTGTAGAAGGAGGTACCTTACTGAGAATTCTTTAGCAAGATTCTCACTCCCTTTTCTTTATTTCCGTCATTGTCTCCAGATTGAGATGGCGACATTCGTCTGACCGTTGATACCCTACTTGGGAATTTCACTATGATCCGGTGCATCGCTCGTATCATTTTGAAGGAGGTCTTGCGATTCGTGTTTTTATTTACATAGGTCGTCCATTTGCACATCCTGTCCCTAGTTATCGATTTTCTCCTACTTCTCCCTATGGCGATGAAATGGTTTTCGAACGTGCACGTCCACTTGATGAAAGGATGTTACGTTCTTATCCCGCTTCATCTGCTGTCCATGGATTTCCAGAGTATGTTCCCGAGACGAGATATTTTGAAACTGATCCTTCAGAGGACACTCCTACTCATGTATATTCTGAGAGCTCTGCTCCTACTCCCATACGTGTAAGAGAGGGTAGTGAGGAAACAGTTGTTCAGCCGAGGTTAGCAAGAAGGTCGTCCATGCGACCCCAGCCTAGTGCATCTCGTGTGTCCCCTCCCGAGGGAGCTCATCGATGGATCGGATTTATTCCCCCATTTCCAGGACAGTGGCCATAGAGGGTTCTTAGTAGATTTATGTGTGATCATGCACCCTAGTTTTATGATAACCTTCCCGGCTTATGGAGTTATCTAGTTTAGGGGCATGTATTTCCTTAAGTATATTTTCTTTTATGGGTTTGCATAAGATAATGATGTATGAACATAACCCACCCTTTGAGTAAGGTTATTGTATGTGAATATATGCTATAATGTGCTTATGGATGTTATATGATGGAGCCTAAGTGATATGATGTGATATATTCTTAAACGTCTTATTATACTCCGCTTACTCGTTCACGTTGTACTCGGCTCACGTTTTCAATTATGTGTTTAAAAAAAAAAAATGGCTCGTAATTTCACTAAATATTTTCAAATTATGAAGAAAGAACCAAAGCAAGGAGTAAAGTCTAGTCATTAATCAGATTCAACCTAGGTGTATCTGGTTAATTACTAGGGTGTTACAAGGATGATGAGGGAACATCTACCGGAAGGGTTACTGGTGGTGTATGCGGAATATCAAATATCACTAGGTGTGCCATGTGGAAAGGCACACCATCATAAGGAAAAGTAGAGTCAAAATCAACTGTAAATATAGAAGTACTAAAAGAACAGTCGAAAAACACATAAACACGGACTTGCGAGTAACTGACTATATAAAGAGAGTTGAGAGCAAGATCAAAATGCCACACCCACTGTGGCGAGCCAAGGTAAAACACTAGTGACGGCATCTGCTGGATCTGAATAATACAAAATGAATATAGCTGTAGGGATGAGAATATTATAAAATTCTCAGTAGGGTACTCCCTCAACTGTAAACATAATATAACCAGTAAATTCATTCATATAGAAATCATCATGCTAAATCATATGCATAAATATTAATGTACATAATTCAAGTAAAGTCAAATGCAAAATGGTGGTAATCATGTGTTTTTCTCTTGTAATCCATGGAATTTAATTTAGTGCAGTTGTCTCTTTTCATTAACATAGGGAATGCTTAATTTCACACCGAGTGGTATCTATAGTGGATGACTCCACAATGAACAATAGACTGCTAGGACATAAGCCCATTCCTATATGTGATCATTAGACTTTATTATTTTCCATTTATGAATCACACACGCTTCTATTACTAGCTGATACATCTACCGAGGAAGTCCTTATTTTTGCCTCCCCTCTTTAACCCTTATAAGCATTGTCTCTGTTTTCCCCATATGTTAAAACATTCATAATTAAAATTCACATATTCTCTTTTGTCATATAACTACATCATGTACTTCTCTTTTTCCAAGGCATGCTTACATCACATGTAGGAATTCAATTATAATGGAGTCTAATTCAAACCTCATAAACAAATCTTTAAAGTAGCTAGCATGCATTCATACAACATATACTTGGACTAAATGTCATTCTATCATTAATTTAAGACATTCTCACCATTTCAGCACTTTGGTAGATTTACCATTTCAGTAACGATATTTAATTTCTCTATCAAATGGTGAATTCAATGGCCACAAAAATTCCCCAAGACACCTCAATGTGTCTAAAAGGCTCTATAAAATTTTCATAGCAAGCGGAGTCTTGTAATTATATTAACTAAATTATACAAATTTCATGGTCAGAGACCATTTTTTCACAGCTCAGAATAGGATTCTCATAAATTTTAACAATAGTAAATGATTGAATCAGTTCAAAATAAAATTCATGGTTACACTTCAAGATGTTTTCAACTCCCTGTAAAAATTTCAAAGTAAGGATCAATCATTTGCTATAGTAATAAAATTAGATAATTTCACAGCTTCAGTTTCAATAATCCAGACAGCATAAGTACCATTTCGGTCTCTGATTTTTTTAAGGCAGTATAAGTACCATTTCTAAAACATATAATTTTTAAGGCATAAGTACCATTTCGAGAGGATATAATTTTTCCAACTCATAAACATGGCCACAAATATCTCTTAAAATTCATGAAATTTCCCTGTCTGTAGCCAAACTGAAAATCCAATAGCCTAGCCAAAACTTCTTTTGACAAAATGATTTTTCTATCCTCATCCAAACACTTCACCAAAATAACCATATATCATCTACAAATACAATAAAAAATTTCGGACTAAACTTAACCAAAACAGTTTAGTACAAATTTTGAAAGAAAAGTCTAAAGAAAACCCTACTCTTGGAAGCTAGTGTGTCCTTGTCTCTAATATACTCCAAGATGGATGTTCTTCACTCCAAAGCTCTTAAAACACACTTAAACCCTCCTCTAATCAGTGATGTGTGAGGTATTAAGGTAAAGTTTGGAGATTTTAATCAGTTATATTTATAGGTGTTGAAATGTTGAACAAGTTTGGTGGAGAAAGATTTTGATCTTGACAAGATTTAACTTAGGATTTTTGAGCTTGAAAATCAAAGTTATCAAGGTTTTAGAAGAAGAGAAAATGGTGTCTCTACTGGTTGTAGCGATGGCCAAAGCATAGGGGAGGAATTTATGAAGTTAGATGTGTCATCTTTATCTTATAAGATGCAATATTATTGGTTAATCATAAAACATAATTCTTTTCATTAAAAGAAATTAATATCAATGGCTAAGATTTTATCTTTCATCTAAGATGAAATCTTAGCCATTCGTTTGGCATTTAAAGGGATAGACTTCATTATTTTGTAGAGATTAACCAGCTTTTGGTATTAAAAATCGCACATCAAAATTTTACCAAACAGGTGAAACACCGTACCCAAGTAATTAGATATTACCCAAAAATTAATTCTAAGCACAAAATGTTCATTTCCAAATATTTCTAAGCTTATTTCCATGTTTTCCCAATTTCGGGCACCTTCGAGCCCCGAATCTATGGTTTCGGCTGTCCTGATAGGCTTGCACAGCCCGCAAAACACTATTCATATTTTTTTTTCGTTCGTTGACTCGTCTTCATTATCACTACGTCTGTCAGATATTTGAAATTACGACTAATAAAGCCCAAAATAATTTTTAGGATGTTACATTACCTAAAAAAAAATTGTCCTCAAAATTTCGTACCTAGAAACAACTTTAGATGGTCCTTCTTTAGAGTTAAGTCTAATTCCCATGTATACTCTTCACTCCCTGGTCCACCCCAAACCACTTTTACTAATTGCACAAATTTATTTCTAAGTTTCCTAACTTCACTATCAATAATCTAAACGAGGGGCTTGAAATGTCAAGTCATCCCTTAATTGTATGGATTCGGGTTCACTACTATGATTTGGATCTGGATGATACTTTCTGAGTTGAGACACATGGAAGACATTATGAAGGTTGGATAAATGTGGGGGTAGGACTATCTAGTAGGCAGCTAACCCAATTCGTTGAAGAATTTGAAAAGGACCTATGAACCTGGGTGACAACTTTTTAACTCTAAGGGCTCTACCTACCCCAGTAGGTGTAACCTTCAGGAATACATGTTCTCCCTATTAAAACTCTAAAGGTTTCCTACGATTATTAGCATAGCTCTTCTGGCGACTCTGTGCGGTGAGGATTTTACTCTTAATTTTCTGAATTTGCTTCATCCTCTGATTAACAAGGTCGAGTCCTAACAATCCTATTTCTCCCAAGTCGTACTAACATAATGGAGACTAGCATTTTCTTCCGTATAAAGATTCATATGGGGCCATGCCAATGCTAGTGTGATGACTATTATTGTAAGCAAATTCAACCACTAGAAGCAATTTATCCCAACTTCTCTTTTGCTCAATCACACATGCCCTTAGCATATCCTCTAAGGTTTGTATGATGCGTTCTATTTGTCTCTCAGTCTGGGGGTAATAGGCAATACTTAGACAAAGTTTGGTCCCAAAGGCCTTTTGGAAAGCTCCCAAAAATCTCAAAGTAAGTCTGGGATCTCTATTAGAAACTATGGAAGAAGGAACACTGTGCAGTCGTACTATTTCTTGTGTATAAAAGAAGCTAACTTATCCAAAGGATAACTAGCTTTGATGGGTAAGAAATGGGCGGACTTGGTCAATCTATCCACTATAACAGATATAGCATTATGACCTGACGATGTCCTTGGCAAACCCATTACAAAGTCCATGGAGATACTTTCTCACTTCTATTTTGGGATATCTAAGGGTTGCAGGATCTCAACTGGCTTTTGGTGTTCTATTTTAACTTTTTGACAAGTTAAACACTTCCTTACAAATTCTTCTATGTCTTTCTTCATTCCTGACCACCAAAACATTTTCTTGAGATCTGCATACATCTTACTAATCCCTGAGTGCATGGTGAATTCACCCCTATGAGATTCCTCTAAGATCTCATTTCTCATATTGCCACTTGTAGGTATGCATACAATGCCCGTGTACCTCCATATGCCTCGCTGGTCTTAAGTGAATCCTGGCAATTTCTTTGCATGGATTGATCTTAAAATCTCTTGGAACTCTGGATTTTTGCATTGTGCAACCAAAATTTGTTCTTTGAACTCACTTGTTACTTTTATCTAACCTAACACAACACCTTGAGGGGTCACAGACATATCTAAACTAAGCTTCTTAAAGCTCTCTACTAGCCCCGTCTCTTTGATCATTAGACATGCCACACCTAAGGATTTCCTGCTTAATGCATCAGCAACAACATTCGCTTTGCCTGGATGGTAATTTAGACTAAACTCATAATCCTTGAGGAACTCCATCCACTTTCTTTGCCTCATGTTCAACTCCTTATGATCAAAAAGATACTTTAAACTCTTATGATCCGAGAAAACATTAAACTGTACACCATATAGATGGTGTCGCCAGATTTTCAGGCTGTTGCGAGTTCGAGGTCATGAGTGGGATAGTTCGCTTCATGGGGTTTCAACTGTCGGGAAGCATAAGCAATCACGTTTCGATTCTGCATCAATACACATCCTAAACCCTTACTAGAAGCATCACAATAAACCTCAAAGGGTTCTTGAGGATTAGGTAGCACTAATACTAGTGCCATGGTTAACTTCTGCTTTAGCTCCTGGAAACTATTTTCACATTCTGACGTCTACTTGAATTGAGCGTTCTTTCAGGTTAACTTAGTTAAAGGTAAGGCTATCTAAGAAAAATTTATGATAAACTGTCTATAGTATCCAGCTAACCCTAGGAAACTCCGAATCTCCATCACGGTTGTAGGTCATTCCCAATGAAGTACTGATTCCACTTTACTGGGATCTACAGAGATTCCCCCTCGTGATACCACATGACCTAAAAATCTAACTTCTTTCATCCAAAATTCACATTTTGATAACTTAGCATACAATTTTCGCTCCCTTAGGATCTATAACACAACCCGAAGATGCTCCGTATGTTCTTCCTCAGTCCTTGAATAAATAAGTATATCATCTATAAAGACAACTACAAATTTATCCAAGTAAGGTCAGAAGATTCGGTTCATATAATCCATGAATACCGCCGGAGCATTTGTCAGTCTAGAAGACATCACCCTATACTCATGATGTCCACATCAAGTTCTAAAGGCAGTCTTGGGAATATCCTCATTTTGAACTTGAATCTGATGATAACCTAATCTAAGATCAATCTTTGAAAATACAGTTGCACCTCGTAATTGATCCATGAGGTTGTTAATTCTTGGCAAAGGGTACTTGTTCTTAATCGTTACTTTATTTAATTACCTATATCCACACAAAGCCTCATAACCCTATCCTTTTTCTTCACCAGAAGAACAAGGGCTCCCCATGAGAGGCACCCAGTCTGATGAAATGCTTCCCTAAGAGTTCCTCAATTTGTGACTTTAGTTCTTTCAACCCCAAAGGTGACATCCTGTAAGGAGCAATTGAGATAGGACCCATTCCTAGAGCTAACTCAATAGAGAATTCAATCTCCCTTTCAGGAGAAAACTCTGGAATATCCTCTGGGAAAACATCTAGATACTCTCTCACCACTAGAATCTTACTCAACTAGTGGTCACTTTTAGTCTCATTTGCCGAGAAGAGAACATATTCCTGACGAACCGTCTTACTAGAGTTAGGTGTCACTAGGTCCAAGTAAAAAGAAAAAGCAACCATAGGGATAGAAAGTAAGGTGGAAAGAAACACAGCAGCTCTATCTAGATAGTGTAGAAGAATGTAATTGAGTACCAGCCAATCTATGTCGAAAATTACCTCTAAACTAGATAAAGGAAGACAAACTAAAGTAGCAGTAAACTCTCTAGTGCCTATCTAAAGAGGAAGGTTCATGCATGCATAACAAGTCCTAATAGGACCAGCAGTAGGAGTGGATACAAGGAGATCATAAGGTAACTCAGATATAGATAGTTGTAACCTTTGTATACAATCATGGGATATGAAAGAATGAGTGGCACCCGAATCATACAGTATATCTAAGGTATTACCATTTATTTTACACTTCCTCGAATTAGATCGGCAGATTAAGAAGCTTCTTTGGCACTTATAGTAAAAATGCATTCATGTTATTGTGGTTTGGAGACAGACTGTTGTCCTTTCTAATTGGGGCATTCGAATATCTTATGTCCTGGTTTCCCACAACCAAAGCAAACAATTTGAGTTGTCCAGCAAGGTCTGTTCCAATGATGTTTCCTACATTTAGGGCACTCTCGTCCTGTCTCTAGTCTTAGGGATTGAAGTTGCTTTCCTCTGTTGTTGTTGTTATTGGGTGGAAATCTTCCCCTAGACTGGTTTACAGGCTTAAATCAGGGGCCTTGGGGTGCTAATCTTCTCCTGGCATTGCCTTGTGCATACTTGAAACTTGCTAGCTTCTTATTAGACTCCTCTGCCCGTCGGCATTTATTTACCAAGATAGGATAGTCTCTGATCTCCAAGAGACTTAGAGCTACTTCTATATCTTCACGTAAACCTCCTTCATATTTCATGCACTTCTAGGCTTCATTTGGGTCACGTTGGTAAATTGTTGAAAACTTACAGAGCTCTTCAAATTTGGCGGTATACCCTGTTATACTCATATGTCCTTATTTAAGAGCCATAAACTCTAACTCTTTTGCATTTCTCATAGAAGCAGGGAAGTACTTATGGTAAAAAGCCTTCTTGAAAATATCCCAAGTAACTTCAGTCTGGGAAGCTTTAAATAATCCCCTGGTGCCAACCCACCAGAATTCCATATCTGCTTCTAGCATGTAGGTGGCAAAAGCCATCTTTTGGATTTCTGTGCAAGGAAGAACTAAGAAAATCTTCTCTATAACCTTACAGGGATTGAAAGCTCCTCGAAATGGCGGGGGGTTTGCTTTCCTAAACTCAGCAAATTTTTTATATTCCCATCCACTTCGTTTCCTCTTGGGTTACCAGCGGGTTTGGTCCCTCGTTGCGATTTAGTCTTTCCATTATTCGGTTAGCAACTGTAACTTTTTCTTTCATTGCCATGGCCATCTCACGAAAAGTATTCATATATTGGCCTCATTTCTAGCCCCACTCCTAAATGCCCGATTTGAAGCCATTGGTTCTTATTACACCAAACAAAATATTGAGTTGATCAGGCTCAATATCAAGCTAAGTGTGGCAGTAACCTACAACATTCTCAACCAGCAGTCACACACATATATATAGAATCATAATGTATGACAATTTCTACGGAAACATTGTCGGTCCAATCCTCAGGCTTATAGGATAGTTCGGCTCTGATGCCATAATGTAACACCTTCCTAACTACCATGTTTTACTTGAGTATTAACATAGTAATTAGAAAAGTATTACTTACATTCATGATCCATACTAGTTGAATGAAATGAAATAAAGTAATTTAGATATATTGCTAAACTCATATATACATATATGAACATTATTTTTTGTTAAGTTCACAATATGTACATCGTACTGGGAAACAAACTAATTAACCTTTAATCTAGTTAAGAACTCAATTCTTGAAACACCTTCAGTATCTAATCTAACTTGCTCAAAGTCGAGACCCAACAAAATTTTATACAAATAGAAATGGACCTCACAATATTTAATAGGATCAATTTGCAGGCTAGTGGGTTTCTAGTACTAAACTACCACTATATATACCTTAGGAGTCCTTGGAGATCTCACGTCCTACTAGATGAAACAATTGGCCATCAGTATGATAGCCTCACCTCTGCCAGGGGCATTAGGACCCTCAGGTGGGTCTAAGTCTGAAGACGAGCATGATGAAGGAGCATCTTCTGGAGTGGGTGTTGGTAGTGTGTGTGGAATATCAAATATCACTAGGTGTGCCATATGGAGAGGCATACCATCATAAGGAAAAACAGGGTCAAAGTCATCTGTAAATACAGAAGTACTAAAGGGACGGCCGAAAAACACATAAACACGGACTTGCAAGTAACCAATTGCATAAAGACAGTCGAGAGCAGGATCAAAATGCCACATCCATTGCGGCGAGTTAAGGTAAACACTATTGACGGCGTCTGCTGGATCTGAATAATACAAAATGAATACAGCCGTAGGGATGAGAATATTATAAAATTCTTAGTAGGATACTCCCTCAACTGTAAATAGAATATAACCAGTAAATTCATTCATATAGAAATCATCATGCTAAATCATATGCATAAATATTCATGTACATAATTCATGTAAAGTCAAATGCAAAATGATAGTAATCATGTGTTTTTCTCTTGTAATCCATGGAATTTAATTTAGTACAGTTGTCTCTTTCATTAACATAGAGAATGCTTAATTTCACACCGAGTGGTATCTATAGTGGATGACTGCACAATGAACAATAGACTGCTAGGACATGAGCCCATTCCTATACGTGATCATCAGACTTTATTTTTTTCCATTTACGAATCACACACAGTTCTATTCCTGGCTGATACGTCTACTGACTCATAAAATTCCTAGGGAAGTCCTTATTTTTGCCTCCTCTCTTTAACCCACATAGCCTTGTCTCTGTTTTCCCCATATGTTAAAACATGCACAATTAAAATTCACATATTCTCTTTTGTCATATAGCTGCATCATGTACTTCTCTCTTTCCAAGGCATGCTTACATCACATGTAGAAATTCAATTACAATGGAGTCTCATTCAAGCCTCATAAACAAATCTTTAAAGTAGCTAGCATGCATTCATATAACATATACTTGGACTAAATATCATTCTATCATTAATTTAAGACATTCTTACCATTCCAGTACTTTGGTAGATTTGCTATTTCAGTAACGATATTTAATTTCCCTATCAAATAGTGAATTCAAGGGCCACAAAAATTCCCCATGACAACTTAATGTGTCTAAAAGGCCCTGTAAAATGTTCATAGCAGGCGGAGTCCTGTAACTATATTAACTAAATTATACAAATTTCGCAGTCAGAGACCACATTTTCACAACTCAGAATAGGATTCTCATAAATTTTAACCATAGTAAATGATTGAATCAGTTCAAAATAAAATTCACGGTTACACTTCAAGATGTTATCAACTCCCTGTAAAAATTTTAAAGTAATAATCAATCATTTGCTATAGTAATAAAATTAGATAATTTCACAGCTTCAGTTTCAATAATCCAGATGGCTAAGTACCATTTTGGTCTCTGATGTTTTTAAGGCAGTATACCTTAAAACCAGTGCTCAAGAAAATTCCTATAGTTAGTTTAAGATGTTATCTACAACATATAATTTTTACGACATATAAACATGGCCACAAATATGTCTAAAAATTCATGTAATTCCCCTGTTTGCAGCCAAACTGAAAATTCAGCAGCCTAGCCAAAACTTCTTTTGACAAAATGATTCTTTTAATCTCATCCAAAAACTTCACCAAAATTCATACATCAATAACCATATATCATCAATCAATAAAATAAACAATTTTAGACTAAAGTCAATCAGAAAAGTTTAGTATAAATTTTGAAAGAAAAGTCTAAAGAAAACCCTACTTTTGGAAGCTAGTGTGTCCTTGTCTCTAATATACTCCAAGATGGATGTTCTTCACTTCAGAGCTCTTAAAACACACTCAAACCTTCCTCTAATTAGCGATGTATAAGGTATTAAGGTGAGGTTTGGAGATTTTAATCGGTTATACTTGTAGATGTTGAAGTGTTGAACAAGTTTGGTGAAGAAAGATTTTGAATTTGACAAGGTTTGGCTTAGGATTTTTGAGCTTGAAAATCAAAGTTATCAAGGTTTTAGATGAAGAAAAAATGGTGTCTTTGCTGGTTCTAGTGATGGCCAAAGCTTAGGGGAGAAATTTATGAAGTTAGATGTGTCATCTTTATCTTATAAGATGCAATATTAATGGTTAATCATAAAACATAATTCTTTTCATTAAAAGAAATTAATATCAATGGCTAAGATTTTATCTTTCATCCAAGATGAAATCTTAGCCATTCATTTGGCATTCAAAGGGATAGACTTCATTATTTTGTAGAGATTAACTAGCTTTTGGTGTTAAAAATCGTACACCGAAATTTCACCGAATAGGTGAAACACCGTATCCGAGTAATCAAATATTGCCCGAAAATTAATTCTAAGCACAAAATGTTCATTTCCAAATATTTCTAAGCTTATTCCCATGTTTTCCCAATTTCGGGCACCTCTAGGTCCCGAATCTACGGTTCAACTATCTTGACAGTCTCGCAGGGCTCACAAAACACTATTCGTGTTTTTTTTTTTTTGCATTCGTGGACTCATCTTCGTTTTCACTACGTCTGTCAAATATTTGAAATTACAACTAATGAAGCCCAAAATAATTTTTAGGGTGTTCCACATTACAATACATGACACAAGCCACCTCATGTTGAAACTCCTTGAATTTTGCATTGTGTACACATTTTGAAATTGAATCCGTACATACTCACACAAGGGATTAATGTATTGAAAAAGTAAAAATCTGCTAAACACACTCTTTCTCAATCTTATCCCTCAGAGCATTGTCATATTGCTCCATAAATTGCTTCGAGCTTGCCTTAGAGTTAACATATCCAACAAAGAATGCATTCATGCTTTCACTTCTTTGTGTTGTTGACATTCCAGCCAAAATGTGTCCTTTACATATGTCGGTACCCAATGATGTCTCTCATTGTAAAGTCCATTTAACGATTCATTTTCACAAAGATTATAGTATGCAATCATTTTTTCCACGTCTCCGTAAATTCTTCCTTAGTAAAAGAATAAATGGCTATCTGCTTGGATTTTTTCTCTGTGTTCAAATGACCAAAATACCCCTGTGATCATTTTTATCTAGGAATCGAGGATAACTGGTCCAGGCCATCCTCAAAGGGTTATTTTAATGTTGGATGAGGATTATATGTGTTATGCATAATAATAGAGGTGAAAATCTCATTGTTGGTTTATCTGTGCACTAAATTACTAAATTACCTATGATAATTTAACGCGGGATTAATTGCCGATTGGACCCTGACTTTATCCGGGAGTTTGAAATGTTGTTTTTAAGGAAGGCATGATATCTGTTTAAGCCCAGATAGTCCCAAGGAGTTTTATGTAAAATTACCATTTTGCCCCTGATTAAGGGCATAATGAACTTAATTGTGTGATTAAGGAAACATAGGCAATATTAGGCTCTAATCAAAGATTAATAAATTTTAATTATTAACCTTGAGTCAAAATAATTAATTGAGATTAATTAGGGCCTAAGATTTCTTAGGAAAATTTAAAATCCCTTTTTTAATCTAAGACTTTATGTCATGTCAAGTACAATAGTGTTTTCTCTTTCCAATTCCTTAAATCATGGAACCTATGATGTGATGAGATTTGTAGCTAATAAAGGTAGTTTGACTCTAATTGAGCAAGACAACTTCCTAATCTTGTCTTGCGTGGCTTTAACCATTTGTTTACTAGCCCAAACACTCCATTAGCAATTCATAACCAAGTGCCAAATCAAATTTATCTCTAAACACAACTCCTAACACAAAAGAAAGAAAACATCTCCTTTCCTCCATGCCTTCCTCATGGCAAGCCATCCCTCTCCCCTATACCTTTACATGGCCACCCCTCCGTCACACTCTTACATGTGTCTTTTTATACACTTACACACACAAGGAAGAACACACTTTACCATTCAAATTTTTGGAATTACAACTTGTCCAAAAAAAGTGGTCTTACAATTCTCTTTTCTCTCACTTCTCAAAGACTCTCTTTTCTTCCTCTACCACCACAAGAACACCCTCCACCACCACCTCTCAACCTCAAACCATCACAAACCACCCCCAAGAAACTTAACCCTTCTATTTCTAAACACAAGAGCTCAAAAAAAACTTTCCTTCCTTTTCTTTCTCTCTTGGCCAAAAGTGTTATTGTTCAAAGAGAAGATTCTTCTTCTCATTTTCTTTCACAAAGATCAAGTTTTTCCTTGCAACAAGAAAATATCTTTGGTGGGGATTTTTATTTTCAGTCTTTCTCTTTTTCTTTGGTTATTTTGGGTTTGAATGAATGATTAAATGTTGGTTCTCTTCTTTCCTTCCTTTTTCAGTTTCAAGTTTCTCTTTTTTTTTCCTTTTCTTTTTTGGCCATTTTGGCCTTGATATTCAAAAATCATGGCTTGATGATGAGGATCTTTGATGTTGACTGTGATACCATCATTTATTTGACCTCTAAAGCTCAATATTTCATTTTTTATTTTTTTTAAGAGTTCATAGCAAGTAAAAATGCCATTTGGTTTTCTTTGTTGGTTTTTCCTTAAGCCTGATGATGAGTCCTAACAAAATAGAGGTTCTTGGAACCATGATGTTGGTGGACTCTAAAGCTCATGTCCATTTTGTAAAATTGATTGGTGTTTTAGAGTTTATACTCTAAATAGGAGTCTTGAGCTTAGAACTTAAAGAGATCACAAATGGAACTGCATTCATATTTATATTTTAAGTTCTTGCATTTCATGTTTATATTTAAGCATTGCATATCATGTTTACTTCCAAGTTATCACCTAATCTTGAAGATAACAAAATGAACCTGCACTTCATGTTTATATTTCTTGTCTAGCATATTTGTGTTTCAAGTTATCACTTAATTCCTAAAGATTAAAAATGGGCTTGCATTCTCATGTTTACTTTCAAGCCTTGCACTTCATATTTATATTTCCATTGCCATCACCTTATAATATCAAAAATTAAAATAAGACTTGCACTAGCATGTTTATGTTTATGTCATCACCTAAATATCTAAAGCTCATGACTTACCCTTTTCAACTTACATAGGAATTTCAGCTCCATGGGCATTTACCTTTATAAATATGTTTTGGTTTCAAGAGGACAAAGTTTCTAGAGTTTAGGGTATCATTGCTTTGAGGTTTCAAAACTTGTGTCAATGATCCCTTTATTTATTTTGGAAGAGAACTAGTTACTAGAAATGCTTGATCTTGCAACTTTTCAATGCTATTAGAAGTTAAATTATGGCTACTAATTTGATTCTTTTAATTCTGTTATATGCTATTTGGAATGGCTTAGAGGTGCAAAATTTACTATTAATTATGGTGAAAATCATCCTTGGCACTTTAGGTAAAAAGTAGTAACTAGAAACATGTAAAATTGTAATTTTTGTAAGCCTTTGACAACTCCATTTTCGCTTACTGCCCAAACTATTTTAGTACTGTATGATGCTGTTTGGGATTGTTTAAGTATGTAAAATTTGTTAATATGATTAGTGTAATAATTATTTTTGGCACTTAGAGAAAAACTAGTAACTAGAAATGATTAAAAATATGATTTCTAGAACCCTTAAGGATGAAAATTATGGATTCTGTTTCAGCAAGTCATAATTACATAAAAGATAGTTAACACTTAGTAAATGTGTAGGAATCACTCATAATTGGTATAGGAATTAATTTTAGCATCTTAGGAAAAGCCAGCAATGAGAAAGGGTCAAAGATGTAACTTCTAGAACCCCAAAACGATATAGTTTTAAGTGCTGTCCAAACCTTACAGCTTTGTTTGGTAATGTTCATGAGGTTAAAAATTAGTGGGAATCATGGTAATTGATCTCTTATATGCATAAAAGAATAGTTACTAATGTTAGGTTAAACCGAGTTGTAGTTTTGACCCATTTAAGGACTAATAAGTAATTCTTGATAATTTGAGCATAAAAGTGTGAATAATATCTATGATGATCTTTAATACCTCATATATGTGTATATACACCTTGTTGAACATAGCATATGCATTAAGTGAGTCCAGTCCTTGATTTCCGGCATACTGGATAGAAGCATGTTAATCATTATATTGAGTTATAACTTGTTTAAGGATATATGCAACGAATGTTAAGCATGCTTATGAAATTGATTATATGATGAGCTGTAACATGAAATGACTATACTCACTTGATTGAGATGCATGATTTACGAAGATTATGAGCATGATATGTTAAATAATAGTTATGATTGCATTGCATCTCTAGAAGAACATGTTAAGACTAAGTGACATCAAACATATGGAAGTGATCCTCTAATAGGATTTATGTAAGGTGGGTCAATGAAGGGTGGGCCAATACTAATCCTCTAGCCTCCTCTAATTAAAGGTTATGAGAGGCAAGCCAACAATGGCCCTCTATACTCCTCTGATTAAAGGTTATAAGAGGCGAGTCAATGCTAACCCTCTAGATTCCTTGACTCAAAGGCTATAAAAGGTGATCCAATAAGATGACCCTATACTATAAGAATGAAATATTAAACATTAAGTTATGATTATATGTCTCGTGTTGCATTTCTAAATTATATATTAAGACAAAGGTGACATAATACACTTGGAAATGACCCTTTCGTAATGGGCTGGGCCCGGCATAAGGTGATCTAAGAAAGTTGCATGCTTATAATAAGAAAGTTAAGTTAAGGCAAGGAAGTAATGTGTTTCTCCCTCTATTACCCCATGGCAAATATAGCAAGGGCTAGTTAGGCTAAGCTCATCCTAGGCGATTGGTGAGGTGAAGTTTTGGTGGTTATTGTAAAATCGCCGGGGAAGGTGAGATTGTTGGTTTAGGATGGTTATGTAAGGGGGTGGTTATTAAGAAAGGAAATTGAAAGTAAATTATTATTAGTTCTCTGGCATATATTTGCATTATTTTACCTATCATACAATTGTATAGATTGGATGCCAAGTCACCTAAGAAAGAAAAAGAGGAATGATTGCATTTGTAGTGGATATGATCCTTATGCTTCTGCATTATATCTTTGTATACTTGGAATGCTGCATAAGATATTGACATGTATTTATGACTTAGTATGCTGCATTTATAACATTAAAGTGCATGCTAAAAGACATGGGCTTCAGCTAATGGTATTTTTAACTTAATAAATGAACATTACATATGCTCACTATTTCATAATGAAACCCGAGGTTCTTGAGAACGATAATGATGACACGTGTGTGGAGACCAAATACTCTACTGAGAACCTCTTATAAGTTTCTCACTCCCTTTATTTCTTTCCATCTTCGTTTTCAGACAAGAACGATGGCGATGTCCATTGACTTCCTTGAGATGCCAGCGTAGGAGTTGCTTCGTGGTCCAGATCAAAGTGCCACAGCGGAAGCAAAGATAAAAGCCTTCCTGTTTTCAGCACTTAGAAGTTGTCTCGTCTTCGCATATGCTCATAACTTAGTTCTAGTAAATATGCACCCACTAGGAGTTAGTTACTTTTTAATCATGATTGGCTTTTGTAACAGTGTATGCTTAGCCTCTATGGGTGGGCACAATATATTTTGATGTGGTACTATGATTGTGGGATATTTGCACATTATTATTATTACTATTTGATATGATATTCAAAGTAAATGTTATGATGTGAGAATATTCGCAGTTTATGTTGCACCTTGTTGTGGTTTGCATAGATGCTGTGTGTTTAATAATTATACACTATAACGTATATACGAACAGTTCATAGTTTAATCTTTTTTTTGGGATTTAAAAAAAAGGGTCGTATTTTCCATAGACTTATTTTCGAAACTCAAAATTAAGTAAAATTCTAAGATGAAAGAGTAACAACTAACAATTAACCATTATACATCCTAGGCGTATTATGTTGAAAGTTAGGGTGTTACATACGCTGCACTATGCAAAATCAACTTGATTGACTCATAGTTAGAGGATCCCTTTAACTTCTCAGGGACTTTCTTCATAATGTGCCATAAGCACCAATGATGGCGAACTTTGTGGGAAAAAAACTCAATTGCATTTTGCATTGCTTTGTCTTGATCAATAATAATAGCAATAGGAGCTTTCCCGGACATGCATGTCAACCATGTCTTAAATAATCACATAAAAGTTCTAGTATCCTCATTTGACAACAAAGCACAACCTAGTAGTACCGATTGCCCATGATGATTAACTCTAACAAAAGGAGCAAAAGGCATGTCATACTTGTTGGTCAAATAAGTGGTATCAAATGACACAATATCTCCAAAATATTCATATGCAGCCCTATTTCTAGCATCTACCCAAAAAAACATTTCTTAATTGACATTTTTCATCCAAGTTCATCATATAATAAAAGCTGCTATTTTGCTCTTGCATTTGAAGAAAATATTCTTATATGGCTTCAACATCTCCTATCCCTAATCTTAACCTTCTAGCTTTCTCAATATAGTTTCCATAGTCTTTTTGAGTAAAGGTAAGATTCTTATATCCTCCGCCTTCAACAACAAATGACTAAAATTTTTTGCTTCTACTAATCCCAGCTTGATCATTAACCTCAAGCTTCTTTTTCACATCAAAATCTATTTTTCTATTATATCTGAAAAACTGTGATTTGCCGGGACTCATTTCGGGATTGTGCTGAAGTATAACACTAGTAATCTTCACTTTTCCTTCTAGAACCAAACATGTATTAGGTCTGGCTTTGCATTGAGTTTTGGTTGTTGGATTTGGCTTCAAAAGTTTGCTTCGTTGGCTTATTAACTTTCTAGCATGAGCACATGATATAGCAAAATACTTCCTCCCATCAATGTCATTTTTTGACGTTCTTTTTGAAACAGCAAAACCCTTTTTCTTAGCAAAGTTAGCATAATATGTCTCAACCTCTTTTCAAAGTCAAAAGTCATTCTAACTCTAGGTTCTTCAATGTCCTCATCCATCTCTTTTTCATTATTTATTTCAATATCATCTTTTGATTTTTTTTCTATTATGCTCAAATTCATAATTCTCACCTTCTTTGCCGTCAAATGAGGATTTATTATCATTGGCTTGAGAGGAAAATCCATCCAACACAGTTTCTTCTTTCCTTCTATCAAGTTTAATAAACTCATCAAAATAAGAATTTGTTTTTTGAACAAAAAATCACAGATTGTCAAACAATAATGATCATATCAATAGAAGAAAAATATAAAATTAATTTACTTTAATAGAATAAATACGAGACCATAAATGAGCAATTTTTAATTGAAACTCTGAAAGTCACCGTAAAATCACATCGCCTTTACCTTTGCTATAGTGATGCGGCACCTTTATATAATCAATGGCAAAATCACATGAATCAATATGAGATAACTTTGTCTTTGTTCTCTGCAATGTGGTGCGGTGCCAATGCGGTGGTGTGGCAGCTTTAAGGGTTTATCTATTTCAAAATTGACAAGATAGAAGTAGTTACGATAATTAGATAAAGTAATGACACTCATACACCACAATACATACACCATCTACCTACACCGCACTAAAGGACAAAATTTTTGTATAGAAATGTATTGGATACGGAGGGGGAAAATTGTCAACATAAGAAAAGGAAAAAATCCAAAGCTACGCACATGTGCACATATATTTGGCGGTCCCCTCTCTCTTTCCCTCTCCCGAAACAGAAGCTTCCACAACCCCCCAACCCCATCTCTCCCACGTTAGACCCTATTTGTGCATGGTCTTAGTTAATCAAACAAGCCACAAACCTTTCAATTCGCCTACATTCGAGCTCACATTCTCTCCCCCTAACTGTGCTCTCTTAAGCTTTCAGTTCCATCCATGCATTTATAGGATCACCGTTGCACTATTAACACTAGCTACCAAGTTCTAATAGAGCCCTTGCCACTTTGTTTTGTTACTGAAGAGACTAACACAAATGAAACATACATAAATACCAATGTATAACAGGAGTTTATAACATTTTTGAAAAAGTTTAGAACTTCCCCTAGGTTTACAATATTTTTCTCATGAGTTTACAACATCTTTGAAAAGGTTTACAACATCCTTCACCGCATTTATACCTCACGTTTCCACTCAACGTTGGCTACCAGCTTCGAACACAGCCATTCCCATTTTCTTTTTTTGCTTAACATATTCTAATAAATAAAACTATATTTTTTGACATCAACCATAAACACATAAGCAACCATACCGGAAATGATAAACTCACATCTTCTACAATACAAATAGAAAGCAGCCCATAACTCTTGAACAACTGTCAAAGAACTAGTTTTCAAGTTCCCTTTCCTACACTTCCTCATAAAATTTTTACAAAAACACGAATGACATGAGTCATGAGGCACTGCAAACATTAGTTGGTTTTATGCTCTTTTTCTTCCTTCCCTGTGCAATGTCAAGAACAAGAACTATGAGGGGGCGGGAGTGATGAGCGACTTATGGATAAAGAATGGAAGCTTTTAGAAAGGGTTGGTGAGAGTGAGTCTTTTCCCACCTTTTTGTTTTGTACATTATCACATGTGCACGTTTCTTTTTTATTTTTTCCAAAATACCCCTTTGTATCTATATTCCTTTTATACCCCACTTTTATCCTTTTGCTGGGTGTAAGTAGCTTATAGATGTATAATAATGTTTACCTATTGTTTCTCAATTAGATATTCAGTTACATATTTTTCGTTTAATTTTTAAATGCAAAGTGTCATGGCAATTCTACATCCCAAATGTGCAGCCGGCAGTGTCGGTGACTCCTATCGGGTTTTCGTTTCGGGCCGTCTAGCACTGTTTTACTTACTCTACACTGATTGAAGGTGAGTATACGGAAAGAGTGACCGGAGGTTTAGGCTTACAGGAGCTCTCGCCTCAAAGGGAGAACCAGGAAGTGCCATCGTCATGGCGTCGGTCCTTCAGCTGCTGTTTCTGAAGCAGAGGCGTTCCCTGTACAGCAGGGTCTCCCTCCCGAGATGGAGGGTCAAACAGGTCAGCAACCCCAACTTCAGTGAATCCTTGGAGGAGATCAAGACCCACATTGCCAACTCCGATTTCGTGGCCATATCGACGGAGAAGACGGGCTCCCCCTCGGCGCCGTCGTGGCACCGCGTCCTGCCCTACGACACGGCAGAAACCGCCTACCTCAAGGCCAGGCGCTCCGCCCAGCGCTTCCAGCCCCTCCAGTTCGCCGTTTGCCCCTTCTCCATCACGGACTCGAACACCCTCGTTGCTCACCCGTCAGTCCTCCTTCAACTTGCACGTTGCAACCACAACTGTTTTTGACTTTTGATTTTGCTTTTATTTTTTTGAAAAAGAGTAGAATGTTATTTTGGCATCCCATTCACATATTTACTATAGGATGTGGTATGTTGTGAAGTTCCATTTCATATCTTCATTTTTGCCTTTCTTTGATTTTTTTTTTTCCGTGTTACAATTCTTCTTCTTAGGTGAAAATATGCATCTCCCTTCTCAAGGACTGTATCGTGCGTTTAATTTTTAGTCAGGGAGTCGTCAGTGGCCGTACTTTAATGTATGATTCAGTCCTCAAATTGTTTAAACCCGTTTTGGGTTACCCCTCACCCAAAATAGCAAAAGTGTCTAACTTTTTGGGACTGAATCTTGCGTTAATTTTAATTTAGGTATCTAAATGCTAGTTTACTCTCTTAATCTAGAGGGTGAGCCTCGGAGCAATGCCTTGTGACTTGGAGGTTACGGGTTTAACTCCTGGAAACAGGCTCTCCGCAAAGCGGGGATAAGATTGTATACATCTACCATCCCCATACCCCACTTGGTGGAAGCCTTGTGCATTGGGCTGTCTTTTTTTTTTTTGTTTTTTGAAGAAAAGGGAAATAAGAGATGGGTTTTTGGGTATGTTGCAGGTATAATTTCCTCTTGTTTCCCAGAGATGAGTTGAAAATGGGGATGCCTTCTTACAGTTTTTCATGCCAGACGTCATCCCTGGTGTCCATGGCTCGTCAAGGTTTTGATTTCAATGCATGCATATATGATGGTGAGGCTTTCCTGTAGTTCTTGCGTTTTTGTTTTAATTGGCTGGAAAAATGTTCTCATGGAGTGTGATTTGCATCATGTGTGCTTGAATGGTTTTATGATTTGGTAAGTATTTTGTTTGTGCTGTGTAAAATATTTAAGACCGGTATCTGTAGGTGTTTTAGGCAATTAGGATTGTGTTTTGTCGTTTATGCATAGTGGTTTATGAAATGCAATGCTTTATTTTGTAATGCACAGTAACTTTTGAGCTGTTCAGAAAATTTTTCATAATATTGTCTTCCTGCTGCTAAGTAATTATTGATTGACAAGATGACAATCTTCTTCTACCCTTATATTTGTTTTGCAGTTTACATTTTAATTTACTGAGTGAAAAAAAGGATAAGAAGTCTTTATGAGTTTTCCTTTGTTCACGAGGATGGACTATTAAGGACTGATTTCCCAAAGGGATACAAGTTTACAAGAGAAGAAAATACAGGAGTATTAAAGGAATTAGAGAAAGGGAATCAGAGAATGTTGATCTAGTGGGGCCCTTGGGTCCTAATTGATTTGCTTTTGTACCCCTGCTATATGAGAGTGTGTGCTGGCAGATTTGTGTGCGTGTCAGGATCATGAGGAAAAGGGTATAATTGTTGGGGGCTGGTAGCAGGAAGGTTAGGCATTTTCTAAGAAAAGGCTAGGCATAGAAAGAGTAAGGGCTGCTTTAGTGCATTGTTTATTTCTCTCTGTACTGCATTTGCTTCTTGAGCTTATATTCCTTCAAGTGCTATGATAGGAACCTGGGGAATTGGGCTATAAGCATGTTGGGCTCTAATGTAATTAGTGCGTCATGAGTGAGAGAAAGAAGGTGTGGAAGCATGGAATGTGCTGTGAGGTGAGTGTAACAGAATGTGAATATGTGAGGGGAGTGAGTAGTGAGGTGAGTGCGTAGCAAAAAGTGCATGTGTGGGAGTGAGCACTATATATAGGAAGGAAATTGGGGATGGTGACGCAGGCAGAATATTGGTTAGCCACTTGGGAGAGTTGAGTTACTACAGTGCTCAAGGCTTTTCTCTCATTTTCTGCAAGATTTATACTGTTCTTCTCTTTCAAGAGTGTTAATAATATATTACACTTCTTCATTTCTTTGGTTTCTTTTTGTGGGTTCTATCAATGGCATCAGAGCTCCGATTTAGGGAGCTTTGGGGGTCCACTGTTAAGGTTGTGCTGGAGACTAGGATGGAGAGATTGGAGAGGAAACTGGTTGAGGTCAAGCGGCTATTGAAAGGACAACACCATAACCATGGGGCAATCTCCACAGCGGAGAAAGTGCCATCGGATTGAGGTGGAGGACTGCTGGGACCAAGGATTTAGAAGGGCAATGGAGGAGAGTCACAGTTTCTCTTCTCGCCACAGGGATGAATCTTCGAGACACAAGGAAGGTTTCTCTTGGGGAGTAGACTGCCAAACTCGTTCGGGAATCGTAGGCTGCCACGACATCACAAAGGAGGGCGGGGAACCATTAACAGAGCACGCTACTCATTGCATGCCGAGGAAAAGGATGTAAGATGGAAGAGGAGCAGAGAAATCTAGGTTCGAGGTTGACATCCAACACTACAGCCGCTAGACCCAGACCCTTTGGTGGCGGGCGGTGAAAGAGCAATAGGAAGCGATGGCTGCAGCAAAGACGTGGGTGTCGTTGGAGTCGCATTCAATGCCAAGGACCACTGCGGAAAATCGCCCCGGATAGAGAAGCAAAAAGCGTAGAGGGACAAGGAATCTTAACTGCCAGAGATGAAGGGGTCAGGAGCTTTGCCGGGAACAGGGTTGCTGTGCATGACGATCCAAACACCACTGCCAAATCAATCGGACTCCGAAATCGGGTCAACTTGGGCAAAGGAGATGTCACTGGAGATGGACGATGCCAAACAGGGTCCCTCTAGCTTTTGTGTGAAGAAGAAGAAGAAGACTAGAAGAGAGATCCAGCACCCTTGTGGCATTTCTAACATAATGGGCCTGGCCTATATAGATGAGGTTAATGTTACTGAATTAAAAAAAATAGCTATTGATGAGGCCCAAATATATGAATTGACTAAAATGTTCTCAAAAGAGTTTGGGGTTAAAAATGGTCCAATTTTTAAAAGTCATCTAATTGGACAGCCCAAGGATTTTTCTATTTTGTTTGTGATTGCTCCCACCCACGTACTAGCTGGTACTAAGAGGGTGCTTCCCTCCTAAGACTTTTTTCTTATATGAAGAAATGGTTTTTGTTAAGTCTAAGGATCCTTTTAGAGGCCGTATTTTTCCTTTTGACTTAGAAGAGTGCTTCGAGGATGCAAAGGAATTATCTACTGTAGCATGCTTGGCGGACTTCATTTGGGAGATCTCAAAGGGGAAAAATAACTCATATGATATTGCATATCATATAATGCATCCTGTGGGATAGTATCCACAATTTTTAACAACCCATTGGAAGTTTTTGAAAATTGTGGGGAAGACGGAGGATTCTCTAGTTTGGTTTGGGAATAATGTGGAAGAGATTATTGGTGTTTTAATTGGAGAATTGATGGTTTTGTTGAAAGGTGGTATCACTGCTCTTGCTACTTTTTCTTATAACTTGGTGGAAGCAAAAATGTCCATGCAAAAAGCTGCCGATGTCCCAAAGTTACCTATGATATATTTGAATTTTGGGCAATGGTTACCCATGTTGATCAATTTTGTTATTAATGGTATGGGTCAACGCTGATTCTTGACTTCCTTGGAGTGTTTCTCCTCTCAAGAAAGCAATTCCTGTGGCTAATTGCTTATGTTGCAGTTATCCTAAATGTTGTAGAACATTTGAGAATCTTGCTTGTGATGAAGGAAGAAACATGACAATATCTTGTGGTTTTGAAGTTAACTTGGGTGATCTTGGTAGCATTTTAAAGGAGGAAATACTACAATGGCAATTAGTTGTAGCTCCTACAAAGGTGATGTCTCCATGGGTTGCACTATGGGTTCTGTATTTCAGCTTGACAGAAGCTACAAAATTAATTAATTTCTAGAAGAACTCTTTAATGGAAGGATTAAAATCAAATGGATTGGTTGAGAAGCGGAAGCCAGCCAAAGGAGATGCAGATGCAATTCCTCCAAAGTAAACATTTCTGGGTACTCCCAAGTTCATACCTTGGAAGCCAGTGTCAGAGTTAAATGATGGCAATATTCTTATAAAAATCCTCAATGAAAGGGAGGGATATGAAATGCAAATGATGGAGCTATGGTGGTGGTGAGACATATTGTTAAGTTGCAAGACGGTACTACATTTTTGAAGGGCCATAAGGATGATGGTGAGATGCTTGAATTCAAAACAGATGAGAATCAACTAATTGAGGGGCTTGATAGAATAGTTCTGATGAGGATGAAGGATGGAATAGCATTGTTAGGTATTACTCCTGAGTATGTTGTTGATTCTAATGCACTAGTATTTAAGTTGGCTTCTATCTCAATTGGTAGACAGTGTTATGCTGCATATGCTTCCAAGCTAACAATATTAGAAGTTGTTATACTTACTGGGCAGCAAGTAGCAGCAGAAATTCAGGGAAACACTACTTGTGATATTAACCAGCGAAAAGGTGTGATTGTGTTAGGACCCCTTAGAATTTTTTCCCACTATGTAATATGATCTATGTATCCCTTGTGTTAATGTAGATGTTAGGAAGAATAGGAAGACATGTGTGTGAATGGAAAGGCATGTGACATGAAGGAAAGGGGAGGGCTGTAACTAACCTTGCCTAGCTGACATAGTTAGTGGGGTGGGGTGTGTGTATCGTGATTTCATTAGAGGGAAGAAGGGGGGAAATATATGGGAGTGGGAGGATGCTGAGGGGAGCATTTAGACAGTTGGAAAGAATACTGGAATCAGGAGAGTGCTAGGTCTCTCTAATACTTAGCTATCATACACTTTTCTTTTGTTTTCTTCCACCAAGAATAATACAAAACACAGCAAGGAAGAACAATACTACACTAGTATTATTCTTTCTGAGTTATTCCTTTCAGTTCTTGCAATTTAATTGATTTACTGATACCCATTCTTCCAACTGGTATCAGAGCTCTCAATCTTAGGAGCTCTGTGTATGGTAACCACGCGAGCTGCAATGGAGGCTAGGTTGGGAGAAATGGAATGAAGGTTGGTGGCGATGCAGGAGGAGCGCATGAGAGCCATGGCGATTCTGACGGCGACCTTGACTGGTCAGATGAAACAGATGAGGAAGATGAAGCAGAAAAAGCAGGTGAAGCAAAATCTACAGAACATTAAAAAGCAAGTGTGAGAAAAGTACCTCCATCGTTGACAACTGGTTTGGGAGGATGATGAAGATCGGCGGTGGAGGAGAAGACGGAGATCCTCCATGGCCGATTGGCCTCCTAATATTTGTGAGTTTTTTAAAATAATGCAGAATAAAGTGGAGGAAGAGGATGAAGATGTTGAAGTCGAGACCGTTCACCATTTTTCACGCTGTGATTTGATTGAGATGGAGCAAACAGTGGAAGAAGAGGAAATGGGGGAAGTGAACTTTGGCCACTCTTATGAATTCCGTTGAAGAGGAAGAAATGGTGGGTGAATCAGCGGATGTGGAACACCATCAAGAGATCAAGGTAGAGACGGTGGTTATCGAGGAGAAGACCAATAACCATTCTGGAGGTCGTGGAGAGCGAGGGCTTGACCAATTGCTTCCACTGCAGGCCTCAAATGACGGTGAGAAAGGGAAAATCGAAAAGATGCAGCCACGTCGTTGCATTCAAGTGGCGAAAGAGGCCAAGTCACATGAGGAAGATGGTGGTGGTGGTTTGCATGCATACGATGCTGAAGGTAGTGCCATCAAGGTTGGTATGGGTGTCGAGGTCGAGCGACGTCCGCCGCTGAAACCACTAGATCTGGAGGTGACGAAATTTGGCAAGGAAGTAACAAGAATTTCAAGGATGGCAGCTAAACTTCAATTGCTGGAAAGTCAAGATGCCAAGTTGAGCATAATGGCGGAAACGCGGCTAGAAACGGTAGAAATGCAGTCAGAAACGGCAGGCACACGAACTGTCACAAGTGGCGATATGAGTGAGAAGAAGAAAGGAGAGGAGCACACCACGGTGGAGGTGTTGCGGGTTTCGAGATGGCTGATCCAACTACCTCCGCCAGAGCTGCTGGACTCACCGAGTTGCGCAGCCACAGCCGCCATGAAATCGCAGATGTTGTTGGAGATGAGAGCTTTTGATGAAGCACTCTTGAGCTGCTGCGTAGAGGAGGAGGACAGATGGGCAAAGAGCAAGGGGCAAGGAATGCAAGGGTTTGGGTCAGTTTTTTGATCTAATGGGCCAAGCCCACATGTGGAAAAATAATGGAAGGGGCGCTAATGAAGAGCAATCTGATGGTCCGTTTGTGGGCCAAGCCCAGCAGCATGAAAACATGAGGGTCTTAATATTTAGAGGAGAAGAAATAGAATTGAGGCTTTATTTAAGCTTAATGGGCCAGGTCCAATTTTTAAAGTGGGATATTGTGAATGGCATCTCAGAAGTGAAGGTATTTCCTGAACCAAGGCACCTAGCCAAGACATGTAAGTTTCACCTCAGAACTTGAGTCCTCTCATGAAGCTATTTTAGCCTTGCCAGTGGGTCTTGTTCGACATTACATATGGGGATGAGGCCAAGGTTATGAAGGGTGGTCTTGATTATTGGAATGCCATAGATCTAGAACTGTTCGTGCCACACAGTAGCATGGGCAATCCCGTAATGATAGGAACCTGGGGAATTGGGCCAACCATATTGGGCCCTAATATAATTAGTGCATCATGAGTGAGAGAAAGAAGGTGTGGAAGCATGAAATGTGCTGTGAGGTGAGTGTAACAGAATGTGCATATGTGAGGGGAGTGACATCGTGAGGTGAGTGCGTAACAGAAAGTGCATGTGTGGGAGTGAGCACTATATATAGGAAGGGAATTGGGGATGGTGAGGCAGGCAGAATATTGGTTAGGCACTTGGGAGAGTTGAGCTGCTATAGTGCTCATGGCTTTTCTCTCATTTTCTGCAAGATTTATACTATTCTTCTCTCTCAAGAGTGTTAATAATATATTACACTTCTTCGTTTTTTTGGTTTCCTTCTGTGGGTTCTATCATGCTAATAGCACAGTTTCTTCCATTTCTGTTTGTTCTATTTCTGGTTTCTATTATGGACACTTTGGAAAATGGAGTTGTGTTTATGTGAACACTGTCTGTGCCTTGTTCTGTACCATTTTAATATCAAGTTGCTTATATAATCAAGTCAGTAAACTACAAACTAAATTGGAATTTCTTTGTTCTTTTTGGGTATAAGTATTAGGACAAGGTGTGTTAGGGATCCCAGGTATAGCACTTATCTGATGAGGATACGAAGAGAGCTAAAGGGATGTGTTTTTTCTGTGAGGATAAATTTACAGCTGATCATGATTGTAAAATCAAGGGATTCAAACTAATGGTGGTTGAAGAGGAGTTTGAAGGGTAGTGGCATGATGCTTCCAAGGAACTTGGGGAGGGTAGTGAACCAGCCCACCTTATGCTCAAATCCATGTCTGGCCAGGGTTCTCAAAGGTGTATTCGGGCTTGGGGCATGGTGCAAGGGTGTAAAGTTCGTGTCCTAATCAACCCGGGTGCCTATCACAATTTTATTTGCCCTACACTAGAGAAGCAAGCAACGTATCCTTCTAAGGTAGCCGAGGTGCAATCCGTTATGGTTGAACATGATGAAACTTAGCTGAGTTGAAGATTCAACTATCGCTGGCTGAGTTGAAGACTCAACTGTTGCTGGCTCAAGAGTGTATGCAGTATTTTGCCAATAAGGAACGACAGGAGGTGATTTTTCAGGAGGGCGATTGGGTCTTTCTCAAGTTTCAACCTTACCGTATAAGTCTTTGGCACGGTGGCCAAATGAAAAGCTACGCTCTCACTTTTATGGCCCATTTCAGATCCTGGACAGAATTGGTCCGGTAGCTTACCGGTTAGATTTCCCTGTGGATTGTAAACTCCATCCTTTCATGTAAGCCGGCTGAAGCGTGCTGTCTCTCCCAACCACCAGTCACAGCAGCTGCCACAGGGGTTAACCGACGAAGGCATTTTGGAGATTGAACCTGAACAGTTTCTACAGATGTGCCACAATTCTGAAGGAGCAGCAGAGGTGCTTGTCTAGTGAAAATGATTGCCTGCATTTGACAATTCTTGGGAGTTGCTTAGTTCCCCACTGGATTGTTTCCCCACCAGTGGGGGGAGTATTGTTAGGGATCCTTGGTATAGCAAGGTATATGTTAGAAGAAATAAAGAAAGCTCTAGTGGGCCAAATGTGGGCCCAATAGCTCTCCCTACAACAGATAACTAATTCTGCAGCAGCTAGAAGTTAGTTGGACAGGGGGGTTGTGGAGGGAAAAGCTGTTGTATAAATACCTGAATATGGCATTTGGTAGGGTGTGAATTCATATGTAACTAACTCAGACTTTGGGAATTCCTTTCCCCTAGGTTCCTTGTAAACTCTCTAAATTCTTCGGTGATTTGTCAAGACTTGTGATCAATACAGTGCTTCTTCTTCCCAGGTAGTGCTTGTGTCTAACAAGGTGAATGAGTGGACACTTGGAAATACACTTGAAGCAATAGAGCAATTGTTTTTGTGTTTTCTTCAGTTTTAGTAATTGCTGGCTCCCCCAAACACAAAGTTTCTTTACCTGCAAACCACATTGTATAGGAACTCCGTTGAATATGTGGCTACAAAAAGCTTTGCTATGCTATGTGTATTGAGGATCTATGGCTTTGATACTTTCATATACTAATGACCTATGATTCCTTTCTTTTTGTGCGACAGGCATATCATATCTTTCCAGAGCACAAGAGTCGGGGGCTAAAATTTGTCTTGGGACTGCTTTCCCTTCTCTTGGTGGGATGAAATCTTCTTCATCATCCACTGTTGCTGATACAGTTTTTTTTGAAAGGATTAGATCACGGATTAAACACTGGAGAAATACATGTAAAAACTCTGGCATGAGAACAAGCAAAGATGGTATGACAATCTTTGGTAGATTTCTTTGTACAAAGTTTTTGGTTTGGTCCTTTGGTTCTTTAACTCTCATTTTGTGCAGAAGAACTGATCAACTCCCTTAGGAATATTGTCCTGGGCAATGAACAATTCAGATCAAGACCTTGCTTGACTATAGATGTTTCCAGTGAACGTCAAGTGCTGCTAATTCTGGAGGTATTATGAGCAAATGAAATCTTACTTGTTCTAACTTGAATGATGCAATCTTGGTTACCTCTCTATGTGTCAACTGAATAACTTCTTTTCTTTGTTCTCATTTGTACTTTGGGTTATTTGCAGATGTTGGTAGACCTCACAGATGACCTCCTCCCTCTGCTAATCCGTGCAAAGAGTGGGACCACTCAGGCTGTACGTATTGTTTTAGCAAATTCAAAAGAAGAGAAGGATTTGTTGGAGGTAAATAAATCTTCAGTTCTTTTTCCAGATAGGGTTTTCTTTGGAAATAATTTGTTTTTACACTGCAGAGAGAGCTTCAAAGTTTTGAAGAGGAGGGAACAAGAAAATTCGGGGTTTTCGAGAGGTGATCGATTTGATTTCTGCTTCACAGAAACCAGTTATCTGCCACAATTGCCTTAATGGTGTATCTCTTAAATGGAAATTTCTCAACTTAGTTCTTGTGAACTGACCTGGTCCACCTGCTTCCTTTTATTAACCTTTTATTGGTTTGTAGATTGTACACTTATCCATTCAAAATTCATTGCGCCACTTCCACCTGAAGTAGATGAATTTGTGAGCTCCATGTGCTCAGTTTTCTCCAAAGTACTTGACATTAATTATTTAATGAAGCAAATTGGAACCAAGAGAAAAGTGGCCAACATACCTACTGCTATATCCTGCTTGAATAGTCGTTTCTTTGCACCTGTTGACATGGAAATTCTTGACCAAGGTCAGTCACTCTGCTACAACCTAGTCTCACATGCAAATTACAACATGCTTACTAGATGAGTTCATCCGTTTTATGTTTCTGATTTTGTGTATAGTGTCATGATCATTCCTTTACAGCTTGCATGCTTAGAGGGCCTGTTTGGTTTCGGTTGGCAGTTTTCATTTGCAATTTTCCAGTTTTCTAGATTTTGTAGAGGAAATATTGAAAATTGTGAAAACTAGGAAATTCAGTTTTCAGTTTTCATTTACAGCTTTTAGTATTTCCTTGACAATATTCTAAATACTGAAAAACTGAAAATGAAAATTGAATGTTGAAACCAAACATACCCTTAGTTTTTATTCCTTTAAGAATTGCATATTCTTTCCATAAGAAAACAATTGAAAAGGTCAGTGATAGCAACTCCAAGCTCATCAGGGTGTATGCCCACAAGAAGAGAGGAATTGGGCTATTGTTAGATTTAGCGATTGGACCCCACAACTCCCAGGAAAGGAGCTCTAATGCCAAATTGATAGAAACCACAAAAGACACCAGGCAATAGAGGAAAGTGTATTGTACTAACACTCACTTGGCTGAAATCAAAGGGATATCAGCAAGGGTTGAAGAAGAAAGACACAATAGTAATGAGGTAAAAGAGAGAGTTTTTGACATTATAATAGTCCACTCTCCCAATACCTAAGCGTGAAATAAGCTGACCTTAATTCCTCCCCCGCTACCTCACAAATATCCCCTTTCCCTAATAGAATCACACGCACACACCCCACCACTAGCATACACACACTCTTGCCACCTCAACATTTTGTTAGCAGCCCCTACATTTCCCATAATACCCCTATATTTCTTTCTTTTATAAACTTTAATACCCTCAGGAGCTCTGTCTCTAACAGAAGAATCCTCTTCACTCTCAAAAGAAATTGATTCCCATAAACTAGCATGCACCTTAGAAATAGCATTGTACATTGATAGAAACAACGAAAAGGATATTGAATAAAAGAGACTGGTTTTGATAGAAATCAAAAAAAGACAGAATGCAATGGTAAGAGAGTGGTACAGTAGAGCACTAAGCAGCTCTTCGCTCCAATTTCCTAATTCAGCAATAGCCTACGATATTCTCCCTACTACCTACACTTATAGACTGGCCTTTAACAGATTACAGCCATCATTTCCCACGTCTCACCTCTCATTGCTCACGGCATGCCCCTGCTAATTCCGTTGGACTTGGGACCCACTCGGATCACACACCTCAGCACCCTTAATAATTCCTAAATTGCCCCTAAACTTCTTTCTTTTATACACTTTCAGTCCCTTAGGAACTCGGTCTTTAACAATACCCCCTTCTTGGACTACCACCTGTCCTTAAGGTGGAATTGGGGAAAACTGAGTTGGATATCTGCTGCCATCTCCTAGGAGTTCTCAAATTCAGGCATGTCCAGCCACTTGATCAATACCTCCAATTCACCCTGTGAGTTCTTCCTTGCTGCCAGCACTTCTGCTGGTTGCAAGTTTAGTTCCCAGTCATCCGCCAGACTATTTGGTAAGGGTTGGCTCCTCACATTTGGAGCTAAACATTTCTTTAGCAAGGAAACGTGGAAGACAGGATGCACCATGGATTCAGGTGGTAACTTAAGTCTATAAGCCACCTTCCCAATTCTTGCTAGCACCTCGAAAGGCCCATAACATCTTGGACTAAGTTTCTGATTTACTCGGTTGGCCAGGGACCTCAGCCTATATGGCTGAATCTTTAGATAAACCTTGTCCCTTACCTCATACTCAACTTCTCTCCTTTTCTGATCTACCTGATTTTTCATCCTTGTTTGAGCTCGGGTAAGTTGCCATTTCAATTCCTCCAAAATGGCATTTCTGTCTGCTAATAACTGGTTAACTTCTTCCACGGCCGAAGGAGTCACATCAGACTTGATCAGGGTAGGAGGGTCCCTACAATATAAGGCCTTAAATGGACAAGTATTAGTGGCTGAACTATGGGTGGTTTTATACCACAACTCAGCCCTACTCAACCACTTAGGTAACTATTTAGGCTTGATCCCCACAAAGCATCTCAAGTGTGTCTCCAAGCATCGATTTACTACCTCTGTTTGCCCATCCGTTTGTGGATGGCAGGCAGAACTGAACTTTAGTTTGGTCCCTGCCTGTCCGAACATCTCAGCCCAAAAAGAGCTCATAAAAATTCTGTCTCGATCAATAACTATTGTCTGAGGGAATCGATGTAATCTGACCACCTCTTTCACAAAAATGGTAGCTGTATCTTTTGCTAAATAGGGATGTGAGAGGCTGATGAAGTGGGAGTATTTTGTGAGCCGGTCCACTACCACTAAAATAGTGTCCACCCCTTGAGCTTTAGGGAGGCTCCTAATGAAATCCATAGACAAAACTTCCCATACTTGAGTTGGGATTGGCATTGGCTGTAGCAAACCTGCTGGTGTCCATGTCTGATACTTGTTTCTATTGTAGACTTCACAAGCTTGAACATATTGCTGGACTGTTTTCCTCATCTCTTCCAACCATAAAAGCCCTAAAATGCGCTTATAGGTTATAAAAATCTTGAATGACCCCCCATTGCAGTGTCATGAAACTCTTGTAAGAAGGGAATTCTAGGAGAGTCCTTGGGTAAAACCAACCTGTTCTAGTAGTATAACCTCCCTTTCTTCAATTAGAACCTAGCCTGAGTTTCTTCACCTCTTACCAACTCCCGTACAATTTTCTTCAGCTTCTCATCCTTTTGAATTTCATCTTCCAGCCCTTCCCAATCTTGGAATGTAACAGCAGATATGGCAGCAAGACAGACTTCTCTGAAGAGAGCATCTGCTGCTCCATTGTCCCTTCCAGTCTTGCACTTAATTTCAAAATCAAAACCTAGCAATTTGGCCACCCATTTTTGCTGCCCCTCCACCATCATCCTTTGATCTGCCAAGAATTTTAAACTTTTCTGATCCGTATGCACCACAAATCTTCTCCCTAGCAAGTAGTGTCTCTATTTTTGCACAACCATGACTATTGCCATCAGTTCCCTTTCATACACCGATTTCAGTTGAGCCCTCTCTAAAAGTTTCTGGCTCAAGTAAGCTATTGGCTGACCAACCTGCATCAAAATAGCCCGAAGCCGTTTTCCTGGAGCATCAGTCTCCCCTATAAATTGCTTCTCAAAATCGGGGATAGCCAGTACTGGAAGGGTAGTCATTGCTTGTTTTAGTTTTTCAAATGCTGTTTGGGCTTCAATTCCCCACTGGAATCCATCATTTTTCAAAAGTTGAGGGGCCAGGATATCTTGCCATAACCCTTCACGAATCGCCTGTAATACCCAGTTATTCCCAGAAATCCTCTCAGCCCCTTTAAGTCTATTGGTGTGGGCCATGCTAACATTGCTTCAACTTTCTTACGATCAGCTGCTACCCGTTACCCAGAAATTATATGGCCCAAATATTCAATCTCCAACTGAGCAAAACAGCACTTTTTGTAGTTGATGAGAATAGGTGGTGTTGTCTTAGTAATTGTAGCACTTGCTATAGATAGCCAAGGTGCTCCTGCTTTGTCTTACTAAAAACCAGTATGACATCAAAAATACCAGAACAAACTTCCTGAGGAACGGTTTTAGTACCTTATTCATGAGGGCTTGAAAGGTTGAGGAAGCGTTTGTCAACCCAAAGGGCATTATTAGAAATTCGTAATGCCCTTCATGCGTTCGAAAGGCTGTTTTCTCAATATCTTCCTTATTCATTTGAATTTGATGGTATCCCAATTTCAAATCCAGTTTTGAAAAAATAATGGCCCCTCCCAACTCATAAAGTAATTTATCTATCACTGGAATGGAGAACTTATCTGGAATTGTTACCTTATTCAGGGCTCGGTAATCAATGCAGAATCTCCAACCTCCATCTTTCTTCTTAACGAGGATTACTGGGCTTGAATATGGGCTTGTGCTAGGTCCAATATCCCTGATGCCATCATCTCCTTAATAATCTTCTCTATCTTGTTCTTCTGGAAATAAGGTTATCTATAGGGCCTCACATTTGGAATTTCAGCTCCCTCCTTCAAATTGATGGCGTAGTCATGCTCTTGTAGTGGGGGTAATCCATCTAAGTCCTCGTTGGTGTAAGTCCTCGGACTGGCCCAATTTTATACATGAAGTCTCAAAAAGAGCGCGTCCTCAGATTGATAAAAACAGAGAAATTTCATTGATTTTTATGCTTAAATAACAATTATTTATTCAAGAGAAAACGAATTTGAAAAACTACGATGATTTCGGAAACAAACCAGTGTTTCAGGTAAACCTCAGAGCGGAAAGACTCCTGTTTTAAAGAAATTTAAAACTTCTCAAGATTGTTTGCATGCTAGACATGATTAGACATATTCTGATATCTCCTTTTAGACAAGTATTCTTGAATGCTTTATGGATAGATATGCAAAATTTGTATGTCAAGACTTCTTTTAGAATTTTAAAGACCATCAGACATGATGAAAAATTAAGACTTTATCAATTTATTGATAGAAATCTGCGCCAATTTTGGCAAGAATATGCCTGTTTATATGGTATAGAAGTTAAACAAGTCCTCAGGGATTTGATAACTAGAACTCAGTTATGCATAATACATCTGAGAAATATTTCCAGATAAGAACCCTCAATAGGATTCTTCAAGAGACTGATAGAACATTATTAATTAATGGAATATCAAAGATTTTGCTTAATGCAAGAAAGATGCTCAGAACATGTAAGATCATGTCAAGACTTAGATCAGGAATTTGCCTAGCTAAGTTGAGTGTTAACTCATCTGAAGTACCATCAAAAGGTTGCCTCTTTCCTTTTGAATGATATCTACTGGTATCTTCTTCAAGTACAACAGGTGCAGGTCTAGGGGGAATATTCCCATGACCATATTCTGTGTATTGAGTCTCAACAGAAGGTTTTGTCTCATGTAGGGGGTCATCTACAAGGTCAATTCCTAATTCTTGGCTAAAGATTCTTTGGGCTTCTTCAGCTAAGTTCACACATTCCGTATAAACTGATTGTGTATCTGTATGTTGGTCAATGCATTCTGTGTAGACAGTTTGCGTATCTTCTTTCCTAGAGGGGTCTTCAGTCCCTTCTAATTCTTCTATGAGTGCTTCTAGTTCATCGGCAGTCTCATCATCTAGTTCTACTTCGTAGACTAGGGTTCTAAGCCTTTCCCATTTGGACTCTAATTCTACCTTGGCTATGTATTCGTCAGAATAATAGTAGGCTTTTTCTTCAGGGGTCCAATTTGGTTCTATGGCTTCTTCTAGGAGGTAATCGTAGATTACTCCGTCTTCTGGGATCTTAGTGTAGTCTAGGATCATTCTTGCTTAAGGGTTGACTCTTCGTAGTCTGAAAATACCACCTTAAGTTTACCCTTAGAGTCTTTGTAAATGTTTCCCTTTGTGGGTTGATTTACACTAATCTTAGCTTCTAGAATTCTATCTAAAGGCCAAGGGGTCTGCTTGTATATTTCCGAGGAAATGGGTTCGGCTTTGATGAACCTAACTCCCTGGGATGCTATACTTTCAACTACTCCGTCCACCTTACATTTATAGTTCATGTTGGTAGTACTAGACGTCTTTCCTAGAAATCCTGTGACAACACAGAGATTGTCTCTACCTATAGGTCCGTATCCTTTGGTCTGGATTCCTACCTTAAGGTAATGCAAGTCTTTCAAGCCTATGAGGATGTCTGGGGCACAATAGAATAAACCTCTATTTTGGGCCATCTCTACTTCCATATAGACTATGATCTTTTTCTCCGGGTCTGGTATACTATCATCATAAATCATGAGTAGTACCTTAGCTCCGAATTCTTGTTTTGTGAGTCCCTTGACTCCTACAACTAGCATACCTACGTGGGCACATCTAGCTTCTTTGTGATTTCTAAGAAGTCTCTCAATCTCTCTTTCGGATATAAAAGATATAGTTTTATCTTCATTATCTCCTACTTGACAGAAGGTTTCTTCAGTTTTTGTTATCAATTGAGAATTGGAAGTCCATGTTCCCTTTTGATACAAGATTTCAGGTTTCAAATGTTTTAGCTTAGCTTGGCTAAAATTATTGAAATCATGATCTATGTCAACTACTTACATTAAAACAGATTTATCTTTTTTCTTTGTTGACCATTTTGGCCATAACGAGGCTTTTACCTTGTTATTCTCTTTGACTTCTTTTTCTTTGTCGGATGTCGATCCGAGTGAGATAAATCTTCTACTCATTTTACAAATGACTGAGGAGGGTCATAAATTATAAAATGATTAGAAATATTTTCTGAAATTGGTTCTTTAGTTCCTGAAGAACTAGCTGATCCAACTTGTCTTTTGATTCTTTCAAGACCATCTTCGATGTTCTTAAGCATTTTTGATTCAAGGTTTTCAATTTTCTGATTACCTTTATCAATCTCTGATCTTTGCTTAGACAATTCTATGCCTATCTTTTCTTCTAGATTCTCGATTTTTTGACTGTTACTTTTAACAACTAGGTTGTTTCCGTCAACAATCTGTTCGAGGTCTTTTAGCTTAGTATAGATTTGAAAAGTACTTTGGACCAAAGTATTTAACCTTTCTATAGCTTCACTCTTCTTTGGAGTTTTCTCCGTTTCCATTGGTGCCTTGCCTATTAAAGTTAGGATTGCATCCAATTTATCTTCTATGCTTTTAGTATCGAATTTTACTTCTGTACTAGGCATAAGTCTTTTGATTGTAGAGGGCATATCTACAACTACTTCTCTTATCTTTTCAAGATTCTTATTAATGACAGTGATAGCTTTATCCTGTTCATTAATTCTATAGGCGATTATTTCTAATCTTTCTCTCATTTCTGAGAATTCTGTAGTCCCTAAGGCAATTAAAAGATTTAACTGACTTATTTGGGCCTGGTCTTGCTTTCCTTGGAACTTATAAGGATCAATGAAAGTGCTTTGTTCTTTGCCAACGGGAATTACTTACTGGCTGGGTTGTAAACAACTGATTGCTTATCTGAAAAGTTCATGTTTTGAGATATCTAGATTGTATTCTGTATTTGGGATCGTCGCCTATAAAGGTTAACCTAACCTTTTCTACTGCTATTAAAATCTTTCTAAGATTTTTAGCATCATCTTCAGCTTGCTGTTTTAAAAGCTGTTCTTGTCTGTTAGTTAATTCCAGAATTTTGTTTTCGACATTATTCGGGATTTTAACTACCTCTTTGATTTCCTCTGTAAAGGTTTTTATGTCCTTTTTAGATGGAAATTTATCTGCTTTGTTAAGAGTTTTATTAACCCTTTCTATTAACATCTCAATTTGACTTTGCAGATAGTCTTGGTTTTTGTGAATGGTATTCACTTTCTCAATGAGTTGCGTTGGAATTTCAACGCCTCCTTTTTTACCTAATTTCTTAAGTAAATCTAAGATTTCTGTGTCAGCACCAGAAAGATGTTCTGATAGGTTCACAACTAAGTCTACCATGGTATTTAGTTGTCTTCCTATATCACTGTTTATTTGGTTATGCCAAGTGTGGCAAGTCTTGGGGTTTTTGGCAAAATTACATTGCCTGGTTGCACCCTTATATTTCTCATGACTAGTTTCAGGAATACTTAAGTCTAAGTATTTTAGAAATCTAGTGTTCTGATCTGGGTCAGGATAATCCATTAAAGAGATTTAAGGATATTCTGGGAATATTCTTTAATATCTATTAATTCGAGGATTTCTCCTAAAGTTGAATTATTAGGTTCAGGAATGAGCCTAAGAATTTCTAGACAGAAATATTTACTCCAAAACCTACTTGTGGTACTAAGTAGTTTTTCTTCAAGTTTTGGGTAAATTCTTTCGATGAAACTTCGAGGTGAAGTTTTCTTTGTGGTCCAAGAGCTTTTAGCTCTGATACCAAGATGAGGGGGGTACCCGTTAAACCGGGGTCTATTGCGGAATTTTCTCAAGAAAGCAGAACTTCGTTCCGCTCTTCTAATAGCTTTTCAAGCGACATGGTTAAAATAACGAATTATTTTTACTGTTCTTACATTATGAATCTAGTTAAAACTAGTTCTAAGAGGATTATACAATTATCAAGATAATCAAGGTTATAATCTTCTCTTTGTCTTTTAAGTTCTTTAAGAACTTCTTTGTACCTATCAAACATAGGGACACTCAAAATTCTTCTAGGAATACTTAAGGGAATCTGATTATCCATTTATGATAGTATAAATGAAAAATTCTTTCACTTATGTTACAATTATGGATCCATTATGAGATTCACTTCTAAGTATTTCTTGTTTGAGATTAATCTTGATTTCACGATCTAAGTCTTGACATGATCTTACATGTTCTGAGCATCTTTCTTGCATTAAGCAAAATCTTTGATATTCCATTAATTAATAATGTTCTATCAGTCTCTTGAAGAATCCTATTGAGGGTTCTTATCTGGAAATATTTCTCAGATGTATTATGCATAACTGAGTTCTAGTTATTAAATCCCTGAGGACTTGTCTAACTTCTATACCATATAAACAGGCATATTCTTGCCAAAATTGGCGCAGATTTCTATCAATAAATTGATAAAGTCTTAATTTTTCATCATGTCTGATGGTCTTTAAAATTCTAAAAGAAGTCTTGACATACAAATTTTGCATATCTATCCATAAAGCATTCAAGAATACTTGTCTAAAAGGAGATATCAGAATATGTCTAATCATGTCTAGCATGCAAACAATCTTGAGAAGTTTTAAATTTCTTTAAAACAGGAGTCTTTCCGCTCTGAGGTTTACCTGAAACACTGGTTTGTTTCCGAAATCATCATAGTTTTTCAAATTCGTTTTCTCTTGAATAAATAATTGTTATTTAAGCATAAAAATCAATGAAATTTCTCTGTTTTTATCACTGCTGGGGACGCGCCCTTTTTTCAGACTCATGTATAAGCTAGGACAGTGACCTGAGGACTTACACCAACGAGGACTTACACCATCTGCCTCTCCAAACTGCCTCGACCTACTGTCCAGTGGTCATACCCTTTTGCCCAAATCATGCGAATGCCATGCTTTAATCATTGAAATTTCACACTCATTCCATGCTAAATAACAATCATTTATTTATTTGAAAATAAACATCAAACCAAATTTATTCATTACAAACCAGGTTTCACCCCTTCAGGGAAAGATCTCCCTAAGGGACTACTCCCTTCTCATTGTTACAGCTACAAACTTACTTGGTGGAGGCCAAGTATCTTACAGACTCCTTCGTCTTCTTGAGTGTCTAAGAGAGCTCTTCTGGCGTTGCTTGCGATGTGTATCTCTGTGCTTACAAAAGAGTGTGTTGTGTTGTGATGTGTTTTTCGGTGTGTGAAACAACATCGTCTAAGTTCCTATAAATAGGCTAAAAAGAGAATCTAACTAGTGGAATGCCAACGAGGCGACAGCTAAGAAAGGCATCTCTTTTTCTAAAGTTGGCTCCATAATGGAGGTCTTTAAAGGACACTGCACATGGTCGGCAGCCTTTGGGTCCACTTAGTGGACGTCCCTTTATTCTTCCGTGAGGGTGTGAGCCACTTCCTCACATGGGTCGGTTTCGTCCACTGATATATTCGATGGTCCTTCTTCGTCCACTTTCTCAAAAGTGAAGTCTCTGAGAACACGCCTTAGAGCGGATTCCATTACTCTGACCCACGGCTCAGAAGGCCTTTCATCGTGGATCTCAAACTTAGCATCCAATGTCTCGACTTTAGAGGAGACGTCTTGGATAGCTCTGACACAGGCATCTTTAGATGACTTGTCTTCTAGCTCTTTGATGAGCTTTTCAGCGGTATCGTGATACCGAATCAGTTCTTTGATTTCTTCCTTTAGGCGGGCATTCTCGCCTTCTAACATTTTAAACTTCAGATTAAAGTTATCCAAAGTTTCTGATTGCTCTGGATGCTTCCTTTTGAGAAACTCCATCTTCTTATTTTCCAAGGAAGCGCTTACAGCGAAGTCTTCTTCCTCGTTCTTTAGGCTTTCGCAAACTGTGATAACGGACTTGGCCGCATCTTCAAAGTTAAAGAACTTCTTGAATTTGTGATTGTCCTTATACTTCTTAGTTTGCGCAACTACTTCTGGCCAAGTTGCGTAAACTCCGTGTCTCAGTGAGGTGTAAAGCGTAAAAAGCAGACTCTTTCCTTCATCTTTTGTCCCAAGTATTTTGACACAGCGTTAAGGGTAGCTTGGATGCTTCCCATTCTTTTGACCAAAAGAGGACCAGACGTTGTCGATGATAGCCCTTTCTTGTTCTGACAGCTGGATTCCATCAATTACTTGGAATCGTCTTGGATCTCCTTCATGAGAATGGAGCCTTAGATCGAAAACTTGGACAATCTTTGAGGGCTTCCATGCTGGAGTCTCCTTGGTTGAGTCAATGGTCATGACTCCATCTTCCATTTCTATTACGGGAGTATTAGAAATGCATGATAGGCCAGCCCTGGCAAATTTCGGGGCTTCTGGTCTAAGATTAACATCTTTTCCTGCCATTTTTCTAAAACAAGGAACAAGCGGATGTTAGAAATAAATCTGAAGTTAGTTCGGTCCTAACCCGTAATTCTAAGAGATTATAGCTAGTTAGGATCCTAGCTTCTAAGTGGAACTGTGACATTCCAATCTTTATCCGTGGCATTTGAATACCATAATATTTGATAAGCATAATACGCTTAAAGTCCCCATAAGGAGAAGGTCAAAACATCCTTGAAGATGATGACGTCTCTTATCCTTTTTGAATAAGGATATATTTTGGGTCAAAAGTCCTATTTGTCTTAAGATGGGATAAATAACCCTTTTTCCTTTCGTGTTTACACTCATTCGATGTTTACTCACTTTTGGAAATTTCAGTCTACTAAGAAGGTCTGCGATGGAATTATATCCACCCTTGATATGCTCGATGTAAGGTTTTAATCCCTTACTTTGTATCGTCGCAATCAAATTCGCCCATCTATTCTCGCAAATTCTTTTGAAGAAGAAAGATTAGCGTTCTTATAAAATTTACGATTCTTGCAATCGGTTCTAATGGTGAAGTCTGACCTGCCAATTAAGAATAATTCAAAAGCATTAATGGCATAAATAATACCTAATACTTCAAAATCATTGTTATTAAGGTCACCCTTTTCTTTGAACAAGCCACTGTTGTAGCGGCAAATTCTTTCTTCGGTTTTGCTGCTAAGTTTGTTAGGCTTAGCTTTGAGGATTGCTCCCCATCCTTGAGCTGAACCATCGGTTTCAACGATCAAGTATTCTCTGTCTAAAGGCAAATGTAATTTTGGAAGAATTTTAAATTTTTCCTTTATTACTTCTATTAGTTTAACATCTTCTTTGTTAAACTCTCTTTTACCATTTTTGCCTGTCTTTTGGTATATTGGGCCAATTAATTTTCCCAAGTCTTTTATGAATGGTCGGGCCTGGTTGACAAGCCCACAAAATGACTGAATTTGTTTCAGCCCCTCAAGCCTGCTAGGAAAGTCTAAAACTTTTTTAGCAATGTGGTCTTGAAGTCTTATGCTTCCTTCGCCGATGATTGATCCAAGGAATTCAATCTCTGTTTGGCAAAGAGCTATCTTTTTCTTAGAAATGATCAGGCCCATTTTTTCGAAAATCTTAAACACTTTTTTAAGGTGTTCTATATGTTCTTCTTTTGTTTTAGAGAAAACTAAAACATCGTCTATGTAGACAACTGTGAAGTGTCTAACAGGGGCAAAGACTTCGTCCATTTTCTTTTGGAAAACAGCCGGAGCATTCTTGAGGCCAAAAGGCATCACTTTCCATTCGAAATGTCCTATGGGATTAGGGCAAATGAATGCCGACCAAGGAATAGAATTCTCATGGAGTCTTATTTGATGATATCCTGATTTTAAGTCAAACTTAGAGTAGTAAGAACTACCCTGAATTCTATTTATCAGCATATCTTTTGTTGGCAATGTATACCCATTGTCGTGAGTATTGTCATTGAGTCTTTTATAATTGATTACCATGCGGGGATCCGCATTTGGTAACTCAGGTCTGTACACCCAAAATGTAGGTGATCTATGAGGTGATTCTGATCTTTGAATGCACCCATTCTCGAGGTGTTTCTTAATCTGTTGATCATATAACTCCATTTCTTTGTTTGAGGCTAAGATGGCTTCTCCAGTGATTGTCATCTCTGGGTTAATTATCTCAATCTCATAAGTTGTCTGATGTCTATTCCAATGAGTTAAAGGTTTTTCTCCTATAACTTCTAGCTTCTCTAGTCTAGACTGGAGTTGCTTAATGTCTTCAGGTATTTTGAATCCGGCTAGATTTATAAGATCTGTTGGGATGTCTATTTCCATTAAGTCAGAATTGCAATCCAAACAAGATTCGCAATTATCTGAACAATGAATTTTATCTTGAATTTTTTCTCCCTTATTCTCCTCCCCGTCTAAAAGAGATAAAATTCTTTGATTATTATCTTGATTAGGGATAATAACCGTCTTTCTACTTATCTTGGTGAGTTGACTATTAATAGTTAATTCTCCTCCGTCTGCAAGTAGATAATCTAGTCCTAAGATTGCTATGCATCTATGGACTCTCAAGTCTTTTACAGGTACCCATCGAATCGAGGATTCGTTTTGTTTCCTGCAAACTTCTCCAAAAGCTATGGTTACTTTGGGTAATCCTATGCTTATGGTATTTACGTTTCCACTAAAATCTCGTCCTGAAAAGGAGTTAGGAAGAGGTCTTAAGTGTTCTTTTTGGAATAGAGTGGAACAAATCTTTGTGTGAGTCATTCCAGTATCTATTAAGGCTAATCCTTTCTTTTGCTCTTTTCCTACCCATAGAGTAACTGGTACTCTGATTGAGTGAGGGGCGCTGGTACAATTAGCAGCAATGCAGTGTACTTGCGCTTCTTCAATTTTTTCTTCTATTAAATCCTTGTCTTCTTCTTTCGTTAAAGAGTTAAGGATTTGTCTTATTATTCTCTCAGCAGAGGTCTCCCAATTGTTTAATCTATTTTCTAACATGTTTACTCTATTTCTGAGTTCAGTTATGTCAGAGTCTATAGTTAAACTTTTCAGGGTGATTTCTGTTTCCTCTGGTTCTTCAAAGTCTTGGTGATGACAAGTTTTACATATTTCAATAAAACATTCTTCACATCTAAATCTATTTTCTAGAATAGGAGCCCATCCACATGATATACATTGTACATCATCTGATCCTACTCCTCTCTTCCATTCATGTACTATCTCAGTACATTCTGGGATTGGCTTTCTTTTTCCTAGCATTCTAATTAATTAAGGAAAAAAGCCTTTCCAATTTCTTCTTCATCAGAAGAATAATCTTCACTACCTGTGTCAGGCAGTTCTATGGAGACGATGGAGTAAATACTCTCGGAATCACTGATTCCTTCGTCAATCTGTATCAAATCCATTTGAACAGAGTCTACAAGCTGAGTAGCCTTTGTGTCTACATTTATTCTGTTAGGGCAATTTCTTGCAGTATGCCCTTCTTTGTTGCAAATGAAGCAACGGATAGTCCTAGAATATGACCTATTTGGGACATATTTAGTGACATGTCTATTCGGGTCTAGATACGGTTTTCTAGATCGAGACTTCCTAAGGAAATATTGTTTCTTAGGAGGGTTTCTTCCAAAAAAGGTTCTAGGGCCTTGTCTTTTGGGTTGTGACTGATGTCTGGGCTTTGGTTTGGAACAAGCCCCATTGCAGTCTTTTCTTCCATAACTTTGAGGAGTATAGAATTCCTTACAGAATCTATAGTCCGCATTCTTTATTTGTCTGTGGACAGAAATTTGTCTACAGGTCTTGGCTAATTCATCATTTATGAATTTTACCGTTGCACTTATGTTATAAACATACGTGTCTTTTATGGGTTTTTTCCATTCTTTGTAGGCTTTGTTAATTTCAATGCCTAATTGTCCTGGAAGTTTTAAAACCATTTTGTCTATTATGGATTCAGTAAAACTGTGTCCACTTACTGAGGCATATCCCATATAATCAATGAGATACTTCTGGATTTCAGAGAAATCATGGATCTTTAGTTGCTCTAGAGCTCGCAAAGCTTGCTCTTGTTCAACTATACTTCCCATGTTGGGGTCTTGGGCAGTTAAGATTTGACTGACCATATTAACAAAATTATACGGGTTAGCTCCTACTTGGATGAATTTCCCGTAATCTTTTGGGTGAGATCTTTTGAATTCATCCCAAATTCTTCTGGCTGTTGGGCCAAGGAAGGTTTCTAAATACCTAACCATACTTTCTGAATTATGATTAAAGTTTTTAGAAAGGTAATGTTGTATTACCACATTCTTCCATCTTATTATAGCTTCGGGCCAACTCTGAGCGGTTTGCCTAGCTAAGTTGAGTGTTAACTCATCTTAAGTACCATCAAAAGGTTGCCTCTTTCCTTTTGAATGATATCTACTGGTATCTTCTTCAAGTACAACAGGTGCAGGTCTAGGGGGAATATTCCCATGACCATATTCTGTGTATTGAGTCTCAACAGAAGGTTTTGTCTCATGTAGGGGGTCATCTACAAGGTCAATTCCTAATTCTTGGCTAAAGATTCTTTGGGCTTCTTCAGCTAAGTTCACACATTCCGTATAAACTGATTGTGTATCTGTATGTTGGTCAATGCATTCTGTGTAGACAGTTTGCGTATCTTCTTTCCTAGAGGGGTCTTCAGTCCCTTCTAATTCTTCTATGAGTGCTTCTAGTTCATCGGCAGTCTCATCATCTAGTTCTACTTCGTAGACTAGGGTTCTAAGCCTTTCCCATTTGGACTCTAATTCTACCTTGGCTATGTATTTGTCAGAATAATAGTAGGCTTTTTCTTCAGGGGTCCAATTTGGTTCTATGGCTTCTTCTAGGAGGTAATCGTAGATTACTCCGTCTTCTGGGATCTTAGTGTAGTCTAGGATCATTCTTGCTTAAGGGTTGTCTCTTCGTAGTCTGAAAATACCACCTTAAGTTTACCCTTAGAGTCTTTGTAAATGTTTCCCTTTGTGGGTTGATTTACACTAATCTTAGCTTCTAGAATTCTATCTAAAGGCCAAGGGGTCTGCTTGTATATTTCCGAGGAAATGGGTTCGGCTTTGATGAACCTAACTCCCTGGGATGCTATACTTTCAACTACTCCGTCCACCTTACATTTATAGTTCATGTTGGTAGTACTAGAGGTCTTTCCTAGAAATCCTGTGACAACACAGAGATTGTCTCTACCTATAGGTCCGTATCCTTTGGTCTGGATTCCTACCTTAAGGTAATGCAAGTCTTTCAAGCCTATGAGGATGTCTGGGGCACAATAGAATAAACCTCTATTTTGGGCCATCTCTACTTCCATATAGACTATGATCTTTTTCTCCGGGTCTGGTATACTATCATTATAAATCATGAGTAGTACCTTAGCTCCGAATTCTTGTTTTGTGAGTCCCTTGACTCCTACAACTAGCATACCTACGTGGGCACATCTAGCTTCTTTGTGATTTCTAAGAAGTCTCTCAATCTCTCTTTCGGATATAAAAGATATAGTTTTATCTTCATTATCTCCTACTTGACAGAAGGTTTCTTCAGTTTTTGTTATCAATTGAGAATTGGAAGTCCATGTTCCCTTTTGATACAAGATTTCAGGTTTCAAATGTTTTAGCTTAGCTTGGCTAAAATTATTGAAATCATGATCTATGTCAACTACTTCTGTTAAAACAACAGATTTATCTTTTTTCTTTGTTGACCATTTTGGCCATAACGAGGCTTTTACCTTGTTATTCTCTTTGACTTCTTTTTCTTTGTCGGATGTCGATCCGAGTGAGATAAATCTTCTACTCATTTTACAAATGACTGAGGAGGGTCATAAATTATAAAATGATTAGAAATATTTTCTGAAATTGGTTCTTTAGTTCCTGAAGAACTAGCTGATCCAACTTGTCTTTTGATTCTTTCAAGACCATCTTCGATGTTCTTAAGCATTTTTGATTCAAGGTTTTCAATTTTCTGATTACCTTTATCAATCTCTGATCTTTGCTTAGACAATTCTATGCCTATCTTTTCTTCTAGATTCTCGATTTTTTGACTGTTACTTTTAACAACTAGGTTGTTTAGTCAACAATCATTAGAGGTCTTTTAGCTTAGTATAGATTTGAAAAGTACTTTGGACCAAAGTATTTAACCTTTCTATAGCTTCACTCTTCTTTGGAGTTTTCTCCGTTTCCATTGGTGCCTTGCCTATTAAAGTTAGGATTGCATCCAATTTATCTTCTATGCTTTTAGTATCGAATTTTACTTCTGTACTAGGCATAAGTCTTTTGATTGTAGAGGGCATATCTACAACTACTTCTCTTATCTTTTCAAGATTCTTATTAATGACAGTGATAGCTTTATCCTGTTCATTAATTCTATAGGCGATTATTTCTAATCTTTCTCTCATTTCTGAGAATTCTGTAGTCCCTAAGGCAATTAAAAGATTTAACTGACTTATTTGGGCCTGGTCTTGCTTTCCTTGGAACTTATAAGGATCAATGAAAGTGCTTTGTTCTTTGCCAACGGGAATTACTTCCCTGGCTAGGTTGTAAACAACCAATTGCTTATCTGAAAAGTTCATGTTTTCAGATATCTAGATTGTATTCTGCAACGCTGGGATCGTCGCCTATAAAGGTTAACCTAACCTTTTCTACTGCTATTAAAATCTTTCTAAGATTTTTAGCATCATCTTCAGCTTGCTGTTTTAAAAGCTGTTCTTGTCTGTTAGTTAATTCCAGAATTTTGTTTTCGACATTATTCGGGATTTTAACTACCTCTTTGATTTCCTCTGTAAAGGTTTTTATGTCCTTTTTAGATGGAAATTTATCTGCTTTGTTAAGAGTTTTATTAACCCTTTCTATTAACATCTCAATTTGACTTTGCAGATAGTCTTGGTTTTTGTGAATGGTATTCACTTTCTCAATGAGTTGCGTTGGAATTTCAACGCCTCCTTTTTTACCTAATTTCTTAAGTAAATCTAAGATTTCTGTGTCAGCACCAGAAAGATGTTCTGATAGGTTCACAACTAAGTCTACCATGGTATTTAGTTGTCTTCCTATATCACTGTTTATTTGGTTATGCCAAGTGTGGCAAGTCTTGGGGTTTTTGGCAAAATTACATTGCCTGGTTGCACCCTTATATTTCTCATGACTAGTTTCAGGAATACTTAAGTCTAAGTATTTTAGAAATCTAGTGTTCTGATCTGGGTCAGGATAATCCATTAAAGAGATTTAAGGATATTCTGGGAATATTCTTTAATATCTATTAATTCGAGGATTTCTCCTAAAGTTGAATTATTAGGTTCAGGAATGAGCCTAAGAATTTCTAGACAGAAATATTTACTCCAAAACCTACTTGTGGTACTAAGTAGTTTTTCTTCAAGTTTTGGGTAAATTCTTTCGATGAAACTTCGAGGTGAAGTTTTCTTTGTGGTCCAAGAGCTTTTAGCTCTGATACCAAGATGAGGGGGGTACCCGTTAAACCGGGGTCTATTGCGGAATTTTCTCAAGAAAGCAGAACTTCGTTCCGCTCTTCTAATAGCTTTTTCAAGCGACATGGTTAAAATAACGAATTATTTTTACCTGTTCTTCTGTTATGAATCTAGTTAAAACTAGTTCTAAGAGGATTATACAATTATCAAGATAATCAAGGTTATAATCTTCTCTTTGTCTTTTAAGTTCTTTAAGAACTTCTTTGTACCTATCAAACATAGGGACACTCAAAATTCTTCTAGGAATACTTAAGGGAATCTGATTATCCATTTATGATAGTATAAATGAAAAATTCTTTCACTTATGTTCTGAATTATGGATCTGTTATGAGATTCACTTCTAAGTATTTCTTGTTTCAGGATTAATCTTCTGATTTCCTGATCTAAATCTTGACATGATCTTACATGTTCTGAGCATCTTTCTTGCATTAAGCAAAATCTTTGATATTCCATTAATTAATAATGTTCTATCAGTCTCTTGAAGAATCCTATTGAGGGTTCTTATCTGGAAATATTTCTCAGATGTATTATGCATAACTGAGTTCTAGTTATTAAATCCCTGAGGACTTGTCTAACTTCTATACCATATAAACAGGCATATTCTTGCCAAAATTGGTATGATTTCTATCAATAAATTGATAAAGTCTTAATTTTTCATCATGTCTCGATGGTCTTTAAAATTCTAAAAGAAGTCTTGACATACAAATTTTGCATATCTATCCATAAAGATTCAAGAATACTTGTCTAAAGGAGATATCGAATATGTCTAATCATGTCTGGCATGCAAACAATCTTGAGAAGTTTTAAATTTCTTTAAAGCGAGTCTTTCCGCTCTGAGGTTTACCTGAAACACTGGTTTGTTTCCGAAATCATCATAGTTTTTCAAATTCGTTTTCTCTTGAATAAATAATTGTTATTTAAGCATAAAAATCAATGAAATTTCTCTGTTTTTATCACTGCTTTGAGGGCCCTTTTCAGACTCATGTATAAGCTAGGACAGTGACCTGAGGACTTACACCAACGAGGACTTACACCATCTGCCTCTCCAAACTGCCTCGACCTACTGTCCAGTGGTCATACCCTTTTGCCCAAATCATGCGAATGCCATGCTTTAATCATTGAAATTTCACACTCATTCTATGCTAAATAACAATAATTTATTTATTTGAAAATAAACATCAAACCAAATTTATTCATTACAAACCAGGTTTCACCCCTTCAGGGAAAGATCTCCCTAAGGGACTACTCCCTTCTCATTGTTACAGCTACAAACTTACTTGGTGGAGGCCAAGTATCTTACAGACTCCTTCGTCTTCTTGAGTGTCTAAGAGAGCTCTTACGCGTTGCGCAGTGTGTATCTCTGTGCTTACAAAAGAGTGTGTTGTGTTGTGATGTGTTTTTCGGTGTGTGAAACAACATCGTCTAAGTTCCTATAAATAGGCTAAAAAGAGAATCTAACTAGTGGAATGCCGACGAGGCGACAGCTAAGAAAGACATCTCTTTTTCTAAAGTTGGCTCCATAATGGAGGTCTTTAAAGGACACTGCACATGGTCGGCAGCCTTTGGGTCCACTTAGTGGACGTCCCTTTATTCTTCCGTGAGGGTGTGAGCCACTTCCTCACATGGGTCGGTCTCGTCCACCGATATATTCGATGGTCCTTCTTTGTCCACTTTCTCAAAAGTGAAGTCTCTGAGAACACGCCTTAGAGTGGATTCCATTACTCTGACCCACGGCTCAGAAGGCCTTTCATCGTGGATCTCAAACTTAGCATCCAATGTCTCGACTTTTGAGGAGACGTTTTGGATAGCTCTGACACAGGCATCTTTAGATGACTTGTCTTCTAACTCTTTGATGAGCTTTTCAGCGGTATCGTGATACCGAATCAGTTCTTTGATTTCTTCCTTTAGGCGGGCATTCTCGCCTTCTAACATTTTAAACTTCAGATTAAAGTTATCCAAAGTTTCTGATTGCTCTGGATGCTTCCTTTTGAGAAACTCCATCTTCTTGTTTTCCAAGGAAGCGCTTACAGCGAAGTCTTCTTCCTCGTTCTTCAGACTCTCACAAACTGTGATAACGGACTTGGCCGCATCTTCAAAGTTAAAGAACTTCTTGAATTTGTGATTGTCCTTATACTTCTTAGTTTGCGCAACTACTTCTGGCCAAGTTGCGTAAACTCCAGATTCTCAGTGAGGTGTAAAGAGCGTAAAAAACAGACTCTTTTTCCTTCATCTTTTGCTTCTGTCCCAAGTATTTTGGCAGAGCGTTAAGGGTAGCCTTCAGATGCTTCCCATTCTTTTGACCAAAAGAGGACCAGACGTTGTCGATGATAGCCCTTTCTTGTTCTGACAGCTGGATTCCATCAATTACTTGGAATCGTCTTGGATCTCCTTCATGAGAATGGTGCCTTAGATCGAAAACTTGGACAATCTTTGAGGGCTTCCATGCTGGAGTCTCCTTGGTTGAGTCAATGGTCATGACTCCATCTTCCATTTCTATTACAGGAGTATTAGAAACAGATGAACTGGCCCTGGCAAATTTCGGGGCTTCTGGTCTAAGATTAACATCTTTTCCTGCCATTTTTCTGAAACAAGGAACAAACAGATGTTAGGAAATAAATCCTGAAGTTAGTTCGGGTCCTAACTTCGTAATTCTAAGAGATTATAGCTAGTTCGGATCCTAGCTTCTTAAGTGGAACTGTGAAATTCCAATCTTTATCCGTGGCATTTGAATACCATAATATTTGATAAGCATAATACGCTTAAAGTCCCCATAAGGAGAAGGTCAAAACATCCTTGAAGATGATGACGTCTCTTATCCTTTTTGAATAAGGATATATTTTGGGACAAAAGTCCTCTTGTCTTAAGATGGGATAAATAACCCTTTTTTCCTTTCGTGTTTACACTCATTCAGTGTTTCTCACTTTTGGAAATTTCTGGTCTACTAAGAAGGTCTGCGATGGAATTATATCCACCCTTGATATGCTCGATGTAAGGTTTTAATCCCTTACTTTGTATCGTCGCAATCAAATTCGCCCATCTATTTCTGCAAATTCTTTTTGAAGAAGAAAGATTAGCGTTCTTATAAAATTTTACGATTGCTTCGCAATCGGTTCTAATGGTGAAGTCTGACCTGCCAATTAAGAATAATTCAAAAGCATTAATGGCATAAATAATACCTAATACTTCAAAATCATTGTTATTAAGGTCACCCTTTTCTTTGAACAAGCCACTGTTGTAGCGGCAAATTCTTTCTTCGGTTTTGCTGCTAAGTTTGTTAGGCTTAGCTTTGAGGATTGCTCCCCATCCTTGAGCTGAACCATCGGTTTCAACGATCAAGTATTCTCTGTCTAAAGGCAAATGTAATTTTGGAAGAATCTTAAATTTTTCCTTTATTACTTCTATTAGTTTAACATCTTCTTTGTTAAACTCTCTTTTACCATTTTTGCCTGTCTTTTGGTATATTGGGCCAATTAATTTTCCCAAGTCTTTTATGAATGGTCGGGCCTGGTTGACAAGCCCACAAAATGACTGAATTTGTTTCAGCCCCTCAAGCCTGCTAGGAAAGTCTAAAACTTTTTTAGCAATGTGGTCTTGAAGTCTTATGCTTCCTTCGCCGATGATTGATCCAAGGAATTCAATCTCTGTTTGGCAAAGAGCTATCTTTTTCTTAGAAATGATCAGGCCCATTTCTTCGAAAATCTTAAACACTTTTCTAAGGTGTTCTATATGTTCTTCTTTTGTTTTAGAGAAAACTAAAACATCGTCTATGTAGACAACTGTGAAGTGTCTAACAGGGGCAAAGACTTCGTCCATTTTCTTTTGGAAAACAGCCGGAGCATTCTTGAGGCCAAAAGGCATCACTTTCCATTCGAAATGTCCTATGGGATTAGGGCAAATGAATGCCGACCAAGGAATAGAATTCTCATGGAGTCTTATTTGATGATATCCTGATTTTAAGTCAAACTTAGAGTAGTAAGAACTACCCTGAATTCTATTTATCAGCATATCTTTTGTTGGCAATGTATACCCATTGTCGTAAGTATTGTCATTGAGTCTTTTATAATTGATTACCATGCGAGGATCCGCATTTGGTAACTCAGGTCTGTACACCCAAAATGTAGGTGATCTATGAGGTGATTCTGATCTTTGAATGCACCCATTCTCGAGGAGTTTCTTAATCTGTTGATCATATAACTCCATTTCTTTGTTTGAGGCTAAGATGGCTTCTCCAGTGATTGTCATCTCTGGGTTAATTATCTCAATCTCATAAGTTGTCTGATGTCTATTCCAATGAGTTAAAGGTTTTTCTCCTATAACTTCTAGCTTCTCTAGTCTAGACTGGAGTTGCTTAATGTCTTCAGGTATTTTGAATCCGGCTAGATTTATAAGATCTGTTGGGATGTCTATTTCCATTAAGTCAGAATTGCAATCCAAACAAGATTCGCAATTATCTGAACAATGAATTTTATCTTGAATTTTTTCTCCCTTATTCTCCTCCCCGTCTAAAAGAGATAAAATTCTTTGATTATTATCTTGATTATGGCTTATGGATATATGCAATGAAGTATGATGCATGTTTATGTAGTTTAAGTTATGGTATGTTATAATTATGCTTGATAAATTGAGATCGTGATTAATGAAGTTTATGAGCATGAAATGTTGAAATGATGAGTTATTCATATTTACATCTCTATATAACATGCCAAGGTTAAAGGTGACATAAGACACATGGAAATGATCCTCTGGCTAGAATTAAAGGTTATGAGAGGTGATTGAATAGGAAATGATCCTTTAGACTTCGAATTAAAGGTTATGAAAGGTGATCCTGTCGCCCTATCCCGCACCTTAAGAGTCGGGAATTTATCTTATCAAAAGGGATAAGAATACGCTAGTGACGATTAGTGATGGTGATGACCATAACCTGTACTCTCGAGAAAAGAGAGAATTATAGAGCGCCCAAGGAAAAGAGAAAAAAAGAAGTTTAAGTCACTTGTAAGAATGATGATCATGATGTTCTTTATATCATATGCATTGTTTTATGAATTTTATGATATTATGTATATGATATTGACATGCATCCATGATTAATATGTTGCGTTCGTAGCATTAAGATTCACGCTAAAAGATACTGGCCTCACTAATGATATTTAGAACTTCATAAATGAACCTTATATATATGTTCACCATTTTCATAATTAAACCCGAGATTCCTGGGGACGATGACGATGAATTGCATAAATGAACCTTATTTCCATTAAGTCAGAATTGCAATCCAAACAAGATTCGCAATACTCACGACAATGGATATACATTGCCAACAAAAGATATGCTGATAAATAGAATTCAGGGTAGTTCTTACTATTCTAAGTTTGACTTAAAATCAGGATATCATCAAATAAGACTCCATGAGAATTCTATTCCTTGGTCGGCATTCATTTGCCCTAATCCCATAGGACATTTCGAATGGAAAGTGATGCCTTTTGGCCTCAAGAATGCTCCGGCCGTTTTCCAAAAGAAAATGGACGAAGTCTTTGCCCCTGTTAGACACTTCACAGTTGTCTACATAGACGATGTTTTAGTATTCTCTAAAACAAAAGAAGAACATATAGAACACCTTAGAAAAGTGTTTAAGATTTTCGAAGAAATGGGCCTGATCATTTCTAAGAAAAAGATAGCTCTTTGCCAAACAGAGATTGAATTCCTTGGATCAATCATCGGCGAAGGAAGCATAAGACTTCAAGACCACATTGCTAAAAAAGTTTTAGACTTTCCTAGCAGGCTTGAGGGGCTGAAACAAATTGATCGTTTGTGGGCCATCAACCCAGCGCCGACCATTCATAAAAGACTTGGGAAAATTAATTGGCCCAATATACCAAAAGACAGGCAAAAATGGTAAAAGAGAGTTTAACAAAGAAGATGTTAAACTAATAGAAGTAATAAAGGAAAAATTTAAAATTCTTCCAAAATTACATTTGCCTTTAGACAGAGAATACTTGATCGTTGAAACCGATGGTTCAGCTCAAGGATGGGGAGCAATCCTCAAAGCTAAGCCTAACAAACTTAGCAGCAAAACCGAAGAAAGAATTTGCCGCTACAACAGTGGCTTGTTCAAAGAAAAGGGTGACCTTAATAACAATGATTTTGAAGTATTAGGTATTATTTATGCCATTAATGCTTTTGAATTATTCTTAATTGGCAGGTCAGACTTCACCATTAGAACCGATTGCGAAGCAATCGTAAAATTTTATAAGAACGCTAATCTTTCTTCTTCAAAAAGAATTTGCAGAAATAGATGGGCGAATTTGATTGCGACGATACAAAGTAAGGGATTAAAACCTTACATCGAGCATATCAAGGGTGGATATAATTCCATCGCAGACCTTCTTAGTAGACCAGAAATTTCCAAAAGTGAGAAACACTGAATGAGTGTAAACACGAAAGGAAAAAAGGGTTATTTATCCCATCTTAAGACAAAGAGGACTTTTGTCCCAAAATATATCCTTATTCAAAAAGGATAAGAGACGTCATCATCTTCAAGGATGTTTTGACCTTCTCCTTATGGGGACTTTAAGCGTATTATGCTTATCAAATATTATGGTATTCAAATGCCACGGATAAAGATTGGAATGTCACAGTTCCACTTAGAAGCTAGGATCCGAACTAGCTATAATCTCTTAGAATTACGAAGTTAGGACCCGAACTAACTTCAGGATTTATTTCCTAACATCTGTTTGTTCCTTGTTTCAGAAAAATGGCAGGAAAAGATGTTAATCTTAGACCGTAGCCGAAATTTGCTGGGCAGCTTCATCTGTTTCTAATACTCCTGTAATAGAAATGGAAGATGGAGTCATGACCATTGACTCAACCAAGGAGACTCCAGCATGGAAGCCCTCAAAGACTGTCCAAGTTTTCGATCTAAGGCTCCATTCTCATGAAGGAGATCCAAGACGATTCCAAGTAATTGATGGAATCCAGCTGTCAGAACAAGAAAGGGCTATCATCGACAACGTCTGGTCCTCTTTTGGTCAAAAGAATGGGAAGCATCTGAAGGCTACCCTTAACGCTCTGTCAAAATACTTGGGACAGAAGCAAAAGATGAAGGAAAAAGAGTCTGTTTTTTACGCTCTTTACACCTCACCAGAATACGGAGTTTACGCAACTTGGCCAGAAGTAGTTGCGCAAACTAAGAAGTATAAGGACAATCACAAATTCAAGAAGTTCTTTAACTTTGAAGATGCGGCAAGTCCGTTATCGCAGCTTAGAAAGCCTAAAGAACGAGGAAGAAGACTTCACTGTAAGCGCCTTGGAAAATAAGAAGATGGAGTTTCTCAAAAGGAAGCATCCAGAGCAATCAGAAACTTTGGATAACTTTAATCTGAAGTTTAAAATGTTAGAAGGCGAAAATGCCCGCCTAAAGGAAGAAATCAAAGAATTGATTCGGTATCACGATACCGCTGAAAAGCTCATCAAAGAGCTAGAAGACAAGTCATCTAAAGATGCCTGTGTCAGAGCTATCCAAAACGTCTCCTCAAAAATCGAGACATTGGATGCTAAGTTTGAGATCCACGATGAAAGGCCTTCTGAGCCGTGGGTCAGAGTAATGGAATCCGCTCTCAGGGGTGTTCTCAGAGACTTCACTTTTGAGAAAGTGGACGAAGAAGGACCATCGAATATATCGGTGGACGAGACCGACCCATGTGAGGAAGTGGCTCACACCCTCACGGAAGAATAAAGGGACGTCCACTAAGTGGACCCAAAGGCTGCCGACCATGTGCAGTGTCCTTTAAAGACCTCCATTATGGAGCCAACTTTAGAAAAAGAGATGCCTTTCTTAGCTGTCGCTTCGGCATTCCACTAGTTAGATTCTCTTTTTAGCCTATTTATAGGAACTTAGACGATGTTGTTTGACACACCAAAAAACACATCACAACACAACACACTCTTTTGTAAGCACAGAGATACACACACTGCGACGCGTAAGAGCTCTCTTAGACACTCAAGAAGGCGAAGAGTGCAGAAGATACTTGGCCTCCACCAAGAAGTAAGTTTGTAGCTGTAACAATGAGAAGGGAGTAGTCCCTTAGGGAGATCTTTCCCTGAAGGGGTGAAACCTGGTTTGTAATGAATAAATTTGGTTTGATGTTTATTTTCAAATGAATAAATAATTGTTATTTAACATGGAATGAGTGTGAAATTTCAATGATTAAAGCGTGGCGTTCGCATGATTTGGGCAAAAGGTATGACCACCTGACGGTAGGTCGAGGCAGTTTGGAGAGGCAGATGGTGTAAGTCCTCGTTGGTGTAAGTCCTCAGGTCACTGTCCTAGCTTATACATGTGTCTGAAAAAAGGGCGCGTCAAAGCGATGATAAAAACAGAGAAATTTCATTGATTTTTATGCTTAAATAACAATTATTTATTCAAGAGAAAACGAATTTGAAAAACTATGATGATTTCGGAAACAAACCAGTGTTTCAGGTAAACCTCAGAGCGGAAAGACTCCTGTTTTAAAGAAATTTAAAACTTCTCAAGATCGTTTGCATGCTAGACATGATTAGACATATTCTGATATCTCCTTTGCAAGTATTCTTGAATGCTTTATGGATAGATATGCAAAATTTGTATGTCAAGACTTCTTTTAGAATGTTAAAGACCATCAGACATGATGAGAAATTAAGACTTTATCAATTTATTGATAGAAATCTGCGCCAATTTTGGCAAGAATATGCCTGTTTATATGGTATAGAAGTTAAACAAGTCCTCAGAGATTTAATAACTAGAACTCAGTTATGCATAATACATCTGAGAAATATTTCCAGATAAGAACCCTCAATAGGATTCTTCAAGAGACTGATAGAACATTATTAATTAATGGAATATCAAAGATTTTGCTTAATGCAAGAAAGATGCTCAGAACATGTAAGATCATGTCAAGACTTAGATCAGGAAATCAGAAGATTAATCCTGAAACAAGAAATACTTAGAAGTGAATCTCATAACAGATCCATAATTCAGAACATAAGTGAAAGAATTTTTCATTTATACTATCATAAATGGATAATCAGATTCCCTTAAGTATTCCTAGAAGAATTTTGAGTGTCCCTATGTTTGATAGGTACAAAGAAGTTCTTAAAGAACTTAAAAGACAAAGAGAAGATTATAACCTCGATTATCTTGATAATTGTATAATCCTCTTAGAACTAGTTTTAACTAGATTCATAATGTAAGAAACAGTAAAAATAATTCGTTATTTTAACCATGTAAACTGAAAAAGCTATTAGAAGAGCGGAACGAAGTTCTGCTTTCTTAAGAAAATTCCGCAATAGACCCCGGTTTAACGGGTACCCCCCTCATCTTGGTATCAGAGCTAAAAGCTCTTGGACCACAAAGAAAACTTCACCTCGAAGTTTCATCGAAAGAATTTACCCAAAACTTGAAGAAAAACTACTTAGTACCACAAGTAGATTTTGGAGTAAATATTTCTGTCTAGAAATTCTTAGGCTCATTCCAGAACCTAATAATTCAACTTTAGGAGAAATCCTCGAATTAATAGATATTAAAGAATATTCCCAAAATATCCTTAAATCTATTTAATGGATTATCCTGACCCAGATCAGAACACTAGATTTCTAAAATACTTAGACTTAAGTATTCCTGAGACTAGTCATGAGAAATATAAGGGTGCAACCAGGCAATGTAATTTTGCCAAAAACCCCAAGACTTGCCACACTTGGCATAACCAAATAAACAGTGATATAGGAAGACAACTAAATACCATGGTAGACTTAGTTGTGAACCTATCAGAACATCTTTCTGGTGCTGACACAGAAATCTTAGATTTACTTAAGAAATTAGGTAAAAAAGGGGGCGTTGAAATTCCAACGCAACTCATTGAGAAAGTGAATACCATTCACAAAAACCAAGACTATCTGCAAAGTCAAATTGAGATGTTATTAGAAAGGGTTAATAAAACTCTTAACAAAGCAGATAAATTTCCATCTAAAAAGGACATAAAAACCTTTACAGAGGAAATCAAAGAGGTAGTTAAAATCCCAAATAATGTCGAAAACAAAATTCTGGAATTAACTAACAGACAAGAACAGCTTTTAAAACAGCAAGCTGAAGATGATGCTAAAAATCTTAGAAAGATTTTAATAGCAGTAGAAAAGGTTAGGTTAACCTTTATAGGCGACGATCCCAAATACAGAATACAATCTAGATATCTGAAAACATGAACTTTTCAGATAAGCAATTGGTTGTTTACAACCTAGCCAGGGAAGTAATTCCCGTTGGTAAAGAACCAATTTCAGAAAATATTTCTAATCATTTTATAATTTATGACCCTCCTCAGTCATTTGTAAAATGAGTAGAAGATTTATCTCACTCGGATCGACATCCGACAAAGAAAAAGAAGTCAAAGAGAATAACAAGGTAAAAGCCTCGTTATGGCCAAAATGGTCAACAAAGAAAAAAGATAAATCTGTTGCTTTAACAGAAGTAGTTGACATAGATCATGATTTCAATAATTTTAGCCAAGCTAAGCTAAAACATTTGAAACCTGAAATCTTGTATCAAAAGGGAACATGGACTTCCAATTCTCAATTGATGACAAAAACTGAAGAAACCTTCTGTCAAGTAGGAGATAATGAAGATAAAACTATATCTTTTATATCCGAAAGAGAGATTGAGAGACTTCTTAGAAATCACAAAGAAGCTAGATGTGCCCACATAGGTATGCTAGTTGTAGGAGTCAAAGGACTCACAAAACAAGAATTCGGAGCTAAGGTACTACTCATGATTTATGATGATAGTATACCAGACCCGAAGAAAAAGATCATAGTCTATATGGAAGTAGAGATGGCCCAAAATAGAGGTTTATTCTATTGTGCCCCAGACATCCTCATAGGCTTGAAAGACTTGCATTACCTTAAGGTAGGAATCCAGACCAAAGGATACGGACCTATAGGTAGAGACAATCTCTGTGTTGTCACAGGATTTCTAGGAAAGACCTCCAGCACTACCAACATGAACTATAAGTGTAAGGTGGACGGAGTAGTTGAAAGTATAGCATCCCAGGGAGTTAGGTTCATCAAAGCCGAACCCATTTCCTCGGAAATATACAAACAGACCCCTTGGCCTTTAGATAGTATTCTAGAAGCTAAGATTAGTGTAAATCAACCCACAAAGGGAAACATTTACAAAGACTCTAAGGGAAAACTTAAGGTGGTATTTTCAGATTACGAAGAGTCAACCCTTAAGCAAGAATGATCCCAGACTACACTAAGATCCCAGAAGACGGAGTAATCTACGATTACCTCCTAGAAGAAACCATAGAACCAAATTGGACCCCTGAAGAAAAAGCCTACTATTATTCTGACGAATACATAGCCAAGGTAGAATTAGAATCCAAATGGGAAAGACTTAGAACCCTAGTCTACGAAGTAGAACTAGATGATGAGACTGCCGATGAACTAGAAGCACTCATAGAAGAATTAGAAGGGACTGAAGACCCCTCTAGGAAAGAAGATATGCAGACTGTCTACACAGAATGCATTGACCAACATACAGATACACAATCAGTTTATACGGAATGTGTGAACTTAGCTGAAGAAGCCCAAAGAATCTTTAGCCAAGAATTAGGAATTGACCTTGTAGATGACCCCCTACATGAGACAAAACCTTCTGTTGAGACTCAATACACAGAATATGGTCATGGGAATATTCCCCCTAGACCTGCACCTGTTGTACTTGAAGAAGATACCAGTAGATATCATTCAAAAGGAAAGAGGCAACCTTTTGATGGTACTTAAGATGAGTTAACACTCAACTTAGCTAGGCAAACCGCTCAGAGTTGGCCCGAAGCTATAATAAGATGGAAGAATGTGGTAATACAACATTACCTTTCTAAAAACTTTAATCATAATTCAGAAAGTATGGTTAGGTATTTAGAAACCTTCCTTGGCCCAACAGCCAGAAGAATTTGGGATGAATTCAAAAGATCTCACCCAAAAGATTACGGGAAATTCATCCAAGTAGGAGCTAACCCGTATAATTTTGTTAATATGGTCAGTCAAATCTTAACTGCCCAAGACCCCAACATGGGAAGTATAGTTGAACAAGAGCAAGCTTTGCGAGCTCTAGAGCAACTAAAGATCCATGATTTCTCTGAAATCCAGAAGTATCTCATTGATTATATGGGATATGCCTCAGTAAGTGGACACAGTTTTAACTAGATTCATAACAGAAGAACAGGTAAAAATAATTCGTTATTTTAACCATGTCGCTTGAAAAAGCTATTAGAAGAGCGGAACGAAGTTCTGCTTTCTTGAGAAAATTCCGCAATAGACCCCGGTTTAACGGGTACCCCCCTCATCTTGAAAAGCAGAACTTCGTTCCGCTCTTCTAATAGCTTTTTCAAGCGACATGGTTAAAATAACGAATTATTTTTACCTGTTCTTCTGTTATGAATCTAGTTAAAACTAGTTCTAAGAGGATTATACAATTATCAAGATAATCAAGGTTATAATCTTCTCTTTGTCTTTTAAGTTCTTTAAGAACTTCTTTGTACCTATCAAACATAGGGACACTCAAAATTCTTCTAGGAATACTTAAGGGAATCTGATTATCCATTTATGATAGTATAAATGAAAAATTCTTTCACTTATGTTCTGAATTATGGATCTGTTATGAGATTCACTTCTAAGTATTTCTTGTTTCAGGATTAATCTTCTGATTTCCTGATCTAAGTCTTGACATGATCTTACATGTTCTGAGCATCTTTCTTGCATTAAGCAAAATCTTTGATATTCCATTAATTAATAATGTTCTATCAGTCTCTTGAAGAATCCTATTGAGGGTTCTTATCTGGAAATATTTCTCAGATGTATTATGCATAACTGAGTTCTAGTTATCAAATCCCTGAGGACTTGTTTAACTTCTATACCATATAAACAGGCATATTCTTGCCAAAATTGGCGCAGATTTCTATCAATAAATTGATAAAGTCTTAATTTTTCATCATGTCTGATGGTCTTTAAAATTCTAAAAGAAGTCTTGACATACAAATTTTGCATATCTATCCATAAAGCATTCAAGAATACTTGTCTAAAAGGAGATATCAGAATATGTCTAATCATGTCTAGCATGCAAACAATCTTGAGAAGTTTTAAATTTCTTTAAAACAGGAGTCTTTCCGCTCTGAGGTTTACCTGAAACACTGGTTTGTTTCCGAAATCATCATAGTTTTTCAAATTCGTTTTCTCTTGAATAAATAATTGTTATTTAAGCATAAAAATCAATGAAATTTCTCTGTTTTTATCACTGCTGGGGACGCGCCCTTTTTTCAGACTCATGTATAAGCTAGGACAGTGACCTGAGGACTTACACCAACGAGGACTTACACCATCTGCCTCTCCAAACTGCCTCGACCTACTGTCCAGTGGTCATACCCTTTTGCCCAAATCATGCGAATGCCATGCTTTAATCATTGAAATTTCACACTCATTCCATGCTAAATAACAATCATTTATTTATTTGAAAATAAACATCAAACCAAATTTATTCATTACAAACCAGGTTTCACCCCTTCAGGGAAAGATCTCCCTAAGGGACTACTCCCTTCTCATTGTTACAGCTACAAACTTACTTGGTGGAGGCCAAGTATCTTACAGACTCCTTCGTCTTCTTGAGTGTCTAAGAGAGCTCTTACGCGTTGCGCAGTGTGTATCTCTGTGCTTACAAAAGAGTGTGTTGTGTTGTGATGTGTTTTTTGGTGTGTCAAACAACATCGTCTAAGTTCCTATAAATAGGCTAAAAAGAGAATCTAACTAGTGGAATGCCGACGAGGCGACAGCTAAGAAAGGCATCTCTTTTTCTAAAGTTGGCTCCATAATGGAGGTCTTTAAAGGACACTGCACATGGTCGGCAGCCTTTGGGTCCACTTAGTGGACGTCCCTTTATTCTTCCGTGAGGGTGTGAGCCACTTCCTCACATGGGTCGGTCTCGTCCACCGATATATTCGATGGTCCTTCTTCGTCCACTTTCTCAAAAGTGAAGTCTCTGAGAACACGCCTTAGAGCGGATTCCATTACTCTGACCCACGGCTCAGAAGGCCTTTCATCGTGGATCTCAAACTTAGCATCCAATGTCTCGACTTTTGAGGAGACGTTTTGGATAGCTCTGACACAGGCATCTTTAGATGACTTGTCTTCTAGCTCTTTGATGAGCTTTTCAGCGGTATCGTGATACCGAATCAGTTCTTTGATTTCTTCCTTTAGGCGGGCATTCTCGCCTTCTAACATTTTAAACTTCAGATTAAAGTTATCCAAAGTTTCTGATTGCTCTGGATGCTTCCTTTTGAGAAACTCCATCTTCTTATTTTCCAAGGAAGCGCTTACAGCGAAGTCTTCTTCCTCGTTCTTTAGGCTTTCACAAACTGCGATAACGGACTTGGCCGCATCTTCAAAGTTAAAGAACTTCTTGAATTTGTGATTGTCCTTATACTTCTTAGTTTGCGCAACTACTTCTGGCCAAGTTGCGTAAACTCCGTATTCTGGTGAGGTGTAAAGAGCGTAAAAAACAGACTCTTTTTCCTTCATCTTTTGCTTCTGTCCCAAGTATTTTGACAGAGCGTTAAGGGTAGCCTTCAGATGCTTCCCATTCTTTTGACCAAAAGAGGACCAGACGTTGTCGATGATAGCCCTTTCTTGTTCTGACAGCTGGATTCCATCAATTACTTGGAATCGTCTTGGATCTCCTTCATGAGAATGGAGCCTTAGATCGAAAACTTGGACAATCTTTGAGGGCTTCCATGCTGGAGTCTCCTTGGTTGAGTCAATGGTCATGACTCCATCTTCCATTTCTATTACAGGAGTATTAGAAACAGATGAACTGGCCCTGGCAAATTTCGGGGCTTCTGGTCTAAGATTAACATCTTTTCCTGCCATTTTTCTGAAACAAGGAACAAACAGATGTTAGGAAATAAATCCTGAAGTTAGTTCGGGTCCTAACTTCGTAATTCTAAGAGATTATAGCTAGTTCGGATCCTAGCTTCTAAGTGGAACTGTGACATTCCAATCTTTATCCGTGGCATTTGAATACCATAATATTTGATAAGCATAATACGCTTAAAGTCCCCATAAGGAGAAGGTCAAAACATCCTTGAAGATGATGACGTCTCTTATCCTTTTTGAATAAGGATATATTTTGGGACAAAAGTCCTCTTTGTCTTAAGATGGGATAAATAACCCTTTTTTCCTTTCGTGTTTACACTCATTCAGTGTTTCTCACTTTTGGAAATTTCTGGTCTACTAAGAAGGTCTGCGATGGAATTATATCCACCCTTGATATGCTCGATGTAAGGTTTTAATCCCTTACTTTGTATCGTCGCAATCAAATTCGCCCATCTATTTCTGCAAATTCTTTTTGAAGAAGAAAGATTAGCGTTCTTATAAAATTTTACGATTGCTTCGCAATCGGTTCTAATGGTGAAGTCTGACCTGCCAATTAAGAATAATTCAAAAGCATTAATGGCATAAATAATACCTAATACTTCAAAATCATTGTTATTAAGGTCACCCTTTTCTTTGAACAAGCCACTGTTGTAGCGGCGCTGCACCCCTTCTCTGAATTGTCTCCACGATGGCCATGGAACTTGTTCTACCCAAGCCTGAAACCAGTGCAGCGCTTTATCTTTCAGTGCTAGTATCACCACCTCCATCATTTCATCACCCCCAATGCTATTAACTGAGAAATACCTCTCGATTTTCACAAGCCAACCCAAAGCATCCTCGCTTGCAAATACTGGAAGTTCCATCTTCTTGTCCTGGTTCCGTCGCCGGTTATGGTGGTTGTTACGACGTGCATTTGGTGGTCGGCTTCCCCAAGAGAATCCATCCCAATGGCGCTATTGGCCATCTCGGGAGTGGGGAGAGTCTCGGTCATCGTGGTGCTGAAACCTCGAATCGCGAAACTCTCTACGATGGTGAAGAGGTGACTGGTGAGACCCCTTTTCCCATCTTGAACCCCCATTCCAACAGTCACTCTGTGCCGCTCGGAGGTGTCTTCTCCTTGGTGGAGGCGAACGACCATGGGAATGAGCTCGCTATGATTCCTTCATCAAGTGCAACATCTTATCGAACTTCCTTTCCAACTCCTCTACACGGTTCTCCATTGGCAGCTTCAGCAATTTGAGACCCCACGGCTCTCAGAAAAGGAGCTCTGATGCCAAATGATAGAAACAACCAAAAGGATACTGAATAAAAGAGACTGGTATTCATAGAAATCAGAAAAAGATAGAATGCAATGATAAGAGCGCGATACAGTAGAGCACTAGGCAGCTCTTCGCTCCAATTTCCTAATTCAGCAATAGCCTACGATATTCTCCCCACTACCTACACTTATAGACTAGCCTTTAATAGATTACAGCCATGATTTCCCATGCCTCACCTCTCATTGCTCACCCCATACCCTTGCTAATTCCATTAGACTTGGGACCCACTTGGATCACACACCTCAGCACCCTTGTTAATTCCTAAGTTTCCCCTAAACTTCTTTCTTTTATACACTTTCAGTCCCTCAGAAACTCAGTCTCTAACATACATCATCATCTGTGAAAGTTTATTAGTAGCCTTATTCTCTAGACCACGTTGAAACTGGATTTCAAAGTCCAATGCAACTGCTCCTCCTAAAATAAGCATTGATCAATGAGGAATTTCAGGCATTGAGCATATTGTGGACCAACCTCTCAATCTCAGATTTCTGATAATGGGGTAACAATATGGCCTCAAATTTGGGATATCAGCCCCCTCCTTCAAAGTAACAGCATTTTTATGTTTTCTGTTGGGAGGCAGACCTGGTAAAGGGTAGAAAATCTCTTCATTGGTAGCCCTCTCCTGGCAGCATCTACGTCTCAACAGGTTCCTGTGGATGAGGCCACAAATGCACTAGAAAACTGTTTCCCCCCATCTTGTAATGTGTGCAGGCTGATCTAAAGCAACCTCCCCATAACAATTCCTGATCTCCCTGCATCATTACCCAGCGAGGAAAATTAGAGGCGGAAGGGCTCCTCTATGCCCAGGATCTGGTTTTATTTTCTGCATTGTCATTTCGTAAGCTTTGTGCTTGTTTTTCATTCCAAGAAATACACAGACCAAGGCTTGGTTTCACGCTGAAACTTGAATCTGAGGAACTTCTAGCTACTGTTTTATTACTTTTTGGCTAGCTAGATGCCAGTTTCTTTCAAAGTATTTCTAGCAGGAATGTTTGCTTTTTACTCCATTACTTTTAAGACAAGTTGATACTTCAAGAAGGGGTATATAGCAACCCCAAGCTCTTCAGGGACATATGGCAAGAAGAGAGGAGCTGGGCTGCTGTTAGGCCCTAGGGGGAGTAAGGACTGCTAGGAAGTTGTTACACATGCTGAGACTGCTGTCATGCAGCTGAGTAGGAGAGAGATTTGTTAGTTGTGTGAGTGATAGAAGCTACTAAATGGAATAACACAGAAGATGCACTGAATATTATGTTCACTCCTTAACTGATATCAACACAATATTAGCCGATGGAAGAAAGAAGGAATACACAAGTAAAATGCAGAAAATAGAGAGAAAGGTCTGAGACACTAAAGCAGTCTCCTCTCCCAAGCCTAACCCAAAATAACAGCCTGCCCTCAAAAGCACAGCTCATTCCTACAAATATCCCCTTTTCCTAACCGTATCACGCAGAATCACACACACCCCACCTCCTACCACAGCACACACGCACTCACCTATGCCACCTCAGCCTCAGTTAGTTAGCTCATTTGCATTATTACCCCTAATGCCCCCATATTTTTTTCTTTTGTACACTTTGATACCCTCAGCGACTCGGTCTCTAACAATACCCCCAGTGGGACTATCACCTTATCCTCAAGGTTAAAATGTGGAAAACTTAGCTTGATGTCTTCTGCCAATTCCCATGAACTCTCAAATTCCAGCATGTCCTGCCATTTAATTAGCACTTCTATCACTCCTTGGGTGTTCTTCCTAACAGCCAGCACTTCTGCAGGTTGGACTTTCAACTCCCAATCATCTGTGAGACCTGCAGGCAGTGGTTGGCTCACCACATCAGCTGCCAAGCATTTTTTTAAAAGGGAGACATGAAAAACAGGATGGACTGTTGATGCTGGAGGGAGTTTCAGCTTGTAAGTAACTACACCAATCTTCTCAATCACTTCAAAGGGGCCATAATTCCTCGGGCTTAATTTCTATTTGCTATGTGTTGCTAACGATTTCAGCCTATAGGGTTGGATTTTGAGATAAACCATGTCTCCAATAGCTAGCTCTACCTCTCCTCTCTTCTTATTCGCTCGAGACTTCATCTTGTTTTGAGCTTTGGTCAACTGCCACTTCAATTCCTCTAGGATCATAGTCCTTTCAGCTAGCAGCCTATTCACCTCTTCCACAGAGGAAGTGGTCACATCACCCCTAAGGAGAGTAGGAGGATCCCTCCCATAGAGAGCTTTGAAAGGGGCTGTATTGGTGGAGGAGTTAAAGTTTGTATTAAACCATAATTCAGCCCAACAAGGCCATTTTGGCCACTACTTGGGTTTAGTTCCTATAAAGAATCTTAAGTATGTTTCCAAGCATCTATTCACAACTTCCGTTTGTCTATTGGTTTGCGGATGATAGGATGAACTGTATTGGAGCTTAGTCCCTACCTGTTTGAAAAGTTCTAACCAAAATGAGCTCATAAAGACCTGGTCTTTATGAAATGGGCGAATTTAGTGAGCCAGTCCACCACCACTAGAATTGAGTCCAACCCATGTGCCTTAGGCAGCCCCCTATGAAGTCTATTGTCAATTCATCCCAAACCTGAGAAGGGATGGGTAGGGGTTGAAGCAGCCCTACTGGTGAGAGTGTTTGATATTTGTTGCGGTTGCACACCTCGCACTTCAGAATGTATTGCTGGATAGAGCTCTTCATCCCTTCCCACCATAATAGCCCAGATATCCTCTTGTAGGTTTTGAAAAAACCTGAATGTCCTCCTAGAACAGTGTTGTGCAGTTCCTGCAAAATCAAAGGAATCCGAGATGAGTTCTTTGGGACAACCAACCTGTTTTTATAATACAACCTGCCCCCTTTAAGTGCAAATCCAAGCAGAGTTTCTTTCCCCACCAGTAATGCCTGCATAATTCCTTTCAGCTTGTCATCACCTTGCACTTCTTCTTCTAACCCTTCCCAATCTTGAAAAGTGACTAAAGATATGGCACTGAAATAAAGTTTACGAGAGAGAGCATCTACAGCCCTATTTTCTTTACCCACCTTGTACCGGATCTCAAAATCAAAACCCAATAATTTAGCAACCTATTTCTACTGGTCAGCACCCATCATTCTTTGATCAACCAGAAATTTCAGACTTTTTTGGTTTGTGTGCACTATAAACCGCCTCCCTAATAAATAGTGTCGCCATTTAGGCACAGCAAACACTATTGCCATGAGTTCTCACTCGTAAATAGGCTTTTGTTGAGCTCTATCATTCAGCATATGACTCATATAAGACACTGGTTTCCCTTCTTGCATCAATACTGCACCCAGCCCTTTACTAGAGGCATTTGTCTCCACTACGAACTCTTTATTAAAATCTGGTACAGCAAGGAATGACTTGCTTGAGTGTGTCAAATGCTAGTTGAGCTTCCATTCCCCACTGAAAGTTGTCCTTTTTAAGCAGCTGAGTGAGAGGCCATGCTATCCTCCCATATCCTTTAACGAACCTTCTATAATAACCTATCAGCCTCAAGAACCCTCGCAGCCCTTTTAAACCTGTTGGGGCAGGCCATGTGACCATGGCTTCAATTTTCCTCGGATCAGTAGAAACCTCATCTGCAGAGATTATTCGGTTGCTCAAAACTACACTTCTTACGGTTGATGTACAAGCCGTTAGCTCTTAAGCTTTCCAATACCAATTTTAGGTGATCCTGATGCTCCTCCAGTGACTTGCTGTAGATCAGTATGTCATCGAAGAACACCAAAGTGAACTTCCTCAAACAAAGGCGCAAGACTTCATTCTTCAAAGCTTGAAAAGTGGAAGGGGCGTTGGTGAGCCCAGAGGGCACTACTAAGAACTCATAATTCCCTTTGTGCGTTCTAAAAGCTGTCTTTTCTTTGTCCTGCTCCCTCATTCAGATTTTCAGATTTGATGATGGTCTGTTTCAAATCCAATGATTGGAATTGGGAATTTATCTGGAATAGTGATTTTGTTGAGCGCCCTATAATACACAAAATCTCCATTCCCCATCTTTCTTTACCAAAATCACAAGGCTCAAATAAGGTCTAATGCTGTGTCTAATAATTCCAGCATCCTACATTTCTAAAATTATCTTGTCTATTTCATTTTGTTTTGAAAGTAACGATACCTATGGGGCTGCACATTTGGGATCCCAGCTCCTTTCTTAAGGTGGATGGCATGATTCTGTTCCCTTTTTGGTGGTAGCCCCTTGGGAGCTTTGCACAGATCTGCGAACTCTTGGAGAACCCTTTGTATCCCAACTGAGAAGAGCTTCTTCATTTATCATTCCCTCCACAGGGGTGACAAAGTGCCTTCCCCCTTGTCCTTGAGTGCTTTAAGTGCTTCCTTCCATGATGCTACAGCTCGGCATAAAGAGGGATCCCTTGTTTTCTTCATCAACCTTCCCTCCTCCTTCCAAACTATGTACAGCTTTTGGAAGTGAGCAAAAATATCACCCAACCCCGAAATGCAATCCATTCCCAGTATCACATCCACATTCCCTAATTTGAGCAAGAAAAATGTTCGCTCAAGAACCACCCCTTGAATTCTTATCCTAACTCCCTTACACACACCACAACTTGCTGTTTCTTGCCCAATCCCCAACTCCACCTTGTATGCTCATGTCGGCGTCACAGTGAGCTTCAATTGTTCAGCCTTCTTCTTTGAAATGAAACTGTAGTTGCCCCTGTATCAACCAACATAATCACCTTGATGTCCCTGATTCTTCCTAGCACCTTGAAGGATTTGTTCGTGGTTGTCATGAGGCTTCGAAGAGAAAGTTGCAGAGATTTCAGCTCGAGCGCTGCAATTTCCTCCTCGTCCCCTTCGCCCCCTTCGCCCCCTTCTTCCTCGGTTCCTGCTTCGATTCTTCCACCAGCACCAGCTTGTAACACTTCATCTTGCAAACATGATCGTGACACCATCGTTCCCCACATTTGAAACATAAGCCCCTTTGGCTACACTTTTGTAGCTCCTCCTATGAGTCTTCTCCCACCGTCACCCCCCTCGATTTTGGCCCAGCCCTTTTTCCAATGGTCCAACACTGCTGCCCCTCCACTCCTTGTTGCGCTCCTCCAGCATGAGGGCTCGGTCTTTTATCTCAGATAAACTAAAGAGATCCAAAATTTTAATTTTTGCTTGCAATTCGGGCCTTAGCCCATTTATATAAATTCCCTTCAACATTTCTGATAGAAACCACAAATAGAAACTATGAAGTAGAAGAAGTGCAATGTATTATTAACACCCTTATACGAGAAAAGCAATATAAATCTTGCAGAAAATGAGAGAAAAGTCTTGAGCACTATAGCAGCTTAACTCTCCCAAATGCCTAGCCAATATTCTGCTTACCCTATCCTCTCATCCATTGCATACATATAACCCCCCTCATAATGAATCATATGTATTTCTCTTCCCCACTATCCTATTGCTGACTCAGCAGATAGTTACATAGAGTGTGCCCCTCCCCTCTCATCTCAGAGACCCAACAATTACAATTTAGGCCGAAGCCACAATCTAGGTACCTAACAATAATCCCCCCCCCCCCCTCTTAAACTTCCACCTTGTCCTCAAGGTGGGACTCATCACTTCAATCATAGATTCTGCATAGCTTAACAATGAGCATAGGGTCTGGCCAGCCATGGCAGCTTTAGGAGCATCCCCAACAAGGAAAACCCAAGGAACAAGTAAGTTTGATCCATATATAATGGTGTAGTCACTCTAGGATCTTGAGAACTAGATGAATCATCTCCTGATCTCAAAATATGTGGGGATTTGAACAATGAAGGGTTGCAAAGAACTTGGCATATAACAGTGTTTCTCAGTGTGGAAAGCAGAAACATCTTGCTACAAACGAAGACCGAAGACTTCCTCCGGGGTCTCAAATCTTGCAAAAGGAGGAAAGTAAACTTGCATGGTGGGGTTGGAGGGTGGAATCGTTGCCGGCAGTGAGAAGGGATGGCGGACTAAGGTTGTTTCGTTGGAAGGGAAGCACAGTGGAGAGGAAAGGCGGGCAAATCAGAAAGGAAACACGGTTTGGCCCCAAAACAAAAAAAAATATCACCAGAGGGCAGTGGCCCTCCTGATAGCATGGAGTAGGGTTTTCTTTCTTCCTTAGGCTCGGGATACCATGTTGAGACATAGAAAGAGAGAGAGGCATTAGAAATCTGTGTTTCAATTACACAACGGAGATAGTATATATAGATACTGTGCAATAAATACACCATAATTATAAATATATATTTTCCCTAATTACAGATATAATACTCCTAATTATAGATATTTACAAATTCTAACAGTAGTAATGCCCTCTTGGGTCCCAAGGATTTGATTCATGTCCAAGCCTTAGTGTTTCTTGGTTTCCAGAGATAAACAGCAAACACTTTGCATGATTACTTAACAAAGTAGCCTGATTTTGCTCCTCTGGCTGTGCTTGAATTTATGAGTCCCAAAATATTTTATAATATGTTTGACTCTGTGTCTAGGTGGGCTACAATCAAAACCATGACTTCATCCCCAATCAAAGTCCAAATCAGAATTCCTATTTGGATGAGCTTGTCAATGTAGTCAGGAACCGTATTTTGGAATTGGTAGTCTGCAGCAGTGGCGCTAAAAAGCATTAGATTACCCTCAGTCTTGTTTGATAAGTCCTGCAAATCCTGCACCTCTTGCCTATTCCTGCCACAACTTTGTTCAACAATAGCACTACTAGTTTTGGAACCTTTTCCTTGAAACATGATTTTTCCAATTTCCTCCAAAAGCCATGGCAGAAGCAAATCCAAAGGGTGGGTAGAAATCAGAATGAAAGGTTCAATCCCATGTCCACGTAATTCTAACTTTAGTCCTTTAATAATAAAGGGAATGGCTCTTGGTGCATGAAAGTCATTCTGTCCACGGTAAAATTCAACAACACAAGAGGGTTGAGCCTTCGTGTACAAAATAAATGTAACATAAGCAAAATTAACATTAATGCATTTACATGAGTTTGTGGTACCTCCTCTAGCATCACTAAGAGACCCTTCAGCTGTAGATGCCGTCCATTTTATAACCAAGTCCTGTCCTAAAACAGTTCTTGAAAGTTCTAACCCTCCATTTAGTATCCCAAATTGAAATGGCGTGTGATTGTATTGATGCATGCTGTTCTTAAAAGCCAAACTTCCAATTAAGTTCACCTCTATGGTTATCTCCTCTTCCACTGACCCTGGAAATATCCATGCATTCCCAATTCCTCGAATTTCTTCACCAACCACAAATGATCTAGCCCAAATTCCATACGTATCAGCAGCGGCTTCAGTGTTGAAAGAAGAACTGTCCAATGCAAATAAAGATGTAACAGGAACAAATGCGACCAGCACACTAGCTTCATTTCCAATGAAGAATTGTGCTTTAGTGCTGTTTGGGAGTTGTACAAGATGTTGCTGAGGAGACAAGTATCTTCATGTAAGTGTGGATGTGTCCTCAAACTTTCGAAGTAATGGGACAAGTGAGCCTTTTGCCCAAACCCTAAATTATATTTATCGCCTAACGCAAATCCTGATTCTCTTTTATAGTTTTTGAAATCCCCTTTTTTGTAAATACTATTTCGGGCTTGGCCTATTGGGTCCAGCAAATGAATTAACTTCTTAAACACATCTATGCTCCGTTCTCACGTCTCTCCTCAATTTGGGCAGCACTTCGAATCTGAACCTCCTTCTAATTAGATCCCATTTTACTCCCCTTAATAATATGGGCCTGGCCCATTAGATCAAGGAATTGACCTAGTTCCTCATTGGCACTACCTGCTGCCACTCCCTTCTTCTCCTGATTCACGCAAACCATGGCAGTGCTCTCAAATGTCTACTTGTCTTCTGAGTTCTTAGTCATAGACGACCCGCCAGCCGCAACCTTCGCCGTAGCTTGCCGCCACCTCCCATATTTCCGCAAGCCCTTCTTCCCCTTCTATCACAGTCGTCGCAGGGTTTGGTGATTTTGGCAATGTACGCTTCGCCGGATGGCGAACAAACCCAACCCCTTTTTCGACCACTAACCCATTCTCCCCTTTTATTTCTTCCAACCTTCCTTCGTGCCGCTTGATTGCACTGAAGTGGGGAAGAACCACCTCTGTTTCATTGCTGGTATAGCATCGCCGCTGTATGTTGTCGCTGACCAAAACAAGGAGCTTCATCTTCCTCTCTTGCTTGCGCCGATGCGGTCGCGGACTACTTCAGGATGAGTTCAACGGCCTGCTACTCCAAGAGAAGCCATCCCAGTGGTGCGAATGACCTCCGCACTCGCGAGAATATGGGGAGTTCCAGTCATCCTGAGGCTGAGATCGAGAGTTTTGGATCTCTCTTTGATGAGAAGGGGAGTATGGCGATTCCCTTTCCCATCTGGAACCCCTGTTCCATTGGCCACTAGGATTCACCCAGCGGTGAATCCTCCTTGGCGGTGTCCTCTCTCGAGGCCGAGCTCGCCTCCGATCCCTCATGAGTCACACCATCTGTTCTAGCATCTTCTCCATATTCTCCAATTGGCTCTCCATAGTAGCTTCTACATAGAATGACCCCACAGCTCCAAGAAAGAGCTCTGAATGAGAAAAATGCCTTGAGCACTATAGCAGCTCAACTCTCCCAAGTGTTTAGCCATTATTCTGTCTACCCTCTCTTCTCATCCCTTGCTTACATATAACCCCCCTCATAACAGAATCACATGTATTTTCCTTCTCCACTATCCTATTGCTGACTCAGGAGGTAGTTACACAAAGTGTGTCCCTCCTCTCTCATCTCGTAGACCCAACAATTTCAATTTAGGCCCAAGTTACAATCCAGGTACCTAACAATTTCCCTGCCAATATTTCCCGTGGGCCTAGACACTTGCTCAAATAGCTCAATATAGTCCATCACCAAAGCCACTTGTTTGACTCTCAAAAGAGGCCCAAACGAGTCCTTCATTATGCCCGGTTGAAAGCGCTGCAGCAAAGCCCCCTTGAAGTCGCTCCAAGAAGGGAACGCAACTTGGTCCTCCTAAGCTTGGTACCAGCTCATCGTTTTTCCTTCCAATGCCACCAACACCAATTCCACCTTTTCATCCCCCTCAATCCCTTTAACGGTGAAACCAGCCTGGAGCATCCTCACCGGAAAAAATGGGTAACTCCATTTTTCATTCAGAAAAACGTCACCGATTTGAAGGACTCACTCGTGATGAGTTTTGGGGTCTGCTCCCCTAGGACGAGTAGTCACGGTAGGACGAGAATCCATTTCGCGAATGGGGGGAGGATAGTCGCGTACGGTTGCGAAAAGGAGGGCGTTGACGTGAGTCCCTATCTCTTCTAGAATCCCCATCCCAGCAGTCCCTTGAGTCCACCCAATGAGGTCCTCTCCTGGGAGGCGAACGCCTTCTAGAGCAAGCCTTCCGCCGCTCCCTCAACAACTGCATGAGGCCATCCTCCTTTCGAATTCACCAATGCAATCCTCCATTGCAGCTTCAGTGGTTGGCCCTCGCAGCTCCCAGAACCTGAGTCTCTTTTGCCAAAATGATAGAAACTACTAAATGGAATAACACAGAAGATGCACTGAATATTATATTCACTCCTTAACTGATATCAACACAATATCAGCCAATGGAAGAAAGAAGGAATACACAAGTAAAATGCAGAAAATAGAGTGAAAGGTCTGAGACACTAAGCAGTCTCCTCTCCCAAGCCTAACCCAAAAGCACAGCTCATTCCTACAGATATCTCCTTTTCCTAACCGTATCACACAGAATCACACGCACCCCACCTCCTGCCACAGCACACACGCACTCACCTATGCCACCTCAACCTCAGTTAGTTAGCTCATTTGCATTACCCCTACTGCCCCCATATTTTTTTATTTTGTACACTTCCATACCCTCAGGGACTCGGTCCCTAACAGTGAGGTTACAATATAACCATGTAGTGAGGTTAGGGGAAACGTAGACCAAAATTGAGACGAGAGTTTGAGAGGGCCTCCTCCATGGCCAGGACTTTTATCTTTCCTCTGTTATTTTCATATTTGTTCATTTTCCAGAAAATACAACTGGACTGAGCTTTCATCTTGAAGCTTGAATCTCATTATTATATAGATATCTTTACTTCATTCCTCACCTTCCTTGCTTGTCGATACTGGTTCCAACAATTAGTTTTAATATCTTGACCAGTAGCTTAGTCTTTTATCTTTCGTTTTTGGGTTTGTAAAAGCTACAGTGAGTGAAGTCAAGATTCGCAGACTCCAAGCATTAACACAGTTTTATTGGGTGGAAAGTGTCATGATCAGTCCTTTACTACTTGCATGCTTAGTCAAAATTTAAAGTCATGCTGCGTATTCTTTTTATTCCTTTGAGAGTCTCTTTTCTTTTCTCTGGAAAAAATTTGAAAAGGTTAGTATTAATCTTATGACTGGTGGCTTAGTTTCTTTTATTTTCGTTTTTGGGATAATACAGCTACAGTGAATGAAGGCAGGATTCATGGACTTAATGCACTAAGGCTATGCTATTTATTTATGAAGCTCTGCTCTATATTGAGAATTTCCCCGAATGGTACTGAATCGGGCTGTAAGGATTTGGCAGCTGAGCTGGAAGACTTCTCTAATGTATTCCATTCATGTGTAGCCAATACCCAAGGTACATTTAATGGGAATATTAGTGTATGGGCCAATAATACAAGGAAAGTCAGCAGTGAACATTTGGTTTTCTTGTGGGGATTCAAATGTGGGATGACTGCTGGCATGTTGAAGAGTCTACTTCATGCATCCCATCATATCTTTTCAGGAGACTTTGATGTTAAATTGGTGGATAAGAGTTGTGCCATTGTTGTTTTCTGGCAACCTGGTTTATCAAAAGTGTTGCTTGATTTGATGAATAGTGAAGAAATTGGTGGAGCCTTAAAGGAACTGGTATCAGATGGCATGAGGGTAACCTGTTACGAGACCTACAAGATAATGTGTAGGCTAGGTTTGTGGGAGATGGATCTTGCAGAGTCGTTGGAAAGAACCTTGGGGAGTTCTCATTGTGATATAAAGACTGATTCTGAAAGAAAATCTTCTGTGATTCATTGGTTCAATGACAATGTAATTTAACTTGGATGATCTTTGATTTCATTAACCTACTCTTGATAGTCAATGCTTTCATTCACTAATTTCAAGAAACTGGGCAACTTTTGATGTGATGCTGAGCTTGTTATCGCGGCATGACAGGCTTGATTCACATTCATCATGTATCAAACTTGCAGTTCAATTTCCGGAGATAGGAACTGTTGGTGTAATGCATTATAAGAACACGAGAATTGAACAGCGGAAAGGTTTTTTAAACCATTTCTTCCGGTTGATCTCGATTATTTGATAAATTTGAGTCTATTTTTTTTTTATCAAAGAAAAGGAGTGAATAAATTTTTTTGTTTGTAACATTCTTAATTTGACTTCAATTTGGTCTTCAAATTTTTTAATATCAATTTGTTGGAATGATTAAATTAATGTTAAAATAAATTTTTTTTATGACTACTTGATTTCAAAAATAAAAATTGGTATGAATAAATTGATATAAAAGATTTTGTTGAGGTCATATTGATGTAGAAAAAAATTTATTGGGATCAAAATGATGTCATATCTTGTGCTTTTAATCTCATTTTAATTTTTGTCTCTTGAAACCTCACTTAATCACTCAGGTCTGTTTGCGAGTTTTAAAGGGGAGGTATCCAAGAGAAATGAAGGTAAAGGAAGCTGATGGATTTTAAAAGGTTTCAATCAATCTAATTAATGAGTTTATAATTGATAAAGGGAAAAAATAAAGGATTTATAATATATTTTCACAATTCTACCATTTACTTCAATAAATTCAACATAATTAATAGTTTTAAAAGTTAATTTTAAAATTATTTGTTTTCAAAATTTTCACTTTAATAACAGAATATATAAATATATTGCAGAAAAAATTATTCCCAATAAATATAAAGTCTAATAAATCTTCTTCCTCAACATTGGCCATCTAATTCACGCGTAGAGTTACGAAATATTTTAATACCATCTAAAAAAATCAACATAATTTATTATGACCGGAGCTAACAATAGACAATAACCAAAAATAAAAAATTTAAATATCTTCAAGTGAAAATTTAATATGACAAAGCTCTCCAAACAATAAGCAAAGAGGGCTGTTAGTGCACAATTGGGAGAAAGAACTTTTGCACACCCACGGTTAGAAGACAAAAGGGAGCTTGGGGTGTATCATAAACTCTAATAAAACTAGCACATGCTAGAACTGTCTTTTTGAAAAACAAAACTCACCTATCACTCTCATCACTCTCCACTCACTCTCGACAAAAAAAAGGCAAATCCCTCCCACACTAATCTCAGCACCTCCCTCACTCAGTCACCACTGTGAGCCATGCCTTCGTGGCCCACTCTGAGTGCCAACATTGTGAGCCAGGCCTTCGCGCCTCATTCTAATGTCACTTCGACGACATCAACGACATCCTCTTCACCCTCAGTTGGCGGTCTTGCCTCCCCATCTCCCTGACTCTCAGCTTCATGCCTTCCTTCCCAAATGACAATATATTCCTCTCTCTGTCATTCTCAGGTCACACAACACCAAGGTATTAGCCTCCAATTTTAGTATTAGCCTCTATTGTTGTAGATTTCTGGCTCTAGGTTTAAGCATCATCAAATCCTCCACAAAGAGTAATCGAGGCCACAAAGCGGTTGAATATCAACGACAGTAAGCAATGGATTCGTGCCTAGATTTGAGGGTGCTGCGATGTTTGCTCGGGAGTCTTGAAGTACTATGCTACGATGTTTGCTTGGGAGTCATGACGTACTATTGTTCTTAGGTTTTGACATATTTGGTCTTGATTTTCTATCTCTTCAGAAGAGAGTTGTTTATTTAGAGTACAGGATTTTCCATTATGCTAGAGCATTTGGAGTTGGGATAGCATGGTTTGACCTTGTTTTTTCCTTTCTGATGCAATTACTATGTTCTTTTTTTAATTCTAATTCTTCATATTTGAAGAAATCCATAGTTTTTCCAACTGTTTTCTTCATATTTAATACTTGGAATATTTTTTTGCACTTCATTTGAAGTTTTATTTTGTTGTGATGTGGAGTCAATGATTGTGTTGTACTCTTAGGTATGGAGATTGGATTTTGGAAATAACATTTTGCAGTTCTTAATGCAGAGGATCAGAAGAGCAATTTAATTTCTTGGATGAGTTGTTCTTTTTTATTCTTAGATTGCTGGACTCCTTAATTTCATGTATAATGAACTCATGGATTCATACTTTTGCCAACTAGTCCAATATTGGATAATGAACAATCCTTTCCTTCATTTAAGTTCTCTTTCCTAACTCTGTCAGACTTTACATAGTGTTTTTCATTTCTTTTAGGTGATTAGCTGCTTTGGTTTCTTCGTTTGTTGCACTATGGAGTCATGATTTGAATTTTCTCATCGTAAGGCCAATAAGAATAGCCTTTCCAAATGAACATGTAAAATCCTCACCTTATTAGTTGCATCTAAGAAAGCATTGGGAACTTTATAACTTAAGCTAAGAAGATTACTTTTGACTAGTACATGTTCTAAGAAAGCATTAGGAACCTTATAACTTTAGGTTTCACATATCATTTTATGCTAGAGTGCTAGACAGAGCATGGAACTATTTTTCAGTTAAAATAAAGGTTAAAAGGACTTGATCACAATTTTCTTCTTAGTCGAAGTTATAGAACATGAGTTATGAATTTTTGAAGTTTAGGATTTGCATAGCACAAATTTTGTAGCAGTAACTTTAGACAGTCATAACTCAAGCTACAGTGCATAGATTTAAGTGAAAACAATTTTAAATGAAAGCTTAATTAAATTATTATCAAACTGGAAAGTTTGACTTTCATATGATTTTTATAGAATTAGTTATGATTTTTCAAACTTTGCTGCAGAGATTAGGATAAGGTGCAGAACTTCTTTTTTTTAAAAGCATAACTTGAATTGTAAATATTGAAGTGAAATGAGACTAAAGGGATATGAAAATATATTGTAAGTGGAACCTTCCCATAAAATTTGAGGGTAAAAAGGACTTGAATTCTTTTTTTGGTGAAATTTTGAAATTCCTAATCTGTTAGCATAAAACTAAGCCAACATGTGTATAAATGTGCATAACTTGAGTTATAGGTTTCCTAATCACTAGGGACTAAAACCAAATGAAAGAGCATGTGTAAAACCTTCATCCCATGAGTTGCTGATTTCCATTAAGACATCGACCTCCTCTATTTTAGGGGATAAGGATTATTAGACAAATTTGGCATATATATGCAAGGTTAGAATGACCAAGCTTGATTTAGGCTTATGGAACTAAATTACCATGTAGACATTGATGTAAATTCTTATACTTTAATCTTTGTACTTTTGACTGGGTATTGGTAGACATTCCATTGAATTCTTGTTAATTTCACTGTTTTCTGATTTAATCTTCATATTTGACCATGATGAACTGTGTAGTGATATAAATGTTTATTATTTATGGGTTATTATTGCAGTTGTGAGTTATGGTATTTTGATGGTATTTTGATATTGTAATTGCAATTCATTGACTTCCTTTTGGTTCGTCCCTAATTTATAAATTTTATTTGTAGGTTTTAAGCCACTGTGTGATGGAATGTGAATGACTTAAGACCTGTCGCAACCGGGATCGCAATGAGGATGGCGAAAAAGAATTTGTTGTTTGAAAATATGGAGTTGCCACCAAGTTTATTTAAATAGGGAAAACATGGAAAAACCTATTTATTTTAAAAAATGGTCTTTGAAACCAGATTTGAGTTCGAGACTCGATTATACATAGGAAAGGATAGGCATTTAATTCTATACACCCTTAATACAACCATTTTTAGACGGTACCTTAGTAAATTGTGCAAATTAATTAATAATCCTTTTTCAAAAATTAGATTATTTACAAGTAAAAGAAATAATAAATAATAATGTACTAAAAACAATATTTACAAGTAAAACGAATTATGAAAATTTAATTTTGGCTTGACAGGGGGTCACCTGCTCCTATGTATCCCCTGGTGCAATGGGAAACTCAAAGTCACATAGTTCTGTAAAAAATATTTGTGGGTGGACAAATTTTATTTATGAAAAAAATAGAATTTATAACAAGAAAATCCGTTATCACACAAAATCCAAGTTAGCACTAGGCCACTCAACGAACTCTTATGATTCAAATAACAATGAATGTAACATCTGCTACTCAATCATCATTATTGACCATTGCGCCGATTTAAAAAACAAATCTTGTCAAATCATGAAAATCCGCTTGTGCATAGAGTTCAAGTTAGCATTAGGCTACTCAATGAACCCTTATGATTCAAATAACAATGCAGGTAACATCTGCTACTCAACCATTATTATTAATCATTGCACGGATTAAAAAGTTTCGAAAAGATTTTTATTTTCTTATTTGAAAGAAAACAGACTTTATAAAAAAAGCTAATTTCAATTATGAATTGACAAAATTCATTCAAAGACAAAATTATTTATTTAAGTAAAATTACAAACTAAATATAATATTTTTTAAAAAAGTAAATCAAGGGTCCTAACTACTATTTTTTTGTATTTTTATAATTTAAGAATTTTAACACAAAACTCACCAAAGCATTAAATAATTAAATTACTCTCAACTCGATTATTTAATCCTACTGGAAAAGGAAATAAACCCTTTTTATTTTAAACTCAAACTAAACTAATTCTAGAACAAACAATTCTAAAATTAAAAATTAAACAAACACTAAAAACTCAAACTTAAACAAATAATTCAAAATCTTATTCTATCACTAACTCAATCTAGAAAATAAACCTAAAATTCTTTATTTATTTTCAACTTCACTAATTCAATTTTTATTTAACCTAATTTTAATTTAATTTTACTCCTAAAATAATTCTACCCGCTCCCCCACATACACGCTCACCCACTTCAAACACAGCCATTCTCATGCTCACACATTTCACAGGCTATCACTAATTCACACACACCCACTAAAGGAAAGAAAAACAAAGATTAAGGGGTTTTTTTTATCGAAATAAAATAAAAAAAAACATATATTATGTATTTCCCCCGTTTTCTGGTTGTTTACACATATGTCCTATTTTGATTTTAATAGAAGTCGACTCAACCCGATTTCCACAACATATCATTTTTTTGCTTTTAAAATACCAATAAAGTCGATTCTAGTCGACCTTATTACTGCACAAAGTCACATCATGTCAAGTTCTGTCTGTGGGGAAAACATACAAAAAAGTCGATTTGAATCGACTCTGTACTGCTCAAACCAGCTTTTTGTCAGCGTGTCAGGTATGGAACTGAAGTCTATTTAAATCGACTTTTACATTACATAGAAGTCGATTTGAATAGACTTCTGTGTAGTGCAGAAGTCGATTTAAATAGACTCAAGTTCTGTATCTGACACGCTGACAAAAAACTGGTTTGAACAATATGCAAGCGGTTCTAATCGACTTTTCACTCCTACTCATTTATAAATACAAGGCCGAACTCACTTCACAAAGCGAAGAAAGTGAATGACTCAAAAAGTTTTTTTACGAGAATATGACAGAGTTATGTTCATGTTCTTATCCATTATAAGGGTAAGATTATAAACACTGTGGAGGGTAAGACATTCTGTAGTAATAATTAAGTTTGGTTAGTTGTCTGTCCACCTATTAGTTTGTTAGAGTTGCATAGGAGAATATTGGAAAAGTATGAAGGAAACAACAAGCAAATAGGAAAAATATTTTATAAGATGTCGGTTGATATCGGGCCAAATGGTATCCGATATAAAAAGTTTCGAATTCGGAAGGACAAGCACATTAATCATATGTTTGCTTATTTTCATGCGTTTAGTGAGGTTCACACAATAGATCTCTTTGTCGAACTCCAAGATGCATCATTTGTAGCTGTACCTAATGCATCCTCGTCCCATGAAGTGCCATGTGATCCTATGCAAAGCTCATATGCAGGAGATGATGACTTGGCTTCTCTTAGCTTTGCATAGCTTGTTAGACAAGTTGAAGAGTCGTTACTGTTAAATCCACAGCCATTAGCTGAAGCTGGCTCATTTGGGGATTTTGATTTTATTGTGGAGCACCAAGATGAGGAAAATGGTGAAGAGGAGGCGCCTAGTCTTGCAGCAGATGATGCTAAGGAAGAGTAGCAGTTGCTTGATATGCAAAATTTGGGTGAACAGTGCATATCACAATCACAATCTCAGTCGTTGCCTTTGTTCCCTTTCTGACAAATAACTCAATAAGGTGATAATTTATTGACTTTACTATGACCGTAATGGGAAGATTGTGGGTGCTTTTCATGACAACATTCATACAGTGTCTATCTAATTAGAACCGCCTGCCTACAATTCAAACTGACTTTCTATCATGTCAGTATAAAATCAAGTCTATTTAAATCGACTTCTGTGTAATGTGAAAGTCAATTTAAATAAACTTCGCCAGACTGACACACTCGACAAAAAGTCGGGTTTGAATAAGATCGAGTCGATTCAAATCGACTTTTTTGTATGTTTTCCCCACAGACAGAACTTGACATGATGTGACTTTGTGCAGTAATAAGGTCGACTAGAATAAACTTTACTGGTATTTTAAAAGCAAAAAAATGATATATCGTGGAAATCAGGTTGATTCGACTTCTATTAAAATCAAAATAGAACATATGTGTAAACAATCAGAAAATGGGAGAAACACGTAATATATGTTTTTTTATTTTATTTCCGTAAAAGACCCAAGGTTAAGAGGGTCTGAGAGAGAGAGAGAGAGAGTGAGTGAGTGAGTGAGTGAGGGAGAAAGTGGGAGCTGCGGACAGAGGGGAGTTTCGGCGGCCAAGAAGAGCTGCAGAAGGGAAGCTCTAGCGGGGATCACCGCCAGCAACAAGGCGGCTCGCGGTGATCCTGTGACTGTGAAGATCGAGAACTCAGGGGAAGAGCGGCGTCTGGTCACGGAAAATGATCGACGGTGGTCCGATCTGGTGGAGGTTGCGGGCGCGCCGGCGCGGTTCTGGTCCGAAAAGAGGGTGAACGGTGCGGTTCTAAAAGAGGGGATCGTGGAGGCTGAAGCTTCGCGAAGCTGCTGGGCTTTGCGACGGAAGGAGGCAGCGACGATGACGAAGGAGGCCGGCGGTGATGGGCTGAAGGCAGAGTGGATTGGGAGGCCGCAGTGTGGCCGAGGCGTGGAGAGGAGGAAGAAAGGAAGACGGGAACGCCAGCGACCCTTGCAGCTTCTGATTTCTTTTTTTTTTTCTAATTTTTTTTACTGTTGAATTTGGCTTTGTTTGTGGATTGAGACCTTGTAAGTGGAACTGGGCTGTTGTCTATTGATAAACTTTGGATTGTGTTTTTGGGTTTTGATTTGATCTATGTTTGGCTGAGGTTTGAGCTTTAGATGTGGAATGGAAATGGGTATAATGGGTTGGTTGTGGTTTGTCTAGAGTTTTGGTTTGATTTCTGGCTGCTAACGGGTGTGGGTTTTGCTGGACACCGAAAATGGACACACTAGGAAATGAATCAACGACTAAAAAATCTTTTTACCTGTAATTGTTGCTAATTATTTTCCTTGTGTATTGCAAAAAAAAAATTTCAGATGAAAATAGTGATGAAAAAAAAAATTTAGTGTTGGAAGCAGATGATCCTTGACGGCCCCAACCCCTCCATTCTCGTTTGAATTTATACACAACGAACATGGTAGGTGAACTTTGAAAATTCCTCCCTGTTGCTTGATTATTGGGATTTGTTGGATTTTCTCATGCCATTTGTTTCTGAATTTACCACTTATGTGTGCTCCTTTTCCTGTTTTTGTTCAGGGGGAGAAATTGTCCTAGACAGGGGAGAGCTCGGTGCATGTGCAGAGACACTCTTTTTGAATTGTCTCTCCACTGCATATTCATGTACTTTTCTTTCTTGACTTTGATACCGCTCTGTTATGCAAGTTGTGCCATAGCATTTACAGCTTGTTTCATTGTTTTGATAGGCACTCTTTATTTTTGCTCTGGAATCGGTTTCTTTTTTTTTCTTTTCCTTTTTTTTTTGTTTTTTAACAATAAAATAAAATAAAAATGAAGTAGGCTAAAGATTTTTTGAACGTGAAATGGGCTGAAACTTGTTTTTTGTTTTTTTCTTAATCCAAATAAAATGATATAACAAAATAAAAAGAGAAAAGAAGTAAGTTGACACTTTTTTTTTGTTCATATTTTAAAAATGGGATGGGCTTTTCTTATTTTGTACAATGAAGAAACAACAATCACAATGAAATGAAATGTGCTGATGAAATTTTTTTGGTTTAGGTTGGATAAAATTAGGTATTTACAGTTGTCCCTCTTTACTTATTTCTTATAAGAGAATATGAGAACTCTAAGTTTTTACATATTGTCTTTGTAAGGAATAAGTAAAGACATGAATATAGATTTTGTTCGGTAATGCATAAAATGCAAATGCAAGGAAAATTGAATTCTAACTTGAGAGAACCTAAATATTCAAGAAAGCCAAGTACAAATTATGCAATTTAGAAACTGTATATGAATCATGCAAAGACAAGAAGCTAACTAATTTGACACAAATTTACAAATGACAAGAGATGTAAAAACCAACTAGACTGACCGAAAATTTAAAAGCCGATGAGGGTTGACTGAAAATTAAAAGCCAATGGGGATGATCAAAATTAAAAGCCTTCGAGGCTGACAGGAATTTAAAAGCCAACGGGGGCAGACTAAAAATTAAAGGCCATCGGGGTTGACAAGAATTTAAAAGCCATTGAAATGATCAAAGTTAAAAGCCATTGAAAGGTCGACCGAAATTAAAGTCATCTGGGTCGACAGAATTTAAAAGGTATCACCACCCAACTTTTGATTAAGTTTTTTTTTTAGTAAAAAATCAAAAAATCAGCCAATTTTATTTTTTGGTTATTGTCATTCTCTTTGTTAAAAGGCCCATTTCATTTCATTTTTGTTTCTTTGTTAAAAAAAATAAAGCCCAAGTCATTGTTTGGCCCATTAAACTCCACCACAAAATCCCTCTCTACGTGACAACATGTGATCAAATAAAGGAAAGAAAATAGACAAAGAATGAATTTTTTTTACCCAGCCAAGCTGTATGAAAATGAGACGATGGGCGTGACTTTCCTTATGATGTCTTTATGTCGATCCGTCACCATTAAAAATGAAAAGGATGAAGAGCGCATGTGCACCGAACTTCATTCTTGCCTTCTTTCAAAGAATAACAACAGACTCAGGGACGAATTCAGAAAGGAACGGCAAAGTCAGAAACAAATCATCCCCAAAGTCAGACACAAATCGCTCAATCAAAGCATAATTTGTGGAAAATCAAGCTCGAAAATCTAAAATTAAATTTGCAAAGCGTGTATAAATAAATGGATTAATCATCGGAGGGGGGGAGCGAATTCCAAAAAAAATCAAAGAGAGAGATCAGAGAAGGGATACACAAAAAAAAAAAATAGATACACACAGAGTGAAATCAACAAGATAGGAGATACACAGAAAATCAGTGAATACACACAAAGAAGGATATATAGAAGTATGCGTCTTCGTGAAGGTCTGGGCACAAAGATAGTTTCATACTTCTTGTTTCTTTTTTTTTTTTGTACATTGTTGATCCATTAGAATTATCACCATTTGCATCGTTCCACCATAAAACAATAAGAAAAGGGAATGGGAGATACAGAGAGGAGCATAGAGGGGGAGGTTTCCATTCATAGAACCTTCACACACACAGCTCCCACCATCATCCTTCATCATCTCCTTGATAGCAATCTAGCACCCAAGACCGCCCACCACTGCTTGCTGAATCCTCATGGGGAACGCTGCCGTGACAACTACTCCCACTGCCGCTCTCCGTGCCTGCGCCATTGCCTTCCGTCACGGTGGCCATCTGTTACCATTGTGGTGCTTTTCTTCTCGGCCACTTGTGCTAGCCATCATAACATCGACCCCATTTCTCTGCTTTATTTTGTCACAACGAGTTAATTTAGGGAGTTTGCCTTTCCTTTTTTTTTAATTATTTTATTGTTTGCTTTTTATTTCGTTTCTTGTGTCGAATTTTTTTAACTCTTTTTATTATTTTTTTGTTTGTTGCGTTAGGCTTGTTTTTACTTTTTTATTTCATTTGGTTTGTTTTATTTCGTTTCTTATGTCAGGTCCCTTTTCACTTTCTTTATTATTTTATTTATTTTATTTATTTCATTCTTTTGCGTCAAGTTCTTTTTTGATTTTTATTTCATTAGGTTTTTTTTGGTTTGGGTATTTGGGCTTGGTCTCTTAAAAAGTTTTTTTTTAGTGTAAGCTGTTTGGTTCATCTTTTTTTAAAAAAAAAAATCAAAACAAAACAAAAAGTTTGGTTATTTTAGAATTTTTGGGGTTAAATCATTATTTCATGCAACAACTCATGAAGTTGATGTATAACTCGTCATCCTCAATTTTCACAGAAATGTAAGGACTTATTGTATAGTACATGCTATCCTAAGCCACATGCAAAAGTGAAATTCTTTTAAGTTTATTTTATTTTTTCTTAATAAAATCTATCAAATATATACTTATTTTCTAGAGAACTACGTGACTTTAAGTTCCTCACTGTACCGGATGATACGCAGGAGTAGGAATCCCCTGTCAAGCCAAACTTTAAATTTTCATAATTTTGTCCCTGAGTTTTGTTATTTTATTTCCTCTATTTGTAAATATTTAATTTGATTTTTCTCATTTATTTGTAAATATTGTATTTATTTATCTTTTTGGGTAAATTTTATATGCTTTAAATTATTCTAATTTTCACAATTAATTTTTGGGTAACCGTTTTAGGACAGATGTATCAGGGGTGTGTGGGGTTTAATCTTTACCCTTCCCTGTGCATAAACAGACTCTCAGATCTAACTCCGTTTCAAAGACGCTAGTTTAATTTGTTTTTTACAAAAGGTTTTCCCAATGGTTTTTCTTAATAAACCTTGGTGGCAGCTCCATGAAAAAATATTTTCAAATATATTTGTCACCGCCTGCTGTGATCTCTGCATTACGACAGATAGCGACTCCACTGGGGGCTTCAGTGAGTCAAGCCCCTTAAAAAGTTAATTGTGCAAGTCTTATAATTTAGAACATAGTTTATTCACCCATTGTTTGCTTAACATTTGATTCACTACATTTTGTTACTATATATGTGCACCTTAGGATAGATGACTTTTTGTATATATATGCCATTTTGGTTTTGTCTTGCAGGGATGTGTATAGTTCATAAAGCTTAAAAGGTTGGTATGCTCCTCACACACAATTTACTATCACTGTCCTCGCACACTATTTGGACTCTATACCCGAGCCTTGGAAAACCATAGGGCTAGAAGGGGTTTTGACGTTGTTATTGTGAGACTTATGCTTCCCTAACAGTCGTTGACTTACCCGCTCAGATTGTTACTAGAATTATGGGTTGTCATATTGTGACTTTTATGTCTCTATGGTTTGACACATGGAACAAGGTCTCTATCTTATTGGTAAAGGCAATCTGGGGACCATAACATTTTAGGGGACTAGACCGATCCTCAATACTATGCACCAATAGAATGAGCTTAGTAGTCACTAAATTAAGGTTTTGACCGTAGGAGAACCCTCCTCTTGGGATTAGCCCTTGTAGGACACAGGAGCATCCTTCTACCTCTTTATTTCACATGGCTTGCATACAAAAATCATCTTGCATGACTTATTCATCGCATTAAAAAAAAATTCATCTTGCATGATTCATTTATTGCATACAAAATCTCTTCATTGTGTGCATAAAAAAATCCTTTTTGTCTTGTACTTTGTAAGTTCATGTTTAAAATTCAAGCCTTACATTCTAGCTTCAAACAAAAAAAAATCATTTGCATGTTTTCTTTTACAAAAAGACGAGGAAAAAAAAATTTCTTCAAAATAAAAGTTTAGTTTTCATAAATTTGTTAATAAAGTGCATTATCTTAACTTCATGTCATTCATCTTGAAAAGAGCAATGGTTTCACTTCCTTTAAAGACTGCAAAGAATTCAGATATCAAGTTAGCATTTCTTGGCATGAATTCTTTTTCAAATTAACAGATTCTTCACCATTGCACCCCGGCGCAAGTTTGTTCTGATTCAAAGCCCACCTGCACTGCTCCTGCTCTCAACAACAGCTAATCACTGAACCTTCCTTAATGGCTGACCAGACTCAGAACACAAGTAACCCTAAGCCTACACTAGAACAAAGAATGGAGAAAATGGAGGGGAATTATGAGCAAATATTGAGCTTGCTAAAAGAAATAACCTTGAACAAGGGAAGTAACCCCAATGGCAATTCAAGTTATAGCTCTATCCCAATTATTGAGAATAATGATGCCGATGATGGGGATGAAGATCACATTATTCAACCGAATGAAAAACATTCGGCTAAGGTTGTGATAACCACTCCCAAGTGTGATCAAGGAAGAGGAAACAACAGTGGAACCATGGGTTTTAATGAGAAAAATAGGGAAGAAGATGCCTTGATGTTGAGCAAAATGGAGATGCTAGAAGAAAAAGTGAGGGCAATACAAGGAATAAAAGCTTATGGGAGGCTGGACATGCAAGATTTTTGTTTGTTCCCTAATATGGAGATACCTGCAAAGTTTAAAGTCCTAGACTTTGGAAAGTTTGAAGGAAAAACTGATCCTATGGTTCATTTGACCATGTACACTCAAAGTATGGCAAAGATACCATAAGAATGAAAAGCTGATGGTTCATTGTTTCCAACATAGTTTAGCCAATAGAGCTTTGTTTTTACAACTTGACAAAATGAGAAGCTGGCGTAGTTTGTCAGAGCTGTTTGTGAAGCAATACCAATTTGTCACTAACATTACTCCTGATAGGTTTGAACCTCAAAGGATGAAAAAGGTTGATAGAGAAACCTTTAGGGAATATGCACAGCAATGGAGAGAAAAGGCTTCCGAAGTCCAGCCACCTTTGAGTGAAAAAAAATTGTCAGACTTTTTGTCAAGATATTAGATGGAGCTTACTTTGAAAAGTTGTTAGGCTGCGTTACTAATCGGTTTTCAGATGTGGTTGTAGCCGAGAACAAGTAGAAGATGCTAGTCGAGAAGGAAAATTGAGTACGTCAACTGATAAGTTTAAAAAACCTATTTTTCCAAAGAAAGAGGGAGAGTCCACATGGTACAAAACGGAAGCTACTTACCTAAAAATAAACACCACCAACAGACTTACCAATCTCCTCCATACCGCATTTCATCTTTCCACCCATATCCATACTCACCTTACCCTCTAAATTACCCTTCCCAATTTTCTTCTGGACCATCACAACCTGAACCCCAAACTCCTTTGCATGTGAACAATGTTTCTTTTGCCAATACACCTATAAACAACCCCTCTCCGTGCTTCATCAAATCAAGCTAGAAGAGATAGGATAAAGGTTGACCCAGTGCCAGCCACTTACAATGACATTTATGATGCCTTGCTGAAGCAAAGCTTGGTAGCTCCAGAAGTGCCCAAGCTTGCCTCGAATCCTATCCCAAAATGGTACAATGCTAATGAAACTTGTAAATACCATATGGGAGCACCTAGTCATTCCATTGAAAAGTGTATATCCTTCAAAATTTGTGTGCAAAGATTAAGGGATATTGGAAAGCTATCTTTTGAAGAAGAAAAAGAACAATCATCAAGACCAAACATCGGGACCAACCTACTTCCCATACATGGAGCTTGAGATTTGAATGTAGACATCTTATAGAGGGCTAAATCTTGTTTTTTGCTTTATGACTTTATGTTGCTTTTCCTGATGTTTCCATTTGAAGTGAGTTGATGTAATTTCCTTTCTAGTAAAGAAAGTACCTTGTATTTGCGTGTTACGATCTCCTTTGACCTCTTTCATTTTGAACTTAAAAAAAAAAGAAAAGAAAAAAGAAGAAAAAGGGAATTTTATTTTAATGTTAAATTTGTGAAAATAAGCAATCATAATTTGAAATGAGGTTTGGCCATGTTTCTCTACCTTTTAAAAAATTAAATAAATCAATATCCCTTGCAACCTCGTTTGAGCCTAATTGTTTTCTTCTGGTAACCTTGACACGGATCACCCAACATTGGGGGCTACTTAGCAATGAAGGTTGTTTGTTTATGAATTTCTTCTTTGTTCATTTCATGAAAAAATAAATATAAGAAAAAGCAAAAAAAAAAAAAAAAATAGAGAGATAAAGAGGACCATGAAAAATCTTGGTTCAAAATGAAATCTTGTTTGTGGTTCTCAATCATTGTTAGTAGAGTATGTCATCATTGATCCTTTGTCGCATTTAACCCTTAAACACTTCTTTGAGCCATTAATACCCTTTTGTTCTTAAATTTTTAACCTTAGCCACGTTACAAGCCTAATAAAGTCCATCCTGATCACTGGTTGATTGCTTCTATTTTCACAAACTTAATTTTGAAACAAAAGAAAAAAATAATAAAAAGGAAAAATATTGATACACTTTCATAATGGAAGCACGAGTTTAAGCTAATTCATGAAATTTCAAGCAAAAAGCATGATCCGAAGAACCTCTAGAATCTTAGAAGTTTAAACTTGGGGGGCTTGTTAAGGTTATTCATTGGAAGGATTTGAAAAATGTTGAATTGCTATTTGCTCAAAACAATGCTGGTCAGCTTGGAAAACTCATCCCATCACGCATCCTTCCTAATCACATTCCTAAAGAACCCTGATATTCCTTCTGACTCTATATCCCTTGTCCTAGTCTGGAACAAATTTAAGTTGCGACATGATGGTGAACACTTCTGGATACTTTCATATGAAATGTAACTTTATCTAAATTCTTCAATGACTTTGTTTGAATGACAACTATCTTTTGAAAAGTGAAAATAAAATATTTTCAAATTTGAGCTTTCAACTTTTGCATTGCATATTTTCATTTACAATTAATTTGCATTAGTTTATGCATTATTTCTAGGTATTGAGAAGCCTACTTTTCCTTACTTTCTTTTCTCAAGTATTGTGAGGCCTGATTTATCTTTGTAGGTATTGTGACGCCTACTTTTCTTTTCCTGGGTACTGTGACGCCTGGTTTATTTTTATAGGTATTGAGATGCCTACTTTTCTTTTCCCAGGTATTGTGATGCCTGGTTTATCTTTGTAGGTATTGTGATGTCTACTCAACAATTTGAAGGTATTGTGACGCCTTCCATATCCCTTTGAGGTATTGTGACACCTCATTTCTATCTATTATAGGTATTGTGATGCTTACTCAATATTTTGAAGGTATTGTAACGCATTTCCTATCATTTTGAGGTATTGTGACGCCTCATTTATCTTTGTAGGTATTGAGACGCCTACTTTCTTTTCTTAGATATTGTGAGGCCTGATTTCTTTTTGTAGGTATTGTGACGCCTGCTTTTCTTTTCCCAGGTATTGTGATGCCTGGTTCTTTGTTGGTATTGACACTCTTACTTTTATTTTCTCAGGTATTTATTTCATTCTTTTGCATCAAGTTCTTTTTTTATTTTTATTTCGTTATGTTTTTTTTTTGGTTTGGATATTTGGGCTTGGTCTCTTAAAAAGTGTTATTTAGTGTAAGCTGTTTGCTTCATTTTTTTTAAGAAAAATCAGAACAAAACAAAAAGTTTGGTTACTTTAGAATTTTTGGGGTTAAATCATTATTTCATGCAACAACTCGTGAAGTTGATGTATGACTTGTCATCCTCAAGTTTCACAGAAATATAAAGGTTATTGTATAGTGTATGCTATCCTAAGCCCTATACAAAAGTGGAATTCTTTTAATTTTATTTTTTTCTTAATAAAATCTATCAAACACACACTTATTTTCTAGGGAATTATGTGGCTTTGAGTTTCTCATTGTACCGGAGGATACGTAGGAGCAGGAATCCCCTGTCAAGCCAAACTTTAAATTTTCATAATTTTGTCCCTAAGTTTTGTTATTCTATTTCCTCTATTTGTAAATATTGTATTTGTTTATCTTTTTGGGTAAATTTAATATGCTTTAAATTATTCTAATTTGCAAAATTAATTTTTGGGTAACCGTTTTAGGACGGATATATCAAGGGTGCGTTGGGTTTAATCTCCACCCTTCCTTGTGCATAAACAAACTCCCAGATCTAACTCTGTTTTAGCAGATCAGTTTAAATTTTTTTTTTTACAAAAGGTTTTCCCAATGGTTTCCTTAATAAACCTTGGTGGCGGCTCCATGAAAAAGTATTTTCAAATATATTTGTCGCTGTCCCGTCGCGATCTCGGTTGCGACAAAAGCCATCAGGGGTTGACAGGAATTTAAAAGCCATCAGGGGCTGACTGGAAATTAAAATACTTGTGACCCACTGGATGCGGGTCCACAAGTGATAGGAAACCAATGATTTGCACACTCTCTTCTTCTTCTTTATTTTTGAAAAACACTTTTGTCAAACAACTTTTACCATATTGAAGCAACCTTGAGGATGTCTTTAATCGATCAAAACTTGTGGCTCATGAGTTGGATCTTCTTGCCCAAATGAGACCTTTTTTTTTTCTTCTGTAACTTTGCTTACTTCCTTTCTCATCTCCTTCTTTCTTCTTCCTTTTTTTTTCTGGCAAGCTTTGTTGAAGCTTCTGGATATTAGTCGTTAATGTATTACTACAGACATTGTTAGGCTGCATAATTTATACTTGAGTTTATGCTTACTCGAGACATCATAACTAAGCATGCATTTAGGAGAGAGAAAGGAGAAATGGACATCTTTATTGCTTTCTGTGTTTGAACTTATGGGGACAAAGATAACTTTAGAGGATCAAAAAGAATTAAAAATGACACCATGAAAGACATAAAAATTTTGCCCCATTTTTGATTCCTGGTTGCTCATTCAATTGATTTCTTACAATTGTTAACTGTCATAATCATTGTATCTGATGACATGTCTTTCAGCTCTTTCCTTTTCACTTGATACCCTAGAATTTGCCCCACTGACAATCTGTTTGGTCCTTAATACTGATTCATTATTGAAAATTGCCCCAGTGTCAAATGCTTGAGACGATGCTTATTATTTTACCCTAACTTTTGCCTGGGCTGCCCTTTCAGGTTTTCGTCCTAGCGAGCATTTTCTCCCTTTTTTTTGTTTACCCTAACTTTTTCTTAGGCCACTCTTTGGAGTTTTCAACTTAACAGGCTTTTACAGCGTCTTGTCAAGCATAAAACTTGTTGACCATATCAGCATTGACTGGTCTAGGTAGTTCTTGTCCATCCACATTTTGCAAGATCAACGCCCCTCCTGAAAATGCTTGCTTGACAATGTAAGGACCCTCATAGCTTGGAGCCCATTTTCCTCGTGCATCCTCTTGATTAGGGATAATTTTCTTCAAAACTAAATCTCCTGGATAAAATCCCTGGGGCAAACTTTCTTATTGAAAGCCTTAGCCGTTCTACTTTGGTACGACTGGCCATGACAAATAGCCACCAATCTTTTCTCTTCTATCGTGCATAGTCGCTCATATCGAGCTTTCACCCATTCAAATTCTTCTAATTTTGTCTCCATCAGAACCCTTAATGATGGTATTTCCACTTCTATGGGAGATATAGCTTCCATTCCATACACTAATGAGAAAGGAGTTGCCCTTGTGCTTGATCGGATATTGGTATGATATGCGTGCAAAGCATATGGCAGCATTTCATGCCAATCTTTGTAGTTCACTACCATTTTGGCAATAATTTTCTTGATATTCTTATTTGTAGCTTTGACCACACCATTCATTTGAGGCCTAGAAGTAGCTGAGTTGTGATACTTGATTTTGAAAGTCTCAGAATTTCTGAACTTTAGCACCATTAAGATTAGGAGCATTATCCGTGATAATTCTTTCTGGAATTCCATACCTACAGATGATATCTCTTTTGACGAATTTAGTGAATACCTTTTGAGTGATATTAGCATATGAGATAGCTTCCACCCATTTAGAGAAATAGTCTATTACTACTAAGATGAAACGATGACCATTGGATGCCTTGGGATTAATTGGGCCAATGACATCTATGCCCCACATTGAGAAACCCCAAGGAGATACCATGTTATGTAATGGAAGCGGAGAAGCATTGACTCAGTTTGCATATATACACTTCTGAACATAATTGATACAGTCACTTTCCATGGTAGACCAGTAATAACCACTCCTCAAGATCTTGCGTGCCATCATATGCCCATTAGCATGGGTTCCATAGATCCCTTCATGCATCTCGGTCATAATTACACGGGCTTCATGAGCATCTACACACCTTAGGAGGGTGCCATCATAATTTCTCTTATATAGGACTTCACCATTCAAGAAGAAAGCCATAATCAAACGACGAATCGTCTTCTTATTCACCTTATTCACTCCAGCTGGATATTCTCCTTTTTGAATGTACTACTTGATGTCATGATACCAGGGTTGGTCATCTGGTTCAATCTCTACATTGTCATCATAAACTGGTTCATTTTGCACTTCTACATGGATAGGTTGGACATTGGCGTGGACTTCAAGTTTAGTCATTACAGCCAAGGTTGCCAAAGCATCTGCAAATTGATTCTTGTCTCGAGTTAACTAGGAGAATGACACCTCATCAAATTGCTCGATTAGTTGGGACAAGTACTTCTGATAAGGCATCAATTTTGGGTCCTTGGTTCGCCATTACCGATTAACTTGATAAATTATGAGTGCAGAGTCTCCGAAGACTTTTAATTCTTTCACTCCCAAGTCGATTGCAACTTGTAAGCCATTGACGCATGCTTCATATTCTACAATATTGTTGGTACATTCAAAATCTAATTTGATAGAAACAAGGTATTGCTTCCTCAAATGTATATACTACTACAACTCCTATTCCACACCCATTCATATTGGTAGCTCTATCAAAATACATCTTCTATACACTTTCTTCTTCTTGCTCTTCTCCTTCTACTGTCATCACTTCACCATCAGGGAATTCTGATGTAGTTGGTTCACCATCTTCAAGAGGGTTTTCAGTAAGATGATCAATAATTGCATTTCCCTTGACAGATTTTTGAGTCACATACTTGATATCAAATTTAGACAGTATCACTTGCCACTTTGACATTCTTAATGACACATAGGGACTATCAAATATGTATTTCAACAGATCCATTCAGGAGATCAACCAAGTGGCGTTGTATAACATGTACTGCCTCAGCCTCTTGGAGGTCCATACCAATGCACAACATGTCCTCTCAATTGCTAGGTAGCGGGATTCACAATCATTGAATTTCTTGCTCAGATAATAAATTGCCTGTTCTTTCCTTCATGACTTGTCATATTGTCCTAACATTGCTCCCATTGATATTGGTAGCACTATAAGGTATAATATTAAAGGACGACCTGGTGTGTGTGGAGTCAAAACTAGAGGTTTCATTAAATAAGCCTTTATTTTATTGAAGGCTTCTTGGCATTCATCATTTCATTCTCCAAGTTGATGTTTTCGCAGCAACTTAAATATAGGCTCACAAGTGCTAGTCAAATTAGCAATGAATCTAGCAATGTCATTGAGCCTTCCAAGAAAACTCCTCACTTTTTTTTTTTTCAGTTTTAGGAGCTGGCATCTCTTGTATCGCCTTCACCTTGTCAGGATCCACCCTTATTTCTTCTCTGTTGACAACAAAACCCAGTAACTTCCCTGTAGAAGCTCCAAAGATGCATTTGTTCAGATTCAGCCTCAACTTGTATTTTTTGAGCCTTTCAAATAGCTTTCACAAGACTGCCACATGACTTTCTCCCTCTTTAGATTTAGCAACCATATCATCTACATACACCTTATAACACCCTAAAAATTATTTAAAAATTAATTTGGGCTTTACTAGTCGTAATTTCAAAAATCTTCCAGTTTTAGTAATGATGAGGACGGTTCAATGGATTTGTAAAAAAAAAAAAATCATGAATAGTAACCTTGTGGGCTCTATGGGCCCATCGGGATAGCCGAAACCCTATATTCGGGACCAGGAGATTCTGAAACTGAGAAAAAAGAGGATTTAGATTAGAAATAGTTAGAAATAGAGATTTTATACCCAGGATTAATTTTCGAGCAATGTCTTATTACCCGGGTGTAGTATTTCGCCCATTCGGTAGAGTTTTGATGTGCAGTTTTTAATGCCGTACATATTACTTAGTGGCTAAGTAACCTTTACCAACCACTTTATGCCAAGTGGATGGCGGGGATTAAAACTTGAAAAGAAAGTTTTAATCATGACCTTTGATTTATTATATTTTACTCGGGAGCCAATAACTCATTCGTTCGGTGGAATTGTGATGTGTGGTTTTAATATCGAAAAGGCTACTTGCTCCTCAAGTTAAAGTGATCTAATTATCTTAAACTAAGTGGATGACCAAGATCTATTCTCTACCTAAGAAAATAATCCTAGCCATCCATTTTACTATCTTTAAGAATTCTCCTTTTATATTACAATTACCAAGCTTTCTTTACAAGCTTCCTTTAAAGATTAACATAAACCACCACCTTATCACTCCATCACCTTCATTTTTGGCCAAGAGGTAGAAAACACAGCCCCTCCATTGTTCTTCCTCTCAAACCTCCATTAACAAGCTTCAAGCTTCAAAAACTCTAGCTCAGAGTCACTAAAACACCAAGATCCTTTCACAAAACTTGTTCTACTCCTCATAATCTATCAAACTAACCAATTGGAATTTCAATTCCTCATCAATCCTCACTTTGATATCTCATACATTACTGATTAAGGAAAGGATTGGTGCTGATTTGGTGGCCTTGAAGTGAACAAAATCAATCTTGGAGCATCATTTGGAGCCAAGATCCCTAAAGCCACCAAAGTAGGGTTTTCTTTGGCCTCTTCTTTCAAAATTTATTCTGAATGTTTCTGATTGGTCTTTGTTCAAATTTTTTTGTTTTATTGGTTGATGATATATGGATATTAATGTATTAATTTTGGTGGAGTGTTTGGATGATGTTAGAAAGCCCATTTTGGCAAATCAATTTTTGAATCATGTGCTGGAATTCTCGGATTTGCACTGTCAGGTTATGAGTCACGAGTTTTCTGATGTATTTGTAGATGTTTTTATGGGCTATAAAAATTATGTGTTGAAGATAACATCCTAAGGCAACTCCATGATTTTTCTTGGGTCCTAAAAATGAGTTTTACTATTTTCTAAAAATAAAAAATTGAGACTTTTCTTGAGTTGTCTAGATAGCCAATTCTGAAGCTCTGAGTTTGTCTAATTTTGTTACTACAACAAATGATTGATTTTTCCACTGAAATTTTTACAGGATATTGAGGACATGTTAAAGTCCAACCATGAATTTTTTTATGATTTGAGATGATCATTTGATAGGGTAATAAGATTGGAACTTTGGCTGTTGGCTGCAAATAGGTGGTTTTTGGCCTCCTAATTTGTTGAATTTCATTGTCATACTTAGAGAACTCTTTTAACTCTGAAATTTTTAGAGGACCTTGGGGACACATTGAAGTGTCTTGAATAATTTTTATAGCCTTGAATTTGATGGTTTGAAATGCACAATAATTTGTGTTATGGATATGTGAAATCTGTCATTGTGCTAAAAATGAATTGATGCTTGGAATTAATGAACTAATGACATTGGGTCCAAGTATGATATATATGAATGCATGTGAGTGACTTTAAGGAATAGTTTGAGGCATGGTTGGAATCATATTGTGAATGAATATGTATATATGCCTCATGCATGCACTTGGAAAAGTAAAGTGAATGATATACACATATGGCAAAAGAGAATATATAAACTTTAATTATGCATGTTTTGACATATGGAGAAAATAGAAACAAGACTTAGGTTGAATGAGGGGAAGGCAAAAGTATGAACTTTCCTAAAATACTATGAGTGTGCTTATTTTGACATATAGAGAAAATAGAAATAAGACTTAGATTGAATTAAAGGGAAGGCAAAAAGAGGAACTTCCCCCGAGATATTATGAGTCGGTACACGTATCGGCTAGGAATAGAGCTGTGTGTGATTCGAAAGTGGAAAAAATGAAGTTCGATGATCACGTATAGGAATGAGCTCAGTCCTAATAAGCCGTCTATTTCCCTTATGTGGTGTGATCCGCTATAAATACCATTTGGTATAAACTATCTATTATGGAGTTGTCCACGGCAGATACCCGTTGGGTATAAACTAAGTCTTTCCTATGTTAACGAAGAGAGAAAGTTGCACTGAATTGAGTTTTACAGCATGATATAAGCTAAGTCTTTCTTATGTTAATGAAAAGAGAAAAATGCACTTAATTAAGTTCTATAGCCACAACAGAAAACTAGAGGATTCCCTTTGATATATCTAGAACAAGTAAAGATGATTTTATTAAAGATTTTGGCATTTATCATATGCATATGCATATTGAATTGAATTGTCAGCCTAGGATGATTTACTAGATGTTTGAACATTGGGCAGTATATGCATTAAGTGACTGATTATTAAAAGCTACCTAATTTGAAAGTACGATTTTGAACTTTAAAAATGGACCATTGTTATGAAATGCATGATCACTTTTTTTCTAATAAACCAAAGTGGTTGGGGCGATGACGATAACATTATGAGTGAGTTTTTGGGGAGTTGTCCTACTGAGAATTGTATAATTCTCACCTCTATGTGTTTGTGTTTCCATGTCGTCTCTAGGTTGATCCAGAGAATGATGCGGCTACTGCGTGAAAGAAACTCGAGATTGCAATAGTTGATATTTTAGTGGCATTTAGTTGGAGTCATATGTATGTAAGTGTAATAGAGATTGTATATGTATTAAAGTTCATAGCATAGAGCTTCCTTATATAATTGACTTTATATTAAATAAATATTTTGTATCTTTGTTATTTATTTTAATTGAAATTATGCTAGTTATTACACGATCCCATCGAATTTGCCATAGTTATTTAAGAAAGGTCCGCTAATTTATAAGTAACAACTCTCAAGTCTGATGTTATGACTTAAGGATGACGTTGTACTTAGGAGGATGTTACACACCTCATTCTCCTTATGCATCATGTCATGGAAAAGTGCAACCATTGCTCGCTAGTAGGTAACACCGACATTCTTTAATCTGAATGGCATAACTATATAGCAAAATGTCCCCTATTGGGTTATGAAAGTAGTTTTTCCTTTGTCATTAACATCCATGAGACTTTGATTATATCCTAAGTAGCTATCCATAAATGAAAATCGATGATTTTTTACAGTATTGTCGACAAGGAGATCAATGTAAGGGAGAGGAAAATCATCTTTTGGGCTAGCTTTATTTTAGTCTCAGTAGTCTACACACATCCTGACCTTCCCATCCATTTTAGGTATGGGCACAATGTTAGCCACTCAATCAGTGTGTCTTGATACCTCAAAAAATCCAACCACTAGTTGTTTAGACACCTCCTCTTTTATCTTCAATGACATTTCAGGCCACATCCTTCTCAACTTCTGCTTTTTCGACTTAGCTTCTGGATATAAAAGGATTTTATGTGAAGCAATTTCTGGATCCAACCCTAGCATATCACGGTAAGACTATGCAAAGACATCCACATATTCTTTGACCAATGCAATCATTTCTGATTGTTCTGGGTTTTCTACTATCTTCAGCTCTTTCTTCTCTTCTTCAGTACCCATATTAATCAACTCAATCACTTCATTATTTGGGCCAATTTTCTTTTTGGAATGTTCTAATGGGTCTGAGAATTGCTCCACAATTTTTTCATCCTTATCAGATTCATGATTTTCACAATCAAGTACAGCAAGAGAATCAATTGATAAGCTTCCAAGATCTCTTTCATGTGACAAAACTTTTAAATCCCTAGAAAGCAATTCTGTTGGGTTAGAAAAGCAAAATCAGGAAAAAAATGGGAATATTGTAGAAGAACATTAATTAATGAGCTAAGAATGGTAAAAGGAAAAAAGGAAACAGAAATGATGCAAAAGGAAGACATAAAGAAAAATTATTGGAAAGATCATGTGAGTTCATTATGATGTCTTGAAATAGCATAAATAGAAGCACAAACAATCCTTATTAATACAACCAAACAATTACTTTGAAGCCACAACATCAAATACTGGTTCAAATGTCCAGTTCATCAGCATCTCATCATTGTTGGCAGCATGAGTATTGTTGTACTCCTCAGTATCCACTGTAACACCCTAAATATTAGTTAAAAATTAATTTGAGCTTTATTAGTCATGATTTTAAAAATTTGACAATTTTAACAATGATGAGGACGGTCCAACGGTTTTGTAAAAAAAAATATGAATAGTATTTTGTGGGCCCCGTAAGCCCACCGGAATAGCCGAAACCCCTGATTAGAGCCCCAAAAGTGCCCGAAATTTGGAAAACATGGGAATAAGATTAGAAATAGTTAGAAATAAAGATTTTATACCCAGAATTAATTTTCAGGCAATATTTGATTAACCGGGTACGATGTTTTACCGATTCAAAGAAAATTTCTGCAAAGGATTTCTAACACCGAAAGATTGTTTAATCATTATAAGTGGAGGATGTATATCCATTCAGGACAAGTGGAAGGCTAAGATTTAGTCTTGACTTACAAGATTTAATCTTAGCCAGCCATTTTACTTTCTTTTAAAGAAATATGCATTTATGTTATATGAATTGAAAAGCTAAATTAGGATAAATACAAGACAAACTTCCTTATCACTCCACCAAGCTTTCTCGGCAAGATTCTTCAAACCAGCCACCCTCCATTGTTGCTTCACCAAAACCATGGAAACTTGATTTCAAACCCTCAAAAACCTAGTCTAAACTTTATAAAACCACAAACTCCCTTTACAAAACTTGTTCTACTCATCAATACCTACAAAACCAACCGATTAGAATTTTAAATAATCTCCAAGCTGAACCCTGAGCTATCATTCTCTACTGTTTAAGGAAGGGTTAGGTGCTGTTTGGAAGGCTTGAGGTGAAGAAAAATCATTTTTGAAAGATCCCTTGGAGTTAGAAGCCTTAAAGCTTCACAAGTAGGGTTTTCTTTGATCTTTTCTTCCCAATTTTATGCTAGACTTTTCTGATTGTATTTGGTCCAAAATTTCTGGGTATATTGGTTGACAATATGATGATATTGATGTGTTAATTTTGGTGGAGTGTTTGGAAAAATCATTTTTATCAAAAGAGATTTTGAAGTGGTTTGCTGGATTTTCGATTTTCCTACTGGTAGTGATTGTTCACGAATTTTCTGAGGGAGTTATGGGTGTTTTCATGAGTTATAAAAATTATATGTTGAAGGTAACATCCTAGGATAGTTTCATGAATTTTCTTGAGCTCTGGTTTTGACTCCTAATGCCTTGAGAAGTTCAAGAACCGAAGTGGTAACTATGCTGCCTGAAATGTTGAATCTGAAGCTGTGAACTTGTGAGATTTTATTAACCTAGTAAATCATCGAATTATGAGCTGAATATTTTATAGGATATTAGAAACATGTTGAGGTTTTACCTGGATTTTTATTTAGAATTTTCTGGGTTCAATTTCTAGGGTAAAAAATTATGAATTTTGGTTCTTAAGCTGAGGTTGGATGGTTTTTGACCACTAAATTTTTAGAATTTGGTTAATGTAGTTAGAGAACTCTAATTACCTTGAAATTTTTACAGGACCTTGGTGACACGTTGTGGTGTCCTTGATAATTTTTATAGCCTTTCAAATGATTGTTTTTGTGCAAATAAATTTGTATGGTGTAAAATCTGCCATTGTGCTGAAAATAAATTGATGTTTTGAATTGATGAAATAATGACATTTTGTACTAGTATGACATGAGTACCTGAATATGAGGATGAATAATTGAGCATGTGAACTTATTGATGAGGTTAGGTACACATAGATATGAATGATTATTACAATTGCTTATATGCAAAAGAAAAGCATAAGATTATGTTTCTTGGACTGGAGAAAGTAAATCTAGTTTGTTAGGGAAAGTAAACCTAACTACCAAGAAGAGTATAAGATTTATAATCCTTGGGCTGGAGAAAGTAAATCCGGTCTGTCGGGAAAAGTAAACCTGACTACCCTTGAGTTGAGTCGGGGAAAGTAAACCTGGCTAGGAATAGGTCTATGTGAGAATTGGAGAAAGTAAATCCAATGATCATGTATAGGAATGAGCTCAGTCTTGAAAAGTAGTCTATTACCCATTATTGTCACACTGGGGGACGACAGTACGTAATGCTCAACGTGACAAGATTAGTCAAGGGCCAAGGCAAGTTTAAGAAGTAAACTTTCTAAGAAATCCTTTGTCTTATATACCAAGTGAAGAAGTTTAGTATTGATATTGAGACCAATATATTTAAGTGGAAAGTTAGTAGTATATGATGTTGAGTAGTATGGTATATGTACATTAAGTGATTGAAAGTTAAAAGTAACCCACTTCGGAAGTATGATTTAGAACTTTAAAAATAAACCGTTATTATATAATGCATGACCACTTTTTCTTAGTAAACCGAAGTGGCTGGAGTGATGACGATGACATTATAATTGTGTATTTGGGGGAGTTACCCTACTGAGAATTGTATAATTCTCACCCCTATGTTTTTGTGTTCCCGTGTCGTCTCCAGGTTGATGCAGAAAATCAAGAGACTGCTATGCAAAATGTAACATCCTCCCAAGTACAACATCATCCTTAAGTCATGACATAATACTCGAGAGTTGTTACTTATAAATTAGTGGACTATAGCCGGTTTGATTGATTCGCAAGATAACTAGGTCATAATTCTACTAAAATATATAGCAATGAAACCAAAATATATATTTAATACAAGGTTCAGTACATAAAGGAAGCTCTTTCATGAGCTTTAACACACCTTTATCTTTTAACATATTTACATATATATCCATTCCGCTAAATACAACATAATAAAAGCATTAACTACTACACTATTGCACTTTCGCGTTCTTTGGCATAGCAGTCTCTCGATTTTCTGCATCAACCTAGAGATGACACGGGAACACAAAAACATAGGGGTGAGAATTATACAATTCTTAGTAGGGTAACTCCCCAAATACACAATTATAATGTCATCGCTATCGCCTACCACTTTCGTTTATTAAGAAAAAGTGGTCATGCATTATATAATAATAGCTTATTTTTAAAGTTCCAAATCATACTCAAGTGGGTTACTTTTAACATTCAATCACTTAATGTACATATACCATACTACACAACATCATATACTACTAACTTTCCACTTAAATATATTGGTCTCAATATCAATACTAAACTTCTTCACTTGGCATATAAGACAAATGATTTCTTAGAAAATTTACTTCTTAAACTTGCCTTGGCCCTTGACTAATCTTGTCACATCTGGGCGTTATGTACCGCCATCCCCAGTATGGCAATAATGGGTAATAGACTGCCAGGATCGAGCTCATTCCTATACATGATCATTGGATTTACTTTCTCCAATTCTCACACAGACCTATTCCTAGCCAGGTTTACTTTCCCTGACTCAATTCAAGGGTAGTCAGGTTTACTTTCCCATGCACTGCATTTACTTTCTCCAGCCCAAGGATTATAAATCTTATGCTCTTCTTGGTAGTTAGGTTTACTTTCCCTAACAAACTGGATTTACTTTCTCCAGTCCAAGAAACATAATCTTATACTTTTCTTTTGCATATAAGCAATTGTAACAATCATTTATATCTATTTGTACCTAACCTCATCAATAAGTTCACATGCTCAATTATTCATCCTCATATTCAGGTACTCATGTCATACTAGTACAAAATGTCATCATTTCATCAATTCAAAACATCAATTTATTTTCAGCACAAGGGCAGATTTCACACTATTGTGATATGAATTTATTTGCACACAAAACAATCATTTCAGAGGCTATAAAAATTATCAAGGACACCTCAATGTGTCACCAAGGTCCTGTAAAAATTTCAGAGTAATTAGAGTTCTCTAACTATATTAACAAAATTCTAAAAATTTAGTGGTCAGAAACCATCTAACCTCAGCTCAAGAACCAAAATTCATAATTTTTGACCCTAGAAATTGAACCCAGAAAATTCTAAATAAAAATCCTAGTAAAACCTCAACATGTTTCTAATATCCTGTAAAAGTTTCAGCTCATAATTCGATCATTTTCTAGGTTAATAAAATTTCACAAGTTCACAGCTTCAGATTCAACATTTCAGGCAGCATAGTTACCACTTCGGTTCTTGAACATCTCAAGGCATTAGGAATCAAAACCAGAGCTCAAAAAAATTCATGGAACTATCCTAGGATGTTACCTTCAATATATAATTTTTATAGCTCATGAAAACACCCACAATTTCCTCAAAGAATTCGTGAACAATCACTGCCAGCAGGAAAACCGAAAATCTAGCAAACCATTTCAAAATCTCTTTTGATAAAAATGATTTTTTCACAACCCCAAACACTCCAAAAAAATTAACACATCAATATAATCATATTAGCAACCAATATATTCAGAAATTTCAGACCAAACACAATCAGAAAAGTCCAGCATAAAATTGGAAAGAAAAGACCAAAGAAAACCCTACTTGTGAAGCTTTAAGGTTTCTAACTCCAAGGGATCTTTCAAAAATGATTTTTCTTCACTTCAAGCCTTCCAAACAGCACCTAACCCTTCCTTAAACAGTAGAGAATGATAGCTCAGTGTTTAGCTTGGAGATTATTTAAAATTCTAATCGGTTGGTTTGGTAGAGGTTGAAGTGTAGAACAATTTTGGTGAAGGAAGATTTTGATTTTACCAAAGTTTGGCTTAGGATTTTTGAGGTTGAAATCAAGGTTTTGATGATGAAGGAAATGGAGGTGCTAGCTGTATGGTTGCTATCGAGGATGAAATGGCTTATTGGAGAAGAATTTGGTCATATATATCTTGTGAGAAATAATGTGATTGGTTAATCATAAAGCATAATTGCTTTTCATTAAAGGAGCTTAATATCAATGGCTAAGATTTGATCTTTCATCCAAGATAAAATCTTAGCCATTCATTTGGCATTCAAAGGGCTAGACCTCATAATTTTATAGAGATTAACTAGCTTTAGGTGTTAAAAATCGCACATCGAAATTTTACCGAACGGGTAAAACAGTGTACCTAAGAAATCAAACATTGCCCGAAAAATAATTTCAGGTATAAAATCTTTATTTCTACCTATTTCTAACCACAATCATATAATTTCCAATTTCGGGCATCTCCGGGTCCCAATTCTAGGGTTTCGGCTGTCCCGGTGGGCCTGCAGGACTCACAAATACTATTCACATTTTTTTTTTTACAAATCCGTTGGATCGTCCTCATCATTGTTCAAACTATCAAATTTTTGAAATTATGATTGATAAAGCTCAAATTAATTTTTAGATAATTTTTAGGGTGTTACACAAAAGAACTCGGAAGTGCAATAGTGTAGTAGTTAATGCTTTTATTATGTTGTATTTAGCGGAATGGATATGTATGTATATATGTTAGAGGACAAAGGTGTGTTAAAGCTCACAAAAGGGCTTCCTTTATGTACTGAACTTTGTATTAAATAAATATTTTGGTTTCATTGCTATATATTTCAGTAGAATTATGACCAAGTTATCTCACGAATCAATCCAAATGACTATAGATATTTAAGAAAGGTCCACTAATTTATAAGTAACAACTCTCGAGTATGATGTTATGACTTAAGGATGACGTTATAATTGGGAGGATGTTACATCCACCATGTTGATGATTGGATAATGGCTAGGGGAGTGTAACATCCTAATTTTTAACCCAATACTCTAGAACATATTTAGGTTAACCATTAGTCTATTACGTCATAGTTTCCTCTTTACTTTAAAATACTTAGCGGAAAATATAGGTAATTTTTTTTTTGAAATGTAAAAGCAAAGTGAGAACCGCGCTACATGAGGAATGATGAAACGTAAAAGAAATAAAACACCATTCCAAATGAACACACCATGAACATCCGATCGTAAAACATGTAAGTGCACAGCATGATAAAACAAACTGCATAAATAGATATATAATATGCCCACCTAAGAAAAGCTGGACTTAGTTTAGTACATCATAGAACAGATACAATTGAAATAGAAATACATAGAAACATAAAAAGGGAAACACCCACACCCTAGTGCACCTAAAATGGATAACCTTTCTAAATAAAAGAAGGCTACCTTAATCTACGTGTGGGGTGTACACTATCACTCCTCAAGCGCCTCTACTGCTGGTAGTTCGGATAGGGCAAGACATAACCGATCCATGGGCGAAGCGTATTCGGAATGGGCACTCGCTGCGGCTGGACATGAGCTCCTCGACGGGGACGCATGGATTGCCTCTAAGGCAGCCTCAGCCGTGTAATCGTCTCCTCACTATCCTCTACCTTCAGCGAGGGAGTAGGGGCAAAGCTCTCGGAGTATGGATGGGTGGGTGGGTCCTCTGATGGGTCAGTCTTTGAATGTCTCGAACAGGGGACATAGTTAGGAAAATCATGGGCGGCGGACTTAGCAAAGTACGTGCGGAGCACCCTTTCGTTATGTGTCCACGCTCGCTCAAAAACCATGTCGTCGCCATACAGAGAAGTCGGAGAAAATCGATGGCTATGTACAGGGTGAGAAAAAGGGGCGTCCCAAAAACATAAACACTCGGAGTGTGCAGCTCCCCTCAAAATGATATGACCGGTGCTCCGGGTTGTAGTGCACCTCCCAAGAGGGGTTATCAATGAATAGCACGAAAGTCACCATCTAAAGACGTGACGGAAAGAAAAGATAGAGGGGGTGAGAATCTTGCTAAAGAATCTCAGTAGGGCGACCTCCTATTTAGGTGTCATCCTTTACGTCCTCAGGAACCTTGGGTTTCTTTGAAAAAACGTGAGCATGCATAAAATTCATTTATTAGGTTTTAAACTTAATTATCCAAGGTCTGTTCCTTTTAGGATGAGTCTTAATGTCATGGATGCAACACAATAATGTATGAATGCATGAAGATGCAACAGGCAGAATCAATTAAACACTTATAGAGATGTCAACATAATATGGGTGGCATAAAGTGGCGAATACTTCTCATGTAAAAGCATTTCTCTTTCTGTAACTATGTGACATTCAAAGCATCGTGATCAGAACATAGGGATCACCTTTAAAAACAATCGATCCGGGAGTGCTCGCCAAACCTGTCACCTGTAATGTGTCATATCTCTAGGTTATGAGCTCATACCTTAACTAGTCATCACTAGTTCTTACTTATCATTTGATAAGCAAAATCTCAATAATAACAGTAAACATAATAGAACGCGTCGCACCGGCATCAAGTACACGGTGAATATTGTCCTCTTCGGGGTGTTATGTATCGCCGTCCCTCAGAATGCATTCTCACAGTACTATGTCACATTCAAAACTCATATCTTTTTGAAAACTTTCCAAGTTCCTCAAATTTGTCAAAAATTCGGCAGCACAACCACAACACACTGAATTTCTTCCAAATTTGCTTTATGCCACATTCACATATGTATACATAATCATGAGCATCATAGTCATCATGAATTTCCATAATAAAATCACGCACCCACATGAAGTACTAAAGTTCATTATGCTCTTAAACCTAGGGTGTCTTATACTTTGACCCTTACGGGTCTTAAACTTGAGATATAATTATTCTAATGTTCGCTATTAATCTTTCATGCACCTATGGGTTCACAACTAATATCCTCACTAATTTTTATGCCTAGGAGCAAAACCAAACAGCTCTGCATGCATCTGCCATTTTCTAAAACTTGCGATTATGGGGTTCTAGAAACTATGTTTTAGAACCTTTCTACATTCCGTCTTTGCCTAAGGCGCTATAAATTAAATCCAAACCAATTATGAGGTATTCCTAAGCCTTTGAACTAATTATAAACCATGTTTACTACATTATAAAGTTGCTGGACAGAATTAGAAAATTAAATAATCTAAGTGTTCTAGAATTGCACTTTTACAGTTTTCTAATTACTAGTTTCTCTATAGGCGCTAAAAATCAATCCTACATCAAATGTTACCAAATTTTTCATGATTAATCAATCCTAAACTGAATGTTATCCCATTAAAACAGTTTTGGCAGTGGCTAAAAATAAATAGGTCAAAACTATGCTAAAACTCAACTTTACGATTTTTCTAAAGACTATTTCTTTCCTAACATGCATAGAAAGGCTCCTACCTTAACATATATAATTTTTACACATTCTAACATGTCAAAACATCATCATACAGCAGTAGCCACACCATGGCAGAATCAAAAAGCATAGGTTCCAAAGAACACATAATCTCATATTTTCAAGACATATAAATTGTTTGTTTCTCTTAGAATCGTTTTAGGACTACTAAAAATTTTTGAAAACCATTTTATTTCACAAAAGGGACTAAGAATGGTCACAGGGCAGTAGCTAGTTTAAAAACAATTCCTAGAAGAGGTATAATTCAAAAATCTCATTGGTAATAATTTTATAAAACTCTTGAAGTCTAAGGAGAATCTTAAAACATAGATTGTCGGCTCTTGTGACTAGATGAAACTCACACCAAGTTCATCATCACCACATGGCCGAAATATGCATCCATGAGGATGTCTCCATAGCCATCTTTAACTTGAGATAAAAAGGCAAGTCTTTGAGCTCTAGGTTCTTTAAGTGATGACAAAATATAAACATGCTATGCATTCCATTTTATTCTTCATTATAAAGTAAAGTGAGAGCTTCAAGTAAATATGAGATGCAAGAACTTGAAACATAAACATGAGGTGCTAGGAATTTAAATATGCAAGGCTTGAAAATAAATATGCAAAACTTGAAAGTAAATATGCAAGACTTGAAAATAAATATGCAAGACTTGAAAGTAAATATGCAAGCTCATTTTATCTTTTAGGATTTAAGTGATGACTTGAAGTATAAATATGAATGCAAGTCCAATTCTTTATTTTAGTGCTCTAGACTCCACAACAATCAACTTTAAGGCCGAAATAGGTGAGCTTCGAGATTAATTATTAGGTGATATGAGAATGCAACTCTTGTTTTACTCTTTACGTTTTAGGTGATTAGCTTAAAAATAAATATGCTAGGTGAGGAAAATAAATATGAATGCAAGTTCATTTTACATTCTTCACTAGAGCTCTTTCAAGACTTTAAAGGAACTTAAACCTCAACCTAAACTTATCATAGCAAGATAAAGTGAACTTTAGAGTTCTTGTACCAAGGTGTCAAAGAAACCTTATGGTATGAACATCATCATCAAGTTCAAGGAAATGGATCAAGAGATCAAAATAACTAACAACCAACATTATTCAAAACAAAACCTTGAACAGGAAAACAAGGTCTAAGCCATGAGGAGGAAAAGAGCAAAACTTTAAAACTCTAGAGGCCATGATCTTGGTGACACAAAAACTCCAACATCATGTGTTCTCATCCTTGAGTCATTTCTATCCAAAAACAAACCTTCAAAACTAAAACCATAGCAAGGAAAAAAGAAGGAGAAATCGAAATCAAAACAAGAAAAGGAAAAGGAAAGAAACCAAAACTATTGAAAGAAAAGAAAGGAATAACCCAAAATGTGTTGAGATTAAGACTAAGTTTCAAGTTTTAGAGGTTTCTCAAAGGTAATCATGAGTCCATTATCTTGAAACCTCATCATCAAGCCATGGTTTTCCTTCCAAGATAGGCCATTATGGCCGAAATTAAAAGGAAGAAAAAGGAAGCCGAGAAACCGAAAAAAGAAAGAAAGGAGAAGGAAAGAAGAACTAAAAGATTCAAGAGAAATCATAAAGCACATAGCTAAATAACAAATTTTAGTGAATGAAACACTTAAAATAAAATCCCTACCAAGTGATTTGGAGGTTGAGATGAGAGAAGAAGATGAAGAAGTTGAAGAAGAGGAACTCTTGAACTTGAGAAAAAAGGAAAGCTTTGAGGTGCTCTTGAAAACTCAACTTTGCAAATGAACCAAAAGTGGCTCAAGTTCATCCAAGCATGCTATTTATAGAGAAATGACACATGAGGGGTAAGAGTAGGGGGAAAGAATGGCGCCATTTTTAGGGAAGGAAGGAGGGAGGAACTATCTCTTAGTTGTGTCATTTCAAGGTAAGTTGTAGGCATAGGTTTAGGCATGGTGTAGCATGCTTCTTTGATTGTGTGAGTTGACAAATTTGCGATGAAAGAGGGGATGATGTAACGCCACTTTTTGGGGATCCAAGGGGAGGAAAATCTTTCATTTAATTATGGTTTAGAGGTGTGTTTAGGTGTAGTTTTGATTAGGCTTAGGATTAGGAACTTGTAAGTAAATGTGTAAGTGAAATGATAGGTAATCAAGGCTATTTTAAGGCATGATTAGTGAGCATTCTAGCCCATTAGTGGGGTCAAAATCCTACTCTACCTAGGCTTCTTGGAGTATGGAGAGTAAATAGTGAAAATACTATTCAAGATGCTATGTCTTGGGAACTTGAGTTTTTTAAAGAAAAAAGGGTTTTTGAGTCTAATCTAAGCAATCTTAGGTTCTAATTAATTTTAATGACTTATTGTGACTCTAGATTAATTATGGAAATTAATTAATCTTCGATTAGAGCCTAATATTACTTAGGTTTGGTTAATTACATCATTAAGGTCAAATGACATTATGCCAGGGGCAAAATCGTAATTTTATACAAAAACTGCCCGGGATCACTGAGACTTAAACAGATGCTTTTAAACACATGAAAAACAGATGCTTTTAAACACATGAAAATGTCATTTTAAGCCTTTGGGGGAAGTTTTGGGTTCAAACGGCACCTTTACCCACGTAAAACGCTATAGGGGTATTTTGGTCATTTTGACCCGAAACTGCAGAAAACACAATTTTTGTTTCCGAAATCACTCAAGGATCATCTACCCCTTCAAATATTGAGTTGACCTTTCGAGCACTGCCGGGTTGGCTATCCTCGAATTCCGAGCAAAAAATAACCTCAAGAGCATTTTGGTCATTTTCTTTCAGACAGAAAAATCGGGGTGTTACAGGGAGCAACCTTCTTCAGCTATGATCATTTTAGCCGAGTAAGGAAATGTTTCCCTTAGATCAGGGATCTGCTTCATCTTTTTTTTTTTGTTTCGTTTGCTCAAGAGCCGTAGTCTTCATCTGCTCTTCCAATGATGCCTTACATCCTAAACCAAAACGGTTAAGTTTCCCTGAGATGGGTAGAGGTGTTTTGATACCCTGCAACCATGGATCCACTCCTTTGCCATACAGATAACCATTCTTAGTCATGATGGGAGCTACTACCTGATTGACATCCTGCCTCAAGAACTTATTCTCTTCTTATTTTAGCCCTACAAACTCCAGACTGTGCCATAAACTGCTTTCCACTAACTCTGCATTTTCAACATAAGGTAATGCAACTGGTTTAGATACAACAATCTCTTTCTCCCCATGGATTGTAATGATTGAGCCATTCTCAATGTATTTAACCTTTTGATGCAAGGTTGAAGGAACAGCACTAACACTGTTAATCCAAGGTCTTCCTAGCAGCATGTTATAATCTGACTCAATCTCCATTACTTGGAATAACACCTCAAACCTGCTTGGATCAATCTCTAATGGCAACACCATTTCTCCAAGGATGCTTTTCTTAGCTCTATCAAAAGCTTTCACAATCATCATTTGCGGTGATGTATAGTGCTCGTGGGTTAGTTTGTGATACAATTTCTTCATCTGAAAATGTGATTATGTTGACACGCCTGACCAGATCGACCATATTTACCAGATTTTCTAACAAGACATCAGGTTTCACATAGGCATCCTTCAAGACTTTTAGCACAGCTTTTTGATGAGATTCAGATAACAAGATTAATGACAACAAGGAGATTCTAGCAGAAGTTTTCTTCAATTGTTCTAGTATATCATATTCACTTTGCTTTATGATTTTTAAGAACTTTTCTTCTTCATCTTCTTCTTTTCCTTTTCTCTCCAAATTAGAACTTTTTCCAATATCCCCGTCATTAACAAACTTCCCTTTTTTCCAGCTTTCTAGGACCATAATGCTTTCCACTTCTCGTTATACTAGTTACCACTCCACCTACTTCGGCATTTGAGGTTTCTCCTATATCTCCTTTTGTTTCTACCTTGGTTTCATAATTCCATGGCACATCATGAGTACTTGTAACATCCTCCGAAGTACAACGTCATCCTTAAGTCATGACATCAGACTCGAGAGTTGTTACTTATAAATTAGCGGACCTTTCTTAAATATCTATAGTCAGTTTGATTGATTTGCGAGATAACTATGTCGTAATTCTATTGAAGTATATATATAGTAAGGAAAACCAAAACATTTATTTAATACAAGGTTAAGTACATAATGAAAGCTCTTCTATGATCTTAACACATCTGTTCTCTATTACATTTACATATATATAACCAAAATAAAGTTATAGTAAAATAAATACATCCACTACTAAACTACTACAACTCCAATATAGTTTTTCTTGTAGTGTCTTCACCGTTCTTTGGGTTAACTTGGAGACAACACAGAAACACACAAAATAAGGGTGATAATTATACAATTCTCAGTAGGGCAACTTTCCTAATACACAATCATAATGTCATCATCACCGCCCCAGCCACTTCGGTTTATTAAAAAAAAAAGTGAGCAAGCATTACATAATAACGGTTCATTTTTAAAGTTCCAAATTATATTTCTGAAGTGGGTTGTTTTTAAGAATCAATCACTTTGTACACATTTATTACAAGCTCGTAATCATAGTAAATAATGTCAATCAAAATGATTTGATATGATACAAATATGTATATACCAAATATAGGGAAATTATTTTTAATTGCCCTTGATAAATCGAAGAGGATCTCATCTATCTTTATTTTCCCTCGATAAGTCGAAAAGATCTCATTTTTCTTTCTATTTGCCCTTAACAAGTCGAAAGGATCTCATCTCTCTCTATTTGCTCTCAACAAGTCGAAAAGATCTTATATTTCTTTATTTGCCCTTGACAAGTCAAAGAAGATCTCTTGTCTCTTATTAGCCCTTGACAAGTCAAAGAGGATCTTATATTTCTTTATTTGCCCTTAACAAGTCATAGAGGATCTCATGTTTCTTATTTGCCCTTAACAAGTCATAGAGGATCTCATTTTTACTTATGGTTATAGAACTTAATTCAATATATCATTCACTTTCTTTTCCAATGCATGTATAAAACCCATAGAGGCATTCATTCACATTGTGATTTCAATCATGCCTCATAAACCAATCTTTACTTCCTCTAGTATGCATTTATACATCACAAGTCACATGGCCAAATATTTAACATCAAGTATTCATGTCATACTAGAATCAAAATACCATTACATTATCAATTCAAGTCTTTGGTTCATTTCTAGCAAGTGGGCAGATTTCACACCATAGCACAAATTTATTTGCACATCAAACAATCAATTCAAAGGCTATGAAAATTATTCAAGATACTTCAATGTATCCCCAAGGTGTTGTGAAAATTTCAGAGCAAAAAGAGTTCTCTAACTATGTTAACAAAATTAGACAAATTTGGTGGTCAGAAACCACTCAAACTCCGCTCAAGAACCAAAATTCGTAATTTTTAACCATAGCAATTGAACCCAGAAAATTAGAAATAAAAACCTTGGTAAAACCTCAACATGTTTCTAATATCCTGTAAAAATGTCAAGTGATAATTCCTTCATATGGTATGGTAACAAAATTAGTAAAATTTACAGCTTTTGTTCCAACACTTCAGGCAACATATGCTTAATTTCGGTTCTTGATTTTTCTAAGGCAGTTTGACTCAAAATCAAAACCCAAGAAAATTTGTGGGACTAGCTCAAGAGGTTGGCTCCAACATATATTGTTTTCAGCTCACGAAAATGCCCATAACAAGCCCAAAAAATTTTTGAACAACATCGCTCAATAAAAATTGAAATTCCAGCAACATGGTTCAAAATCTCTTTTAACAAAATGATTTCTAACATCATCCAAACACTCCATCAAATTAAACACATCAATATCCATCTATCATCAATCAATACATCCAGAATATCCTAGCAAATTCAGTTAGAAACATTCAGAATAAAATTGCAAAGCAAGAGAATAAATAAAGCCTTACTTGGTCCTTGGAAACTCCAATCCTTGTTCTTAGCTCCCTTCAAAATTTCTCTACCCAATTGTTGATCCAACCCTTTCAAATCCTCTTATTAGACAGCCAACACAACAGAAATTATTGATGATGAAGTGAGGTGATGATTCTCTCTTGGTGTTTATTGTAAGGATATCAAGAACTAGTCTTAAGTTTGTGCTTTGATCATGTCTTGGTGTTGTAACATGAGTGTTTCAAGCTAGGAATTGAAGTTTGAAGAAGAAAGAATGAAGATGGCTGCAAGGAGGAGACTGCCGAGAATGTCTTGGCTTGTTTGAGAACGAATAAGTTTGTATTTATCTTGTATTTGTATTAATATTATAATATAGTTGGATAATTCATAACCTAAGAAAATAAAAGGATGGCTAGGATTGAATCTTGTAAAGCAAGATTAAATCTTGGCCTTTCACTAAGTCAAAGTGGATATACCTCATTATTTGTAGATATTAACTTGCTTTCGGTGTTAGAAATTGCACGCCAAAATTTCTCCAAACGGGTAAAACAATGTACCCGAGTAATCAAACATTGCCTGAAAAATAATTTCGGGTATAAAATATTTATTTCTACCTATTTATAACCTTATTTCCATGTTTTCCCAATTTCGGGCACTTCGGGTTCCGAATAAGGGGTTTTGGCTGTCTCGGCAGGCCTACGGGACCTGCAAGTTACTATTCACATTTTTTTTTTACAAATCCGTTGAATCATCCTCATCATTGTTCAAACTATCAAATTTTTGAAATTATGACTAATAAAGCTCAAATTAATTTTTAGATAATTTTTAGGGTGTTACAGTATTCTCATACCCAAAAAGTGTGGGCTTCTTCATCGTGATCACTACCTTCCCTGGTTTTGGAGCTGGATTAAATAGTGGTACTCGAAGCACAAAGCGCTTAATCATGTCCACCTCTTTAGGGAAATTTGGCCTCTTTTTTGCCTGAATTACACCTAAGTTGAGTAGCTCCTGCACTCGAGCCTTGAAATCCCAGCAACTTTCTATATCATGACCTGGACCTCCATAATGGTATACGCAGCTTGACTTCATATCGAATTTCTCATCTTTCTTTATCGTGAAAGTAGATGCTATTATGTTATAGCCAGCCTTTGTCAAACTAATAAAAATTCTCTCCATGGGTGTTCTAAGACTCAACACCTTTTTAATTAAGGGTTCCTCCATTTCCAAGGTATTTATCCGACTTCCTCCTTCATGGTTTGGGATCGAATTATGGACAATATTTGGTTTTGATTCCTCCTGGAGGTCTAATCTCCCACAAGCAATTAGTTTCCTTACCGCCGTCTTGAAACCTTCGCAATCCTCAATTGAATGCCCCGCTATATCCATGTGATACTTGCAAGTTAAGTTTAGGTTGTACCAAGCCGGGAATGGTGGTTCTAATGGACGCATAGGACATGATGATATCAGATGAACATCAAATAATCTTTGAAAAAGGTCAGCATTCGAAATGGATAATTTTGGAAAAGCTGGAAGATTTGGGAACCTTTTCGATTCTGGTTTTGGAAATTTGGTCGTGGTGGTGTAGTGTGTGGGTAATTCTGGGGATGTGTGGTCGGGTTATAGGTGTAGGTTGGGCGAGATGGTTAGTATGGTCGTATATGTATGTCATTGACTTGAGATTGGGGGTATGGGGTAATGTTTGTGGTTGAAGTGGTTTGGTCAAATGGGATAGGAGTTTAGTATGATGGTATCTGGGATTTTGGGCGCATTGGTACATGTCTTGGGATAAAGGATTGCTGACTTTGCACATAATTCACACATGTCTCCTTCTTCTTAGGTGGAAAACCTTTTCTTGCATGCTCATTACTCATGGAAAGTTTGCCGGCCTTAGCCAAGCTCTCAATTCTCTCTCCAGCTGTTATCAATCAGAGAAATCCTTGTAAGCTGCTCCTGCCATTGCCTCAATATATGGAGATCCTAAGGTTCCTAAAAAGTATGAACACATTTCAGATGGGATAAGCAGTGGTTGAACTTGGGCAGCCAAGGCTCTCCACCTTTGAGCGTATTGCTTAAACGGTTCATCCTTCTTTTTCTGCATTGAGCTTAGTTGTTCTTGAGTAGGCGCCACTTCAAGATTGAATTTGTATTGGCTCATGAACAGGTTAGCCATGTAACATCCCTTGCTACTTTATGGATTAACGACTGTCCCCACAAAGCAATATGGGTCTTTTCAGCGTGCTTTGTCCTCACTCACACACTTCCTGGGAAAACTTCCCAGGAGGTCACCCATCCCAAAATTGCTCCAATTCAAGCACGCTTAACTATGAAGTTCTTCAGTGATGGGCTATCAAAAAGAAGACGCATCTTGTTAGTATAGGTAGTACAAATCAATTCATATAAGTCTTGTAATACCCTATTCTTTTTAGAAATTAAATGAAGCTTTATTAATGAGAATTTTAGGATGTTGATAAATGTGGAAATGATAAGACTAACTCAAGGAAGCAAAAAAAAAAAAAAAAAAAAAAAACGTGAATAGTGTCTTACAGGCCCCACAGGTCCGCCGGAACAGCCGAAATCCTAGAATTGGGCCCTGGAGATGCCCAAAATTGAGAAATTATAAGATTATGTTTAGAAATAGGTAGGAATAATGATTTCATACCCGAAATTATTTTTCGGGCAATGTTTGATTTCTCGGGTACACTGTTTCGCTCGTTTGTAGAAATTTCAGTGTTCGATTTCTAACACCGAAAACTAGTTAATATCTGCAAATAATGAAGTATATCCACTTGAATACCAAGTGAATGGCTAGGATTTCATCTTGGATGAAAGATCAAATCCTAGCCATTGATTTTAAACCCTTTTAATGGAAAGAAATTATATTTTATTTTTTCAACCAATCAAAACACTCCTTAATAGATATACTTAACCCACCTAATCACATCTTTTTCATCATCATCCTCGGCCAAGTGAAGAGCAGCAGCAAAACTCATTCCTTCTTCATCCAAAAACCTTTGCTAACCTTGAAAATTTCAACCTCCAAAATCCTAGACCAAATCTTGCTAGAATCAAAAACTTCCTTAAGCAAACTTGTTCTACACTTCAACCTCTACAAATATAACCGATTAGATTTTTCAAAACCTCACTTTAGTACCTCACTCAGCACTGATTAGTGGAGGATCTAGGTTTGTTTCAAGAGTTTGGGGTGGAGAACATCTACCTTGAAGTATACAAAAGCTAAAGAAGCATTAGCTTTCAAGGGTAGGGTTTTATTTGTCTTCTTTTGTTTCAAAATTTCCTCTGAAAATTCTGATTGGTTTTGTCCTAAAATTTCTGATTTTATTGGTTAATCATATGTTGATATTGATGTATGAATTTTGGTGGAGTGTTTGGTGTGGTGGAAAAATCATTTACATCAAGAGAGACTTGGAATTAGTTTGCTGGATTTTCAGATTTCAACAAGGCAGAACTTGTTGACAAATTTTCTGGTGCAATTGTGTTCCATTTTATGGGCTATAAAAATTATATGTTGAAGGTAACATCCTGAGACAACTCCATGATTTTCCTTGGGTCATGTGAACGATATTCTCTGCTTAAAAAAAATTCATGATTCTTGAACATTGTTGCTGGAAAATCCCGGTTTGAAGCAAGCAGCAAATTTTGTCGAATTTTCTAATATATCTAGAGATCTTAGATTCAGTTGAAAATTTTATGGGATGTAGTTACCATGTTAGGGGGTCTCTATTAAAAATTTGGGGTTATTCTGGGTACTTTTTCTGTGTTTAAAAATTCAAGAACCGAAGTTGTGACTATGCTGCCTGAAATATTGAAGCTGAGGCAGTAAAATTGTGTGATTTTATTATCATAGTAAACGATGGGTTTACTCTTTGAAAATTTTATGGGAAGCTGATAACACATTGAATTATAACTGTGAATTTTATTTTGAGTTGATTTAATCAATTGGTGGGGTCGAAAATTATGAGAGTCCTGATCTAAATCAGTGAACAAGTGGTCTCTAACCACCAGATTGGAAAAGTTTATTTGATAGGGTTAGAGAACACCGTTTGTTTGGAAATTTGTACAGGGCCTTTTAGATACATTGACATGTCATAGAGAATTTTTATGGCTCTTAAATTCGCTGTTTGATAGGGAAATTAATTTTGAATTCTAGAGTAATAAATCTGTTGATTGCTGAAAACGGTAAGAATGTCTTGAACTAATGATAGAATGGCTTTAGATACAAGTATATATCATGTTAATGCATGCTATTTGTTTGAAAGAAATGTTGATGAGATATGGATGAGACTCCAACATAATTGTATGCCTACCTGTGATCTAAGCAGACCTTTGAAAGGAGGAGTACATTATGTGATTAGTGTGAGGATAAAGGAAAAGAAAAGAAAATTAACATGACTTTTAGTTGTGCAATTTTTAACATATGGGGAAAATAGAGACAAGGCTTATGTGGTTGAACGGAAAGACAAAAGTAAGAGCTTTCTGGGAATTTGATAAGTCGGTAGACGATCGACATATAGGAATGAGCTCATGTCCTAATGGTAAATAGTTCTTGTGGAGTGATTCCACTACGGACATCACTTGATGTGGGATTAAGCCTTCCCTATGTTAATGAGAAAAAGAACAATGCACTAATTATTATTATACTTGTACTTGATTTTACATGATGTATATACCTTGATATTGTCAGTACATAGATTTGCATGAGTATTCCCACATGAATGAGCTTATCAATTGTGTTTCACATTATACCGAGGGAATACCCTACTGAGGATTTTATAATATTCTCATCCCTACGGTTGCATTTACTTGGTGTTAACCAGATCCAGCAGATGCCGTCACTAGTATTTTACCTTGACTCGCCACAAAGGGGTGTGGCATTATGATCCCGCTTGACTCTCTCAGATGTAGTGGGTTACTCGCAAGTTCGTGTCTATGTGTTTTTCGCCGCTTTTAGTACATCAAGATTTACACCGACTTTGACCCTCGCTTTCCCTTATGATGGTGTGCCTCTCCACTTGGCACACCCAAAGTGATATTTGAGGTCCCACTGCACCACCAAAGCACCCCTCCAGCCAGATGATCCCTCTTCATCCTCGTCTTGACTGCACCCATCTGAGGGTCCCGATGCCCTGTGGAGGTGAGGCTATCATGCCGATAGCCAACGGTTTCATCTAGTAGGACATGAGATCTTCAGGGACTCATGATATGTATATAGTGGTAGTTTAGTACTAGTGAACCTCTAACCTGCAGATTTATCGTGTTAAATGTTGTGGGGTTTATTTCTGTTTGTACAAACTTTTGCTAGACCTCAACTTTGAGCAAAGTTAGATTAGATAATCGAGGTGTTCCTTCCTTTTGTGAACTGAGTTCTGATGAGCTTAGAAGTTAACCAACTGTAGTATCAAAGACGGTGTACACATTGCAAACTTATAAATGATGTTTATATATGTATATACGAGTTTGGCCATATATGTGTCTGAATTATTTGATTTCAATTATTTTCGACTAGTATAGATTGTGAATGTAAGTAATACTTTTCTAATTACTATGTTGATACTCGAGTAAAATATGGTAATTCGGAGGGTGTTACAAGTCTTCCTTAACTGTATAGTCCTATACCTATACAGTCTTAGGATCATTCTCATTCGGGTATGTAATCGGTTCATTCATGTACCCCTCTGCTTTCGAAGTTTGCCAGGAGCCGCTTCTTGTCCGTGCCTCCTTGCACCGGCGATCACTCCCCGACTTCGCAATCCCTGGGCGTTACATGTGTAACGCCCCGATCTTCTATCTGAGAGAAAAATGACCAAAATGCCCCTGAGATTATTATCTGTCCGGAATTCGAGGATAGCGGGCCCGGCAGTCCTCGAAGGGTCAACTCAATGTTTGAAGGGGATTGGATGATCCTTGAGTGATTTCGGAAACGAAACTCTTGTTTTCTGCAGTTTCGGGTCAAAATGACCAAAATACTCGTATACTGTTTTTACGTGGGTAAAGGTGCCGTTTGAGCCCAAAACATTCCCCGAAGGTTTAAAATGATGTTTTCACGTGTTTAAAAGTATCTGTTTGAGTCTCAGTGGTCCCGGTAATTTTGCCCCTAAAATAGTGTTTTTAAGCTTAATGATGTGAATGAGCTAACCTAAGCAATATTAAGCTCTAATCGAAGATTAATTAATTTTGATAATTAATCTAGAGTCAAAATAATTTATGAAGGTTAATTAGAACCTAAAATTGCTTAGATTAAACCCAAATCTCTTTTTAAAACTCAAGATTCCTAGTCTTGGAATCTTGAATAGTATTTTCTCTCTCCAATTCCTTAAATTAAGGAATTGTGTCTAGAGTTGTTTATACACTAAAATGAGTTTTTATCCCACTAATGAAGCAAGAACACTCCCTAACCTTGTCTTGAAATCCTTAATTACATCCTTAGTCACCTAAACACTTTCTCACAAATTCCTAAACTTAAGCCTAATCTAAGATACACCTAAACATATCACTAAACCATAATTAATGAGACATTTTCCTCCCCCTTGGATGCTCCAAGAATGGTGCCACTTCACCTCCAATATCCATCACATGTTTGAATTCTTACACTCAAAGAGCCATACCTTACCGTGGTTAAGCCCATGCTTGAACCCATACTTGAACCTATACTTGGCTATATCTTTGAATGACCACATGTAAGAGATATTTTCCTTTCTTCCCCCCTATGGCCATGAGAATTTCGCCACCCTCTATTCATGCACCTTTGATGTTGTTTTTCTATAAATACATGTCTTGGAAGAACTTGGTGCCATTTGCTCACTTTCTTTCAAGATAGTTTCAAAGAGTTGTCTTGGTTTCTTTCTTTTCTTTCAAAGAACTCAAGAGTTCTTTCTTCCTTTCATCTTCTTCATCTTTTCCACCACGACACAACCACCATTAAATCTTTCTTGAAACACTTATCCATATCATTCTCATGATCAAACTCAAGAAACATAACTTCCTTTCTTTTTCTTCTCTCTTGGCCGAAACTTCCTTCAAGCTCCAAGGAAGATTTTTCCTTTCATCTTCCTCTCAAGATCAAGTCCTTTTCATCTCTAAGAAAACATACCTTGGTAGGGAGTTGTTTTAATAATTATTTCTTTGCTTTGTTAAGCTTTATTCTTGGTGCCTTAATGCTTTACAAAATCGGTTTCTTCCTTTTCTTTTCTTTCAACATTTCGGCCGCCCATGGGCTTGTTGGCTTCTCATGATAGCTTAATGATGAGTGTTTCTAGATGATGACTATGAGTTCATCACAATGAGACCTCTAAAGCTTGAGTTTTTCCTTTTTGCAAGTTTACTGAGCTCTAGTAAGAAATATAATGAACTTGCATTCATATTTATATTTCAAATTCTTACATGGCATATTTATGTTCAAGCTTTGCATTCATGTTTATATTTCCTTGTTATCACCTAATAATTAATCTCGAAACTCGCCTATTTCGGCCTTAAAGTCGATTATTGTGGAGCCTAGAGCACTAAAATAAAGAATTGGACTTGCATTCATATTTATATTTCAAGTTCTTACATGGCATATTTATGTTCAAGCTTTGCATTCATGTTTATATTTCCTTGTCATCGCTTAATGTAATATCCTAATTTTTAACCCAATACTGGAACATACTTAGGTTAAACATTAGTCTGTTACTTCATAGTTCTCAATTTTACTTAGAAATACTTAGCGGAAAATTACGGGTAAATTTTTTTTTGAAATAAAAAGTGAGAGCCGCGTGATGCGATAAGCGGTAAACCATGTAAAGTAAAACAATTATCTCACAACATCATAACATGAGGCACAACATGAACATCACTGAATATCATCTCATATATATATAACTTGCCCACTTATAAGTGTGGGTCTTAATTTAGTACAAGGGAAATGCATAAAAGAAAATACAACATAAGCATAAACATAATCTACTCCCCTACCCGAGTGCATCTAATGGGATAACCTCTAAACAAAAGAAGGTTTATCCCCATCTAAGTGGTGTGTGCTCTAACCGGGTACTCCATCGGACAATCGTCACCTCCTACTGGCGTCCATCTCGTGAACGAGGCAAATATCCGGGAAACTGGGCGAGCTCCTCGGACGTGAAGAGGCGGAACGGGGTTCGAGTGTGACCTCCACGGCGTGGCCTCATCTCCGGTCGTCGTGCAAGCCTCGGCTGAGTCACGGAAAGCTCACTATCCTCCCCAAGGTCCACGGGTATGGTGGGGGAAGATCCCTCGGAGGGTGCCTGGGTTGCCGAATCCTCGGAAGGATCCGTCTCCGAAAAAGACGACGGGCAACGGGGCACATACTGGGGGTAGTCTCGAGCGGCAGACGTGGATAATGTGGTACGACGAAGCCTCTCCTCTAGGGGACGTGCGCGCTCGAACACCAGGTCATCGCCAAAAGGTGAGACGGGGGAGAAACGATGGGAATGTACAGGGGGAGTGAAGGGTCGACCCATGAACATGAATACTCTAACCGTGCATCGACCCACAAAATGGAATGACCCGTGGTCCGGGTCATGGTGCACCTCCCATGTCGGCGTGTCCACGAACACTACGAACGTCGCCATCTAAAGACGTGACGGAAAGAAAGAGATAGAGGGAGTGAGAATCTTGCTAAAGAATCTCAGTAGGGCCTCCTACTACCTAGGTGTCATCATCTACGTCCTCAGGAACCTTGGGTTTATTTATACAAAATGACTGAGCATGTATTAAGTTCATTTTAAACTTTAGAATATATTTTAGCCAAGGTCCATTCATTTTAGGATGATCTTAATGTCATGAATGCAACATAATAGAAAATGTATGCATGGCACTACCTAATGCACATACATAAAACATAACATCAAGCATCATCATACTTGGTGGAATAAAGTGGCAATAGTAACATTCATATGGGACAAAACTTAGTGACATAATCATAATCATGAAACTTCTCTTCCTCATGGGCCACCCTAAAAGACAATCGAATCGGGGTGCTCGGCCAACCGGGTGTCACCCAGAACGTGTCATACATCTAGGTTATGAGCTCATACCTTAACTATTCGTCACTAGTTCTTACTTACCACTTAACGATAAGTGTATCATAAATCATAAATCCCGACTATCTGAGTACGAGTTAGGGGGCAAAACTCTTAGGGGTGCTCGGCCGAACCGGTGTCACCTAAGAGTATAAAATGGTACCGATGTCACATGAGGTCTATGGAGGTGCTCGGCCGAACCGGTGTCATCCTAGAACCCATCTTAGTACCTTAATTTTCAAAATCTCTTTAAGTCCCCAAATTTGTTGGGAATTCAAGACGATGGCATTACAATCGAATTCCTTCCAAATTTGCTTTATGCCACATAAACATATATCCTCATGAATTCATCATATGAATAACATCATCATCATTTACATAACATACATCATCATGGAACATTCAACCGTTTATCCTTACGGTAGCTTATGCTTTGACCCTTACGGGTCTTAATCATGAGATTTGGTTCTCTAACATCCGTCGCTCATATTTTATGCACCTAAGGGCTCATAATTAAACATCACTCATAATCCTCATATCTACATTTAAATCTGAAAAGCATAGGGCAGAATCTCTAACTTGTATTTACGGGGTTCTAGAACTTACGTTTTAAACCCTTTCTCGGTTCCGTCTTCGCCGAAGGTGCTATATATTAAATCTAAATCAATTATGAGACATTCCTATGCTTAAGGACTAATTATTAATCATGTTTATCATGTTGTAAGGGTGCTGGACAGAATCCAGAAAAATTAAATGTTCTAAGAGTTCTACATTTGCATTTTTACGGTTTTCTAGTTACTAGTTTCCCTATAGGTGCTAGAATTCAATTCTAATTCAAATGATACCAAGTTTTTCATGTCTAAACAATCTAAATCTGATTATGTTCCCATTAAAACAGTTTGGATTAGTTCCATAAACAAATGGGTCAAAACTATGTTAAATTCTAGCTTTACAGTATTTCTAGTTAGCTAGTTTCTTACCTATCATGCATAGGATCGCTTCTACATCATCACATGATATTTTCACACATTCCAACACATCAAAACATCATCATACAGCATCACACTCATCACATCAGAACCAAAAACATTTAACTTAAATGAGAGAGTTAAATTGACATTTCTAGGTACATAAGTTAACTAGTTTCTCTTGGAATCAATTTAGAATTTCTAAAAACTCTTAGCAAATCATTTTAATTCATCAAAAGGCTAAAAGAAGCCTCAGGTCACTGACCAAAACATATTCCATCCCCTAAAAGATAATAAAATCACAACTTGTGATGACATATGTAACACCCTGATTTTTCTGTCCGAGGGAAATGACCAAAATGCTCCTCGAGGTCATTTCCTCGACCAATTCGAGGGTAACTAACTCATTCGCCCTCGAAGGGTCAACTCAATGTTTGAAGGGGATTGAATGGCCTTTGAATGCTTCCTAAGCGAAAATCTCGTTTTCATAGCTTTCGGTCAAAATGACCAAAATACCCCTATAGCGTTTACGTGGGTAAAGGTGCCGCTGAGCCCTAAACTTTCCCTGCAGCTTTAAAAACATGTTTTCATGAGTCTAGAGGTCTCTATTTAAGTCCCGGTGGTCCCGAGCAGTTTTAGTGCAAAATTACGATTTTGCCTCTAGAATAGTGTTTTTGAGCTTAATGACGTAATTAAGCAAACCTAAGCAATATTAGGCTCTAAACGAAGATTAATTTATTTCCCTAATTAATCTAGAGTCAAAATAATTTATTAAAGTTAATTAGAACCTAAAATTGCTTAGATTAAACTTAAATCCCTTTTTAGAACTCAAGACTCCTAGTCTTGGAATCTTGAATAGTATTTTCTCTCTCCAATTCCTTAAATCAAGGAAATGTGTCTAGAGTTGTTTAGACTCTAAATTGAGGATTTAACTCACTAATGGTGCAAGACCACTCCTTAATTATGTCTAGACCACCTTAATTAGCCATTTCCCTTACCTAAACACTTTCTTACAAATTCCTAATCTTAAGCATAATCAAAGATACACCTAAACACAACTCTAAACCACAATTAAAATGCAACTAAACCTCTCCCAAATCTGATGCACATGGCCGAAATTCTCTTCCCCATTGACCACATGTTTAATTATTTTCTCACTCAAAGAACCATGCTTGAGGCCATACCTTGAACCATACCTCACCATACCTTAAGCCATACCTCACCATGCCTCAAGAACACATTATCTCACCTCATGGAACTCATGGATGCCTCCAATTCTGCACACATGGCCGAAGCTCTTCATCACCATGAGCTCCCTCCATTTGTTTCATTTCTCTATAAATAGAATGCCTTGAAGAGCTTGCACCACTTTTAGATCATTTGCTAAGTTTAGGAGCACTCAAAGCTTTTCCTTTTCTCTCAAAATTCTAGTGTTCTTCAAGTTCTTGGAGTTCTTCAAGTTCTTCATCTTCTTCATCTTCTTCTTCCATCTTCAAGTTCATCACACCAAGTAGGGATTTTCTTTCAAGTATTCCTTTCTTTAAAGCTCTTGTTCTAAGCTTTAGGTTCATAGTTTCTCTTGATTCCTTTTAGAACTTCTTTTCTTCTCCTTCTTCCTCTTTATGTTTCGGCCATGGGCCTTTGGGAATGAAGGAATGAGAGCTTGATGATGAGAGTTTCATAATGATGTTCATCACTTGAAACAAACTCTAGAGCTTGATCTTTGTTCTTGAGCAAAAATGTTTCTAGTTTTTCCTTTCTTGAACTCTTGAGAACTTTAGCTTTAATGATGTTTTAAAATGGCTCTATGAACTTAATGATGAGGACTCATGATGTTGGTGTTAATATATCATCAAGATCATGAACTCTAGAGTTTTAAAATGTTCCTTTTTCTTCTTGAAGATTGGTAGCATTTCCTTAAATTTTTCTAAGCTTCATGGTTTGATTTTCTAAAAATATTATGTTAAGTTTTAAAGAACTCTAAGCTTGACTTTACCTTGTTTGGATGAGTTTGGGTTATGGTTTAAATTCCTTTAAAGTCATGTTAAGAGCTCTAGAAAGATAAAATGAACTTGCATAATTTATTTTATGCTTGCATTCATATTTACATTCTTGCTATGTATCTTTGCTTTCTAGCTATCACCTAAGAACATAAAGATTAAAATGGAACTTGTATCATCACTTAATTTAATTCTCGAAGCCTTTCTATTTCGGCCTTAAAGTCGATTGTTGTTGGGCCTAGAGCACTAAAATAAAGAATTGAACTTGCATTACCACCTAATTAATTTCTCGAATGCCTATCTATTTCGGCCTTAAAGTCGATTGTTGTTGGGCCAACAGCACTAAAATAAAGAATTGAACCATGCATATTTACCTTCAAGCTTGCACGTTTAAGTTTATGCCTCGCATATTTACTTTCAAGCTTGCACGTTTAAGTTTATGCCTTGCATATTTAAATTTAAGTCATCACTTTACTTTGTAAGCAATATTAAAAATGAAAAGCATGAGCACGTTTAGTTTATGTCGTAACTTAAGAACCTAGAGCTCAAAGACTTGCCCATTTCATTCCAAGATAAAGTTAAATGTGAATGTATTCCTTGAATGCATAATTTCGGCCAAGTAGTGATGATGGACTTGCAATGAGTTTTCATCTAGCTACTAGGACCAATAGTCTATGTTTTAAGTTTTCCTTAAAGCTTTACAAATCTTTATAAGGTTATATCATCACAAGTTGTGATTTTATTATCTTTTAGGGGATGGAATATGTTTTGGTCAGTGACCTAAGGCTTCTCTTAGCCTTTTGATGAATTAAAATGATTTGCTAAGGGTTTTTAGAAATTCTAAATTGATTCCAAGAGAAACTAGTTAACTTATGTACCTAGAAATGTCAATTTAACTCTCTCATTTAAGTTAAATGTTTTCGGTTCTGATGTGATGAGTGTGATGCTGTATGATGATGTTTTGATGTGTTGGAATGTGTGAAAATATCATGTGATGATGTAGAAGCGATCCTATGCATGATAGGTAAGAAACTAGCTAACTAGAAATACCGCAAAGCTAGAATTTAACATAGTTTTGATCCATTTGTTTATGGAACTAATCCAAACTGTTTTAATGGGAACATAATCAGATTTAGATTGTTTAGACATGAAAAACTTGGTATCATTTGAATTAGAATTGAATTCTAGCACCTATAGGGAAACTAGTAACTAGAAAACCGTAAAAATGCAAATGTAGAACTCTTAGAACATTTAATTTTTCTGGATTCTGTCCAGCACCCTTACAACATGATAAACATGATTAATAATTAGTCCTTAAGCATAGGAATGTCTCATAATTGATTTAGATTTAATATATAGCGCCTTCGGTGAAGACGGAACCGAGAAAGGGTTTAAAACGTAAGTTCTAGAACCCCGTAAATACAAGTTAGAGATTCTGCCCTATGCTTTTCAGATTTAAATGTAGATATGAGGATTATGAGTGATGTTTAATTATGAGCCTTAGGTGCATAAAATATGAGCGACGAATGTTAGAGAACCAAATCTCATGATTAAGACCCGTAAGGGTCAAAGCATAAGCTACCGTAAGGATAAACGGTTGAATGTTCCATGATGATGTATGTTATGTAAATGATGATGATGTTATTCATATGATGAATTCATGAGGATATATGTTTATGTGGCATAAAACAAATTTGGAAGGAATTCTGTAACGCCCCAATTTTTACTGTAATTTTTACTGTCATTAGAAATTACTCAATTACCGAATTACCGTAGGTAATTATTACATAAGATTTGAGGCTGAACAATCCTCAATAAAGGAATATAACATTAGAAGAGAGGTTAGGAACGATTCATGCGAGAGTCGCAAATCCCGAATTTCTGTACGTATAAAATGACCAAAATGCCCCTGAAGTTATTTTACTCAGAAAATGAGGATCGTGGGCCCCACCTATTCTCAAGGGGATATTTTGAGGATAATAAGGGATTGTTTGTGTTATGTGTGTTAATAGAGCAGAAGGATCTCAATTTTGAGTTCGACGCCACGAATGACCAAAACGCCCTGCAATGTTTTAACTCCGATGTGCGTGCCGACTGAGCCCGAACCTCACTAAAATATTTTAAAATGTGTTTTTAAGCCATGATTAACCATTGGTTAAGCTCGGGTGGCCTCGGGCAATTTTTTAAGTAAAAGTACGATTTTGCCCTGCTTTTTGGCGCTTTATGAATTTCGGATTTTTGATTCAGATACCGAAACCTAAGCAATATTAGGCTCAAATTAAAGCTTATTAAATTCTAAATATTAATCTAGAGTCAAAATTGTGTATTTAGATTGATTAGAACCCAAAATTGCTCAAAAACACCCAAATTGCTTACTAATTCACTTAAACCCTTAACCGTAAATTCTCTAAATTACATGAATACCTTGCCTACACCTAAATAATGCATGGAACACACAAATTTCACTTCTTTGGGCTGTAATGGACGAAATTATTGATGCCATTATGCAGCTGAATTATTGCCAAAAGTTGCACTAAAACAAAATGCCAAAATGTCACCATAAGAGACATAATTCCTTAATTTCATACAACTTTGTCTAAAATGATTTTTTCCTCCCTTATTTCTCCTGCAAAATTCCGTCCACTACCTCATCATTTTGGCCAATTAGAAGCCTCAAAATCTTCTATAAATAGGCTTGCTTGAGTGGTCTTGGAATGCTTGGTTCATAACTAGTTTTTAGGAGCACCAAAAACTTTCTTTCTTCCTCCTCTTTGGCTGAATTCTTTCTTCAATTTTTTTCAAAGAGATTTTGTTTCATTTCACTTCAAGAAACCAAGTTCTCTTCCTCTTCTTCAACTCAGATTAGGTAGGGAGTAGTTTCTAAATTTATTTCTATGCTTTGAGGAGTTGTGTTTTTAGCTCAAAATGATGAAATTATGAATTTACCTTAGCTTTTCATTTTGGTTTTCCTCTTCTTCTTTTTTAACCAATTTAGGTCATATGGCCTAGGTGGAACTAAGATGATGGCTTGATGATGAGGACCTTGAGGGTGGGTTGTAAATCCATCACAAGTTAGGCCTCTAAAGCTTGAAAATTCCACTTGATGCAAAACTTTAAAGAATAATACTTTATGATGCTAAAACAATGATTTTTTTAGTTTAGAACTTGAAAGATGTATTTCCTTTTATGTTTTATTTCTTGTTAAGATATGTATTGGGTTGAATTTATAATTCTTTTAAAGTCTTGAAGGAGCTCTAGTAAAGAAACAAAATGAATTTGCATCCATGATTAAGTTTATGCTTTGCATAACCATGTTTACCTTCTATGTCATCACTAAATTTTCAAGAATGAATAAATGAACTTGCATTCCTCATGTTTAAATTCCAAGCTTGTATCTCATGTTTATGTTTCAAGTCATCACTTAATCTTTCAAGATAATAAAGAGGTTGCATCTCATATTTAATTTATGCTCTCACTATTTTTTATAATGGCTAAAAGAATCAACGCATGGCATGTTTATTTTATGCCATCACCTAAAAATCCTAGAGCTCAAAGACTTGCCCATGTATCACAAGCAAAGAAATATGATTATTGGAGTTAAAGAATTTATTCTTTAAAAAGTCTTGAGATTGGAGCTTAAAAAGATGTAATAATAATATTCTCTTCTCCTCTATCGGTCTGTGCGGACTACCGCCGCTCCGGTTTCTTAATATTCTCTTCTCCTCTATCGTCCTGTGCGGACTACCGCCCCGGTTTCTTAATATTTTCTTCTCCCTCTATCGTCCTGTGCGGATTACCGCCGCTCAGCTTTCTTGTATCATGTTTATATTTCAAGTTCTTGCATCATGTTTAATTTTCAAGTCATCACCTTAAATCTTAAAGATAAAGAAATGGAATTGCATATCATGTTTATAATTCCAAGCTATCACCTTATAAAGATAAGATTAAAATAAGGTTGCATAGCATGTTTATAATTCTAAGATGTCACCTAAATCTCTAAAGCTCAAGACTTACTCCTTTTATCTTAAGTGAGAATTTTAATTGTGAAGATCCTCCCAAATTTGACAAAAGAACTAGTTTCTAAATGAGTTTTAAGGCTTTGCAAGGATTTTACTGGGAACTAGTATTTTATATGCACTTAAAATATGATTCTATGTAATTGCATGAGGTTCATGATTCGCCATTAATATGAGTTTAGTATCAATGTGTGATAATGATTTGATATGATTGAAGTTGTGATAATTATGGTTTATTGTTAAGAGAATGATTCATAATTGGTTTAGTAACTAATTAGTTCTATAATTGATAATTCTATGTAAGGATTGGATGCTTATTAAGTACTTGATATCATTGAATGATTTCTGGCTTGCATGTTATAGTTCTTTGTTGCAAATAATGAGAATGCTTGTACATGAAATGTTCTTTATTATGTAAAATTTACCTTTGTTGCTAGAAGAAAGTGTATCATTGTAAAAGTGTAATTTGGAAAGGTTCGCTAAGGAAAGACTTGGTATTTAAGCGTGTCCATTGTGACCCACCTCTCTTTCCCGGGAATCTCCCATATGCATGATTACAGTTGATATATATTATTCTAGCTTAAGACTATAAATGAGAAAATGTTATGATGTTTATGAATTGTATTATGATATAACATGCAAAGATTTAATGATGACTTAAACTTATAAGAAAATGATCCTTTGGAACCATCAGACTATAGGTGGTGAAAAGGTGATTTTAGGCCCCTAACCCCTTCTCTCAAAAGGGTAGAGTCGGGACTTTAGCTTATCAAAAGGGATAAGTATATGCTAGTGACGACTAGTAAAATATGAGCTCATAACCTAAATTACTCCCAAAAGGGTGGAGTATAGGGTGGCCCAAGGAAAATAATGATGATGATAAGATTTTAAGTCATCAAAGGCACTAAAGAAATGAAATATGTGCACTGTGTGTCCATGTGTAGCTAATATTATATGACGTTCTTTTATGCATGTTATTTTGATAATGATGATGAGGAATATGATGTAATGATAAAGCAAATGTTCATTGTAAATATGACATGTTAAGAATAAGATGCATTATAAGACGCATGATTAAAAATTGACGAACCTCGGTTAAGTATTTGTCCGAACTTAAAATGAATCTTTGCATGCTCACTATTTTAGAATAATCCCGAGGTTCCCGGGGACTTTGATGATGACACTGTAGAAGGGGGTGCCATACTGAGAATTCTTTAGCAACATTCTCACTCCTTTTCTTTATTTCCGTCATTGTCTCCAGATTCAAATGGCGACATTCGCCCTGCTCGTTGATACCCCTACTTGGGAATTCCACTATGATCCTGCATCGCTCAGATCATTTTGAAGGGAGTCTTGCGCATTAGTGTTTTTATTTACATAGGTCGTCCATTTGCACATCCTGTCCCTAGTTATCGATTTTCTCCTACTTCTCCCTATGGCGATGAAATGGTTTTCGAACATGCACGCCCACTTGATGAAAGCATGTTACGTTCTTATCCCGCTTCATCTGCTGTCCATGGATTTCAGTATGTTCCCGAGATGAGATATTCTCAAACTGATCCTTCAGAGGACACTCCTACTCATGTATATTCTCGAGAGCTCGCTCCTACTCCCACACGTAAGAGAGGGTAGTGAGGAAACAGTTGTTCAAATTGAGGTTAGCGAGAAGGCCGCCCATGCGACTCCCACTGGTGCATCTCGTGTGTCCTGGCCCCGAGGGAGCTCATCGCTGGATCGGATTTATTCCCCCATTTCTAGGACAAAGGGCCATAGAAGGTTCTTAGTAGATTTATGTGTGATCATGCACCCTAGTTTTAGGATAACCTTCCCGCTTATGGAGTTATCTAGTTTAGGGCATGTATTTCCTTAAGTATATTTTCTTTTATGGGTTTGCATAAGATAATGATGTATGAACATAACCCACCCTTTGAGTGAGGTTATTGTATGTAAATATATGCTATAATGTGCTTATGGATGTTATATGATGGAGCCTAAGTGATATGATGTGATATATTCTTAAACGCCTTATTATACCCCCGCTTACTCGCTCACATTGTACTCTACTCATGTTTTCAATTATGTGTTTAAAAAAAAATTGACTTGTTATTTCACTAAGTATTTTCAAATTATGAAGAAAGAACCAAAGCAAGGAGTAAAGTCTAGTCATTAATCGATTCAACCTAGGTGTATCCTGGTTAATTACTAGGTGTTTCATTTTGGTATCGTGAGCGCTCGATTCTCATGGAGCCCGAGGATTGGACTAGCTATGCTTCTAAAGCATAATACGTTAGTAACGCCATGTGTAGATGTTTATCATTAGGATGAGCTTGAGGATTAGAAATACATGACTATCAGATGTTGAAAGTGCCATGGTAACTTGCTCACTTTGCATGGAATATTGGGCCCGATCACCTCGGTGTTGCCGCTTTGTGTGTATAGGGACCAATGGCACGCCGACAATGCACTAGGAGCGCAGCACGTAATAATCAAGACAACGAGACAGCCGAAGCACTCGCGACGTAGCAAGGACCATGAGAATGATGATGGAACGAATGGATCAGGATCATCAAGCCAATATGAATCAGGGACATGAGATTCCTGAACATGCCTGTTTCGGGGAGTTTCGTAAGGCAAACCCACCAGTTTTCAAAGGGACACTGAATCCAAATATTGCAGATGAATGCATTCGCAATATTGAGAAGGTCTTTGTCAGAGTCCCATGCTCGGAGGAGCAAAAGGTCACCTTCGCTACTCATATGCTTGAAGGTGATGCCGGTTTCTGGTGGACGGGTGTTCGAAGACTCCTGGAGACGACCGACATGGACATTGATTGGGAACTTTTCAAGGTCCATTTTTATGAAAAGTACTTTCCGTGAGTCGCTAGAAATGCCAAGGACATTGAATTCATGCAAGTTGTCCAGGGAATATGAATGTGGCCCAAGATAATCGCCAGATTTGAAGAACTCATTAAGTTCTCAAGAATGTACCAAGGAAATCCTGATGAGTACTGGAAATGCATTAAATACGAGTCAGGGTTGAAGGCGGAACTTAATGTGGCAGTTGCACATTTGGAGATTAGCGATTTCTACCTTAGTTAACAAATGTCGGATTATTGAAGAAGGTCGAGAAAACTAAACACCCCAAAGTCGATAATATTACCAAAAAGTTGACACCTCAAGGTCGCTAGCTCAAGAGGCGTAGTCGACCCCCATTTCCCCCTCAATCAAGACCACAAGGGACACAAAGAAATTTTCAACAAGGAAGGCCAAACAACAACAATCGCTATAATAACAACCGCTACAACAATAACCCCAAGAACATTCACAACAACAACAATAACAACAATAAAGGGAAAGCACCACAAAGAGGTCCAAAGAAGATTTCCACGGCTGCGCCATCCATGGAATGTCCTGGCGCGCAAGAATCATGGGAGCATGCCATGTCGAGCTGGACAAACGTGTGCTATCGGTGTGGAAAACCAGGTCATTACTCCCGAGAATGCACGGAAAGAAACCCGCCAACCCCTAATCCCAAGCCGCAATACCAGGAAGGGTATTTATCGTTAATGTCAAGAAACAACGGTCACGAAATCTCGTGGAAGGTAAGGGTAATATGCATGGTAAAGACTTAATTGTACTATATGATTCTCGGGCGCTTCTCATTCTTTTATCTCCCATTCATGTGTTAAAAGCCTTAATTTACCTATGACTGAGCTTCCTTTTGACCTTATTGTTTCTACCCTGACCGAAAACCCGTTAGGACTTGTAAATGTTGTTTAGATTGTAGTTTTATTATAGATAATAGATCCTTTGTTTTAGATCTTATTTGCTTACCCATGCGAGGTTTAGATGTGATTCTTGGCATGGATTGGCTTGAGGCCAACCGTAATCGTTAAACTCATATGAGAAAATCATCACTTTTCTTCCTGTTCCTATTGAACCTAAGAAACCCATAAGTCTTTACATAATCGCTGTGGAAATGGATTGTGGTAAGGGTGAGAGTAAAGGTTACATTTTCTTAGCCGCTAGTAATGTAGACTTTGAGCAAAGTATCGATGAGATACCAATAGTAAGAAATTATCCTGAAGTATTTCCAGATGAGATACCAGAGTTTCCCCCCTAGAGAGAGTTTGAGTTTTCCATAGAATTGCTTCCGGGTGCAGGACCTATATCCATAGCCCCATACAGGATGTCCCTATTAGAATTGACCGAGTTAAAAACTCAATTGGAAGATTTATTGGAGAAAAAGTTTGTTAGGCCTAGTGCATCACCTTGGGGAGCCCCTGTGTTGTTTGTAAAGAAAAAGGATGGGAGTATGAGGATGTGTGTAGATTATTGGCAGTTGAATAAAGTAACGGTGAAAAACAAGTATCCTCTGCCTAGGATCGATGATTTGATGGACCAACTGAAAGGTGCGGTAGTGTTTTCTAAGATAGATTTGAGGTCAGGCTACCATCAAATTACAGTGAGAGATGAAGACATTCCTAAAGCGGCCTTTCGTGACTCGACACGGCCATTTTGAGTTTGCAAAGAATGTCCTTTGGGTTAACCAATGCTCCAGCTATTTTTATGGATTACATGAATAGGATCTTTCTGACCCTATTTAGATCAGTTTGTAGTTGTCTTTATAGATGACATTCTCATATATTCTAAGACCCATGAAGAGCATGAATGCCACCTGACCATAGTACTGGAGATCTTGAAGGAAAAGAAACTATATGCCAAGATTTCCAAGTGTGAGTTTTGGTTGGATAAGGTGCAATTTTTAGGACATGTAGTATCTAAGAAAGGAATTGTCAGAGATCCTAGTAAGGTAGAAGCGGTAGTAAACTGGGAAAGACCAACCACTGTAACTGAAGTAAGGAGCTTTTTGGGTTTAGCCGGTTATTACTGTCGATTTATCAAGGGATTTTCCCAGATTTCCCTACCTTTGACCAAGCTGACTAGGAAGAACACCCTTTTTCATGGACCCTGAGTGTGAAAAGAGCTTTCAAGAGTTAAAACACAAGCTAACCTCTACCCCCTGCTTTAGTGTTACCCGACCCCAATGTGCCTTTCGAGGTGTATTGTGATGCTTCAAAAAGGGTTTAGGTTGTGTATTGATGCAAGATAGGCAAGTGGTGGCCTATGCATCAAGACAACTCAAGCCACATGAGGCAAACTACCCTACCCATGACCTTGAGTTAGTCTGCCGCCGTGTTTGCTCTAAACATTTGGAGACACCATTTATATGGAGTTAAGTTTGAGGTGTTTTCCGATCACAAGAGTTTGAAATATCTCTTTGATCAAAAAGAGCTAAACATGAGGCAAAGGCGATGGATGGAGTTCTTGAAAGATTATGATTTTGGATTGAATTACCATCCTGGTAAAGCTAATGTAGTAGCAGATGCTTTGAGTAGGAAGTCCTTACAAGTGTCCCGCTTGATGGTGAAGGAGGTTGAATTGATTGAGCAATTTAGGGACTTAAACCTAGGAATGACTTTGACCACTAAGGGCATCAGAGCTTGTCATCTTAGAGTGACAAGTGAGTTCAAAGAAAGGATTGTTCAAGCTCAAGGGGACGATGCTTTGAGTTTCAAGAGACTTTAGGGCAAGTGAAGGCGGGAAAGTTGATAGGTTTTACCCAAGGAATGGACGATTTGTGGAGGTTTAAAGGTCGAATATGTGTACTGCTAGTGGTGGCCTCCGAAAGGATATTTTGGAGGAAGCCCATAAGAGCCATTTTACCTTTTCATCCTGGTGCCACCAAGATGTATCAAGATTTGAAGAAGATGTTCGTGGCCTGGAATGAAGAAAGATGTGTGCACATGGGTGAGTAAGTGCTTGGTGTGTCAAAAGGTGAAGATTGAACACCAAAAACCCTCTGAATGCTTTGCAACCTCTGCCGATCCTCGAGTGGAAGTGGGATAGTATCTCCATGGATTTTGTGACTGGATTACCGAGGACCCAAATGAATCATGATACCATATGGGTAATCGTGGATCGATTGACGGAGTCAGCCCACTTTTTACCTATTAAGGTGACTTATTCCTTGGATAGGTTAGCACAATTATATATTCAGGAGATAGTAAGGTTACATGGGGTGCCGCCGACGATAATCTCTGACCGATCCGCGTTTACGCCACGATTTTGGGAGCCTTTCAAAAGGCATTTGGTTCAAAGTCGTGTCTAAGCACGGCCTATCACCCCCAAACAGACGGTCAATCTGAAAGAACTATCCAAACCTTGGAGGATATGTTAAGGGCATGTGTTTTAGATCAAAGGGGAAGTTGGGATAAGTACCTGCCACTGATTGAATTTGCATATAACAACAAAGCTTATCATGCAAGTATCGGTATGGCACCGTATGAGGCCTCTATGGACGGAAATGTCAATCTCCCTTATGTTGGTATGAACCCGGAGAGCAAAGTTTACTCGGACCTGATATTGTGAGGGAAACAACGGAACAAATCAAGAAGATTAGGGATAAGATTCTTACTGCTCAAAGTCGACATGTAAAAACTATGCGACAAGCGGCGAAAACCGCTAGATTTTCAAGAAGGGGACCACGTGTTCCTAAGGATCACCCCCACCACGTGCATAGGCCGAGCAATAAAAGTAAAGAAATTGAGCCCAGCATTTCTTGGTCCGCTTGAAATCCTTACCAAAGTAGGACTCAGAGCTCATCAGATAGCCCTACCCCGAGTCTATCCAACCTTCATGATGTTTTCCATGTCTCTCGCTTAAGAAAGTATCAATCGACCGAGTCATGTACTAGAGCCGTAACATGTACAATTAAGAGATAACCCGACATTTAACTTACTACCCACGAGAATCGCCGATCGAGGAGTTAAGCAAGCAGGAACAAGGTACTTCGGTCAAAGTAGCATGGGGACAGGGTGAAACCGAAGAACTTACATGGGAGCTGAATCAAACATGAAAGCACAATACCCGAAGTTGTTCTCAGTGTAACGAATTTCCTGAGCGAAATTCTTTTAAGGAGGGAGTAATGTAACGCCCCAATTTTACTGTAATTTTACCGCCATTAGAAATTACTCAATTACCGAATTACTAGTAGGTAATTATTACATAAGATTTGAGGCTGAACAATCCTCAATAAAGGAATATAACATTAGAAGAGAGGTTAGGAACGATTCATGCGAGAGTCGCAAATCCCGAATTTCTGTACGTATAAAATGACCAAAATGCCCTCAAGTTATTTTACTCAGAAAATGAGGATCGTGGGCCCCACCTATTCTCAAGGGGATATTTTGAGGATAATAAGGGATTGTTTGTGTTATGTGTGTTAATAGAGCGAAGGATCTCAATTTTGAGTTCCGACGCTACGAAATGACCAAAACGCTCAAGGTGTTTTAACTCCGATGTGCGTGCCGACTGAGCCCGAACCTCACTAAAATATTTTAAAATGTATTTTTAAGCCATGATTAACCATTGGTTAAGCTCGGGTGGCCTCGGGCAATTTTTTTAAGTGAAAGTACGATTTTGCCCCTGTTTTTGGGCAGTTTTGCGAATTTCGGGATTTTTGATTCAGATATCTGAACCCTAAGCAATATTAGGCTCAAATTAAAGCTTATTAAATTCTAAATATTAATCTAGAGTCAAAATTGTGTATTTAGATTGATTAGAACCCAAAATTGCTCAAAAACACCCAAATTGCTTACTAATTCACTTAAACCCTTAACCGTAAATTCTCTAAATTACATGAATACCTTGCCTACACCTAAATAATGCATGGAACACACAAATTTCACTTCTTTGGGCTGTAATGGACGAAATTATTGATGCCATTATGCAGCTGAATTATTGCCAAAAGTTGCACTAAAACAAAATGCCAAAATGTCACCATAAGAGACATAATTCCTTAATTTCATACAACTTTGTCTAAAATGATTTTTTCCTCCCTTATTTCTCCTGCAAAATTCCGTCCACTACCTCATCATTTTGGCCAATTAGAAGCCTCAAAATCTTCTATAAATAGGCTTGCTTGAGTGGTCTTGGAATGCTTGGTTCATAACTAGTTTTTAGGAGCACCAAAAACTTTCTTTCTTCCTCCTCTTTGGCTGAATTCTTTCTTCAATTTTTTCAAAGAGATTTTGTTTCATTTCACTTCAAGAAACCAAGTTCTCTTCCTCTTCTTCAACTCAGATTAGGTAGGGAGTAGTTTCTAAATTTATTTCTATGCTTTGAGGAGTTGTGTTTTTAGCTCAAAATGATGAAATTATGAATTTACCTTAGCTTTTCATTTTGGTTTTCCTCTTCTTCTTTTTTTAACCAATTTAGGTCATATGGCCTAGGTGGAACTAAGATGATGGCTTGATGATGAGGACCTTGAGGGTGGGTTGTAAATCCATCACAAGTTAGGCCTCTAAAGCTTGAAAATTCCACTTGATGCAAAACTTTAAAGAATAATACTTTATGATGCTAAAACAATGATTTTTTTAGTTTAGAACTTGAAAGATGTATTTCGTTTTATGTTTTATTTCTTGTTAAGATATGTATTGGGTTGAATTTATAATTCTTTTAAAGTCTTGAAGGAGCTCTAGTAAAGAAACAAAATGAATTTGCATCCATGATTAAGTTTATGCTTTGCATAACCATGTTTACCTTCTATGTCATCACTAAATTTTCAAGAATGAATAAATGAACTTGCATTCCTCATGTTTAAATTCCAAGCTTGCATCTCATGTTTATGTTTCAAGTCATCACTTAATCTTTCAAGATAATAAAGAGGTTGCATCTCATATTTAATTTATGCTCTCACTATTTTTTATAATGGCTAAAAGAATCAACGCATGGCATGTTTATTTTATGCCATCACCTAAAAATCCTAGAGCTCAAAGACTTGCCCATGTATCACAAGCAAAGAAATATGATTATTGGAGTTAAAGAATTTATTCTTTAAAAAGTCTTGAGATTGGAGCTTAAAAAGATGTAATAATAATATTCTCTTCTCCTTCTATCGGTCCTGTATGGACTACCGCCTCCGGTTTCTTAATATTCTCTTCTCCTCTATCGGGTCCTGTATGACTACCGCTCCTCGGTTTCTTAATATTTTCTTCTCCTCTCATCGGTCCTGTGCGGATTACCGCCGCCCAGCTTTCTTGTATCATGTTTATATTTCAAGTTCTTGCATCATGTTTAATTTTCAAGTCATCACCTTAAATCTTAAAGATAAAGAAATGGAATTGCATATCATGTTTATAATTCCAAGCTATCACCTTATAAAGATAAGATTAAAATAAGGTTGCATAGCATGTTTATAATTCTAAGATGTCACCTAAATCTCTAAAGCTCAAGACTTACTCCTTTTATCTTAAGTGAGAATTTTAATTGTGAAGATCCTCCCAAATTTGACAAAAGAACTAGTTTCTAAATGAGTTTTAAGGCTTTGCAAGGATTTTACTGGGAACTAGTATTTTATATGCACTTAAAATATGATTCTATGTAATTGCATGAGGTTCATGATTCGCCATTAATATGAGTTTAGTATCAATGTGTGATAATGATTTGATATGATTGAAGTTGTGATAATTATGGTTTATTGTTAAGAGAATGATTCATAATTGGTTTAGTAACTAATTAGTTCTATAATTGATAATTCTATGTAAGGATTGGATGCTTATTAAGTACTTGATATCATTGAATGATTTCTGGCTTGCATGTTATAGTTGCTGTTGCAAATAATGAGAATGCTTGTACATGAAATGTTCTTTATTATGTAAAATTTACCTTTGTTGCTAGAAGAAAGTGTATCATTGTAAAAGTGTAAGTTGGAAAGGTTACGCTAAGGAAAGACTTGGTATTTAAGCGTGTCCATTGTGACCCACCTCTCTTCCCCGGGAATCTCCCATATGCATGATTACAATGATATATATTATTCTAGCTTAAGACTATAAATGAGAAAATGTTATGATGTTTATGAATTGTATTATGATATAACATGCAAAGATTTAATGATGACTTAAACTTATAAGAAAATGATCCTTTGGAACCATCAGACTATAGGTGGTGAAAAGGTGATTTTAGCCCCCTAACCCGTTCTCTCAAAAGGGTAGAGTCGGGACTTTAGCTTATCAAAAGGGATAAGTATATGCTAGTGACGACTAGTAAAATATGAGCTCATAACCTAAATTACTCCCAAAAGGGTGGAGTATAGGGTGGCCCAAGGAAAATAATGATGATGATAAGATTTTAAGTCATCAAAGGCACTAAAGAAATGAAATATGTGCATCGTGTCCATGTGTAGCTAATATTATATGACGTTCTTTTATGCATGTTATTTTGATAATGATGATGAGGAATATGATGTAATGATAAAGCAAATGTTCATTGTAAATATGACATGTTAAGAATAAGATGCATTATAAGATCGATGATTAAAAATTGACGAACCTCGGTTAAGTATTTGTCCGAACTTAAAATGAATCTTTGCATGCTCACTATTTTAGAATAATCCCGAGGTTCCTGGGGACTTTGATGATGACACTGTAGAAGGAGGTACCTCATGAGAATTCTTTAGCAAGATTCTCACTCCCTTTTCTTTATTTCCGCCATTGTCTCCAGATTCAAATGGCGACATTCGCCCTGTTCGTTGATACCCCTACTTGGGAATTCCACTATGATCCGTGCATCGCTCGTATCATTTTGAAGGGAGGTGCTTGCGCATTCGTGTTTTTATTTACATAGGTCGCCCATTTGCACATCCTGTCCCTAGTTATCGATTTTCTCCTACTTCTCCCTATGGCGATGAAATGGTTTTCGAACATGCACGTCCACTTGATGAAAGGATGTTACGTTCTTATCCCGCTTCATCTCATTGTCCATGGATTTCCGTAGTATGTTCCCGAGATGAGATATTCAAACTGATCCTTCAGAGGACACTCCTACTCATGTATATTCTCGAGAGCTCGCTCCTACTCCCACACGTGTAAGAGAGGGTAGTGAGGAAACAGCTTGTTCAGCCGAGGTTAGCGAGAAGGCCGCCCATGCGACCCCCACTGGTGCATCTCGTGTGTCCCGTCCCGAGGGAGCTCATCAGTGGATCGGATTTATTCCCCCATTTCTAGGACAGTGGCCATAGAAGGTTCTTAGTAGATTTATGTGTGATCATGCACCCTAGTTTTAGGATAACCTTCCCGGCTTATGGAGTTATCTAGTTTACGGGCATGTATTTCCTTAAGTATATTTTCTTTTATGGGTTTGCATAAGATAATGATGTATGAACATAACCCACCCTTTGAGTGAGGTTATTGTATGTAAATATATGCTATAATGTGCTTATGGATGTTATATGATGGAGCCTAAGTGATATGATGTGATATATTCTTAAACGTCTTATTATACCCCGCTTACTCGTTCACGTTGTACTCGGCTCATGTTTTCAATTATGTGTTTAAAAAAAAAAAAATGGCTTGTAATTTCACTAAGTATTTTCAAATTATGAAGAAAGAACCAAAGCAAGGAGTAAAGTCTAGTCATTAATCAGATTCAACCTAGGTGTATCTGGTTAATTACTAGGGTGTTTCAAATTCGGTGAAATGCCATCGTGCCGCCGAATTCCCAACAAATTTGGGGACTTAAAGAGATTTTGAAAATTAAGGTACTAAGATGGGTTCTAGGATGACACCGGTTCGGCCAAGCACCTCCATAGAAGTCATGTGACATCGGTACCATTTTATACTCTTAGGTGACACCGGTTCGGCCGAGCACCCCTAAGAGTTTTGCCCCCTAACCCGTACTCAGATAGTCGGGATTTATGATTTATGATACTTTTATCGTTAAGTGGTAAGTAAGAACTAGTGACGACTAGTTAAGGTATGAGCTCATAACCTAGATGTATGACACGTTCTGGGTGACACCGGTTCGGCCGAGCACCCCCAGTTCGATTGTCTTTTAGGGTGGCCCATGAGGAAGAGAAGTTTCATGATTATGATTATCTCACTAAGTTTTGTCCCATATGAATGTTACTATTGCCACTTTATGCCACCAAGTATAATGATGCTTGATGTTATGTTTTATGTATGTGCATTAGGTAGTGCCATGCATACATTTTCTATTATGTTGCATTCATGACATTAAGATCATCCTAAAATGAATGGACCTTGGCTAAAATATATTTTAAAGTTTAAAATGAACTTAATACATGCTCAGTCATTTTGTATAAATAAACCCAAGGTTCCTGAGGACATAGATGATAACACCTAGGTAGTAGGAGGCCCTACTGAGATTCTTTAGCAAGATTCTCACTCCCTCTATCTCTTCCTTTCCATCACGTCTTCAGATGGCGACGTTCGTAGTGTTCGTGGACACGCCGACGTGGGAGGTGCACTATGACCCGACTCATAGGTCATACCATTTTGAGGGCGATTCTGCAGTGCGGTTTTCATGTTCGTAGGGCGCCCCTTCGCTCATCCGTGCACACCCATCGCTTCCCCGATCGCACCCTATGGCGACGATGAGCGGGTTTTTGACGCTGCGTGCGCATGACGAGAGTGCTCGCATGCACACCGCCGCCGCCCTAGCCATGCGAGATTATCCCGACACGTGCCTCGGACTTACTTCTGAGACCGACCCGTCCGAGGACCCGCCTACCCATCCAGATAGCGAGAGCTCGCCCTCTCCCCCACCGTTGAGGGAGGGCAGTGAGGATACCGTGACTCAGCCACGGCTTGCGCGACGACCGGAGATGCGACCATACCGCGGGGGTCACACTCGATCCCTGCTCGCCTCTTCACGCCCGAGGAGCTCGCCAGCTTCCGGATATTTGCCTCATTCGCGAGATGGACGCCAGTAGGAGGTGACGATCGTCTGATGGAGTACCCGGTTAGAGCACACACCACCTGGATGAGGGATAAACCTTCTTTTGTTTAGAGGTTTCCCATTAGATGCACTCGGGTAAGGGAGTAGATTATGTTCATGTTTTATGTTGTATTTTCTTTTATGTATTTCCCTTGTACTAAATTTAGTCCCACACTTATAAGTGGGCAAGTTATATATATAAGAGATGATATTCAGTGTCGTTCATGTTGTGCCTTATGTTATGATGTTGTGAGACAATTGTTTTACTTTACATGGTTTACCGCTTATCGCATCACGCGGCTCTCACTTTATATTTCAAAAAAAAATTTACCCGTATTTTTCGCTAAGTATTTCTAAGTAAAATTGAGAACTATGAAGTAACAGACTAATGTTTAACCTAAGTATGTTCTAGAGTATTGGGTTAAAAATTAGGATGTTACAACATAACCTTATAAAGATTTGTAAAGCTTTAAGGAAAACTTAAAACATAGACTATTGGTCCTAGTAGCTAGATGAAAACTCATTGCAAGTCCATCATCACTACTTGGCCGAAATTATGCATTCAAGGAATACATTCACATTTAACTTTATCTTGGAATGAAATGGGCAAGTCTTTGAGCTCTAGGTTCTTAAGTTACGACATAAACTAAACGTGCTCATGCTTTTCATTTTTTAATCTTTCTTACAAAATAAAGTGATGACATAAATTAAGCATGCAAGGCATAAACTTAAACGTGCAAGCTTGAAAGTAAATATGCGAGGCATAAACTTAAACGTGCAAGCTTGAAAGTAAATATGCAAGATTCAATTCTTCATTTTAGTGCTCTTGGCCCAACAACAATTGACTTTAAGGCCGAAATAGAAAGGCATTCGAGAAATTAATTAGGTGATAATGCAAGTTCAATTCTTTATTTTAGTGCTCTAGGCCCAACAACAATCGACTTTAAGGCCGAAATAGAAAGGCTTTGAGAATTAAATTAAGTGATGATGCAAGTTCCATTTTAATCTTTATGTTCTTAGGTGATAGCTTGAAAGTAAAGATGCATAGCAAGAATGTAAATATGAGTGAAAGCATAAAATAAATTATGCAAGTTCATTTTATTTTTCTAGAGCTCTTAACAAGACTTTAAAGGAATTTAAACCATAACCCAAACTCATCCAAACAAGGTAAAGTCAAGCTTAGAGTTCTTTAAAACTTAACATAATATCTTTAGGAAATCAAACCATGAAGCCTAGAAAACTAAGGAAATGGCCGAAATCATCAAGAAGAAAAAGGAACATTTTAAAACTCTAGAGTTCATGATCTTGATGATATATTAACACTAACATCATGAGTCCTCATCATTGAGTTCATAGAGCCATTTTAAAACATCATCAAAGCTAAAGTTCTCAAGAGTTCAAAAAAGGAAAAAAAACTAAAAACATTTTTGCTCAAGAACAAAGATCAAGCTCTAGAGTTTGTTTCAAGTGATGAACATCATCATGAAACTCTCATCATCAAGCTCTCATTCCTTCATTCCCAAAGGCCCATGGCCGAAACATAAAGAGGAAGAAGGAGAAGAAAAGAAGTTCTAAAAGGAATCAAGAGAAACTATGAACATAAAGCTTAGAACAAGAGCTTTAAAGAAAGGAATACTTGAAAGAAAATCCCTACTTGGTGTGATGAACTTGAAGATGGAAGAAGAAGATGAAGAAGATGAAGAAGATGAAGAACTTGAAGAACTCCAAGAACTCCAAGAACTTGAAGAACACTAGAATCTTGAGAGAAAAGGAAAAGCTTTGAGTGCTCCTAAACTTAGCAAATGATCTAAAAGTGGTGCAAGCTCCTCAAGGCATTCTATTTATAGAGAAATGAAACAAATGGAGGGAGCTCATGGTGATGAAGAGCTTCGGCCATGTGTGCAGAATTGGAGGCATCCATGAGTTCCATGAGGTGAGATAATGTGTTCTTGAGGCATGGTGAGGTATGACTTAAGGTATGGTGAGGTATGGTTCAAAGTATGGCCTCAAGCATGGTTCTTTGAGTGAGAAAATAATTAAACATGTGGTCAATGGGGGAGGAGGTGGCCGAAATGCATCAGCCCATGGGGGAGGGTTCTTTGCATTTTAATTGTGGTTTAGAGTTGTGTTTAGGTGTATCTTTGATTATGCTTAAGATTAGGAATTTGTAAGAAAATGTTTAGGTAAGGAAAATGGGTAATTAAGGTGGCCTAGACATAATTAAGGAGTGATCTTGCACCATTAGTGAGTTAAATCCTCAATTTAGAGTCTAAACAACTCTAGACACATTTCCTTGATTTAAGGAATTGGAGAGAGAAAACACTATTCAAGATTCCAAGACTAGGAGTCTTGAGTTCTAAAAAGGGATTTAAGTTTAATCTAAGCAATTTTAGGTTCTAATTAACTTTAATAAATTATTTTGACTCTAGATTAATTAGGAAAATAAATTAATCTTCGTTTAGAGCCTAATATTGCTTAGGTTTGCTTAATTACGTCATTAAGCTCAAAAACACTATTCTAGGGGCAAAATCGTAATTTTGCACTAAAATTGCCCGGGGCCACCGGGACTTGAACAGAGACCTCTAGACACATGAAAACATGTTTTTAAACCTCTGGGGAAAGTTCCGGGCTCAAACGGCACCTTTACCCGCGTAAAAACACTATAGGGGTATTTTGGTCATTTTGACCCGAAACTGCGGAAAACGAGATTTTCGCTTCCGGGAGCATTCAAAGGCCATTCAATCCCCTTCAAACATTGAGTTGACCTTTCGAGGACTAATCGAGTTGGTTACCCTCGAACTCGGGTCAGGAAATGACCTCAGGGGCATTTTGGTCATTTCCCTCGGACAGAAAAATCGGGGTGTTACACTGAATAATTAATTTCAAAGCCTACTATTTCAACCTTAAAGTTGATTGTTGATTTAGAGTGAACTTGCATGTCATGTTTATTTCCAAGTTATCATCTAAAACTTAAAGATAAGAAATGAACTTGCATTTCATATTTATATTCTTGCCTGGCATATTTTTATTTCAAGCCATCACCTAAACTCAAGGATATGAAACAAACTTGCATCTCATATTTACTTTGAAGTCCTCACTTTATTTTATTTTATAATGAAGAATAAAATGAGGTGCATAGCATGTTTAAGATTTTGTCATCACTAAAAGATCCTAGAGCTCAAGGACTTGCCTTCTTTTTATCTCAAGAATGTTTTAAATTAGTTATTGCCCTATGATTATTTTTAGCACCTTTGATAGAGTAAATTAGTTTTCAGAGAGTTTTAGAAGTTATCTTAAGTATAAAGCTTAGTTACTTGAAATGCCTTATTTTGTGCTCATGAGACATTTTACTTTTCGACTTTGCCTTTAGATTTCCAACACTTGTAAATTCTGTTTTAGATGATTTAAATGTGTTAGATACCTTGTTACTTGATGTGATAATTGTTCTTGACCCTTTGGGGAAGCCTAGTAACTAAAAAGAATTGAAAATGTGAATTCTAGAACTCATAAGGAAATGAATTATACATTCTATTCCAGCACCTTTGAATGATTATAAAACCATGTTATACCATGTTTACTTGAGTGAGAATGATCCATAAATGGTTTAGGAATTAATTGTAGCATTATAAGAAAAGCCGGTAACGAGAAAGGGCGTAAAATGTAACTTTTAGAACACCTTAAATCATAGAAATTCATTTACTGCTTATGCTGTCTAACCTTGATTGATGATGTTCTTGAGGTTAATAATTAGATAATGCTGATAATCAACCCCTTAGATGCATAAGAAAATAATTTGATAATTAGAGTTACCCAATTTAGGGGTTTGGTTATTTAAAGAAATAATTATATGTTGATGACTTGAGATGATGAATTCATGTGATATTTGATGCTATGTGAGATATTAATCTCTAGAGATAGGATTCATCACTTGCATGTTATAGTTCCTTTGGAATGTTAGAGATGCATGTATGAGGAGTTATGACATTTATGAGATATGTGTTGCATCTTATTATAGCATGCTAAGACTTAAGGTGACTTAAAATATGAGAAAATGATCCTTTTGGACTTATCAAACGATAGGTGATAAAAAGGTGATTCTTGCTTGAGGTGATTTAAAACATGAGAAAATGATCCTTTGGACTCATCAAACTATAGATGATGAAAAGGTGATTCTTGCCCTCAAGTTGGGACTTCAACTTATCAAAAGAGAATAAGTTTATGCTAGTGACGACTAATGAGGTATGAGCTCATAACCTAGAAGTACTCTCAAAAGGGAAGAGTAATAGGGTGGCCCTAAGGATGAAAAGAAACTAACTTAAAGTCACCTAAAGAAAGAGGGAATGTCATTCATGAACCATGTTCTATGCACATCATGTTTGCTGTAACACCCTAGTAATTAACCAGATACACCTAGGTTGAATCTGATTAATGACTAGACTTTACTCCTTGCTTTGGTTCTTTCTTCATAATTTGAAAATACTTAGTGAAATTACGAGCCATTTTTTTTTTAAACACATAATTGAAAACGTAAGCCGAGTACAACGTGAACGAGTAAGCGGAGTATAATAAGACGTTTAAGAATATACCACATCATATCACTTAGGCTCCATCATATAACATCCATAAGCACATTATAGCATATATTTACATACAATAACCTCACTCAAATGGTGGGTTATGTTCATACATCATTATCTTATGCAAACCCATAAAAGAAAATATACATAAGGAAATACATGCCCCTAAACTAGATAACTCCATAAGCTGGGAAGGTTATCCTAAAACTAGGGTGCATGATCACACATAAATCTACTAAGAACCTTCTATGGCCACTGTCCTGGAAATGGGGGAATAAATTCGATCCACTGATGAGCTCCCTCGGGAGGGGACACACGAGATGCACCAGGCTGGGGTCGCATGGATGGCCTTCTCGCTAACCTCGGCTGAACAACTGTTTCCTCACTACCCTCTCTTACACGTGTGGGAGTAGGAGCAGAGCTCTCAGAATATACATGAGTAGGAGTGTCCTCTGAAGGATCAGTTTCAGAATATCTCATCTCGGGAACATACTCTGGAAATCCATGGATAGCAGATGAAGCGGGATAAGAACGTAACATCCTTTCGTCAAGTGGACGTGCATGTTCGAAAACCACTTCATCGCCATAGGGAGAAGTAGGAGAAAATCGATAACTAGGAGACAGGATGTGCAAATGGACGACCTATGTAAATAAAAACATGAATCACAAGACCTCCCTTCAAAATGATACGAGCGATGCACCGGATCATAGTGGAATTCCCAAGTAGGGGTATCAACGAACAGGACGAATGTCGCCATTTGAATCTGGAGACAATGACGGAAATAAAGAAAAGGGAGTGAGAATCTTGCTAAAGAATTCTCGGTAGGGTACCTCCTTCTATAGTGTCATCATCAAAGTCCCCAGGAACCTCGAGATTATTCTAAAATAGTGAGCATTCAAAGATTCATTTTAAGTTCTGACAAATACTTAACCGAGGTTCGTCAATTTTTAATCATGCGTCTTATAATGCATCATATTCTTAATATGTCATATTTACAATGAACTTTTCCTTTATCATTACATCATATTCCTCATCATCATTATCAAAATAACATGCATAAAAAAACGTCATATAATATTAGCTACACATGGACACAGTGCACATATTTCATTTCTTTAGTGCCTTAGGTGACTTAAAATCTTATCATCATCATTATTTTCCTTGGGCCACCCTATACTCCACCCTTTTGGGAGTAATTTAGGTTATGAGCTCATACTTTACTAGCCATCACTAGCATATACTTATCCCTTTTGATAAGCTAAAGTCCCGACTCTACCCTTTTGAGAGAACGGGTTAGGGGGCTAAAATCACCTTTTCACCACCTATAGTCTGATGGTTCCAAAGGATCATTTTCTTATAAGTTTAAGTCACCATTAAATCTTTGCATGTTATATCATAATATAATTCATAAACATCATAACATTTTCTCATTTATAGTCTTAAGCTAGAATAATATATATCAACTGTAATCTTGCATATGGGAGATTCCCAGGAAAGAGAGGTGGGTCACAATGGACATGCTTAAATACCAAGTCTTTCCTTAGCCAAAACCTTTCCAAATTACACTTTTACAATGATACACTTTCTTTTAGCAACAAAGGTAAGTTTTACATAATAAAAAACATTTCATGTATAAGCATTCTCATTATTTGCAACAACAACTATAACATGCAAGCCAGGAAATCATTCAATGATATCAAGTACTTAATAAGCATCCAATCCTTACATAGAATTATCAATTATAGAACTAATTAGTTACTAAACCAATTATGAATCATTCTCTTAACAATAAACCATAATTATCACAACTTCAATCATATCAAATCATTATCACACATTGATACTAAACTCAGATCAGTGGCCGAATCATGAACCTCATGCAATTACATAGAATCACATTTTAAGTGCATATAAAATACTAGTTCCCCATAAAATCCTTGCAAAGCCTTAAAACTCATTTAGAAACTAGTTCTTTTGTCAAATTTGGAAGGATCTTCACAATTAAAATTCTCACTTAAGATAAAAGGAGTAAGTCTTGAGCTTTAGAGATTTAGGTGACATCTTAGAATTATAAACATGCTATGCAACCTTATTTTAATGTTATCTTTATAAGGTGATAGCTTGGAATTATAAACATGATATGCAATTCCATTTCTTTATCTTTAAGATTTAAGGTGATGACTTGAAAATTAAACATGATGCAAGATCTTGAAATATAAACATGATACAAGAAACTAGAGCGGCGGTAATCCGCACAGGACCAGTAGAGGGAGAAGAGAATATTAAGAAACTGGAGCGGCGGTAGTCCGCACAGGACCAGTAGAGGGAGAAGAGAATTATTATTACATCTTTTTAAGCTCCAATCTCAAGACTTTTTAAAGAATAAATTCTTTAACTCCAATAATCATATTTCTTTGCTTGTGATACATGGGCAAGTCTTTGAGCTCTAGGATCTTTAGGTGATGGCATAAAATAAACATGTCATGCGTTGATTCTTTTAGCCATTATAAAATATAGTGAGAGTATAAATTAAATATGAGATGCAACCTCTTTATTATCTTGAAAGATTAAGTGATGACTTGAAACATAAACATGAAATACAAGCTTGGAATTTAAACATGAGAAATGCAAGTTCATTTATTCATTCTTGAAAATTTAGTGATGACATAGAAGGTAAACATGGTTATGCAAAGCATAAACTTAATCATGGATGCAAATTCATTTTGTTTCTTTACTAGAGCTCCTTCAAGACTTTAAAAGAATTATAAATTCAACCCAATACATATCTTAACAAGAAATAAAACATAAAAGGAAAATACATCTTTCAAGTTCTAAACTAAAAATCTTTGTTTTAGCATCATAAAGCATTATTTTTTAAAGTTTTGCATCAAGTGGAATTTTCAAGCTTTAGAGGCCTAACTTGTGATGGATTTACAACCCACTCTCAAGGTCCTCATCATCAAGCCATCATCTTAGTTCCACCTAGGCCATATGGTTGAATTGGTTAAAGCAAAATTGAAGAGGAAAACCAAAATGAAAAGCTAAGGTAAGTTCATAATTTCATCATTTTGAGCTAAAAACACAACTCCTCAAAGCATAGAAATAAATTTAGAAACTACTCCCTACCTAATCTGAGTTGAAGAAGAGGAAGAGAACTTGGTTTCTTGAAGTGAAATGAAACAAAATCTCTTTGAAAAAATTGAAGAAAGAATTCAGCCAAAGAGGAGGAAGAAAGAAAGTTTTTGGTGCTCCTAAAAACTAGTTATGAACCAAGCATTGCAAGACCACTCAAGCAAGCCTATTTATAGAAGATTTTGAGGCTTCTAATTGGCCAAAATGATGAGGTAGTGGACGGAATTTTGCAGGAGAAACAAGGAGGAAAAATCATTTTTAGACAAAGTTGTATGAAATTAAGGAATTATGTCTCTTATGGTGACATTTTGGCATTTTGTTTTAGTGCAACTTTTGGCAATAATTCAGCTGCATAATGGCATCAATAATTTCATCCATTACAGCCCAAAGAAGTGAAATTTGTGTGTTCCATGCATTATTTAGGTGTAGGCAAGGTATTCATGTAATTTAGAGAATTTACGGTTAAGGGTTTAAGTGAATTAGTAAGCAATTTGGGTGTTTTTTAGCAATTTTGGGTTCTAATCAATCTAAATACATAATTTTGACTCTAGATTAATATTTAGAATTTAATAAGCTTTAATTTGAGCCTAATATTGCTTAGGTTTCGCATATCTGAATCAAAAATCCCAAAATTCATAAGCGCCCAAAAGCAGGGCAAAATCATACTTTCACTTAAAACCTGCCCGAGGCCACCCGAGCTTAACCAATGGTTAATCATGGCTTAAAAACACATTTTAAAACATTTTAGTGAGATTCGGGCTCAGTCGGCATGGACATCGGAGTTAAAACAGCCGCAGGGGCGTTTTGGTCATTTCGCGCGTTGGAACTCAAAATTGAGATCCTTCTGCTCTATTAACACACATAACACAAACAATCCCTTATTATCCTCAAAATATCCCCTTGAGAATAGGTGGGGCCCACGATCCTCATTTTCTGAGTAAAATAACTTCAGGGGCATTTTGGTCATTTTATACGTACAGAAATTCGGGATTTGCGACTCTCGCGTGAATCGTTCCTAACCTCTCTTATAATGTTATATTCCTTTATTGAGGATTGTTCGGCCTCAAATCTTATGTAATAATTACCTACGGTAATTCGTTAATTGAGTAATTTCTAATGACAGTAAAAATTACAGTAAAAATTGGGGCGTTACATTTGCTATGAAGTTAGATGTATGCTTTAAAGTTAATGTTGCATAAAGTATTGACATGTATATCATAAAGAAGTATGATGCATTCATTACAAGACTCATGATAAAATGAACGGGTCTCGGTCATGGATGTTTTGGAACTTAATAAATGAATCTTTGTGTAACACCCTAATATTCGACCCAATACTACTAGTACGTACTTAGGCCAAATATTAGTCGTTACTTGCTGGCATGGTTCATCTTCTTGGGAAAATAGACTTAACGAAAATATGAGCCAACTTTTTTTTGAAATCGTTACTTAAAATAGAAGCCGCGCGTAACTTTACGAGTCGGTATCATAGTATACGGAACGATAACATAGGAATGGCTCCAAACCATAACATCGAACAGAACATTAGTCATAACTAAAATACCTCATAGATAAAATGCCTACCATCAAGCGTGACTCTTCAAGTACATAATGTATAAATAAATACAATGAAAACAAATACATCGAAAAGAACTGAAAGAAAACATCCCGATCCCCGTGCAATCTATGATGAGTAACCTTAACGCAAAAAGGGGTTTCATCCATACTAGTGGTGTGCGTGCACTAAGGCCTACCCTCTGTCTATGCAATGAGATCACGGGTATGGAGGGCGTAGCCAATCCATGGGCGAGCTCGGCCGGCAGGCATGCCACGTGATCGATGGGGCCACGCCGAGGTCGTGGTCCTGGTCGGCTCTCCGACTGGTAACCGTCTCTCGCCGCCGTCGCCGTCATTTGCGGTGGAGTGAAGCGAGTCCTCATGACCCATGGGGACATCCTCTATAGGGTCCTCCTCCGAGTGTTGTGTCAGCGGCACGTACCGCAAATCGGTTGAACGGTCGAGGGGGCCCGCAGGTTCTCGCTCCCATTGGGGTCGTGCATGCTCGAAAATCGCGGGATAAATCGTGAGGGGATGCCGGGGTGAAGTGGTGGCTATAGACACGGTGCGAAAATGGCCGTCCAACGAACATGAATACACGTAAGGTACATCGGCCCTCAAAATGATAGGACCCATACTCCGGGTCGTGGTGGATCTCTCACCGTGGAGTGTCAATGAATAGGACGAAGGTCACCATCTCGCTCTGAAGACGTAATGGAAAGGAAAAGATAGAGGGAGTGAGATTCTTACTAAAGAAACTCAGTAGGGTTTTCCTTCTATCCTAGGTGTCATCATATACGTCTCCAGGAATCTCGGGTTTATTTATAAAATAATGGACATACATAGGTTCAGTTATGAGTTTTCCAAAATCTCATTTTCCGAGAATCCGTTCTTTTTATCATGGCACTTGTGTTACATAGGCTTTTATACTAAAGTCATAGACATAAATCATGTAGCTTGGTACGTAGAATGTAAATCATGTAACTGGTACATGGAACATAAATCATATAACTGGTACATGGAACATAAATCATATAACTGGTTTACTTAGGTGACATAAGAACCTTTACTTAACTGGGCAGCCTCAAAATTTCTCCTTTTGAGAAAACTCTAGGTTATGAGCTCATACCACACTAGTCGTCACTAGCATCTAGACTTTATCCATTTGGATAAGTCAACTTCCCGACTTTAAGAAATGCGGGTTTAGGGGCTAGCATCACATTGTCCCCACCCTTAATTCTTGGTTTCAAAGGATTACATTCTTATGTTCTAAGTCATCCTAAGTTTAACATGTTTCTTTAAGATGCCACATAATTAATGCATAACACATAATTACTACCTCGGCATCTCTAAAGTTCACATTCTGAAATAATAACATGTTAATACAAGCTATCACATAGGGATAATAGTTCACATGGTATCATCATACTTGACTCATGGAGTAAAATCATCATAAGGTAAGCAAGAGCAATAAGCCTCTTAACTTGATCATGTTTGAAATCGAACATATAAGATCATGTATTCATGTTAGGCTAAAGCATAGACTAATGTCATAACAATTCTCAGATTTAGGCAATGTAAGATCATAGCTTCAAGTCATTAAATCGGAAAAGCATTCTGTTTGTAAACTTGGGTTCTGGTAATTGATTACATAAGTCTTGTAATCGATTACACAGCCTCGAGATTTCAAAACATGGAGGTCAGGGAGTTACGTGTCGATTACATGGGACTTGTAATCGATTACACAATTTCAATTTGAATCAAGGCGGATAGGGGTTACGTAATCGATTACATGGAATTGTAATCAATTATTTTGTTTAAAACACTTTGCTTTGGGCCCTAGAACATCTGGTGTCGATTCTGATGTCGATTACACTATATAATGTCGATTACTTTGGGCAAAAGTTCATGTTTGAGCTCGTCCGAGCTCTCTGGTAATCGATTACATGGGCTGGGTAATCGATTACCAGCATCTTAAAAAATCGAAATATGAGGTTTAAACATATCTGAGTCACTCCTTTAAAATGCTTATGGTGGCTAGTTTCTCTTGGAACAATTTTGAACTTCAAAAACATCTTGTCAACCATTTTAACTTGTCAAAACCCTTACAAATCTAAGAACATACCCAAAATATTTGTGAGTACAACATATGTTTTAGAAAGACTTAAAACATGAGCTATAGGCTCTTGTGACTAATAAACTCCTCTTGGAGCTATCTTTATCACATGGCCAAGATGTACATTCCAAGAATGTTTTCCATGGTTAACCTCTTCTCAAGATGAAATGGGCAAATCTTTGAGCTCTAGTATCTTAGATGATGACATAAAATAAACGTGCTATGCACTTCATTTTAGAGTCCTTTAGAAAGTACAGTGATAGCTCAAAGTAAATATGAAATGCATATCCATTTTCATTCTTTGAGTTTAGTGAGGACTTGAAATATAAAATGAGATGCAAAGCTTGGAATTTAAACGTGCATAATGCAAGTTCATTCTTAGTCTTGGGGTTTAGTGGTTGCATAGAAATAAGCGTGCTATGCAAAGCGTAAAGTAAATGTGAATGCAAGTTTCTTTTGTATCTTGTCTAGAGCTCTTACAAGATTTTAAGGAGGAACATAGTCCCAACCCAAAACTCATCTTCACAAGAAAAGAAAAACCATTGGTACCAAGGCATCAAGAGAAAACATGACTTCAAGAGTCATGGGAGTAGTCAAATCTTAACAAAGGAAGGAACCATTTTTAAATCTCTAGGGACCAAGATCTTGATGATCCAAGCATCAACATCCTAAGTCCTCATCATTGAGTACATGGCTCCCTTCAAAACAAATATTTAAACAAAGTTCATGATAAAGGAGAAAGCAAAACCAAAACCATGCTTGGTTTAGGGCCAAAGCTTCAAGCTTTAGAGTTTGTTCATGTGACAAGCATCAACATGAAGCTCTCATCATCAAGCTTACATTTTTCCCATGTAAAAAGGCTCCATGGCCGAAAACATAAGAAGGAAAAGGAAGAAGATCCAAAATGTTCAAGAGAAACCTAAACTCCTTTAACTAAACTTGTAAAGAATGAAACTTTCTTTAAGAAAAAATCAAGCTTTAGAGGTCTCATGGACTCATGGTCACATCTAGAGAACACTCATCATCAAGCCATCATATTCAAGGCCTTAAGGCTGAAAACTAAGGGGAAGAAAATGAAGAAACCAAAAAGAAAGCAACATAGAGGTTCAACCATTCATCAACTCCCAAACAAGATTCAAGCATAAGAATCAAAGACATGTTTAGAAAGAGTTCCCTACCTTGTGTCTTGGAAAAGGAGGAGAGAACTTGAGTTTGAGGAACTCTTGGGAACTTGAGGGGAAAAGAAATGAGAAAGCTTGAGACTTTGAGAGAAAACTAGCACCTACTCTTGGCTCAAACCTTTGCAAAAGACCAAAGTGATCAAAGGCTCACCAAGGCAAGCTATTTATAGACAACTAAACCATGGATGTGTGGATGGGAAGGCTGGCCGAATTTGTGGTCACAAGGAGAAGGAAAATCTCTTTGAGTTGTCATTCCAAAGTATGGTCATGAGTGTAGCTAGGTGTAGCCTATGACATGTCTTGAAAATGTGACCTATTTTTTTTGAATTTGAAAGACATAATTAAATTCATTTTAGAAATGAATTGAAAGCCTTGATTGACCCTATAAAATATTCTTTGAGTCTTGAGTGACAATTTTTTCTTAAAAGTTGATCATTGATTGAAAGTGTTCAAGACATATGTCACAAGATAGCTTGAACACATAGACTAACTTTTTGATGATTTTCTAGGGGAAAATGGCGCCATTCTTGGCAACCTTGGGGAGGAGAAATATCTCCTTAAACCATGTTCTAGAAGTGTGCTTTGGTGTGACATAGATTAGTCTTAGGATTAAAAGTTGCTAAGTAGGTACTTAGGTGCACTAATAGGTTAATTAAAACCACAAATCCCTAGGTTAGAGGTGGTCTAGAAGGATTAGGGGAGTCAACACCTCTAAGACTAGTGATGTGGGTGTGACAACTTGTCTTGAAAAGAAAAGTTGATGTGAATAGTGGAAACACTATTCGACACTATTCACATATTCTTATTCCTTTTTAAAAAATAAGACTAGGATGAGATTTGAATTTCCCTAAGCAATTTTAGGTTCCAATTAATTCTAAAGGATGGCTTTGGCTCTAGATTAATTATGGAAATTAATTAACCTTTAATTAGAGCCTAATATTGCTTAGGTTTGGAGTTAAACGGCTCATTAAGCTGAAAATGCGATATCTTGAGGGCAAAGCTGTAATTTTCACCAAAAGTTGCCCGGAACCTCCGGGACTTAAACAAACATAGTTCATGCCTTAAAATCATTGTTTTGAACCTAGAACAAAGTCCGGGTCGAAACGGAACTTAAAACTGCCTTAATTCTGTTACAGGGGTATTTTGGTCATTTACGCGCAGAAATCTCAGAAATGAGGTTTTCCTGCTTTGTTAGGCACTCATGCTCATACAATCCCCTTCATATAACATATGAACCCTATGAGGATGGCCAAAGCCGGCCGTCCTCGTGTTTCGGGTAAAAATGACCTCAGGGGCATTTTGGTCATTATGAAAGTTTAGCGAAAATCGGGCGTTACACTTTGCATGCTCACTATATCATAATTAAACCCGAGGTTCCTGAGGACGATGATGATGACACGTGTGTGAAAAAGGGAGCCCTACTGAGATTCTTGTATAAGTTTCTCACCCCCTATCTTTCTTTTCCATCTTCATCTTCAAGCAAGGTTGACAATGACATTCGTGGATTGCCCTGAGGTCCCGACATGGAAGTAGCTTGATGGTCGAGAATAGAGTGGCACAGTGGAAGCGGGGACATAGTCTTAGCTTATTTACACCATAGTTATATGTGGTTTTTGAGTCGTTGCATGCTCAACCCTTACAGGTGGGCCCAATATGTTTAAGGTATTATTGTGGGATATTCCTATATCATTAATACTATTAATGTTGTTTGACTTAATATTTGAAGTTAATGTTATATGATGATGTGCTGATGTTTCTGATTATGTTATTTTTTTTATGTTTACACTTTACGTTAACGACCTTTTATGTTATGCGAGGCTCACGTTTGTTTATGTTTTCAAAAAAACATTCTACCAGTATTTTCCGTTAAGTATTTTAAAGAAAGGTTTTAAAGAATGAGACTAAAAGAGTAATAGACTAATGGTTAACCTAAATACATTTTAGGAGTATTGGGTTAAAAATTAGGATGTTACAAGCCCACCAGCTTCCACTTGGTTCGTCCCCGAACCATACCGTACTAGGAAAGGTGCAGGCTCTGATACCATTTGTAACATCCCCTGCTGCTTTATGGATTGACGACTGTCCCCACAAACCAACATGGGTCTTTTCAGCATGCTTTGTCCTCACTCACATACTTCCTGCGAAAACTTCCCAGGAGGTCACCTATCCCAAAATTGCTCCAAGTCAAGCACGCTTAACTATAGAGTTCTTTAGTGATGGGCTACCGAAAAGAAGATGTATCTTATTGGTATAGGTAGTATAAATCAATTCATATAAGCCCTCCTTAACTGTATAGTCCCATACGTATACAGTCTTAGGATCCCTCTCATTCGTGTGTGTAATTGGTTCATTCATGTACCCCTCCGCTTTCGAAGTCTGCCAAGAGCCGCCTTTGTCTATGCTTCCTTGCATCGATGATCACTCCCTAACTTCGCAATCCCTAGGCGTTACAAGCCAATTCTCTCTACGTATTGATTTTTGAATGGTCCAGTTGTATGTACCATTCCAAGGCAAGTCCAGTCAGGCTTTCATGGAAAAAGCTAATAAGAAAATTCTCATCCTTAGACCATATTGCCATTTTAGTATAGTAACTCTTCAAGTGGAACAAAGGGTTATCGGTCCTATCGTACTTCGAGAAATGAAGGACCTTGAAGTCTTTGGGAGCCATGAAGTCTATAGGAGGGCATAATTGCTCAATCTCCACATAGCCATAGGAGCTAAGACCTTGGATAGCCTTAATTTGCTCTTGTATCTTCTTCATCCATTCTTCTTTGAATTTGTCTTTTTTTGCCTCTGAATGATTATTCCCTGAGGAAGATGATTGTTTATGGATAGTAACACGAGGATGCTCCCAAATAGGGGTAGCATGCTTGTGTCCCTTTCCATGTGCATCATCCAAGGCATGATAGTTTTCTCTGACAGGGATTAGCAATGGTATCGTGGGTGGTGGCTGTCTATAAAGGTTATTTTGGATTTCACCTATGTCATTCATCCATTGGGTAGCATTTGGAACTGCATTTGATACCATAAGTATGGTTACCGTTGTAGTACTTGGTTGTACACTCACTGGCATATCTACTTTATCTCGATTTTGATAAGTTCCCAGTAGGTTAAGTGACTCTTTCATGGCTCGCATCATTTCTTCCATCCTTGCTTGAGTGTTTGTCATCATATTCAACTGTCCCTTCATTTCATCCACCTCCACGCTTAAGTTCCTTCCTGGTTCAATATTGGTTTCAACTAAGTGTGTCTTTCTTGTGTCACTATTTCCTCCAGCCATTTTAGTCTGAGCTCTGGTATTATAAACACGAGTTTGATCGATTTCTGTCTTCCTTGGGCTCCCAATGGTGATGAATCCTGTTGCAGATTAACAACACTTAGAAAGTTAATTCTTTTTTTCAATTTCTTCTCTCTATTTTTTTTTACAAAACAAACAATGGTCATCAGAAGTTCTTTGCACAAATTAGATGCCCCACGCCCATTCTTATGGGTATATCACCCTATAAGTTAATATGTGGTTAATAACAAATCTCTAGGGAGAATCTACTCCTCTATAGATGCTATCTAATGAGCACTAGCAATATATTTCTTTTGAGTACTCATGTTTTTGTGCAAGGATAAACAATCTCAAGGTAAAAATGTGATTGATTACTTTCTAAGGGAACATTTGCTCCTCTATAGAAAGTATCGAGCATGCTAGAGATGTCGTGGGAATGCAAATGTTGAAAATTTATTCATTCCCAAATGAAATTCCAAGTACAAGATTACTTCGGAATAAGTCTCATGTGAACAAATAGAGAAAACAACTACATCAAATGGGTCTTTCTTAAGGAAGTTATATAAAAAGTTTCATCCTTTTTCTCCTGAGATTTTTAGTGATGTTTTCAGATGAATCCATGAATTCTGTCACTTCTTGAGCTAATCTGAATGGTGGCATCTTGCTAATTTGTTTGCTTGCCTTCTCAAAATGATAGACAAAGTATGGAATGTGATGACTCAATTCATCAGTTAGCTTTCCATACTTTTCTTTCCATTCTAGAGCTTTTTCTCTCCATGACCTTTCAAACTCAATCGCATCAATAAACAAATCATGATATTGATTTGCCGAAGTCTATCCATGAACGGCATCATGCTTTGTTTGTGCCAGCATTGTTGACAAGTGCTCTATCTGCTTTTCCAGTTCCTTTCTCTTGTCTTTCTCTTTGTTGACTTCCATTTTTAGGCTAAAAATGTTTTCATCCTTTTTGCTAACTTCCTGTTCTACCTTTTTTACCATGCAACCCTTCTTATTGATTTTTTCCTTCAACTTATTGCTTTCTCTTACAAACATATGGAGCCTTCCTTCTAGCTCTTGGATTTTGCCTTGCTTTTCCTAGACTTTGTAATTTCTACGGCGTCAGCACATTCATCCTTTAAGGCTTCAATCTCTTTAACCATTTTCTCATACTGGTTTTGAAGAATGACAGTCTTTAGATCAGTTGCCTCCTTTTTCTCTTCTAAGAATTGCATTTGCGCCTTCATTACCTTTATCTGGGAAGTTAATTGAGATGCTTTTAGAGTTTGGATGGGAGCTGAGTTGCTGGGATCATCCTTCGGGATACCATTTTTCTCTGGTCGTGCTTTCCTCCACTTTCTGTATTCTTGAGAAGATGTTAACTGTTATTGCCCGAGTTCCTTTTTCCCTAGGATTTTGACATCATTCCATGCCATTTTGATCTTTTTTCTTGCTCCATGGTGCTTTTATTTTTTTGATATAGGAAGCTGAACCCCTCAAGTTGCTTTCTTTGTGGTTTGGTTTGAGTCCAATGAAGTTGCTTGAGCACCAATGCGGGTGTGTAGGAAATGTATCACCTTGGACCCATTAAAGGAACGTTGTTAAAGTCACCATAACTATAGATAATATTTTCTCTATAGTACCAAGTGTAACATCCTCCCAAGTACAACGTCATCCCTAAGTCATGACATCAGACTCGAGAGTTGTTACTTGTAAATTAGTGGACCTTTCATAATTATCTATAGCCAGTTGGATTGATTTACGAGATAACTATGTCGTAGTTCTATTGAAATATATATAGTAAGGAAAACCAAAACATTTATTTAATACAAGGTTAAGTACACTAGGGAAGCTCTTCTATGAGCTTAACACATCTGTTCTCTATTACATTTACATATATATAACCACAATAAAGTTATGGTAAAATAAATACATCAACTACTAAACTACTGCAACTCCAGTATAGTTTTTCTCATAGTGTCTTCACCGTTCTTCGGATCAACCTGGAGACAACACGGGAATACACAAAATAGGAGTGAGAATTATACAATTCTCAGTAGGGTAACTCCCCCAAACACACAATTATAATGTCATCATCATCGCCCTAACCACTTTGGTTTATTAAGAAAAAGTGGTCATGCATTATGTAATAATGGTTTATTTTTAAAGTTCCAAATCATACTTTCGAAGTGGGTTACTTTTAACATTCAATCACTTAATGTACATATACCATACTACTCCACATCATATACTACTAACTTTCCACTTAAATATATTGGTTTCAATATCAATACTAAACTTCTTCACTCAGCATATAAGACAAATGATTTCTTAGAAAATTTACTTCTTAAACTTGCCTTGACCCTTGACTAATCTTGTCACATTCGGGCGTTACGTACCGCCGTCCCCAGTGTGGCAATAATGGGTAATAGATTGCTTTTCAGGACTGAGCTCATTCCTATACATGATCATTAGATTTACTTTCTCCAATTCTCACACAGACCTATTCCTAGCCAAGTTTACTTTCCCCGACTCAATTCAAGGGTAGTCAGGTTTACTTTCCCTGACAGACTGAATTTACTTTCTCCAGCCCAAGGATTATAAATCTCATGCTCTTCTTGGTAGTTAGGTTTACTTTTCCTAACAATCTAGATTTACTTTCTCTAGCCCAAGGAACATACTCTTATGCTTTTCTTGGTAGTCAGGTTTACTTTCCCTAACAAACTGGATTTACTTTCTCCAGCGAACTGGATTTACTTTCTCCAGTCCAAGAAATGCAATCTCATGCTTTTCTTTCACATGCATACAATTATAAGGAGTATTCATATCTGTGTGTGCCTAACCTCATCAATAAGTTCACATGCTCAATTATTCATACTCATATTCAGGTACTCATGTCATACTAGTACAAAATGCCATTATTTCATCAATTCAAAGCATCAATTTATTTTCAGCACAATGGCAGATTTCACACTATTGTGGTACGAATTTATTTGCACATAAAACAGTCATTTTGTAACACCCTAGTAATTAACCAAATACACCTAGGTTGAATCTGATTAATGACTAGACTTTACTCCTTGTTTTGGTTCTTTCTTCATAATTTGAAAATACTTAGTGAAATTACGAGCCATTTTTTTTTAAAAAAAAACATAATTGAAAACATGAGCCGAGTACAACGTGAACGAGTAAGCGGAGTATAATAAGACGTTTAAGAATATATCACAGCATATCACTTTGGCTCCATCATATAACATCCATAAGCACATTATAACATATATTTACATACAATAACCTCACTCAAAGGGTGGGTTATGATCATACATCATTGTCTTATGCAAACCCATAAAAGAAAATATACATAAGGAAATACATGCCCCTAAACTAGATAACTCCATAAGCTGGGAAGGTTATCCTAAAACTAGGGTGCATGAACACACATAAATCTACTAAGAATCTTCTATGGCCACTGTCCTGGAAATGGGAGAATAAATCTGATCCACTGATGAGCTCCCTCGGGAGGGGACACATGAGATGCACCAGGCTGGGGTCGTATGGACGGCCTTCTCACTAACCTCGGCTGAACAACTATTTCCTCACTACCCTCTCTTACACGTGTGGGAGTAGGAGCAGAGCTCTCAGAATATACATGAGTAGGAGTGTCCTCTGAAGGATCAGTTTCAGAATATCTCGTCTCGGGAACATACTATGGAAATCCATGGACAGCAGATGAAGCGGGATAAGAACGTAACATCCTTTTATCAAGTGGACGTGCATGTTCGAAAACCATTTCATCGCCATAGGGAGAAGTAGGAGAAAATCGATAACTAGGGACAGGATGTGCAAATGGATGACCTATGTAAATAAAAACACAAACTGCGTACCTCTCTTCAAAATGATACGAGCGATGCACCGGATCAAAGTGGAATTCCTAAGTAGGGGTATCAACGAACAGGACGAATGTCGCCATTTGAATCTAGAGAAATCACGGAAATAAAGAAAAAGGAGTGAGAATCTTGCTAAAGAATTCTCAGTAGGGTACCTCCTTCTACAGTGTCATCATCAAAGTCCCCAGGAACCTCGGGATTATTCTAAAATAGTGAGCATGCAAAGATTCATTTTAAGTTCACACAAATACTTAACCGAGGTTCGTCAATTTTTAATCATGCGTCTTATAATAGATCATAATCTTAACATGTCATATTTACAATGAACTTTTCCTTTATCATTACATCATATTCCTCATCATCATTATCAAAATAACATGCATAAAAGAACGTCATATAATATTAGCTACACATGGACACAGTGCACATATTTCATTTCTTTAGTGCCTTAGGTGACTTAAAATCTTATCATCATCATTATTTTCCTTGGGCCACCCTATACTCCACCCTTTTGGGAGTAATTTAGGTTATGAGCTCATACTTTACTAGTCGTCACTAGCATATACTTATCCCTTTTGATAAGCTAAAGTCCCAACTCTACCCTTTTGAGAGAACGGGTTAGGGGGCTAAAATCACCTTTTCACCACCTATAGTCTGATAGTTCCAAAGGATCATTTTCTTATAAGTTTAAGTCACCATTAAATCTTTGCATGTTATATCACAATACAATTCATAAACATCATAGCATTTTCTCATTTATAGTCTTAAGCTAGAATAATATATATAAACTATAATCATGCATCTGGGAGATTCCCAGGAAAGAGAGGTGGGTCACAATGGACACGCTTAAATACCAAGTCTTTCCTTAGCCAGAACCTTTCCAAATTACACTTTTACAATGATACACTTTCTTCTAGCAACAAAGGTAAATTTTATATAATAAAGAATATTTCATGCATAAGCATTCTCATTATTTGCAACAGCAACTATAACATGCAAGCCAGGAAATCATTCAATGATATCAAGTACTTAATAAGCATCCAATACTTACATAGAATTATCAATTATAGAACTAATTAGTTATGCACCTAAGGGATTATTACCATCCTTACGATTATTTATAGGCCTTAAGAACACTATTAAATCAAATGGGGTAGCATAGGTTATAAGTTGTTCCTAAGGTTTTACGGTATGCTAGAAGTTATGTTTTAAATCCTTTCTTGTTACTAGCTTCCCCTATGATGCTGAAATTAGTTACTAAACCAATTATGAATCATTCTCCCTTATTTAAACATAATAAAACCTAGTTCTTATCGTTGCTAAAGATTCTGGATAGAATGCATAAATTTCATTCCCTAGAGTTCTAGAAATCTTGTTTTTACGGTTTTCTAGTTGCTAAGTTCATTTTTAGTGTTCGGGATTAATCCTAGTCTAATTGATACCAAATTTTTCATGGCTAACTAATCCTAGACAGAATTATAACATACTAAAACAGATTTCGCATTGGCTAAACTTAAAGGGGTCAAAAACTAGGTAAATTCTAGCTCTTCGGTTGTTCTAGGGAGCTAGTTTTATCTCTAACATGTAGTGAATCATTCTTTTAACAATAAACCATAATTATCACAACTTCAAACATATTAAATCATTGTCATACATTGATACTAAACTCAGATCAGTGGCCGAATCATGAACCTCATGCAATTACATAGAATCATTTTTTAAGTGCATATAAAATACTAGTTCCCCGTAAAATCCTTGCAAAGTCTTAAAACTCATTTAGAAACTAGTTCTTTTGTCAAACTTGGGAGGATCTTCACAATTAAAATTCTCACTTAAGATAAAAGGAGTAAGTCTTGAGCTTTAGAGATTTAGGTGACATCTTAGAATTATAAACATGCTATGCAACCTTATTTTAATGTTATCTTTATAAGGTGATAGCTTGGAATTATAAACATGATATGCAATTCCATTTCTTTATCTTTAAGATTTAAGGTGATGACTTGAAAATTAAACATGATGCAAGAACTTGAAATATAAACATGATACAAGAAAGCTGGGCGCGGTAATCCGCACAGGACCAGTAGAGGGAGAAGAGAATATTAAGAAACCGGAGCGGCGGTAGTCCGCATAGGACCGGTGAAGGGAGAAAAGAATTATTATTACATCTTTTTAAGCTCCAATCTCAAGACTTTTTAAAGAATAAATTCTTTAACTCCAATAATCATATTTCTTTGCTTGTGATACATGGCCAAGTCTTTGACCTCTAGGATCTTAGGTGATGGCATAAAATAAACATACCATGCGTTGATTCTTTTAGCCATTATAAAATAAAGTGAGAGCATAAATTAAATATGAGATGCAACCTCTTTATTATCTTGAAAGATTAAGTGATGACTTGAAACATAAACATGAAATACAAGCTTGGAAAATACATCTTTCAAGTTCTAAACTAAAAATCTTTGTTTTAGCATCATAAAGCATTATTCTTTAAAGTTTTGCATCAAGTGGAATTTTCAAGCTTTAGAGGCCTAACTTGCGATGGATTTACAACCCACCCTCAAGGTCCTCATCATCAAGCCATCATCTTAGTTCCACTTAGGCCATATGGCCGAATTGGTTAAAGAAAAATGAAGAGGAAAACCGAAATGAAAAGCTAAGGTAAGTTCATAATTTCATCATTTTGAGCTAAAAACACAACTCCTCAAAGCATAGAAATAAATTTAGAAACTACTCCCTACCTAATTTGATTTGAAGAAGAGGAAGAGAACTTGATTTCTTGAAGTGAAATGAAACAAAATCTCTTTGAAAAAATTGAAGAAAGAATTCAGCCAAAGAGGATGAAGAAAGAAAGTTTTTGGTGCTCCTAAAAACTAGTTATGAACAAAGCATTCCAAGATCACTCAAGCAAGCCTATTTATAGAAGATTTTGAGGCTTCTAATTAGCCAAAATGAGGAGGTAATTGGCGGAATTTTACAGGAGAAATAAGGGAGAAAAAATCATTTTAGACAAAGTTGTATGAAATTAAGGAATTATGTCTCTTATGGTGACATTTTGGCATTTTGTTTTAGTGCAACTTTTGGCAATAATTTAGCTGCATAATGGCATCAATAATTTCATCCATTACCGCTCAAAGAAGCGAAATTTGTGTGTTCCATGCATTATTTAAGTGTAGGCAAGGTATTCATGTAATTTAGAGAATTTACGGTTAAGGGGCTTAAGTGAATTAGTAAGCAATTTGGGTGGTTTTGAGCAATTTTGGGTTCTAATCAATCTAAATACATAATTTTGACTCTAGATTAATATTTAGAATTTAATAAGCTTTAATTTGAGCCTAATATTGCTTAGGTTTCGGTATATGAATGAAAAATCCCGAAATTCACAAAACTGCCCAAAAACAGGGGCAAAATCGTACTTTCACTTAAAAACTGTCCGAGGCCACTCGAGCTTAACCAATGGTTAATCATGGCTTAAAAACAAATTTTAAAACATTTTAGTGAGGTTCGGGCTCAGTTGGCACGCACATCGGAGTTAAAACAGCCACAGGGGCGTTTTGGTCATTTCGCGCATCGGAACTCAAAATTGAGATCCCTCTGCTCTATTAACACACATAACACAAACAATCCCTTATTATCCTCAAAACATCCCCTTGAGAATAGGTGGGGCCCACGATCCTCATTTTCTGAGTAAAATAACTTCAGGGGCATTTTGGTCATTTTATACGTACAGAAATTCGGGATTTGCGACTATCGCATGAATCGCTCCTAACCTCTCTTCTAATGTTATATTCCTTTATTGAGGATTGTTCAGCCTCAAATCTTATGTAATAATTACCTACAGTAATTCGATAATTTCTAATGACAGTAAAAATTACAGTAAAAATTGGGGCGTTACATATTTCAGAGTTTATAAAAATTATCCAAGACACCTCAATGTATCCCCAAGGTTCTGTAAAAATTTCAGAGTAAAAATAGTTCTCTATGTTAACAAAATTAGACAAATTTGGTGGTCAGAAACCACTCAACCTCAGCTCAAGAACTAAAATTCATAATTTTTAACCCTAGCAATTGAACCCAGAAAATTCTAAATAAAAATCCTGGTAAAACATCAATATGTCTCTAATACCTTGTAAAAATTTCAAGTGATAATTCCATCATTTGGTATGGTAACAAAATTAGCAAAATGTACAGCTTTTGTTCCAACACTTCAGGCAGCATATGCTTAATTTTAGTTCTTGATTTTTCTAAGGTAGTTTGACTCAAAATAAAAACCCAAGAAAATTCGTGGGACTAACTAAGGATGTTGCCTCCAACATATATTGTTTTCAATTCACGAAAATGGCCACAACATGCCTAGAAAATTCATTATCACACATTGTCTGTAAGAAAACCAAAAATCCAGCAAGTATCACTCAACATCTTTTGACAAAATGATCTCTCTAACCTCATCCAAACACTTCAGCAAAATTCATACATCAATATCAACATAACATCAACCAAATTAACTAGAAATTTCGGACTGAAACCAGTAAGAATTATTCAGAAAAGTTTTGAAAGAAAAAGGCCAAAGAAAACCCTACTTGGAAAGCTTTTGAGCTTGATACTTCAAAGGATGTTCTAAGTGATCTCCCTTCACTTCAAGACACCAATCTCAGTCCTAAACCTTCCTTAGGCAGTGGGGAAATGAGGTATTAAGGTGAGGATTTGAAATTTCAATCGGTTAGATTTGTAGGGTTTGAGGTATAGAACAAGTTTTGTGAAGGAACTTTGTGGTTTTATGTACTCTAGGCTAGTGTTTTGGTGATTTGAAATTAAAACTTGAGCTTATGAAGAAGATAACAATGGTGGCTGTATTCTCTTTGAAATGGCTGAGAATTGCAAGCTTCAAAGGTAAGTGTTATGGCTTTTAATGATATTAAATTAGGTTGTAATAATTGTTTAATATGATGTGTGTATTCTTTTTAAAAGAAAACAAGATGAATGGCTAGGATTTGATCTTGTAATCCAAGATTAAATCCTAGCCTTACACTTGGCTCTAAAGGATAAACATTATCCTTTTACAAAGATAAAACTATCTATCCTAACCTTACACTTGGCTCTAAAGGATAAACATTATCCTTTTACAAAGATAAAACTATCTTTCAGAATTAGAAATCGCACACCGAAATTTTACAGAACGGGTAAAACAGTGTACCCAGTAATCAAACATTGCCCGAAAAATATTTTCGGGTATAAAATCTTTAATTCTACCTATTTTTAACCATAATCATATAATTTCTCAATTTTGGGCATCTCCCGAGCCCAATTCTAGGATTTCGGCTGTCCCAGCGGGCCCCAGCCCGTAAAATACTATTCACATTTTCTTTTTTCTTTTTTACAAATCTGTTGGACCGTCCTCATTATTACTAAAACTATCAGATTTTTGAAATTACGACTAGTAAAGTCCAAATAAATTTTTAAATAATTTTTAGGGTGTTACACTAAGGATAGACCCATTTGAAGGCATTTGATTGGATTTGTGAGAACTCTTTTTTCCAAATTTGTGCTTGTTGAGGAATTATCTGGATATGACGAAAATCTCCTAATGGATCAGGAGAAGAGCCCATGCAACTGTCAGCATATGAATGAGTCATAAAACAAATGTGCAACATTGGCAAACAACATCGCAATCTCCCCCCACTTTTCTGGAGGCAAACTCCTAAGGAAAGGAATGTATCGACTAATATGGCCGGAATAGGATTCATGCCTTGTGTCTTGAATTTAAAAAATACATCCATGGTAGCCTGGTCAACTACATCTGGCGTGAATGGGAACAAAATCAGTCCATGAATAGTCAATGCTAGCGTTCAATTAAAGAAACCTCAACTTCCTTGTTGAACCAAGGTTATAAATGGGCTTCTAGAAAACTCCTTTTGATTTTTGAGTAGATCCTTACTTCCATTTCTATCTGGCTGGCTTCAACTCCGATTTTGCGATCTTTTCTTTGTTGACATAATGCCCCTAATAAAGATACATGCTTGATTTTTCTTGAATTGGTAGCCTTATGATGACCACATATTCTTCTATGGTTGGTGTTGTCGCAAGATTAGGGAGTTCAAAATAGTAAAGAGAAGGATTCCAAAACTATGATAAAGCACTCAATGCTGGTGCTTCCATTGGAATAAATAATAAATCCAATATTCGCCCATATGTGCTCTTAAAAGAAGATTGGACTTCATGAGGTATCAACCAAGTTATTTCTTTTACTTTCTCTAGCTCACTATTAGTCATTGTAATTTTGATGTTCCTCTTCTAATTGTGTACATTGCTAGTGTTCATATGTGTTGCTTCCATTTGTGTTGAACTAATGATGACCTTTGCTTTATCAACAATCAAATACCTATGTAAGAAAGAACAAGACAATTAAGTAAAATCAAAAAATTCATGCTTCTATTTATGAAATTCTTTCCTAAGAGTATGATGATGCACGGGTCTACCAATTTTTCATGCAGAGAGTACAATATGATATGATGAAATGAATACATGTGACAATGAATAGAATGCTTGTTTATATATGCCTAAACACCTAGGAATACAACATGACCAAATTATGAGATGAGGAAATGTCTAACCCAAATATAATGTGACAATGTTTTGATGCAAAAATAAAAAGGTTAAAGAAAGACAAAAAGGAGTGCAGTGTAAAAAGGATGAAAGAAATGTGCTCCCTTTGTCCTAACAAGGTAAGACTTAGAGGATAGGGAAATCTATGGTCAAAAACCCTAATTTGGGTGGCTGCTAAGTTTCACTATGCATGCACACATTTATGGTGGATCTAGACTTCTAATGGGCATGGTTTCCAGATTGCCCCTGTCCATAGAACAAGGATCTAGAGATGAACCCTCTCAATATGATTGAGCCATAAAGCCAGTAACAATCTAAGTGGTGTCCTAATAACTACCAAGTAAGCATTGTGACATCCTAATTTTTAACCCAATACTCCTAGAATGTATTTAGGTTAACCATTAATCTATTACTCTTTTAGTCTCATTCTTTAAACCTTTCTTTAAAATACTTAGCAGAAAATACGGATAAATTTTTTTTTGAAATATAAATGGAAAGTGAGAGCCGTGCATATCATAAATGAGTGTTGTCATAAAATGTAACTCATACAAAAGAAGGCACAACATAAGAGCATCAAATAACTTCATAACATTGGACAATCACGTGCACACCATAATAATATCATATTAATATAATAATCGCCCACCTACGAGAGGTGGGATAAGTTTAGTACAAGTCACCCCTACCCTTGTGCACCTAAAATGGATAACCACTAGAACAAAAGAAGGTTATCCTAAACTAGTGGTGGTGTGTGCACTACTGATCCTCCAAGAGACCTACTGCTGGTAGTCTAGATAGGGTGGGACATAGCCAATCCATGGACGAAGCTCATCGGGAGTGAGCACACAAGATGCCTAAGCATGGGCACCACGTCGGGGTCGCATAGCTGGCCTTTGTGCCAACCTCGACTGTGTAACCGTCTCCTCGCTACCCTCCACCCTCTATGGGGGAGTGGGGGCAGAAATCTCGGAATATAGATGGGTAGGCGGATCCTTTGATGGGTTAGTCTTCAAATGCCTGGAGCGGGGAACATAGTCTAGGATGTCATGAACGGCAGATGTAGTGGTATACGTGCGGAGTATTCTTTCATTGTGCGTCCATGCACGCTCGAAGACCATGTCGTCGCCAAAAGGGGAAGTCGGAGAAAAGCGATAACTATGAACAGGGTGTGTGAAGGGTCGCCCCTGTAATATCCTAATTCTTAACCCAATACTCCTAGAACGTATTTAGGTTAATCATTAGTCTATTACTCTTTTAGTCTCATTCTTTAAAACTTTTCTTTAAAATACTTAGCAGAAAATACGGGTAGAATTTTTTTTTGAAACATAAACAAAATGTGAGTCGCACATAACGTAAATGGTCATTAATGTAAAGCGTAGACATAAAAAGAATAACATGAACATAAACATCAGATAAGCTCCATAAAAAAAACAACCATCAGTACATCATCATCTAACATTAACTTCAAATATCAAGACAAACAATATTAATAGTATTAATGATATAGGAGTATTCCACAATAATATCACATCAAATATATTGAGCCAACCCATAAAAGTTGAGCATACAACAATTCAAAACTACACATAACTACGAATTAAATAAGCCGAGACTATGTCCCCGCTTCCGTTGCGCCACTCTGTTTTCGACCATTAAGCTACTTCCATGTCGGCACCTCAGGGCAATCCACAGACGTCGTTGTCAACCTTGTCTGAAGACGAAGATGGAAAAGAAAGATAGGGGGAGTGAAAAACTTATACAAGAATCTCAGTAGGGCTTCTCTCTTTACACACGTGTCGTCATCATCATCCTCAGGAACCTCATGTTTAATTATGAAAATAATGGCCATAAATAAGATTCATTTGTTAAGTTTTCAAATACCATTAGCTGAGGCTCGTATCTTTTAGCATAAATCTTAATGCATGATTGCAACAAGTATCTCATGTATGCATGGCAATACCTCAGTGCATGCGACATAAATCAACAACGTGTGAATTCAAAACACAAGGCAGGGCTAAACACAAGAGCAGGGGATAATCTATAAAATTAAAATAGTGGCAAATAGATGAATGCATGATAGGGCAATGTAATAGAGTAAAATATCATATAACATGCATGGGCAGGTACGAAAACCCATGGTAATTTCACTCGTCATAAATGAATTTTCACATTTCTTTCTTATTAATACCACCCTCTTATGTCATCACCAAAACCAACCAACATGCCAGACCTGATGATTTTTACAATTACCACTAAAACCAACCGACTTAACCGATCGCCTAGGATGAGCTCAACCTAACTAGCCGTCGCTAGATTTAATATGAGCTCAACCTGATGATTTCCTTATTGGATCATTTCTTCTTCGAAACGCATCTACTGGCATCCAGGGCACAATAATATTGTCTGCTTTGGCAGGCTCAATGTCCATACCCCCCACGGCTTTGCTTTTTCCTCACCATAGCAGGAGAAATGCGTCTCGGCATACTATGCATGAATGCAACATAAACACATGTTCTCAATTATCAACATGACATATCACTCAATACTTCATGCTTATCAATTCATTATCATTATATCATGCCACAAGAACTAATAGTGCTTATACTTTCAAATTCAAATCGTCAATGTCATCCAACATATCCATTCATGGTACATGCATTAACACATCATAACTTGAATCAATGAACTCATTAAATTGTTTATGCGATGGTATCTTAACCTCTAATTCTTTCAGATCTTAAACTTGAAAATCTTATTAACTTAATGTTCGTTATTAACCTTTGATTTACCTATAGGCTCTCCACTAATTATTCTCCCTAACACTTAGGCTTTGCAATAATTCTAATTAGCATTATGTAGTTTTGATTTTCTTGTGATTATAGGGTTCTAGAGACTACATCTTTGACCCTTTCTAAGTTCCGTCTTCGCCCATGGTACTACAATCAATTCCTAAACCAATTATGAGGGATTTCTACACATATACACTAATTATAAATCACTTTAACTATGATTAATTATGCTGGAACAGAATCTGGAAATTTTAGTTTCCAAGTGTTCTAAAATTCTCATTTCTAACCCTTTCTAATTACTTATTCTTCCTAACCTTCACAAATCAACCCTAGCATCAATTAACCATAATTTCACATATTCTAACATGTTAAAATCATCGTCAAATAGTAAGCAAAGCATCAGGGCAGAACCGACAAAAATACAACATCATATCAAGCATAAAATTCCATTTTCAATATACATAAGTTACTAGTTTCTCATGGAATTATGTTAGGACTTCTAAAACTCTTTAGAAACTGATTTATTTCATTAAAATCATCATAAATTAAATAAGGGCAGCAACTATTTTAAATGGCTCATGGTTGGAATTTAAAACATAAAATCATGCTTGAAATATTCTTTAAGTTCACCTATGCTTAAGAAAATCCTAAGACATAGATTATTGGCACTTGTGACTAGATGAAACTCACACCAAGCTCATCATCATCATATGACTGAATTATGCATTTAAGAGAATGCTTCCATATCCAACTTTTCCTTGAGATAAAGGGACAAGCCTTTGAGCTCTAAAATCTTTTGGTGATAACAAGAATTTAAACATGCTATGCACTTCATTTTATTCTTCATTAGAAAAGTAAAGTGAAAGCTTAAAGTAAATATGAGATGCAACTCCATTTTTATCTTCAAAGTTTAGGTGATGACTTGAAAAGTAAATATGCTAGACAAGGAAATGTAAACATGAATACAAGTCCAATTCTTTATTTTAGTGCTCTAGGCTCCACAATAATCGACTTTAAGGCCGAAATAGGTAAGCTTAGAGATTAATTATTAGGTGATATGGAAATGCAAGCTCTTGTTTTAATCTTTATGTTTTCAGGTGATGGCAAAGAAACTTAAACGTGAATGCAAAGCTTAACATAAATATGCAATGCATGAACTTAAAAAGTAAACATGAATGCAAGTTCATTACTATATAATTACTAGAGCTCATACAAGACTTTAAAGAACCAACATTTTAATCCTAACTTAATCTCATCAAGATAAAGTAAGCTCTAGAGTTCTAGGTACCAAGATTTCAAGGAAACCTTATGGTGTGAACATCATCATCAAGCTCAAGGAAATGGATTCAAAAGAAAACAAAACCATAAAGGAAAGGAAAAAAGGGCTGAAACCAAAAGGAAAAGAAAAGAAAAGGAAACTGAAACCAAGGTTAAAGAAAAGGAAAGGAAAAACCAAAATGTGTTAAGATCAAAACTAAGTTTCAAGCTTTAGAGATCTCATTGTGATGAACTCAAGTCATCATCTAGAGACACTCATCATCAAGCTATCATGAGAAACCAACAAGCCCATGAAAGCTGAAATGTTAAAAGAAAAGAAATGGAAGAAACTGATTTTGTAAAGAATTAAAGCACCAAGAATAAAGCTTAACAAAGCAAAGAAATAATTATCAAAACAACTCCCTACCAAGATATGTTTTCTTGGAGATGTAAAGTACTTGATCTTGAGAAAAGGATGAAAGGAAAATCTTCCTTGGAGCTTGATGGTATATTCGGCCAAGGAGGAAAAGAAATAAAGAAAGTTGTGTTTCTTGAACTTGATCCTTGGAAAGGCAAGGCTAAGTGTTTAGAAGGTTGTGTATGGTTGAGAAATGGTGGTTCTTTGTGGGAGAGGAGGAAGATGAAGAAGAAGAGAATGAGAAAGAACTCTTGAGCTCTTGGAGAAGAAAAGAAACTTAAGACAATTCTTTTTGAAACTTTGATGAACAAAATAAGCAAAAATGGACCAAGTGCTCTCAAGACAAGTATCTATAGAAGAACAAAACGTGAAGGAGTGAATGGGGAGGAAGAACCATGAAATTCATGGCCATGGAAGAGAGAAAATATCTCTTACAAAGTGTCATTCCAAGGTATGGCTTGAGGTATGGTTCAAGGTATGGTGTAGGCATAGTTCTTTTGGTGAGAATAAAGCAACATGTGATGAATTATTGGGGATGAGGTGGTGCTAAATTGTGCAGCCAAGAGGAGGGAAAAATCATCCCTTTTAATATGGATTAGAGGTGTGATTAACTGTGGGTTTGACTAGAACAAAGATTAAGGGTTTGTAACTAAGTGTTTATGTAAGTAAGTAGGTAATTAAGGGCTTGTAAGACTAGATTAGGAGATGATCTTTCTAAATTAATGAAGTCAAACCTCATTAACTTGGAATCCAATACCAACACAATTCCTTGATTTAGGAAAATTGGAGTGAGAAAATACTATTCAAACATTATTCAAGATTCCATGACTTGGAATTTTGAGTTTTAAAAAGAGATTTAAGTTTAATCTATGCAATCTTAGGTTCTAATTAATCTTAATAAATTATTTTGACTCTAGATTAATTATCAAAATTAATTAATCTTTGATTAGAGCCTAATATTGCTTAGGTTAGCTTAATCATATCATTAAGCTTAAAAACACTATTCTAGGGGCAAAATTGTAATTTTGCACAAAACTTCTTGGGACCATTGGGACTCAAAAAAAGGTCACTAAACACATACAAACATCATTTTAAACCTTCTGGGGAAGTTCCGGGGTCAAACGGCATTTATACCCACATCAAAACGCTATAGGGGCATTTTGGTTATTTTGACCTGAAAGTTCAGAAAAAGAGATTTTTCTGCACTATTAACATTCATTCACATGCAATCCCCTTCGAATATTGAGTTAACCCTTAGAGGACTGCCAGGTCGGCTATTCTCGAATTCCGGGTGGAAAATGATATCAGGGGCATTTTGGTCATTTTCTCTCAGATAGAAAAATCGGGGTGTTACAGCCCTAAAAACATGAAAACTCGGACGGTGCAGCTCCCCTCAAAATGATAAGACCTATGCTCCGGATCATAGTGAACCTCCCATGTCTGGGTGTTGACGAAAACCACGAATGTCGCCATCCAAATCTGAAGATGCGACGGAAAGAAAAAGGAGTGAGAATCTTACTAAAGAATCTCGGTAGGAAGTCTCCTATCTAAGTAACATCGTCTACATCCTCAAGAACCTTGGGTTTAGTATAAAAAGGTGTGCATGCGTATAGTTCATTATTAGGTTTCAAACATAATTATCCAAGGTTCATTTATTTTAGAATGAATCTTAATGTCATGTATGCAACATATCATAGCATGAGTGCATGTTAATACATTATACAAGAGGACAATAGAACACAACATCAAGAAACATCACATAAGTGGCATAAAGTGGCATGTAACTTTTCTTGTGAAACTTTCTCTTTTCTCAACTATGTGAGAATAAACATTATACTTTGCATCATGGGGGCCACCCTAAAATCATCTCTAGGTTATGAGCTCATACCTAACTAGTCGTCACTAGTTCTTACTTATCCCTCTTGATAAGCGTAACATAATAATCCTGACTTCCAAAGTACGGGCTAGGGGGCATAAGGATCACCTATCATAACCTTTAATTTGGGGAGTCCATTGGAATATTTCCTTCTTTGAAATGCAATTACTGGTATCTGGTACACAGTTATTTGTCCACTTTGGCAAGTTCGATGTCAATACCTTCACGATTTTGTTCCTGGGGGTGCTCGGCTAAACCAGTGTCACCTAGAATGCGTTTCAGTACTATGTCACATTTGTTCTTGGGCGTTCTCGGCTAAACCAGTGTCACCCAGAACGTATTTCATATCTTTCAAAAACTTTCTAAGTCCTCAAGTTTGGCGAAAATTCGGCATCACAACGGCTGTGTGCCGAATTTTCCCAAACTTGCTTTATACCACAAAACATATAGAGTATGTACATTCAATCATATTTCCATATTCAAAACGAGTCACCAAAGGCATATAAACATGTTCTTCATAACACATGCATCCATACTAACAAACTTCATTATGTCCCTTGGCTCACAACATTTTATGCTTTTGACCTTTATGGGTCTTAATCTTACAATCTAGCCAACCTATTATCCGTCTTTAACCTTTCATGCACCTATAGGTTCATGACTAATAATCCTCACTAATTTTTATGATCATAAACCAATCTGGATAGCATCATAAAAATGTGGACAGAATTGCTATCATTTAATTATGGGGTTCTAGAAACTACGTCTTAGACCCTTTCTAAGTTTTGCCTTCGCCTAAGGTACTATAATTAATTCCTAAACCAATTATGAGTGTATCCCAAACATTTTACCAAGTGTTCAGCTACCTATCACCAAATTATTATGTTCCCAAAATAGAAATTATAATCTACATCCTTAAGGTTCTAGAATTCACATTTCTATGGTTTTTAGTTACTAGTTTCTCTCTAAGTGCTAAAAATCATTCTTACACCAAATGCTACTGAATTTTCATAATTAAACCATCCCAAACAGAATTTTATCATACTAAAACAGTTTTGATAATGGCTAAGGTTAATTAGGCCAAGACCCCTAAAATTACAACTTTACAGTTTCCTAGTAAACTAGTTTTTTTATCTACCATGCATAGAATAGTCTCCACTCCAATTCTCATCAATTTATACACATTCTAACATATTAAACATCACCAAATAGTAGCAAACATGCCAAGCTAGAACTGAAAACATACAACATTATATCAATCATAGAATTTCATTTTTAATACATATAAGATACTAGTTTCTCATGGAATCATTTTAGGACTTCTAAAACTCTTTGGAAACCAACTTATTTCATTAAAATCATCATAAAATAAATAAGGACAACAACTATTTTAGATGATCCATGGTTGGAATTTAAAACGTAAAATCATACTTGAAATATCCTTTGAGTTCACCTATGCTTAAGAACTTTGAGTTCACCTATGCTTAAGAAAATCCTAAGACATAGATTATAGGCACTTGTGACTAGATGAAACTTCACACCAAGCTCATCATCATCACATGGCCAAATTTTGGATTTAAGAGAATGCTCCCATGTCCAACCTTTGCTTGAGATAAATGAAAAGTCTTTGAGTTCTAGAATCTTTAAGTGATAATAAGAACATAAACATGATATGCACTTCATTTTATTCTTCATTAGAAAAGTAAAGTGAGGGCTCAAAATAAATATGAGATGCAACTTCATTCTTATCTTTACGTTTAGGTGGTGACTTGAAAAACATAAATATGCTAGACAAAGAAACGTAAATATGAATGCAAGTCCAATTCTTTTATTTTAGTGCTCTAGGCTCCACAACAATCCACTTTAAGGCTGAAATAGGCAAGCTTCGAGATTAATTATTAGGTGATATGAAAATGCAAGCTCTTGTTTTAATCTTTAAGTTTTAGGTGATGGCTTTTAAAAATAAACATGCTAGGCAAGAGATGTAAATATGAATGCAAGTTTATTTTATATTCTTTACTAGAGCTCACACAAGACTTTAAAGGAATATAAACCTCAATCCAACACATATCTTAACAAGACAAAGTGAGCTTTAGTGTAACACCCCGATTTTTCTGTCCGAGGGAAATGACCAAAATGCCCCTGAGGTCATTTCCTGACCCGAATTCGAGGGTAACCAACTCGGTCATCCTCGAAGGGTCAACTCAATGTTTGAAGGGGATTGAATGGCCTTTGAATGCTTTCGGAAGCGAAAATTTCGTTTCTGGATTTAGGTCAAAATGACCAAAATACCCCTATAGTGTTTTACGCGGGTAAAGGTGCCGTTTGAGCCCGAAACTTTCCCTAGAGGTTTAAAAACATGTTTTCATGTGTCCAGAGGTCTCTGTTCAAGTCCCGGTGGTCCGGGGCAGTTTTAGTGCAAAATTACGATTTTGCCCCTAGAATAGTGTTTTTGAGCTTAATGACGTAATTAAGCAAACCTAAGCAATATTAGGCTCTAAACGAAGATTAATTAATTTCCCTAATTAATCTAAAGTCAAAATAATTTATTAAAGTTAATTAGAACCTAAAATTGCTTAGATTAAACTTAAATCTCTTTTTAGAACTCAAGATTCCTAGTCTTGGAATCTTGAATAGTGTTTTCTCTCTCCAATTCCTTAAATCAAGGAAATGTGTCTAGAGTTATTTAGACTCTAAATTGAGGATCTAACTCACTAATGGTGCAAGATCACTTCTTAATTATGTCTAGACCACCCTAATTATCCATTTTCCTTACCTAAACACTTTCTTACAACTTCCTAATCTTAAGCATAATCAAAGATACACCTAAACACAACTCTAAACCACAATTAAAATGCAAGAAACTCTCCTCCCTTGGCTGATGCATTTCGGCCACCTTTCCCCCATTTGACCACATGTTGATTTGTTTTCTCACTCAAAGAACCATGCTTGAGGCCATACCTCGAATCATACCTCACCATACTTTGAGCCATACCTTACCATGCCTCAAGACCACATTATCTCACCTCATGGAACTCATGGATGCCTCCATTCTGCATCGTCATGGCCGAAACCCCATCAGCCCATTCACACCCTTCATTTGTTTCATTTCTCTATAAATAGAATGCCTTGAGGAGCTTGCACCACTTTTAGATCATTTGCTAAGTTTAGGAACACTCAAAGCTTTTCTTTTTCTCTGAAAGTTCTAGTGCTCTTCAAGTTCTTCAAAGTTCTTCATCATCTTCATCTTCTTCCATCTTCAAGTTCATCACATCAAATAGGGATTTTCTTTCAAGTATTCCTTTCTTTAAAGTTCTTGTTCTAAGCTTTATGTTTATAGTTTCTCTTGATTCTTTTTAGAACTTCTTTTCTTCTCCTTTTTCTTTCTCATTTTCGGCCATGGGCCTTGAGGTTCAAAGAAATGAGAGCTTGATGATGAGAGTTTCATGATGATGTTCATCACTTGAAACAAACTCTAGAGCTTGATCTTTGTTCTTGAGCAAAAATGTTTCTAGTTCTTCCTTTCTTGAACTCTTGAGAACTTTAGTTTTGATGGTGATTCAAAATGGTTTTAAGGACTCAATGATGAGGTCTCATGATGTTGGTGTTATTATATCATCAAGATCAAGGACCCTAGAGTTTTAAAATGTTCCTTCTTCCTTTTGAAGTTTCGGCCCTTTTCCTTTCTTTTTCTAAGTTTCATGGTTTGATTCCTAAAATATTATGTTGAGTTCTAAGAACTCTAGACTATATCATATCTTGGTTTAATGAGTTTGGGTTAAGGTTTAAGTTCCTTTAAAGTCTTGTTAAGAGCTCTAAAAAGATTAAATGAACTTGCATAATTTATCTTATGCTTGCACTTATATTTACATTCTTGTTATGCACCTTTACTTTCAAGCTATCACCTAAGAACATAAAGATTAAAATGGAACTTGCATCTTCACTTAATTTAATTCTCAAAGCCTTTCTATTTCGGCCTTAAAGTCGATTGTTGTTGGGCCTAGAGCACTAAAATAAAGAATTGAACTTGCATCATCACCTAATTAATTTCTTGAATGCCTATCTATTTCGGCCTTAAAGTCGATTGTTGTTGGGCCAAGAGCACTAAAATAAAGAATTGAATCTTGCATATTTACTTTCAAGCTTGCACATTTAAGTTTATGCCTCGCATATTTATTTTCAAGCTTGCACGTTTAAGTTTATGCCTTGCATATTTAATTTATGTCATCACTTTATTCTGTAAGCAAGATTAAAAATGAAAAGCATGAGCACGTTTATGTTATGTCGTAACTTAAGAACCTAGAGCTCAAAGACTTGCTCATTTCATTCCAAGTTAAAGTTTAATGTGAAACCATTCTTTGAATGCATATTTTCGGCCAAGTAGTGATGATGGACTTGCAATGAGTTTTCACCTAGCTACGAGGACCAATAGTCTATGTTCTAAGTTTTTCCTAAAAGCTTTACAATCTTTACAAGGTTATGTTATCATGAGATATGACTTTGTTCCCTTTAAGAAGATGAAATATATTTTGGTCATTGACCTAAGGCCTCTCTTAGCCTCTTGATGAATTAAAATGATTTGCAAAGAGTTTTAGAAATTCTAAATTGATTCCAAGAGAAACTAGTTAACTTATGTACCTAGAAATGTCAATTTAAATCCCTTACTAAAACTAAATGTTTTCGGTTTTGATATGATGAGTGTGATGCTGTATGATGATGTTATGATGTGTTAGAATGTGTGAAAATATCATACGATGATGTAGAAATGATTCTATGCATAATAGGTAAAAAACTAGCTAACTAGAAATACCGTAAAGCTAGAATTTAACATAGTTTTGACCCATTTGTTTATAGAACTTATCCAAACTATTTTAATGGGAGCATAATCAGATTAGGATTGTTTAGACATGAAAAACTTGGTAACATTTGGATTAGAATCGAATTCTAGCACCTATAGGGAAACTAGTAACTAGAAAACCGTAAAAGTGCAAGTTTAGAACTCTTAGAACATTTATTTTTCTGGATTCTGTCCAGCACCCTCACGACATGATAAACGTGATTATTAATTAGTCCTTCAGCATAGGAATGCCTCATAATTGATTTAGATTTGATTCATAGCGCCTTAGGCGAAGACGGAACCAAGAAAGGGTCTAAAACGTAAGTTCTAGAACCCCGTAATCACAAGTTAGGAATTCTGCCCTATGATATTCAGATTTAAGTGCGAACATGAGAATTGTGAATGATGTATAATTATGAGCCCTTAGGTGCATAAAATATGAACGACGGATGTTAGAGAACTATATCTCAAGATTAAGACCCGTAAGGGTCAAAGCATAAGCTATCGTAAGGGTAAGCGTTTGAATGTTCTATGATGATGCATGTGGTATGTAAATGATGATGATGTTATTCATATGAGGAATTCATGAGGATATATGTTTATGTGGCATAAAGCAAATTCGGAAGGAATTCGGCGTAATGCCATCGTGCCGCCAAATTCCCGACGAATTTGGGGACTTAAAGAGATTTTGAAAATTAAGGTACTAAGATGGGTTCTAGGATGACACCGGTTCGGCCGAGCACCTCCATAGAACTCATGTGACATCGGTACCATTTTATACTCTTAGGTGACACCGGTTCGGCCGAGCACCCCTAAGAAAATTGCCCTCTAACCCGTACTCAGATAGTCGAGATTTATGATTTATGATACGCTTATCGTTAAGTGGTAAGTAAGAACTAGTGACGACTAGTTAAGGTATGAGCTCATAACCTAGATGTATGACACGTTCTGGGTGACACCGGTTCGGCCGAGCACCCCAGTTCGATTGTCTTTTAGGGTGGCCCATGAGGAAGAGATGTTTCATGATTATGATTATGTCACTAAGTTTGTCCTATATGAATGTTTCTATTGCCACTTTATGCCACCAAGTATGATGATACTTGATGTTATGTTTTATGTATGTGCATTAGGTAGTGCCATGCATACATTTTCTATTATGTTGCATTCATGACATTAAGATCATCCTAAAATGAATGGACCTTGGCTAAAGTATATTTTAAAGTTTAAAATGAACTTAATGCATGTTCAGTCATTTTGTATAATTAAACCCAAGGTTCCTGAAGACGTAGATGATGAAACCTAGGTAGTAGGAGGCTCTACTGAGATTCTTTAGCAAGATTCTCACTCCCTCTATCTCTTTCTTTCCGTCACGTCTTCAGATGGCGACGTTCGTAGTGTTCGTGGACATGCCGACATGGGAGGTGCACCATGACTCGGACCACGGGTCATTCCATTTTGTGGGTCGATGCACGGTTAGAGTATTCATGTTCATGGGTCGACTCTTCACTCCCCCTGTACATTCCCATCATTTCTCCCCCGTCTCACCTTTTGGCGATGACCTGGTGTTCGAGCGCGCACGTCCCCTAGAGGAGAGGCTTCGCCGTACCCCACCATCCACATCCGCCGCTCGAGACTACCCCTAGTATGTGCCCCGTTGTCCATCGTCTTTTTCGGAGACGGATCCTTCCGAGGATTCGGCAACCCAGGTACCCTCCGAGGGATAGTCGCGATGGGAGGCTGTGGATGGCCCGGGTTAGAGCACACACCACTTGGATGGGGATAAACCTTCTTTTGTTTAGAGGTTATCCCATTAGATGCACTCGGGTAGGGGAGTAGATCATGTTTATGTTTATGTTGTATTTCCTTTCATGTATTTCCCTTGTACTAAGTTAAGTCCCATACTTATAAATGGGCAAGTTATATATATATATGAGATGATATTCAGTGTTATTCATGGTGTGCCTTATGCTATGACGTTATGAGATGTATGTTTTGTTCGTTACATGATATATCGCATCACGCGGCTCTCACTTTGTGTTTCAAAAAAATTTACCCGTATTTTCCACTAAGTATTTCAAAGTAAAAATGAGAACTATGAAGTAACAGACTAATGATTAACCTAAGTATGTTCTAGAGTATTGGGTTAAAAATTAGGATGTTACATTTAGAGTTCTTTGTACCAAAGTTTCAAGGAAACCTTATGGTTTGAATATCATCATCAAGCTCAAGGAAATGGATCAAGAGATCAAAATAACTAACAACCTTTCTTTAGAATCAAAGACAAGGCAAGGAAGAAGGAATCAAAACCGAAACCAAAGGGAAAGGAAAAGAAAAGGAAAACCAAAACCAAGGCTAAGGGGAAGTGTAACATCCTAAATTTTAACCTAATACTCTAGAACATATTTAGGTTAATCATTAGTCTGTTATGTCATAGTTTCCTTATTACTTTAAAATACTTAGCGGAAATATTGGTAAATTTTTTTTTGAATTATAAAAGCAAAGTGAGAGCCGCGCAACACAATGAACAGTAAAGTATGAAAGGAAATAAAGCAAGCATCTCATACCATCATAACAATAAGCAAGTAAAGGCACATCATAATAAAATTGAACTGTATTTTTATATATAATATGATATGCTCACTCATGGAGAGTGGGACTTAGTTTATTACAACTGAAATAGAAATACATGGAAAATGAAAGTACAACAAAGGCATAAAAAGAAGCTCTCCTAAATCTATTGCGCCTACAATTAGATAGCCTAAAGACAAAAAGAAGGCTATCCTATCCTAGTCAAAGCTTGAGCACCAGAGCGCGACGGTCGTCTGCGCCAGAGCGCGACGGTCGTCTGCGCCAGAGCGCGACGGTTGTCTCCTACTGCGGGCTCCTCTGGAAAGGAGGGATGTATCCGATCCACTGCACTATCTCGACCGAGGTGGCTATGCGCTGCATTGGTCGGGCATGAGCTCCACGAAGGGGAATCATCCTCACCTGTCCTCCACGTACCGGCTGGGTGACAGAGGCCTCACTACCCTCCCCAACGTCCATCGACACAGTGGGGGAGGATCCCTCGGAAGGTACCTGAGTGGCAGAGTCCTCCGACGGGTACGTCTTGGAGAATGATGAGGGCGAGCAGGGCATATACTATAGGTAGTCTCGGATGGCAGAAGCTGTCGGTGGGGTGCGGCGGATCTGCTCCTCTTGGGGGCGTGCGCGCTCGAACATGAAGTCGTCGCCAAAAGGTGAGGCAGGAGAGAATCGATGACTATGTACAGGATGACTAAAGGGCCGTCCAATGAACATAAATACACGAACGACGCAGCGACCCACAAAATGTTATGACCCGTGGTCCGAATCATGATGCACCTCCCATGTTGGGGTGTCCACAAAAATCACGAACGTCGCCATCTGAAGACGTGACGGAAAAAAGAGATAGAGGAAATGAGAATCTTGCTAAAGAATCTCAGTAGGGCCTCCTACTACCTAGGTGTCATCATCTACGTCCTCAGGAACCTTGGGTATAGTATACAAAATAAGTGAGCATGCATTAAGTCCATTTTTAAGCTTTGAAGCATAGTTAGCCAAGGTTCATTCATTTTAGTATGATTCTTAATAACATGGATGCAACATATTAAAGAATGTATGCATGGCTCTGCTTAATGCAAGAATAATAATCATAACATTAAGAACATCATAATAGTGGCATAAACTGGCAATTGAATTTCATATGGGAAAACTTTGTGACATAATCATCATACTTTGCTTCCTCATAGGCCACCCTAAAAGACAATCGTTCTGGGGGTGCAGTAGAACCGGTGTCACCCAGAGCGTGTCACATCTCTAGGTTATGAGCTCATACCTTAACTAGTCATCACTAGTTCTTACTTATCAATCCCGATAAGCGTATCATAATCATAAACATAATAATCCCGACTTATCTAGTATGGGCTAGGGGCATTTCTTGGGGGTGCTCGGCCGAACCGGTGTCACCCAAGAATTCATCTTGGTACCGATGTCACATGAGTTCTCTGGAGGTGCTCGGACGAACCGGTGTTATCCGAGAACTCATCTTAGTACTTCATAATTAAAAATCTCATAGGTTTTCAAAAACTTTCTAAGTCCGCAAATTTGTCGAATTTGGCAAAGATAACAAAGAAGATGCGAATTTCTTCCAAATTTACTTTATGCCACATAAGTCACTCAAACATGCATTCTCCATCATAATTCCATGCGTTCTCATAATCATTCTCATATGTTCACAAGCAACATTGAAAATTCATCATGCTCTTGATCCTACGGTATCTTATGCTTTGACCCTTACGGGCCTTAAACTTGAGATGTAATTATTCTATCATTTTGTATCAACTTCTTATGCCCCTAAGGATTTACTTCTAACAAATCTTACCTTCATTTATGTTCCTTAATAATCTTGGGCAGCACCATACCCCAAGGCAGAGTTACATATCTATGATTACGGGGTTCTAGAACTTACGTTTTAGACCCTTTCTCGGATCCGTTTTCGCCTGAGGTGCTATAAATTAAATCTAAACCATTTATGAGGTGTTCCTAAACCTTTGAACTAATTATAAACATTTATACCACATTTTAAGGGTGCTGTACAGAAACAGAAAACTAAATGTTCTAAGAGTTCTAAAATTGTAATTTTACGGTTTTCTAATTACTAGTTTCTCCATAAGGGCTAAAATTCAATCCTACTTCAGTTGTAACCAAATTTTTCATGATTAAACAATCCTAATCTGATTATATTCCCATTGAAATATTTTGGGCAGTATTCAAAAATAAATGGGTTAAAACTATGCTAAATCTTAACTTTACTGTTTTTCTAGAAAGCTAGTTTCTCTTCTATCATGCATAGAAATGTTCCTACCTCATCATACATAATTTTCACACATTCTAACACATCAAAACATCATCATACAGCAGTAAACTCATCATGGTAGAATCGAAACATCAAGTCCCCAAAAGATACATAATTTGATATTTCTAAAGCATATAAGTTGTTAGTTTTCCCTTGGAATCATTTTAGGACTTCTAAAACTCTTTTGCAAACCATTTTATTTTGTCAAGAGGTTAAAAACACCCTTAGCTCAGTAACCAACTTGATTCCTCCTTAAAAGAGGATTAAATTCATAAATCTTGTTGGCCTTAACTTCATAAAGTTCATGAAGCTTAAAGAAAATCTTAAAACTTAGATTGTTGGCCCTTGTAGCTAGACGAAACGCATTCCAAGTTTGTCATCACTACATGACCGAAATTATACATTCAAATAATGCTCCCACATTAAACTTTAACTTGAGATAAAATGGGCAAGTCTTTGAGCTCTAAGGTCTTTAAGTGACGACAAAATGTAAATATGCTATGCGCATCATTTTTATCTTTCAATATAAAGTAAAGTGAGAACTTAAAGTAAATATGCAAGACTTGAAATATAAATATGCAAGACTTGAAATAAATATGCCATGCAAGTTCATTTCTTTATTTTAGGTGGTCTAGGCCCAGCAACAATCGACTTTAAGGCCGAAATAGAAAGGCTTTGAGAATTAGTTAGGTGATAATGCAAGCTCTCATTTTAAATCTTTATGTTCTTTAGTGATGAAAGGTAAATATGCTAGATAAGAATGTAGATATGAGATGCACTCCATTTCTTATCCTTTAACTTTAAGTGATGGCTTGGAAAATAAATATGAATGTAAAGCTCAAAATAAATATACAAGTTCATTTATATCTTATTAGAGCTCATTCAAGACTTTAAAGGAACTTAAACCTCAACCCAAACTCATCATGACAAGATAAAGTGAAGACAAGAGTTAACTCAAGGGTTCTTTAGAACACAAAATTTCTTTTCTTGAAGTGAGGTCATAAATAACATTTTTATAAAAATGCAAGCTCTAGAGGCCTCATTGTGATGAACACATAGTCATCATCTAGAAGCTCTCATCATCAAGAAGCTCTCATCATCAAGCCATTATGAGCCTCATTGGCCAACATGGCCGAAAATTTGGAGAAAGAAAAGGAAAAGGAACCGAAACTATAGGCTAGAAAAAGAACCATTTGAAACATTTGGGACCATGATCTTGATGATGTATTAGCACCAACATCATGAGCCCTTGCTATGGAGTTCACTTACTCATTTAAAACATCACCAAGTTAAGCTCTTTAGGACCACAAGAAAAGAAGCTAAAGGCATGGTTTCTTCAAGAACTAAGATCAAGCTTTAGAGGTTGCCTAAATGATGAACATCATTATGCAATCCCTATCATCAAGCTCTCATTTCCAAGTCCTTTAAAGGCCTTGGCCAAAAATGAAACAAAGAAGGAGAAGAAGAAGAAGTTCTAAAAGATTCAAGAGAAACCATCAAGTAAATAACTAAATAAAGACTTAAAATGAGAGAAGCACTTGAAATAAAATCCTTACCAAGTGATTGAAGATTAGGATGAGAGAAGAGGATGAAGAACTTGAAGAACTTGAACACTTGAACTTAAGAGAAAAAGGAAACTTTGAAGTGATCTTTGAAAACTTACACTTAGCAAATGAACTAAAGGTGTTTCAAGTTCACTCAAGTGTGCTATTTATATAGAAATGAAACAAATGAAAGGTGCAAGAGGGAGAGGGAGGTTTCGGCCAAGCAAGGGCAGCCCCATGAGGTCCATGAGGTGAGATGTTGTGATCTTGAGGCATGGTGAGGTATGGTTCAAGGTATGGCTCAAGCATGGTTCTTTGAGTGAGAAACAAATCAACATGTGATGTAAATGGAGGAGGAGTGGCCGAAACTTACATCAGCCATAGGGGGATTTCTTGCATTTTAATTGTGGTTTAGAGTTGTGTTTAGGTGTATCTTTGATTAGGATTAAGATTAGGAATTTGTAAGAAAGTGTTTAGGTGAGGAAATGGGTAATCAAGGGTGTCAAGATATGTTTAAGGAGTGGTCTTGCATCATTAGTGAGTTATAAACTCATTTTAGTGCATAATTAATTCTAGACACAATTCCTTGATTTAAGGAATTGGAGAGAGAACACTATTTAAGATTCCAAGATTGAAATCTTGAGTTTTAGAAAGATATTTAAATCTAATCTAAGGAATTTTAGGTTCTAATTAATTTTAATAGTTTATTTTGACTCTAGATTAATTATGGAAATTAATTAATCTTCGATTAGAGCCTAATATTGCTTAGGTTTGCTTAATTACGTCATTAAGCTCAAAAACACTATTCTAGGGGTAAAATCGTAATTTTGCACTAAAACTGCCCGGGACCTCCGGGACTTAAACAGACACCTCTAAACATGTAAAAACATTGTTTTAAACTCTTGGGGAAAGTTTCAGGCTCAAACGGTACCTTTACTCGCGTAAAAACGCTATAGGGGTATTTTGGTCATTTTGACCCGAACTGCAGAAAATGAGACTTTCACCTCCGAAACCACTCAAGGGCCATTCAATCTCCTTTAAACATTGAGTTGGCCTTTCGAGGACTGCCAAGCCGGCCATCCTCGAATTCCGGGCCGAAAATGACCTCAGGGGCATTTTGGTCATTTTTCTCTCAGACAGAAAATCAGGGCGTTACAGAAAGGAAAAGAAAAGCCAAAATGTGTTAAGATCAAAACTAAGTTTCAAGCTTTAAGGGTTTCTCAAATGATAACCATGGGTCCATTATCTTGAAACCTCATCATCAAGCTAAGAAAAATTTCCTTTCAAACCAAGCCTCATAGCCAAAAATAAAAAGAGAGAAAATGAGTTTGAACCAAGGAAAAACTAGAACCTTTCACATCAAAACATCAACATGAATGTTAAAACTTTTAAAGAACAAAACCATCATGGAAGGTAAATAAGGCATTGAAGGCCAAAATGATAAAGGAAGAAGAAGAAGAAACTGAAAAAAGAAAACCCAAGAAGGTTCATCAAAACAATATGTTAATCCAAGAACAAAGCATATCCAAATAAAGGAATGAGTTTAGAACAATCTCACTACCAAGTGGTGAGGTTGAAGTGAGCTTGAAAAAGATGAAGAGAATGAGAGGAAGAAAACTCTTGGACTTGAGAGAAAAGGAAGAACTTGAGGTTGCTCTTGGAAACTCAAAGCTTAGCAAATGATCTAAAGGTTCTTACAAGCTCTCTTGCATATGTATTTATAGAAAAACAAAACCAAGGGTGAAAGAATGGAGGGGGGCTGAAACCTCATGTTCCATGAGGGGAGAGAATTGGTTTCATGGAGGCATGGTGAGGTATGGTGGAAAGTATGGCTAGGTATGGCTTAAGGTATGGTCCTAAGCATGGTTCCTTGAGTGTTTGAATGAACAAACATGTGATGCATTGCCGGGGGGGGGTGAGGTGGCACCATTTTGGAGCATCCAAGGGGGAGGAAAATGTCTCATTTAATTGTGGTTTAGAGGCGTGTTTAGGTGTAGTTTTGATTAGGCTTTGGATTAGGAGTTGCTAAGTAAGTGTTTAGCTGAGGTGATGGTCAATTAAGGATGTCAAGACATGATTAAGGAGTGTTCTTGCTTCATTAGTGAGATTGAAACTCATTTTGAAATATAAACAATTGTAGACATAATTCCTTAATTTAAGGAATTGGAGAGAGAAAATACTATTTAAGATTCTATGACTTGGAATCTTGAGTTTTTAAAAGAGGTTTAAGTTTAATCTAAGCAATTTTAGGTTCTAATTAACTTTAATAAATTATTTTGACTCTAGATTAATTATGAAAATTAATTAATCTTTGATTGAAGCCTAATATTGCTTAGGTTTGCTTAATTACATCATTAGGCTCAACGGCACTATTCCAGGGGCAAAATCATAATTTTTCACAAAAACTGCTCGGGAACACCGGGACTTAAACAGACGTCATCAGACACATAAAATCATCTAATTAGACTTTCTAGGAAAGTTTCGGACTCAAACGTCACTTATACCTGCGTAAAACGCTATAGAGGTATTTTGGTTATTTTGAGCTGAAAACTCGAAAAATGAAATTTTCATCTCCGAGATCATTCCCAACTCATCCAATCCCCCTCAAGATTGGAGTTAACCCTTCGATGACTATCGAGTCAGCTATCCTCGAATTCTGGGTGAGAAATGACCTCGGTGGCATTTTGATCTTTTTAACTCAGACAGAAAAATCGGGGTGTTACAAGCATGAAGCTCCTCATGGCAACGTCGGGAAACCTCCTATCCTTGGCTCGCACAGGCTCGCATATAGAGCCCAAAAAGTGTGTGAGGAAAGTGGTTATTGTAACGCCCCAATTTTTACTGTAATTTTTACTGTCATTAGAAATTACTCAATTACCGAATTATCGTAGGTAATTATTACATAAGATTTGAGGCCGAACAATCCTCAATAAAGGAATATAACATTAGAAGAGAGGTTAGGAACGATTCATGCGAGAGTCGCAAATCCCGAATTTCTGTACGTATAAAATGACCAAAATGCCCCTGAAGTTATTTTACTCAGAAAATGAGGATCGTGGGCCCCACCTATTCTCAAGGGGATATTTTGAGGATAATAAGGGATTGTTTGTGTTATGTGTGTTAATAGAGCAGAAGGATCTCAATTTTGAGTTCCGACGAGAAATGACCAAAACGCCTCACTGCAATTTGCTTTAACTCCGATGTGCGTGCCGACTGAGCCCGAACCTCATTAAAATGTTTTAAAATGTGTTTTTAAGCCATGATTAACCATTGGTTAAGCTCGGGTGGCCTCGGGCAATTTTTAAGTGAAAGTACGATTTTGCCCTATTTTTGGGCGCTTTTGCAATTTCAGGATTTTTGATTCAGTATACAGAAACCTAAGCAATATTAGGCTCAAATTAAAGCTTATTAAATTCTAAATATTAATCTAGAGTCAAAATTATGTATTTAGATTGATTAGAACCCAAAATTGCTCAAAAACACCCAAATTGCTTACTAATTCACTTAAACCCTTAACCGTAAATTCTCTAAATTACATGAATACCTTGCCTACACCTAAATAATGCATGGAACACACAAATTTCACTTCTTTGGGCTGTAATGGACGAAATTATTGATGCCATTATGCAGCTGAATTATTGCCAAAAGTTGCACTAAAACAAAATGCCAAAATGTCACCATATGACACATAATTCCTTAATTTCATACAACTTTGTCTAAAATGATTTTTCCTCCCTTATTTCTCCTGCAAAATTCCGTCCACTACCTCATCATTTTGGCCAATTAGAAGCCTCAAAATCTTCTATAAATAGGCTTGCTTGAGTGGTCTTGGAATGCTTGGTTCATAACTAGTTTTTAGGAGCACCAAAAACTTTCTTTCTTCCTCCTCTTTGGCTGAATTCTTTCTTCAATTTTTCAAAGAGATTTTGTTTCATTTCACTTCAAGAAACCAAGTTCTCTTCCTCTTCTTCAACTCAGATTAGGTAGGGAGTAGTTTCTAAATTTATTTCTATGCTTTGAGGAGTTGTGTTTTTAGCTCAAAATGATGAAATTATGAACTTGCTTTAGCTTTTCATTTTGGCTTTCCTCTTCAATTTTTCTTTAACCAATTCAACCATATGGCCTAGGTGGAACTAAGATGATGGCTTGATGATGAGGACCTTGAGGGTGGGTTGTAAATCCATCACAAGTTAGGCCTCTAAAGCTTGAAAATTCCACTTGATGCAAAACTTTAAAGAATAATGCTTTATGATGCTAAAACAAAGATTTTTAGTTTAGAACTTGAAAGATGTATTTTTTCCTTTTATGTTTTATTTCTTGTTAAGATATGTATTGGGTTGAATTTATAATTCTTTTAAAGTCTTGAAGGAGCTCTAGTAAAGAAACAAAATGAATTTGCATCCATGATTAAGTTTATGCTTTACATAACCATGTTTACCTTCTATGTCATCACTAAATTTTCAAGAATGAATAAATGAACTTGCATTTCTCATGTTTAAATTCCAAGCTTGTATCTCATGTTTATGTTTCAAGTCATCACTTAATCTTTCAAGATAATAAAGAGGTTGCATCTCATATTTAATTTATGCTCTCACTATATTTTATAATGGCTAAAAGAATCAACGCATGGCATGTTTATTTTATGCCATCACCTAAAGATCCTAGAGCTCAAAGACTTGCCCATGTATCACAAGCAAAGAAATATGATTATTGGAGTTAAAGAATTTATTCTTTAAAAAGTCTTGAGATTGGAGCTTAAAAGATGTAATAATAATATTCTCTTCTCCCTCTATCGTCACTGTGCGGACTACCGCCGCTCCGGTTTCTTAATATTCTCTTCTCCTCTCTTGGTCCTGTGCGGACTACCGCTCCGGTTTCTTAATATTTTCTTCTCCCTCTCTGGTCTGTGCGGATTACACGCCGCTCCAGTTTCTTGTATCATGTTTATATTTCAAGTTCTTGCATCATGTTTAATTTTTAAGTCATCACCTTAAATCTTAAAGATAAAGAAATGGAATTGCATATCATGTTTATAATTCCAAGCTATCACCTTATAAAGATAAGATTAAAATAAGGTTGCATAGCATGTTTATAATTCTAAGATGTCACCTAAATCTCTAAAGCTCAAGACTTACTCCTTTTATCGTAAGTGAGAATTTTAATTGTGAAGATCCTCCCAAATTTGACAAAAGAACTAGTTTCTAAATGAGTTTTAAGGCTTTGCAAGGATTTTACGGGAACTAGTATTTTATATGCACTTAAAATATGATTCTATGTAATTGCATGAGGTTCATGATTCGCCACTGATCTGAGTTTAGTATCAATGTGTGATAATGATTTGATATGATTGAAGTTGTGATAATTATGGTTTATTGTTAAGAGAATGATTCATAATTGGTTTAGTAACTAATTAGTTCTATAATTGATAATTCTATGTAAGGATTGGATGCTTATTAAGTACTTGATATCATTGAATGATTTCCTGGCTTGCATGTTATAGTTCTTTGTTGCAAATAATGAGAATGCTTGTACATGAAATGTTCTTTATTATGTAAAATTTACCTTTGTTGCTAAAAGAAAGTGTATCATTGTAAAAGTGTAATTTGGAAAGGTTCCGCTAAGGAAAGACTTGGTATTTAAGCGTGTCCATTGTGACCCACCTCTCTTTCTGGGAATCCCCCATATGCATGATTACAATTGATATATATTATTCTAGCTTAAGACTATAAATGAGAAAATGTTATGATGTTTATGAATTGTATTATGATATAACATGCAAAGATTTAATGATGACTTAAACTTATAAGAAAATGATCCTTTGGAACCATCGGACTATAGGTGGTGAAAAGGTGATTTTAGCCCGCTAACCCGTTCTCTCAAAAGGGTAGAGTCGGGACTTTAGCTTATCAAAAGGGATAAGTATATGCTAGTGACGACTAGTAAAATATGAGCTCATAACCTAAATTACTCCCAAAAGGGTGGAGTATAGGGTGGCCCAAGGAAAATAATGATGATGATAAGATTTTAAGTCATCAAAGGCACTAAAGAAATGAAATATGTGCACTTTGTGTCCATGTGTAGCTAATATTATATGACGTTCTTTTATGCATGTTATTTTGATAATGATGATGAGGAATATGATGTAATGATAAAGGAAATGTTCATTGTAAATATGACATGTTAAGAATAAGATGCATTATAAGACGCATGATTAAAAATTGACGAACCTCGGTTAAGTATTTGTCCGAACTTAAAATGAATCTTTGCATGCTCACTATTTTAGAATAATCCCGAGGTTCCTGGGACTTTGATGATGACACTGTAGAAGGAGGTACCCTACTGAGAATTCTTTAGCAAGATTCTCACTCCTTTTCTTTATTTCCGTCATTGTCTCCAGATTCAAATGGCGACATTCGTCTGTTCGTTGATACCCCTACTTGGGAATTCCACTATGATCCGGTGCATCGCTCGTATCATTTTGAAGGAGAGTCTTGTGATTCGTGTTTTTATTTACATAGGTCATCCATTTGCACATCCTGTCCCTAGTTATCGATTTTCTCCTACTTCTCCTATGGCGATGAAATGGTTTTCGAACATGCACGTCCACTTGATGAAAGGATGTTACGTTCTTATCCCGCTTCATCTGCTTTGTCCATGGATTTCCGCAGTATGTTCCGAGGCGAGATATTCAAACTGATCCTTGAGGACACTCCTACTCATGTATATTCTGAGAGCTCTGCTCCTACTCCCACACGTGTAAGAGAGGGTAGTGAGGAAAGCAGTTGTTCAGCCGAGGTTAGCGAAGGCCGTCCATGCGACCCGGACTGGTGCATCTCGTGTGTCCTGTCCGAGGGAGCTCATCGATGGATCGGATTTATTCCCCATTTCCGTGATAGTGGCCATAGAAGGTTCTTAGTACATTTATGTGTGATCATGCACCCTAGTTTTAGGAGTTATCTAGTTTAGGGGCATGTATTTCCTTAAGTATATTTTCTTTTATGGGTTTGCATAAGATAATGATGTATGAACATAACCCACCCTTTGAGTGAGGTTATTGTATGTAAATATATGCTATAATGTGCTTATGAATGTTATATGATGGAGCCTAAGTGATATGATGTGATATATTCTTAAACGTCTTATTATACCCCGCTTACTCGTTCACGTTGTACTCGGCTCATGTTTTCAATTATGTGTTTAAAAAAAAAAAAAATGGCTCGTAATTTCACTAAGTATTTTCAAATTATGAAGAAAGAACCAAAGCAAGGAGTAAAGTCTAGTCATTAATCAGATTCAACCTAGGTGTATCTGGTTAATTACTAGGGTGTTACATTTTGGTATCGAGGCAGATTCGATTCTCATGGAGCACGAGGATTGGACTAGCTATGCTTCTAAAGCATAATACGTTAGTAACGTCATGTGTAGATGTTTATCATTAGGATGAGCTTGAGGATTAGAAATACATGACTCTCGTATGTTGAAAGTGCCATGGTAACTTGCTCACTTTGCATGGAATATTGGGCCCGATCACCTCGATTGTTCTTTGCTTTGTGTGTATAGGGACCAATGGCACGCCGACAATGACTAGGAGCGCAAAGACGAATAATCAAGGCAACGAGACAGCCAAAGCACTCCGCGACGTAGCAAGGACCATGAGAATGATGATGGAACGAATGGATCAGGATCGTCAAGCCAATATGAATCAGTGACATGAGATTCCCGAACATGCCTGCTTTGGGAGTTTCGTAAGGCAAACCCACCGCTTTCAAGGGACACGAATCCAAATATTGCATGAATGGATTCGAATATTGAGAAGGTCTTTCTTGTAGTCCCATGCTCGGAGGAGCAAAGGTCACCTTCGCTACTCATATGCTTGAAGGTGATGCCGGTTTACGGTGGACGGGTGTTCAAGACTCCTGGAGACGACCGACATGGACATTGATTGGGAACTTTTCAAGGTCCATTTTTATGAAAAGTACTTTCCAGAGTCGATTAGAAATGCCAAGGACATTGAATTCATGCAAGTTGTCTAGGGAATATGAATGTGGCCCAAAGATACTGCGCTGATTTGAAGAACTCATTAAGTTCTCAAGAATGTACCAAGGAAATCTCGATGAGTCTTTGAAATGCATTAAATACGAGTCGTGGTTGAAGGCGAACTTAATGTGGCGATTGCACATTTGGAGATTAGGGATTTCTCTACCCTAGTTAACAAATGTCGGATTATTGAAGAAGGTCGAGAAAACTAAACACCCCAAAGTCGATAATATTACCAAAAAGTTGACACCTCAAGGTCGTGAGTTCAAGAGGCGAGTCGACCTCCATTTCCCCTCAATCAAGACCACAAGGGACACAAAGAAATTTTCAACAAGGAAGGCCAAACAACAACAATCGCTATAATAACAACCGCTACAACAATAACCCCAGAACAATCACAACAACAACAATAACAACAATAAAGGGAAAGCACCACAAAGAGGTCCGGAAGATTTCCACGGCTGCGCCATCCATGGAATGTCCCAAGTGCGGCAAGAATCATGGGAGCATGCCATGTCGAGCCGGAACAAGCGTGTGCTATCGATTGTGGAAAACCAGGTCATTACTCCGAGAATGCACGGAAAGAAACCCGCCAACCCCAATCCCAAGCCGCAATACCAGGGAAGGGTATTTCTTTGTTAATCTTGAAGAAACAACGGTCACGAAATCTCGTGGAAGGTAAGGGTAATATGCATGGTAAAGACTTAATTGTACTATATGATTCTGGCGCTTCTCATTCTTTTATCTCCCATTCATGTGTTAAAAGCCTTAATTTACCTATGACTGAGCTTCCTTTTGACCTTATTGTTTCTACCCGACCGGAAAACCCGTTAGGACTTGTAAATGTTGTTTAGATTGTAGTTTTATTATAGATAATAGATCCTTTGTTTTAGATCTTATTTGCTTACCCATGCGAGGTTTAGATGTGATTCTTGGCATGGATTGGCTTGAGGCCAACCGTGTCTTCAAGTTAAACTGTTATGAGAAAACCATCACTTTTCTTCCTGTTCCTATTGAACCTAAGAAACCCATAAGTCTTTACATAATCTTTGTGGAAATGGATTGTGGTAAGGGTGAGAGTAAAGGTTACATTTTCTTAGCCGCTAGTGATGTAGACTTTGAGCAAAGTATCGATGAGATACCAATAGTAAGAAATTATCCTGAAGTATTTCGGATGAGATACCAGAGTTTCCCAAGAGAGAGATAGAGTTTTCCATAGAATTGCTTAGGGTGCGGGACCTATATCCATAGCCCCATACAGGATGTCCCCATTAGAATTGACCGAGTTAAAAACTCAATTGGAAGATTTATTGGAGAAAAAGTTTGTTAGGCCTAGTGCATCACCTTGGGAGCCCTGTGTTGTTTGTAAAGAAAAAGGATGGGAGTATGAGGATGTGTGTAGATTATCGGCAGTTGAATAAAGTAATGCGGTGAAAAACAAGTATCCTCTGCCTAGGATCGATGATTTGATGGACCAACTAAAAGGTGCGGTAGTGTTTTCTAAGATAGATTTGAGGTCAGGCTACCATCAAATTAGAGTGAGAGATGAAGACATACCTAAAACGGCCTTTCGTACTCGATACGGCCATTTTGAGTTTGCAGCAAGGTCCTTTGGGTTAACCAATGCTCCAGCTATTTTTATGGATTACATGAATAGGATCTTTCGGCCCTATTTAGATCAGTTTGTAGTTGTCTTTATAGATGACATTCTCATATATTCTAAGACCCATGAAGAGCATGAATGCCACCTGACCATAATCTTGGAGATCTTGAAGGAAAAGAAACTATATGCCAAGATTTCCAAGTGTGAGTTTTGGTTGGATAAGGTGCAATTTTTAGGGCATGTAGTATCTAAGAAAGGAATTCTTTGTAGATCCTAGTAAGGTAGAAGCGGTAGTAAACTGGGAAAGACCAACCACTGTAACTGAAGTAAGGAGCTTTTTAGGTTTAGCCGGTTATTACCGTCGATTTATCAAGGGATTTTCCTGCATTTCCCTACCTTTGACCAAGGTGACTAGGAAGTACACCGCTTTTTCATGGACCGCGGAGTGTGAAAAGAGCTTTCAAGAGTTAAAACACAAGCTAACCTCTACCCCTGTTTTAGTGTTACCCGACCCCAATGTGCCTTTCGAGGTGTATTGTGATGCTTCAAAAAAGGGTTTAGGTTGTGTATTGATGCAAGATAGGCAAGTGGTGGCCTATGCATCAAGACAACTCAAGCCACATGAGGCAAACTACCCTACCCATGACCTTGAGTTAGGCTGGCCGTGGTTTGCTCTAAAGATTTGGAGACACCATTTATATGGAGTTAAGTTTGAGGTGTTTTCCGATCACAAGAGTTTGAAATATCTCTTTGATCAAAAAGAGCTAAACATGAGGCAAAGGCGATGGATGGAGTTCTTGAAAGATTATGATTTTGGATTGAATTACCATCCTGGTAAAGCTAATGTAGTAGCTGATGCTTTGAGTAGGAAGTCCTTACAAGTGTCTCGTTTGATGGTGAAGGAGGTTGAATTGATTGAGCAATTTAGGGACTTAAACCTAGGAATGACTTTGACCACTAAGGGCATCGAGCTTGTCATCTTAGAGTGACAAGTGAGTTCAAAGAAAGGATTGTTCAAGCTCAAGGGATGATCTTTGAGTTTCAAGAGACTTTAGAGGCGATGAAGGCGAGGAAAGTTGATAGGTTTTACCCAAGGAATGGACGATTTGTGGAGGTTTAAAGGTCGAATATGTGTACTGCTAGTGGTGGCCTCCGAAAGGATATTTTGGAGGAAGCCCATAAGAGCCATTTTACCCTTCATCCTGGTGCCACCAAGATGTATCAAGATTTGAAGAAGATGTTACGGTGGCCTGGAATGAAGAAAGATGTGTGCACATGGGTGAGTAAGTGCTTGGTGTGTCAAAGGTGAAGATTGAACACCAAAACCCTGCTGGAATGCCGCAACCTTTGTCGATCCTGAGTGGAAGTGGGATAGTATCTCCATGGATTTTGTGACTGGATTACCGAGGACCCAAATGAATCATGATACCATATGGGTAATCGTGGATCGATTGACGAAGTCAGCCCACTTTTACCTATTAAGGTGACTTATTCCTTGGATAGGTTAGCACAATTATATATTCAGGAGATAGTAAGGTTACATGGGGTGCCGTCGACGATAATCTCGGGACCAGGATCGCGGTTTACGTCCACGATTTTGGGAGCCTTTCAAAAGGCATTTGGTTCAAAGTCGTGTCTAAGCACGGCCTATCACCCCAAACAGACGGTCAATCTGAAAGAACTATCCAAACCTTGGAAGATATGTTAAGGGCATGTGTTTTAGATCAAAGGGAAGTTGGGATAAGTACACGCCATTGATTGAATTTGCATATAACAACTTGATTTATCATGCAAGTATCGATATGGCACCGTATGAGGCCCCTCTATGGACGGAAATGTCAATCTCCCTTATGTTGGTATGAACCCGGAGAGCAAAGTTTACTCGGACCTGATATTGTGAGGGGAACAATGCAACAAAACAAGAAGATTAGGGATAAGATTCTTACTTGCTCAAAGTCGACAGAAAAACTATGCGGACAAGCGGCGAAAACCGCTAGATTTTCAAGAAGGGGACCACGTGTTCCTAAGGATCACCCCCACCACTGGCATAGGCCGAGCAATAAAAGTAAAAAAATTGAGCCCCAGATTTCTTGGTCCGTTTGAAATCCTTACCAAAGTAGGACCAGTAGCCTACCGTATAGCCCTACCCCCGAGTCTATCCAACCTTCATGATGTTTTCCATGTCTCTCAGTTAAGAAAGTATCAATCTGACGCGAGTCATGTACTAAACCCAGAACATGTACAATTAAGAGATAACCTGACATTTAACTTACTACCCACGAGAATCGTCGACCGAGGAGTTAAGCAGTTAAGGAACAAGGCTGTACCCCTGGTCAAAGTAGCATGGGGACAGGGTGAAACCGAAGAACTTACATGGGAGCTGAAAGCAAACATGAAAGCACAATACCTGTTGTTCTCAGGTAACGAATTTCGAGGCGAAATTCTTTTAAGGAGGAGTAATGTAACGCCCAATTTTTACTTTGTAATTTTTCCTGTCATTAGAAATTACTCAATTACCGAATTATCGTAGGTAATTATTACATAAGATTTGAGGCCGAACAATCCTCAATAAAGGAATATAACATTAGAAGAGAGGTTAGGAGCGATTCATGCGAGAGTCGCAAATCCAATTTCTGTACGTATAAAATGACCAAAATTGCCCTGAAGTTATTTTACTCAGAAAATGAGGATCGTGGGCCCCACCTATTCTCAAGGGGATATTTTGAGGATAATAAGGGATTGTTTGTGTTATGTGTGTTAATAGAGCGAAGGATCTCAATTTTGAGTTCCGACAAGGCAATGAAATGACCAAAACGCCCTCAAGTAGTGCTTTAACTCCGATGTGCGTGCCAGTGAGCCCGAACCTCATTAAAATGTTTTAAAATGTGTTTTTAAGCCATGATTAACCATTGGTTAAGCTCGGGTGGCCTCGGGCAATTTTAAGTGAAAGTGCGATTTTGCCCTATTTTTGGCGATTTTGAATTTCGGGATTTTTGATTCGTGATAATCAAACCTAAGCAATATTAGGCTCAAATTAAAGCTTATTAAATTCTAAATATTAATCTAGAGTCAAAATTATGTATTTAGATTGATTAGAACCCAAAATTGCTCAAAAACACCCAAATTGCTTACTAATTCACTTAAACCCTTAACCGTAAATTCTCTAAATTACATGAATACCTTGCCTACACCTAAATAATGCATGGAACACACAAATTTCACTTCTTTGGGCTGTAATGGACGAAATTATTGATGCCATTATGCAGCTGAATTATTGCCAAAAGTTGCACTAAAACAAAATGCCAAAATGTCACCATATGACACATAATTCCTTAATTTCATACAACTTTGTCTAAAATGATTTTTCCTCCCTTATTTCTCCTGCAAAATTCCGTCCACTACCTCATCATTTTGGCCAATTAGAAGCCTCAAAATCTTCTATAAATAGGCTTGCTTGAGTGGTCTTGGAATGCTTGGTTCATAACTAGTTTTTAGGAGCACCAAAAACTTTCTTTCTTCCTCCTCTTTGGCTGAATTCTTTCTTCAATTTTTCAAAGAGATTTTGTTTCATTTCACTTCAAGAAACCAAGTTCTCTTCCTCTTCTTCAACTCAGATTAGGTAGGGAGTAGTTTCTAAATTTATTTCTATGCTTTGAGGAGTTGTGTTTTTAGCTCAAAATGATGAAATTATGAACTTGCTTTAGCTTTTCATTTTGGCTTTCCTCTTCAATTTTTCTTTAACCAATTCAACCATATGGCCTAGGTGGAACTAAGATGATGGCTTGATGATGAGGACCTTGAGGGTGGGTTGTAAATCCATCACAAGTTAGGCCTCTAAAGCTTGAAAATTCCACTTGATGCAAAACTTTAAAGAATAATGCTTTATGATGCTAAAACAAAGATTTTTAGTTTAGAACTTGAAAGATGTATTTTTTCCTTTTATGTTTTATTTCTTGTTAAGATATGTATTGGGTTGAATTTATAATTCTTTTAAAGTCTTGAAGGAGCTCTAGTAAAGAAACAAAATGAATTTGCATCCATGATTAAGTTTATGCTTTGCATAACCATGTTTACCTTCTATGTCATCACTAAATTTTCAAGAATGAATAAATGAACTTGCATTTCTCATGTTTAAATTCCAAGCTTGTATCTCATGTTTATGTTTCAAGTCATCACTTAATCTTTCAAGATAATAAAGAGGTTGCATCTCATATTTAATTTATGCTCTCACTATATTTTATAATGGCTAAAAGAATCAACGCATGGCATGTTTATTTTATGCCATCACCTAAAGATCCTAGAGCTCAAAGACTTGCCCATGTATCACAAGCAAAGAAATATGATTATTGGAGTTAAAGAATTTATTCTTTAAAAAGTCTTGAGATTGGAGCTTAAAAGATGTAATAATAATATTCTCTTCTCTCCTCTCTTTGGTCTGTGCGGACTACCGCCTCAGGTTTCTTAATATTCTCTTCTCCTCTCTCTGGTCCTGTGCGGACTCATGCCGCTCCGGTTTCTTAATATTTTTCTTCTCCCTCTCTGGTCTGTGCGGATTACACCGCTCCAGCTTTCTTGTATCATGTTTATATTTCAAGTTCTTGCATCATGTTTAATTTTTAAGTCATCACCTTAAATCTTAAAGATAAAGAAATGGAATTGCATATCATGTTTATAATTCCAAGCTATCACCTTATAAAGATAAGATTAAAATAAGGTTGCATAGCATGTTTATAATTCTAAGATGTCACCTAAATCTCTAAAGCTCAAGACTTACTCCTTTTATCTTAAGTGAGAATTTTAATTGTGAAGATCCTCCCAAATTTGACAAAAGAACTAGTTTCTAAATGAGTTTTAAGGCTTTGCAAGGATTTTACGGGAACTAGTATTTTATATGCACTTAAAATATGATTCTATGTAATTGCATGAGGTTCATGATTGACCACCGATCTGAGTTTAGTATCAATGTGTGATAATGATTTGATATGATTGAAGTTGTGATAATTATGGTTTATTGTTAAGAGAATGATTCATAATTGGTTTAGTAACTAATTAGTTCTATAATTGATAATTCTATGTAAGGATTGGATGCTTATTAAGTACTTGATATCATTGAATGATTTCTGGCTTGCATGTTATAGTTCTTTGTTGCAAATAATGAGAATGCTTGTACATGAAATGTTCTTTATTATGTAAAATTTACCTTTGTTGCTAAAAGAAAGTGTATCATTGTAAAAGTGTAATTTGGAAAGGTTGTGGCTAAGGAAAGACTTGGTATTTAAGCGTGTCCATTGTGACCCACCTCTCTTTCCTGAGAATCTCCCATATGCATGATTACAGTTGATATATATTATTCTAGCTTAAGACTGTAAATGAGAAAATGTTATGATGTTTATGAATTGTATTATGATATAACATGCAAAGATTTAATGATGACTTAAACTTATAAGAAAATGATCCTTTGGAACCATCAGACTATAGGTGGTGAAAAGGTGATTTTAGCCCCCTAACCCGTTCTCTCAAAAGGGTAGAGTCGGGACTTTAGCTTATCAAAAGGGATAAGTATATGCTAGTGACGACTAGTAAAATATGAGCTCATAACCTAAATTACTCCCAAAAGGGTGGAGTATAGGGTGGCCCAAGGAAAATAATGATGATGATAAGATTTTAAGTCATCAAAGGCACTAAAGAAATGAAATATGTGCACTTTGTGTCCATGTGTAGCTAATATTATATGACGTTCTTTTATGCATGTTATTTTGATAATGATGATGAGGAATATGATGTAATGATAAAGGAAATGTTCATTGTAAATATGACATGTTAAGAATAAGATGCATTATAAGGCGCATGATTAAAAATTGATGAACCTCGGTTAAGTATTTGTCCGAACTTAAAATGAATCTTTGCATGCTCACTATTTTAGAATAATCCCGAGGTTCCTGGGGACTTTGATGATGACACTGTAGAAGGAGGTACCCTACTGAGAATTCTTTAGCAAGATTCTCACTCCCTTTTCTTTATTTCCGTCATTGTCTCCAGATTCAAATGGCGACATTCGTCTGTTCGTTGATACCCCTACTTGGGAATTCCACTATGATCCGTGCATCGCTCGTATCATTTTGAAGGGAGGTCTTGTGATTCGTGTTTTTATTTACATAGGTCGTCCATTTGCACATCCTGTCCCTAGTTATCGATTTTCTCCTACTTCTCCCTATGGCGATGAAATGGTTTTCGAACATGCACGTCCACTTGATGAAAGGATGTTACGTTCTTATCCCGCTTCATCTGCTGTCCATGGATTTCAGTATGTTCCCGAGACGAGATATTCTCAAACTGATCCTTCAGAGGACACTCCTACTCATGTATATTCTGAGAGCTCTGCTCCTACTCCCACACGTGTAAGAGAGGGTAGTGAGGAAAGAGTTGTTCAGCCGAGGTTAGCGAGAAGGCCGTCCATGCGACCCAGCTGGTGCATCTCGTGTCCCGTCCCCGAGGGAGCTCATCGATGGATCGGATTAAGTCTCCCATTTCCAGGACAGTGGCCATAGAAGGTTCTTAGTAGATTTATGTGTGATCATGCACCCTAGTTTTAGGATAACCTTCCCGGCTTATGGAGTTATCTAGTTTAGGGGCATGTATTTCCTTAAGTATATTTTCTTTTATGGGTTTGCATAAGATAATGATGTATGAACATAACCCACCCTTTGAGTGAGGTTATTGTATGTAAATATATGCTATAATGTGCTTATGAATGTTATATGATGGAGCCTAAGTGATATGATGTGATATATTCTTAAACGTCTTATTATACCCCGCTTACTCGTTCACGTTGTACTCGGCTCATGTTTTCAATTATGTGTTTAAAAAAAAAAATGGCTCGTAATTTCACTAAGTATTTTCAAATTATGAAGAAAGAACCAAAGCAAGGAGTAAAGTCTAGTCATTAATCAGATTCAACCTAGGTGTATCTGGTTAATTACTAGGGTGTTACAGTTATGAAGTGTGTGTAGTGAACATACAAGCCTTTCATTCCTAACACTACATACACCCATGCAAAACAAAATACAAACAACAACATATATAGAACAATAATGGTCGTCTACCCTAAGGTTTTGGTAAAAAAAAGCAGGAAACATAAAGTATAAAAATAATAAACCGTAAAAGGACAATACTAGACAAAATAAGAAAAGGGAAAACAAAAATCTAAGGCTATATTTAATTTGCACAATTAACTAAAACAAGCCTGACTCTCGTACTGCTCCCTAGTGGAGTCGTCATCTATCGTAATCGGGATCGCGATGGGGACAGCAAAAAAGAAATTTTTGTTTGAGAATATGGAGTCGCCACCAAATTTATTTAAATAAGAAAAATATGGAAAAACCTATTTGTTTTAAAAAATGATCTTTGAAACCAGATTTGAGTTTGGGAGTCGGTTATGCATAGGGAAGGGTAGGCATTTAATCCTACGCACCCCCAATATACCCGTCTTTAGATAATACCTTAGTAAATTGTGCAAATTAATTAATATCCTCTTTAAAAATTAGATTATTTACAAGTAAAAGAAATAATAAATAAAAATGCACTAAAAATAATATTTACAAGTAAAACAAATTATAAAAATTTAATTTTAGCTTGACAAGGGTCACTTGCTCCTATGTATCCCCTAGTGCAATGGGGAACTCAAAGTCACGTAGTTCTGTAAAAAATATTTGTGGGTTGACAGATTTTATTCATGAAAAAAATAGAATTTATAACAAAAAAATCCGTTATCGCATATAATCTAAGTTAGCACAAGGCCACTCAACGAACTCTTATGATTCAGATAACAATGAAGGAAACATCTACTGCTCAATCATAATTATTGACCATTGTGCATATTTGAAAAAAAAAATCTTGTCAAATCATGAAAATCTGCTTGTACACAGAGTTGAAGTTAGCACTAGGCTACTAAATGAACCCTTATGATTCAAATAAGAATGTAGGTAACATCTGCTACTCAACCATCGTTATTGATCATTGCACGGATTAAAAATTTTCGAAAAGATTTTTATTTTCTTATTTGAAAGAAAACACATTTTATAAAAAAAAGCTAATTTCAATTATGAATTGACAAAATTAATTCAAAGACAAAATTATTTATTTAAGTAAAAATACAAACTAAATATAATATTTATAAAAAAAAGTAAATCAAAGGTCCTAACTACTATTTTTTTTTGTATTTTTATATTTTAAGAATTTTAAAACAAAACTCACCAAAGCATTAAATAATTAAATTACTCTCAACTTGATTATTTAATCCTACTCGAAAAGAAAATAAACCCATTTTATTTTAAACTCAAACTAAACTAATTCTAAAACAAACAATTCTAAAATTAAAAATTAAACAAACACTAAAAACTCAAACTTAAACAAATAATTCAAAATCTTATTCTAACACTAACTCAATCTAGAAAATAAACCTAAAACTCTTTATTTATTTTCAATTTCACTAATTTAATTTTTATTTAACCTAATTTTAATTTAATTTTACTCCTAAAATAATTCTACCCACTTCCCCCACACACACGCTCACCCACTTCAAACACAACCATTCTCACGCTCACACATTTCACAGGCTATCACTAATTCACACATACCCACTAAAAGAAAGAAAAACAAAGATTAAGAGGGTCTAAGAGAGAGAGAAGATCTGAGAGAGTGAGGGAGAAAGAGGGAGCTATGGACAGAGGGGAGTTTCGACGGCTAAGAGGAGCCGCGGAAGGGAAGCTCCAGCGGGGATCACTGTAACACCCTAATTTTAACCCAACTTTCTAGAACACATTAGGTTAAACGTTAGGCTATTACCTCATAGTCTCTTCCTTTTCTAAAAAATATTTAGCGGAAATTATGGTAATTTTTTTTTTTTGAAAGTATAAAACAAAGTGAGAGCCGCGAACTTAACTATTCGAATAACAGAAACGTGAGACATGATTAACACTCATAGAGAGAACTCAAAAAGGAAAACATATAATGGTGGAGCAGAAATCATCATAACAAGAGAAACATTTCATTAATAATATATTTAGAGTACATGGGTAGTCATACCCGCATAGGTACAGGCAGAGCTTGTGATAAAGAAGAAATAAAATACAACAAGAAACACAAGTGTAGGGTGCGACTACAATAAAAATCCAAAATGCTACCCTTCTAGTAAGCTACAAGTATAAATCCGCCACCCCTCCCAAAAGATACAGTAAGGGAATATCCTTGCAACGCTTGTGTACTCAAAGCTCCACCAAGGTATAGTGCACCTCCCAGACTGGCGTGTCAATGAAGTCAATGAACATCGCCATCGCTCTCTGAAGATGTGACGGGAGAAGAGAGAGAGGAGTGAGAATTCTTAGTAAAGAATCTCAGTAGGAGTCTCCTATCCTAGGGTTACATCGTTCACATCCCCAGGAACCTTGGGTTTATTTCATAAAGACAAGTGAGCATACATCAAGTTCATTTTAAGTTCTAAAGTGTATTTTAGCCAAGGTCCATTCATTTTAGGATGATCTTAATGTCATGAATGCAACATAATAAAGAATGTATGCGTGGTGCTACTTAATGCACATACATCAATCATCATCATACTTAGTGGTATTAAGTGGCAATTAGAACACATTCATATGGGACAAACTTAGTGACATAATCATAATCATAAAACTTCTCTTTCTTATGGGCCACCCTAAAAGACAATCGAACTGGGGGTGCTCGGCCGAACCGGTGTCACCCAGAACGTGTCCATCTCTAGGTTATGAGCTCATACCTTAACTAGTCATCACTAGTTCTTACTTACCATTTAATGATAAGCGTATCATAAATCATAAATCCCGACTATCTGAGTACGGGTTAAGGGGCAAATCTCTTAGGGGTGCTCGGCCGAACCGGTGTCACCTAAGAGTAAAAAAATGGGTACCGATGTCACATGAGTTCTATGGAGGTGCTCGGCCAAACCGGTGTCATCCTAGAACCCATCTTAGTACCTTAATTTTCAAAATCTTTAAGTCCCCAAATTTGTCGGAAATTCGGCGGCACGATGGCATCACGCCAAATTTCTTCCAAATTTGTTTTATGCCACATAAACATATATCCTCATGAATTCCTCATATGAATAACGTCATCATCCTTCACATAACATATGCATCATCGTAAAACATCTTAACATACCTTAGTATCATATAAATATCATTCTCATATTCTTAATGTCTTATGCATTGACCGCTATGGTCTTTAACTCACAGTCTAAGTTATGAATCATTCAAAGCTAACCTCTCGGGTACTTAGGAGGTTATGACTAAGTATATCTCTCTTCATACTATGGTCAAGAATATCTCTCAATCTCAAAGGTGCAGAATTCATAATTTCAACTTTACGGGTACCTAGGAGTCACGACAATGACCCTTTCTAAGTTCGGTTTGCTCCTAAGGCACCAAGATCAAGTCCTAAACCAATTATGAGTCATTTCTACACATTTAAACTAATTTAGAACCATGATTATCATTACTAAACCTTGCTGGACAGAATCCAGAAAATTCTAACATTAAGGGATCTAGAACTCTCAAATTAATTCTTTTCTAGTTTCTAACCTTTCTTATCTTTTACTTATGAGTTTTTCCATTGCTCATACTTAAACGTAAGCATGTTATCATCGTTAAAACAGCTCATACAGTGGCCAATCATAGCAAGGCAGAACCGAAACAACACTCTCCATACAAAGGCATAAAACATACTTTTTAAAGCACATAGGATACTAGTTTCTCTTGGAACATTTTTAAAACCTTCAAAACTCTTTTGTAAACACTTTTAACATCTAAAATCATCAAGATATTTATAAGGGCAGTAGCTAAGTTGAATTTATTTCAAGACGTCCTAAATTCATAAAACTTAGTTCTATATGTTCCTTGAATCCACATAGACTTAGAAAAATTATAAAGCATAGCTTATAGGCATTTGTGATCAAATGAAACTTATCCTAAGTTCATTCATCTCACATAGCCGAAGTGGGCATTCTAAGAGAACGCTTTCCATGTCTAACTCTCATTTGAGACCTTGGGACAAATCTTTGAGCTCTAGAGTTTTAGATGATGACAAAACATAAACATGCCATGCACTTCATTTTTATTGTTCATTAGGGAAATAAAGTGAGAACTTGAAAAGTAAATAGCTCAAAATAAATATGAGATGCAATTTGTTATTATCTTGGATTTTAAGTGATGACTTGAATAATAAACGTGAAATGCAATGCTTGGAAATTAAATATGAATATGCAAGTTCATTTTTAGTCTTAGAGCATTAGTGATGACATAAAAATAAATCATGCTATGCAAGGCATAATCTAAATATCAATGCAAGTTCATTTTGGTTTAATAACTAGAGCTCGTCCAAGACTTTAAAGAACCAATATTCACAACCCCAACATAGTCTCATCAAGTCAAGAGAATGGAACTAAAAGAAATCTCCATATTTTCAAGAAAAGGAATTATGGCCGAAATCATGAGGCTAAGAGAAAGTAATCCATATTCCTTTTTGAAATCATTCTTATTTTCTTAAGTTGAAAACTTTAGTGAACTTCATAGCATAATAATAAAAACTAAAGAAAACTCAAGCTTTAGGGGTCTCATTATGATGAACACATAGTCATCATCTAGAGGTCCCCATCATCAAGCCATCATGTATGAGTTTAAAGGTCATGAAGGCCGAAAACTCAAGAAGGAAACCAAGAGAGTTTTAAAAAGAAATTCCAAGAGGTAGCTAGAGAAAAACTCATTTTTCATGGAAATGAGATGCAAAGAAACACTCCTACCTACAGTGAAGACAAAGAGCTTGAACTTTGAGAGAAGAAAACAAGATGATGAGCTCCTCCAAAAGGCTTGATGTTTTCGGCCAAGGGGAGATAAGGAGGTTAGAGTTGTGTTTGAGGTGAGGTTGTGTTTGAGATGAAATATTTGAGAGGTTTGATGGTGATTCAAGGTTATGGGGTGATGTGTGAAGGTTATGAGATGATGATAATGAAGTAAAGAGATGAAAAAGATGAAGATGAAAAAGAAAGGAACTCTTTGGGACTAGAGAGAAAGAAAGAAACTAGCAAGACTACTCTAAGCTTTAGCAAATGCTCAATGTACATCCAATGCTAACACAAGCTCGCTATTTATAGAAAAACAAAGTGATAGGTGAGAGAATGGAAAGCATGGCTGATGGTAAGAAAGAGAAAATATCTCTTTGATGGTGTCATACAAGCATGGTTTGAAGCATGGAGCTCATGACACAAGGTATGGCTTCAAGCATGGGTTTTTGAGTGATCTTTTCTTTAAATTGTGGATGAAATTAGGCTTCTAGAAGACCAACATGGCTGGAAGTTTTTCAGCCACAAATAATTGAAGGGAATGATTTATTTTACTTGGTTATTCATTTGGAAAAGCAAGCTTGATTGAAATTATGACAAGGCATGACAAGTGAGGTGATTTGAGGTGATTTTCCTTTAAGTTTGAAATGAAATAATTCATGAAAATGGGGAGGGCCTGGCTGATTTTGAGCCACAAAAATGAGAGAAAAAGTCTTCTAGAAGATGTCCTATGAAGCATGGATGAAAGCATGGAGGTTATGACACAAAGCATGGTTCTTTGTGAGATGGAAGCATGGTCTTTGGAGTGTCAAAAATTTGCACATGTGATGGATAATGGGGGGATGATTTCGGTCAGATTTGGGCAGCAAGGAGAGAGGAAAAATCTTCCATGTAATTAGGTGCTAATGATAGGATTAAGTGTAGGTTAGTTTAGGTACAAGGTTAGGAGTAATTAAGCTTAAGTTTAGGTAACTAAGCATGTGTATAAGGAATTTTATGACAAGGTTAGGAGTGCTCTTACATCATTAGAGAATTTAAAACTCATTTGTGAATAAACAATGTGTAACACAATCCCATGATTTAAGGAAAGAGAGAGAAAACACTATTTATGCACTATTTGCACACTATTCATTGATTCCTACACTCAAAGTCCTTGAATTTGAAGATAGGGTTTTAAGTTTATCTAAGCAATTTTAGGTTCTAATCATCCTTATTAAATTATTTTGACCTTAGATTAATTATGGAAATTAATTAACCTTCGATTAGAGCCTAATATTGGTTAGGTTTCGCTTAACCGTGTGATTAGGTGTAAACATACGAAACTACGGGCAAAACCGTAATTTTGCACTTATTTTTCCCGGGACCTCCGAGACCAAAAATGAGACCACAGAATACATAAAAACGTCTTTTAAACCCATCTGGAGAGGTTTCGGGTTCATTCGGCACTTGCAAAAGGGTAAAATGCCACAGGGCGTTTTGGTCATTTTGACCTGAAAACTTGAAAAACGAGATTTTCGATCCCGGAAAGAAACACAAGTCATCCAATCCCCTTCCAACATTGAGCTTGCCCTTCGAGTACTGCCGGACCTGGCTTTCCTCGAATTCCGAGCTGATAATGACCTCAGGGGCATTTTGGTCATTTTCACTCTAGCAGAAAATCTGGGCGTTACAATCACTGCCAGTAACCTGCGACGGTAAAGATCACGGACTCAGGGGAAGAGCAGCGTCTGGTCATGGAAAATGGCCGATGGTGGTTCGATCTGGCGGAGGTTGTGGGCATGCCGGCGCGGTTCTGGTCCTAAAAGTGGGTGAACGATGCAATTCTAATAGAGCAGATCATGGTGGCTGAAGCTTCGCGAAGCTGCTGGGCTTCGCGATGGAAGGAGGCTGGTGGCAGTAGGTTGAAGGTGGAGTGGATTGGGAGGCCGTGGTCCGGCTGAGGTGCGGAGAGGAGGAAATAAGGAAGATGGGAGCGTTGGGGGCCACAGCAGTGGCAGTGGTGCCGTCGGCGAACTTGTAGCTTCTGATTTCTTTTTGTTTTAATAATTTTTTTACTGTTGAATTTGGCTCTGTTTATGGATTGAAACCTTGTAAGTGGAACTGGGTTGTTGTCTATTGATAAACTTTGGATTGTGTTTTTGGGTTTTGATTTGATTTGTGTTTGGCTATGGTTTGAGCTTTAGAAGTGGAATGGAAATGGGTATGCTGGGTTGGTTGTGGTTTGTCTAGAGTTTTGGTTTGATTTATGGCTGCTAACAGGTATGGGTTTTGCTGGACACTAAAACTAGACATACTGGGAAATGAATCAACGACTAAAAAATCTTTTTACCTGTAATTCTTGTTGATTCTTTTCCTTGTGTATTGCAAAAAAAATTTCAGATGAAAATGGTGATGAAAAAAAAAAATAATTTTAGTGTTGGAAGCAGATGATCCTTGAAGGCCCCAACCCTTCCATTCACGTTTGAATTTATACACAAGGAACATGGTAGGCGAACTTTGAAAATTCCTCCCCGTTGCTTGATTATTGGGATTTGTTGGATCTTTTCATGCCATTTGTTTCTAAATTTTCCACTTATATGTGCTCCTTTTCCTGTTTTTCCTCACGGGAAGAAATTGTCCAAGATAAGGGAAAGCACGGTGTATGTACAGAGGCACTCTTTTTGAATGGTCTCTCCATTGCATGTTCATGTACTTTTCTTGCTTGACTTTGATACCGCTCTCTTATTTGTCCTGCTCTTGTATGCAAGTTGTGCCACTGCATTTACAGCTTGTTTCATTGTTTTGTTAGGCACTCTTTATTTTTGATCTCTAAATCGGTTTCTTTTCTTTTTTTCTTTCTTTTCCTTTTCTTTTTTTATTTTTTTAACAATAAAATAAAATAAAAATGAAGTGGGTTAAAGATCTTCTGAAGGTGAAATGGGCTGAAATTTTTTTTTTGTTTTTTTCTTAATCCAAATAAAATGACATAACAAAATAAAAAGAGAAAGGAAGTGAGCTGACAATTGTTTTTTGGTTCATAATTAAAAATGGGATGGGCTTTTTGTAACACCCCGATTTTCTGTCTAAGAGAAAATGACCAAAATGCCCCTGAAGTCATTTTCTGCCCGGAATTCAAGGATAGCCTGCCCGACAGTCTTCAAAGGGTCAACTTAATGTTTGAAGGAGATTAGATGGTTCTTGAGTGATTTCGAAGACAAAAATCGTGTTTTCTGCAGTTTCAGGTCAAAATAACCAAAATATCCTTATAGCGTTTTACGTGGGTAAAGGTGCCGTTCGAGCCCAAAACTTTCTCCAAAGGTTTAAAATGACGTTTTCATGTGTCTAAAAATATTTGTTTAAGTCCCGGTGATCTTGGGCAGTTTTTGTGCAAAATTATGATTTTGCCCCTAGCATAGTGCCATTTGAGCTTAATGATGTAATTAAGCAAACTTAAGCAACATTAGGCTCTAATCAAAGATTAATTAATTGCCATAATTAATCTAGAGTCAAAATAAGTTATTAAAATTAATTAGAACCTAAGATTGCTTAGATTAAACTCAAAACCTTTTTCTTTTAAAAAACTCAAGTTTCCAAGATATAGAATCTTAAATAGTATTTTCACTATTCACTCTCCATACTCCAAGAAGCCTAGGTAGAGTAGGATTTTGACCCTACTAATGGGCTAGAATGCTCACTAATCATGCCTTAAAATAGCCTTGATTACCTATCCTTTCACTTACACACTTACTTATAAGTTTCTAATCTTAAGCCTAATCAAAGCTACACCTAAACACACCTTTAAACTACAATTAAATAAAATATTTTCCTCCCCTTGGATCCCAAAAAGTGGTGCCACCTCATCTCCTTTTGCATCACAAATTTGTTCACTCACACACTCAAAGAAGCATGCTACACCATGCCTACACCATGCCTTACACCTTACCTTGAAATGACATAACCAAGAGATATTTTCTCCCTCCTACCTCCCCTAAAAATGGCACCATTCTTCCCCCCATTCTCACCCCTCATGTTTCATTCCTCTATAAATAGCATGCTTGGATGAACTTGAAGTACTTTTGGTTCATTTGCCAAGTTGAGTTTTCAAGAGCACCTTAAAGCTTTCCTTTTTCTCTCAAGTTCAAGAGTTCCTCTTCAACTTCTTTATCTTCTTCTCTCATCTCAACCTCCAATCACTTGGTAGGGATTTTATTTTAAGTGTTTCATTCATTAAAAGTTGTTATTTAGTTGTGTACATTATGATTTCTCTTGAATCTTTTAGTTCTTCCTTCTTTCTCTTTTCTTTCTTTTTTTCGGTTTCTTAGCTTCCTTTTTCTTCCTTTTAATTTTGGTCATAATGGCCTATCTTGGAAGGAAAACCATGGCTTGATGATGAGGTTTCAAGATAATGGACTCATGATTACCTTTGAGAAACCTCTAAAGCTTGAAACTTGGTTTTGATCTTAACATATTTTGGTTATTCCTTTTTCTTTTCTTGAAACAAGTTTCGGTTCCTTTTCTTTCTTTCCCTTTTATTTCAGTTTCTTTTTCCTTTCCTTTGCAAGGATTTCGGTTCCTTTTTCCATTGCTTTGCTTTTGTTTCTCAAAGAAAGGTTGTTAGTTATTTTGATCTCTTGATCCATTTCCTTGAACTTGATGATGATGTTCAAACCATAAGGTTTCTTTGACCCCTTAGTACAAAGAACTCTAAAGTTCACTTTATCTTGCTATGATAAGTTTGGGTTGAGGTTTAAGTTCCTTTAAAGTCTTGCAAGAGGTCTAGTGAAGAATGTAAAATGAACTTGCATTCATATTTATTTTCCTTGCCTAGCATATTTATTTTTGAGCTAATCACCTACAACATAAAAATTAAAACAAGAGTTGCATTCTCATATCACTTAATAATTAATCTCGAAGCTCACCTATTTCAACCTTAAAGTTGATTGTTGTGGAGTCTAGAGCACTAAAATAAAGAACCGGACTAGCATTAATATTTATACTTCAAGTCATCACTTAAATCCTAAAAGATAAAATGAACTTGCATATTTACTTTCAAGTTTTGCATATTTATTTTCAAGCTTTGCATATTTATATTTCAAGTCCTTGCACCTCATATTTATCTTGAAGTTCTCACTTTACTCTATAATGAAGACAAAAATAGAATGCATAGCATGTTTACTTTTCGTCATCACTTAAATACTCTAGAGCTCAAAGACTTGCCCTTTTTATCTCAAGCTAAAGTTTGGTTATGGAAGCATTCCCTTAAATACACAATTCGGCCATGTGATGATGATGAGTTTGGTGTAAGTTTCATCTAGTCACAAGTGCCCATAATCTATGTCTTAGGATTTTCTTAAGCATAGGAGAACCCAAAGAATATTTCAAGTATGATTTTACGTATTAAATTTCAATCTTGGGCTAACTCAAATGGTTGCTACCCTTGTTTAGTTTATGATGATTTTAGTGAAATAAGTTAGTTTCCAAAGAGTTTTAGAAATCCTAAAGTGAATCCACAAGAAACTAGTGACTTATATGTATTGAAAATAAAATTTCATGCCTGGTATGATGATGAATGAATTCAGTTCTACCTTGATGATTTGGTTGCTGTTTGAGGATGATTTTAATATGTTAGAACATGTAAAAATTATATATGTTAAGGTAAGAGCCTTTCTATGCATGTTAGGAAAGAAACTAGTCTTACAGAAAAACCGTAAAGTTGAGTTTTAGCATAGTTTTGACCCATTTATTTTTAGCCACTGCCAAAACTATTTTAATGGGCTAACATTCAGTTTAGGATTGATTAATCATGAAAAACTTGGTAACATTTGATGTAGGATTGATTTTTAGCGCCTATAGAGAAACTAGTAACTAGAAAACCGTAAAAGTGCAATTCTAGAACACTTAGATGATTTAATTTTCTGTTTCTGTCCAGCAACCTTGTAATGTAGTAAACATGGTTTATAATTAATTCATAGGCATAAGAATGCCCCAGAAAGGGTCTAAAACGTAGTTTCTAGAACCCCAGTAATTACAAGGTGTAATTATGCCCTTAAAGCATGATGCTATCCAGATTCATTGACAAACATAAATATTAGTAAGAATCTTTAGTTGTGAATCCTTGGGTGTATAAAAGGTTAATAGCGGATGTTAGAATAATTATGTCTCGAGTTTAAACCCTGTAAGGGTCAAAGCATAAGATACCCTAGGTTTAAGAGCATAATAAACTTTAGTGCTTCATGTGAGTGCATGTTTTTATTATGAAAATTTATGATGACTGTGATGCTCATGATTATGTATATATATGAATGTGGCATAAAGTAAATTTGGAAGAAATTTAGTGTGCTATGGTTATGCTGCCGAATTTCTGACAAATTTGAGGAACTTAGAAAGTTTTCAAAAAAATATGAGTTTTGAATGTGACATAGTACTGTGAGAATGCATTCTGGGGGACGGCGATACGTAACACCCCAAAAACAAATCCTTGAGGGGGACGGCGATACGTAACGCTCCGAAGAGGACAATATTCACCGTGTACTTGATACTTGTGCGACGCATTCTATTATGATTATTATTATTGAGATTTCGTTTATCAGATGATAAGTAAGAACAAGTGACGACTAGTTAAGATATGAGCTCATAACCTAGAGATGTGACACGCTCTGGGTGACACCGGTTTGGCCGAGCACCCCCAGATCGATTGTCTTTTTAGGGTGATCCCTATGTTACAGTACGATGCTTTGAATGTCACACAGTTACAGAAAGATTAATGCTTTTACATGAAAAGTATATGCCACTTTATTCCACCTGTATGATGTTGATAGCTCTATATGTAACGCCCCGATTTTTCTGTCTGAGAGGAAAATGACCAAAATGCCCCTGAGGTCATTTTCTGCCCGCAATTCAAGGATGGCCGGCCCAGCAGTCCTTTAAGGGCCAACTCAATGTTTGAAGGGGATTGGATGGCCTTTGAATGGTTTCGGAGGCGAAAGTCTCATTTTCTGCAGTTTTGGTTCAAAATGACCAAAATACCCCTATAGCGTTTTTACGCGAGTAAAGGTACCGTTTGAGCTCGAAACTTTCCCTGAAGGTTTAAAAAAATGTTTTTACATGTTTAAAAGCGTCTGTTTAATTCCAGGTGGTCCCGGGCAGTTTTAGTGCAAAATTATGATTTTGCCCCTGAAATAGTGTTTTTGAGGTTAATGACATAATTAAACAAACCTAAGCAATATTAGGCTCTAATCGAAGATTAATTAATTTCCATAATTAATCTAGAGTCAAAATAAGCTATTAAAATTAATTAGAACCTAAAATTGCTTAGATTAAACTTAAATATCTTTTTAAAACTCAAGATTCCAATCTTGGAATCTTGAATAGTATTTTCTCTTTCTAATTCCTCCAATTCCTTAAATCATGGAATTGTGTCTAGAGTTGTTTATGAACTAAAATAAATTTATAACTCACTAGTGATGCAAGACCACTCCTTAAACATGTCTTGACAACATTGATTACCCATTTTCTCACCAAAACACTTTCTTACAAATTCCTAATCTTAATCCTAATTAAAGACACACCTAAACACAACTCTAAACCACAATTAAAATGCAGGAAATCCTCCCCCATGGCTGATGCATTTTCGGCCACTTCTTCCCCCATTTACATCACATGTTGATTTGTTTCTCACTCAAAGAACCATGTTTGACCCATACTTGCACCTATACTTGAACCCATACCTAGCCATGCTTTCCACCATGCCTTGAACCATACCTTGGAGAAGATATTTTCTCTCCTACTTGTGCTGTAATGGTCGAAGCTTTCCCTCCCCTAAACACCTCTCATTTTGTTTCATTTCTCTATAAATAGCATGCTTGGGTGAACTTGCATTATTTTGGGTTCATTTGCTAAGTGTAAGTTTTCAAAGAGCACTTCAAGTTTTCTTTTTCTCTCAAAGTTCAAGTGTCCAAGTTCTTCAAGTTCTTCATTCTCTTCACTCATCTCAACCTTCAATCACTTTGTAGGGATTTTCTTTCAAGTGTTTCTTTCATTTAAGTTCTTAGTCTAGTTATGTGTTCATGGTTTCTCTTGAATCTTTTTAGAACTTCTTTTCTTCTTCTCCTCCTTCTTCATTTTCGGCCATGAGCCTTTGAAAATAAAGGAATGAGAGCTTGATGATGAGGGTTTCATGATGATGAGGGTTTCATGATGATGAGGGTTTCATGATGATGTTCATCACTTGAACAACCTCTAAAGCTTGATCTTTGTTCTTGAGTTAAAAATGTTTATAGTTCTTCCTTTCTTGAACCTTGAAATCTTTAACTTTGATGATATTTTAATATGGTTGCATGAACTCAATGATGAGTGTAACACCTTAGTAATTAACTAAATACACCTAGGTTGAATCTTATTAATGACTAGACTTTACTCCTTGTTTTGGTTCTTTCTTCATAATTTGAAAATACTTAGTGAAATTACGAGCCATTTTTTTTAAAAAAAAAACATAATTGAAAACGTGAGCCGAGTACAACGTGAACGAGTAAGCGGAGTATAATAAGACGTTTAAGAATATATTGTAACGCCCGGGGATTGCGAAGTTGGGGAGTGATCGCCGGTGCAAGGAGGCACGGACAAGGAGCGGCTCCTGGCAGACTTCGAAAGCGGAGGGGTACATGAATGAACCGATTACACACCCGAATGAGAGGGATCCTAAGACTGTATAGGTATGGGACTATACAGTTAAGGAGGGCTTATATGAATTGATTTGTACTACCTATACTAACAAGATGCATCTTCTTTTCGGTAGCCCAAACTGAAAGAACTCCACAGTTAAGCGTGCTTGACTTGGAGTAATTTTGGGATGGGTGACCTCCTGGGAAGTTTTCCTAGGAAGCGTGTGAGTGAGGACAAAGCACGCTGAAAAGACTCGTGTTGGTTTGTGGGGACAGTCGTCAATCCATAAAGCAGCAGGGGATGTTACAAATGGTATCAGAGCCTGCACCTCTCCCAGTACGGTGTGGTTCGGGGACGAACCAAGCGGAAGCTGGTGGGCATGTAACGCCCAGGGATTGCGAAGTCGGGGAGTGATCGCCGGTGCAAGGAGGCACGGACAAGGAGCGGCTCCTGGCAGACTTCGAAAGCGGAGGGGTACATGAATGAACCGATTACACACCCGAATGAGAGGGATCCTAAGACTGTATAGGTATGGGACTATCTGATTAAGGGGGCTTATATGAATTGATTTGTACTACCTATACTAACAAGATGCATCTTCTTTTGATAGTCTAAATCGAAAGAACTCCACAGTTAAGCGTGCTTGACTTGGAGTAATTTTGGGATGGGTGACCTTCTGGGAAGTTTTCCTAGGAAGCGTGTGAGTGAGGACAAAGCACGCTGAAAAGACTCGTGTTGGTTTGTGGGGACAGTCGTCAATCCATAAAGCAGCAGGGGATGTTACATATATCACATCATATCACTTTGGCTCCATCATATAACATCCATAAGCACATTATAACATATATTTACATACAATAACCTCACTCAAAGGGTGGGTTATGATCATACATCATTGTCTTATGCAAACACATAAAAGAAAATATACATAAGGAAATACATGCCCCTAAACTAGATAACTCCATAAGCTGGGAAGGTTATCCTAAAACTAGGGTGCATGAACACACATAAATCTACTAAGAACCTTCTATGGCCACCGTCCCGAAATGGGGAATAAATCCGATCCACTGATGAGCTCCCTCGGGAGGGGACACACGAGATGCACCAGGCTGGGGTCGTATGGACGGCCTTCTTGCTAACCTCGGCTGAACAACTATTTCCTCACTACCCTCTCTTACACGTGTGGGAGTAGGAGCAGAGCTCTCAGAATATACATGAGTAGGAGTGTCCTCTGAAGGATCAGTTTCAGAATATCTAGTCTCGGGAACATACTATGGAAATCCATGGACAGCAGATGAAGCGGGATAAGAACGTAACATCCTTTCATCAAGTGGACGTGCATGTTCAAAAACCATTTCATCGCCATAGGGAGAAGTAGGAGAAAATCGATAACTAGGGACAGGATGTGCAAATGGACGACCTATGTAAATAAAAACACAAACTGCGCACCTCCCTTCAAAATGATACGAGCGATGCACCGGATCAAAGTGGAATTCCCATGTAGGGGTATCAACGAACAGGACGAATGTCGCCATTTGAATCTAGAGAAATCACGGAAATAAAGAAAAAGGAGTGAGAATCTTGCTAAAGAATTCTCAGTAGGGTACCTCCTTCTACAGTGTCATCATCAAAGTCCCCAGGAACCTCGGGATTATTCTAAAATAGTGAGCATGCAAAGATTCATTTTAAGTTCGCACAAATACTTAACCGAGGTTCGTCAATTTTTAATCATGCGTCTTATAATAGATCATAATCTTAACATGTCATATTTACAATGAACTTTTCCTTTATCATTACATCATATTCCTCATCATCATTATCAAAATAACATGCATAAAAGAACGTCATACAATATTAGCTACACATGGACACAGTGCACATATTTCATTTCTTTAGTGCCTTAGGTGACTTAAAATCTTATCATCATCATTATTTTCCTTGGGCCGCCCTATACTCCACCCTTTTGGGAGTAATTTAGGTTATGAGCTCATACTTTACTAGTCGTCACTAGCATATACTTATCCCTTTTGATAAGCTAAAGTCCCGACTCTACCCTTTTGAGAGAACGGGTTAGGGGGCTAAAATCACCTTTTCACCACCTATAGTCTGATGGTTCCAAAGGATCATTTTCTTATAAGTTTAAGTCACCATTAAATCTTTGCATGTTATATCACAATACAATTCATAAACATCATAGCATTTTCTCATTTATAGTCTTAAGCTAGAATAATATATAAATCAACTATAATTGTAACGCCCTAATTTTTACTGTAATTTTTACTGTCATTAGAAATTACCGAATTACTGTAGGTAATTATTACATAAGATTTGAGGCCGAACAATCCTCAATAAAGGAATATAACATTAGAAGAGAGGTTAGGAGCGATTCATGCGAGAGTCGCAAATCCCGAATTTCTGTACGTATAAAATGACCAAAATGCCCCTGAAGTTATTTTACTCAGAAAATGAGGATCGTGGGCCCCACCTATTCTCAAGGACATTTTTTCATGATAATAAGGGATTGTTTGTGTTATGTGTGTTAATAGAGCAGAAGGATCTCAATTTTGAGTTCCGACGCGCGAAATGACCAAACGCCTGCAATTTGCTTTAACTCCGATGTGCGTGCCGACTGAGCCCCAATCTCACTAAAATGTTTTAAAATTTATTTTTAAGCCATGATTAACCATTGGTTAAGCTCGGGTGGCCTCAGGCAGTTTTTAAGTGAAAGTACGATTTTGCCCATATTTTTGGGCAGTTTTGCGAATTTCGGGATTTTTGATTTGTATACCGAAACCTAAGCAATATTAGGCTCAAATTAAAGCTTATTAAATTCTAAATATTAATCTAGAGTCAAAAGTATGTATTTAGATTGATTAGAACCCAAAATTACTCAAAAACACCCAAATTGCTTACTAATTCACTTAAGCCCTTAACCGTAAATTCTCTAAATTACATGAATACCTTGCCTACACCTAAATAATGCATGGAACACACAAATTTCACTTCTTTGGGCTGTAATGGAAGAAGTTATTGATGCCATTATGCAGCTGAATTATTGCCAAAAGTTGCACTAAAACAAAATGCCAAAATGTCACCATAAGAGACATAATTCCTTAATTTCATACAACTTTGTCTAAAATGATTTTTCCTCCCTTATTTCTCCTGCAAAATTCTGCCAACTACCCCCTCATTTTGACCAATTAGAAGCCTCAAAATCTTCTATAAATAGGCTTGCTTGAGTGGTCTTGGAATGCTTTGTTCATAACTAGTTTTTAGGAGCACCAAAAACTTTCTTTCTTCCTCCTCTTTGGCTGAATTCTTTCTTCAATTTTTCAAAGAGATTTTGTTTCATTTCACTTCAAGAAATCAAGTTCTCTTCCTCTTCTTCAACTCAGATTAGGTAGGGAGTAGTTTCTAAATTTATTTCTATGCTTTGAGGAGTTGTGTTTTTAGCTCAAAATGATGAAATTATGAACTTACCTTAGCTTTTCATTTCGATTTTCCTCTTCATTTTTCTTTAACCAATTCGGCCATATGGCCTAGGTGGAACTAAGATGATGGCTTGATGATGAGGACCTTGAGGGTGGGTTGTAAATCCATCACAAGTTAGGCCTCTAAAGCTTGAAAATTCCACTTGATGCAAAACTTTAAAGAATAATGCTTTATGATGCTAAAACAAAGATTTTTAGTTTAGAACTTGAAAGATGTATTTTCCAAGCTTGTATTTCATGTTTATGTTTCAAGTCATCACTTAATCTTTCAAGATAATAAAGAGGTTGCATCTCATATTTAATTTATGCTCTCACTTTATTTTATAATGGCTAAAAGAATCAACGCATGGCATGTTTATTTTATGCCATCACCTAAAGATCCTAGAGGTCAAAGCCTTGGCCATGTATCACAAGCAAAGAAATATGATTATTGGAGTTAAAAAATTTATTCTTTAAAAAGTCTTGAGATTGGAGCTTAAAAAGATGTAATAATAATTCTCTTCTCCCTTCACGGTCTGTGCGGACTACCACCGCTCCGGTTTCTTAATATTCTCTTCTCCTCTACTGGTCCTCATGGATTACCGCTGCTCCAGCTTTCTTGCATCATGTTTAATTTTCAAGTCATCACCTTAAATCTTAAAGATAAAGAAATGGAATTGCATATCATGTTTATAATTCCAAGCTATCACCTTATAAAGATAAGATTAAAATAAGGTTACATAGCATGTTTATAATTCTAAGATGTCACCTAAATCTCTAAAGCTCAAGACTTACTCCTTTTATCTTAAGTGAGAATTTTAATTGTGAAGATCCTCCCAAGTTTGACAAAAGAACTAGTTTCTAAATGAGTTTTAAGACTTTGCAAGGATTTTACGGGGAACTAGTATTTTATATGCACTTAAAATATGATTCTATGTAATTACATGAGGTTCATGATTCGGCCACTGATCTGAGTTTAGTATCAATGTATGATAATGATTTGATATGTTTGAAGTTGTGATAATTATGGTTTATTGTTAAGAGAATGATTCACTGCATGTTAGAGATAAAACTAGCTCCCTAGAAAAATCGAAGAGCTAGAATTTACCTAGTTTTTGACCCCTTTAAGTTTAGCCAATGCCAAATCTGTTTTAGTATGTTATAATTCTATCTAGGATTAGTTAGCCACGAAAAATTTGGTATCAATTAGACTAGGATTGATCTCGAACACTAAAAATGAACTTAGCAACTAGAAAATCGTAAAATCAAGATTTCTAGAACTCTAGGGAATGAAATTTATGTATTCTATCCAGAATCTTTAGCAACGATAAGAACCAGGTTTTATTATGTTTAAATAAGGGAGAATGATTCATAATTGGTTTAGTAACTATTTTCAGCATCATAGGGAAAGCTGGTAACAAGAAAGGATTTAAAACATAACTTTTAGCATACCGTAAAACCTTAGGAACAACTTACTACCTATGCTACCCCATTTGATTTAATAGTGTTCTTAAGGCCTATAAATAATCGTAAGGATGGTAATAAATCCCTTAGGTGCATAACTAATTAGTTCTATAATTGATAATTCTATGTAAGTATTGGATGCTTATTAAGTACTTGATATCTTTGAATGATTTCCTGGCTTGCATGTTATAGTTGCTGTTGCAAATAATGAGAATGCTTATGCATGAAATATTCTTTATTATGTAAAATTTACCTTTGTTGCTAAAAGAAAGTGTATCATTGTAAAAGTGTAATTTGGAAAGGTTCTGGCTAAGGAAAGACTTGGTATTTAAGCGTGTCCATTGTGACCCACCTCTCTTTCCTGGGAATCTCCCAGATGCATGATTATAGTTGATATATATTATTCTAGCTTAAGACTATAAATGAGAAAATGCTATGATGTTTATGAATTGTATTGTGATATAACATGCAAAGATTTAATGGTGACTTAAACTTATAAGAAAATGATCCTTTGGAACCATCAGACTATAGGTGGTGAAAAGGTGATTTTAGCCCCCTAACCCGTTCTCTCAAAAGGGTAGAGTCGGGACTTTAGCTTATCAAAAGGGATAAGTATATGCTAGTGACGACTAGTAAAGTATGAGCTCATAACCTAAATTACTCCCAAAAGGGTGGAGTATAGGGTGGCCCAAGGAAAATAATGATGATGATAAGATTTTAAGTCACCTAAGGCACTAAAGAAATAAAATATGTGCACTGTGACCATGTGTAGCTAATATTATATGACGTTCTTTTATGCATGTTATTTTGATAATGATGATGAGGAATATGATGTAATGATTAAGGAAAAGTTCATTGTAAATATGACATGTTAAGATTATGATGCATTATAAGACGCGTGATTAAAAATTGACGAACCTCGGTTAAGTATTTGTGCGAACTTAAAATGAGTCTTTGCATGCTCACTATTTTAGAATAATCCCGAGGTTCGTGGGGACTTTGATGATGACACTGTAGAAGGAGGTACCCTACTGAGAATTCTTTAGCAAGATTCTCACTCCCTTTTCTTTATTTCTGTCATTGTCTCCAGATTCAAATGGCGACATTCGTCCTGTTCATTGATACCCGTACTTGGGAATTCCACTATGATCCGGTGCATCGCTCGTATCATTTTGAAAGGAGGTGCGCAATTCGTGTTTTTATTTACATAGGTCGTCCATTTGCACATGCTATCCCTAGTTATTTATTTTCTCCTACTTCTCCCTATGGCGATGAAATGGTTTTCGAACATGCACGTCTACTTGATGAAAGGATGTTACGTTCTTATCCCGCTTCATCTGCTGTCCATGGATTTCCAGAGTATGTTCCCGAGATGAGATATTCTGAAACTGATCCTTCAGAGGACACTCCTACTCATGTATATTCTGAGAGCTCTGCTCCTACTCCCACACGTGTAAGAGAGGGTAGTGAGGAAACAGTTGTTCAGCCGAGGTTAGTAAGAAGGCCGTCCATGCGACCCCAGCCTGGTCAATCTCGTGTGTCCCCTCCCGAGGGAGCTCATCAGTGGATCGGATTTATTCCCCCATTTCCAGGACAGTGGCCATAGAAGGTTCTTAGTAGATTTATGTGTGTTCATGCACCCTAGTTTTAGGATAACCTTCCCGGCTTATGGAGTTATCTAGTTTAGGGGCATGTATTTCCTTATGTATATTTTCTTTTATGGGTTTGCATAAGACAATGATGTATGATCATAACCCACCCTTTGAGTGAGGTTATTGTATGTAAATATATGTTATAATGTGCTTATGGATGTTATATGATGGAGCCAAAGTGATATGATGTGATATATTCTTAAACGTCTTATTATGCTCCGCTTACTCGTTCACATTGTACTCGGCTCACGTTTTCAATTATGTTGTTTTTTAAAAAAAAAATGGCTCGTAATTTCACTAAGTATTTTCAAATTTTGAAGATGAAACCAAAGCAAGGAGTAAAGTCTAGTCATTAATCAGATTCAACCTAGGTGTATTTGGTTAATTACTAGGGTGTTACAATAATCATGCATCTGGGAGATTCCCAGGAAAGAGAGGTGGGTCACAATGGACACGCTTAAATACCAAGTCTTTCCTTAGCCAGAACCTTTCCAAATTACACTTTTACAATGATACACTTTCTTCTAGCAATAAAGGTAAATTTTACATAATAAAGAATATTTCATGCATAAGCATTCTCATTATTTGCAACATCAACTATAACATGCAAGCCAGGAAATCATTCAAAGATATCAAGTACTTAATAAGCATCCAATACTTACATAGAATTATCAATTATAGAACTAATTAGTTATGCACCTAAGGGATTTATTACCATCCTTACGATTATTTATAGGCCTTAAGAACACTATTAAATCAAATGGGGTAGCATAGGTAGTAAGTTGTTCCTAAGGTTTTACGGTATGCTAAAAGTTATGTTTTAAATCCTTTCTTGTTACCAGCTTTCCCTATGATGCTGAAATTAGTTACTAAACCAATTATGAATCATTATCCCTTATTTAAACATAATAAAACCTGGTTATTATCGTTGCTAAAGATTCTGGATAGAATGCATAAATTTCATTCCTTAGAGTTCTAGAAATCTTGTTTTTACGGTTTTCTAGTTGCTAAGTTCATTTTTAGTGTTCGTGATCAATCCTAGTCTAATTGATACCAAATTTTTCGTGGCTAACTAATCCTAGACAGAATTATAACATACTAAAACAGATTTGGCATTGGCTAAACTTAAAGGGGTCAAAAACTAGGTAAATTCTAGCTCTTCGGTTGTTTTAGGGAGCTAGTTTTATCTCTAACATGCAGTGAATCATTCTCTTAACAATAAACCATAATTATCACAACTTCAAACATATCAAATCATTATCATACATTGATACTAAACTCAGATCAGTGGCCGAATCATGAACCTCATGCAATTACATAGAATCATATTTTAAGTGCATACAAAATACTAGTTCCCCGTAAAATCCTTGCAAAGTCTTAAAACTCATTTAGAAACTAGTTCTTTTGTCAAACTTGGGAGAATCTTCACAATTAAAATTCTCACTTAAGATAAAAGGAGTAAGTCTTGAGCTTTAGAGATTTAGGTGACATCTTAGAATTATAAACATGCTATGCAACCTTATTTTAATCTTATCTTTATAAGGTGATAGCTTGGAATTATAAACATGATATGCAATTTCATTTCTTTATCTTTAAGATTTAAGGTGATGACTTGAAAATTAAACATGATGCAAGAACTTGAAATATAAACATGATGCAAGAAATTGGAGCAAGTGTAATCCACGAGGACGAGAGAGGAGAAGAGAATATTAAGAAACCTGAGCGGTAGTCCGCACAGACCGTGAAGGAGAAGAGAATTATTATTACATCTTTTTAAGCTCCAATCTCAAGACTTTTAAAGAATAAATTCTTTAACTCCAATAATCATATTTCTTTGCTTGTGATACATGGCCAAGTCTTTGACCTCTAGGATCTTTAGGTGATGGCATAAAATAAACATGCCATGCGTTGATTCTTTTAGCCATTATAAAATAAAGTGAGAGCATAAATTAAATATGAGATGCAACCTCTTTATTATCTTGAAAGATTAAGTGATGACTTGAAACATAAACATGAAATACAAGCTTGGAAAATACATCTTTCAAGTTCTAAACTAAAAATCTTTGTTTTAGCATCATAAAGCATTATTCTTTAAAGTTTTGCATCAAGTGGAATTTTCAAGCTTTAGAGGCCTAACTTGTGATGGATTTACAACCCACCCTCAAGGTCCTCATCATCAAGCCATCATCTTAGTTCCACCTAGGCCATATGGCCGAATTGGTTAAAGAAAAATGAAGAGGAAAACCGAAATGAAAAGCTAAGGTAAGTTCATAATTTCATCATTTTGAGCTAAAAACACAACTCCTCAAAGCATAGAAATAAATTTAGAAACTACTCCCTACCTAATCGGAGTTGAAGAAGAGGAAGAGAACTTGATTTCTTGAAGTGAAATGAAACAAAATCTCTTTGAAAAAATTGAAGAAAGAATTCAGCCAAAGAGGAGGAAGAAAGAAAGTTTTTGGTGCTCCTAAAAACTAGTTATGAACAAAACATTCCAAGACCACTCAAGCAAGCCTATTTATAGAAGATTTTGAGGCTTCTAATTGGCCAAAATGAGGAGGTAGTTGGCGGAATTTTGCAGGAGAAATAAGGGAGGAAAAATCATTTTAGACAAAGTTGTATGAAATTAAGGAATTATGTCTCTTATGGTGACATTTTGGCATTTTGTTTTAGTGCAACTTTTGGTAATAATTCAGCTACGTAATGGCATCAATAATTTCGTCCATTACATCCCAAAGAAGTGAAATTTGTGTGTTCCATGCATTATTTAGGTGTAGGCAAGGTATTCATGTAATTTAGAGAATTTACGGTTAAGGGCTTAAGTGAATTAGTAAGCAATTTGGGTGTTTTTGAGCAATTTTGGATTCTAATCAATCTAAATACATAATTTTGACTCTAGATTAATATTTAGAATTTAATAAGCTTTAATTTGAGCCTAATATTGCTTAGGTTTCAGATATCTGAATCAAAAATCCCGAAATTCGCAAAACTGCCCAAAAACAGGGGCAAAATCGTACTTTCACTTAAAAACTGCCCGAGGCCACCCGAGCTTAACCAATGGTTAATCATGGCTTAAAAAAAAATTTTAAAACATTTTAGTGAGGTTCGGGCTCAGTCGGCACGCACATCGGAGTTAAAACAGCCGCAGGGGCATTTTGGTCATTTCGCGCGTCGGAACTCAAAATTGAGATCCTTCTGCTCTATTAACACACATAACACAAACAATCCCTTATTATCATCAAAACATCCCCTTGAGAATAGGTGGGGCCCACGATCCTCATTTTCTGAGTAAAATAACTTCAGGGGCATTTTGGTCATTTTATACGTACAGAAATTTGGGATTTGCGACTCTCGCATGAAGCGCTCCTAACCTCTCTTCTAATGTTATATTCCTTTATTGAGGATTGTTCGGCCTCAAATCTTATGTAATAATTACCTACAGTAATTCGGTAATTTCTAATGATAGTAAAAATTGGGGCGTTACAATGAGGACTCATGATGTTGGTGTTAATACATCATTAAGATCATGGTCTCTAGAGTTTCAAAATAGTTCTTTCTTGCTCTTAAGTTTTGGTTTCCTTCCTTTCCTTTTTCTCTAAAATTCGGCCAACCAACTTGGGTGGTCCAACATGATAGCTTGATGATGAGAGTTCTAGTTGTTAACTTTATGTTCACTACAAAGAAATCTCTAAAGCTTGAGTTTTCATAAAGGTGTTATAAAGTCCATTTATGGTTATATTTTTAAGGAAGGTTATCTTGAGTTCTAAGAACTCTAGACCTCACTTTATCTTGTTATGATGAGTTTGGGTTAAGGTTAAAGTTCCTCTAAAAGTCTTGTATGAGCTCTAATAAGATATAAATGAACTTGCATATTTACTTTGAGGTTGCACCCATGTTTATGTTCTTGCTTTGCATCTTTATTTTCAAGTCATCACCTAAGGACTCAAAGATTAAAACAATACTTGCATTATCACCTAATTAATTCTCAAAGCCTTTCTATTTCATCCTTAAAGTCGATTGTTGCTAAGCCTAAAACACTAAAATAAAGAAATGCACTTGCATTGCATATTTATTTCAAGTCTTGCATATTTACTTTCAAGCCTTGCATATTTATTTCAAGTCTTGCATATTTAAATTTTAAGCCTTGCACATTTATTTCAAGTCTTGCATATTTACTTTAAAGTCCTCACTTTACTTTGTAATGAAGAATAAAAATGAAGTGCATAGCATGTTTATATTATGTCATCACTTAAAGACCTTAGAGCTCAAAGACTTGCCCATTTTATCTCAAGATAAAGTTCAATATGGAAGCATTCTTTGAATGAATACTTTTGGCCAAGTAATGATGATGAGCTTGGAATGAGTTCCATCTAGTTACAAAGGCCAACAACCTATGTTCTAGGATTTTCTTTAAGCTTGATAAGTTTTATAAAGTTATGACCAACAAGAATTATGATTTTATTCCTCTTCTAAAGGAGAATTAAATTGGTTACTAACCTAAGGTTGTTTTTAGCCTCTTGATAAAATAAAATGGTTTGCAAAGAGTTTTAGAAGTCCTAAAATGATTCCAAGGGAAACTAGCAACTTATGTGCTTTAGAAATGTCAAATTATGTGTCTTTTTGGACTTAAACAATCCGGTTCTACCTTGATGTGTTTGTTGCTGTATGATGATGTTTTGATGTGTTAGAATGTGTGAAAATGATATATGATGAGGTAGGAATACTTCTATGCATGTTAGGGGAGAAATTAGCTTCATAGGAAAATCGTAAAGTTAGAATTTAACGTGTATTTAATCCCTTTAATCTTAATCAATGCCAAAACTGTTTTAGTATGATAACAATCAGTTTAGGATTGATTAAGCATGAAAAATTTGGTTACATTTGAAGTAGGATTGAATTTTAGCACCTATAGAGAAACTAGTAACTAGAAAACTGTAAAAGCGCAATCCTAGAACTCTTAGGACATTTAATTTCTGGAGTCTGTCTAGAAACCTCATAATATGGAAAACATGGTTTATAATTAGTTCTTAGGCATAGGAATGCCTCATAATTGGTTTAGATTTAATTTATAGCGCCTTAGGCGAAGACGGAACCGAGAAAGGGTCTAAAACGTAAGTTCTAGAACCCCGTAATCATAAGATATATAACTCTGCCCTTGGAGTATGGTGCTGCCCAGATTTATTAAAGAGCATAAATGATAGTAAGATTTGATAGATGAGGATCCTTATGTGCATAAGAGGTGGATAGAGAATGATAGAATAATTACATCTCAAGTTTAAGGCCCGTAGGGGTCAAAGCATAAGATACCGTAGGATCAAGAGCATAATGAGTTTCAATTTTTCATGCGAGCATATGTTTTATTTGAGAATGATTATGTAAACGTATGGGATTATGATTGAGGATGCATGTTTTATTTGTTTATGCGGCATAAAGTAAATTTGGAAGAAATCTAGCGTGCTGCTGTTGCGCTGCTAAATTTCTGACAAATTTGGGGATTTAGAAAGTTTTTGAAAAACCTATGAGATTTTCTTTATGAGGTACTAAAATGAGTTCTCGGATGACACTGGTTCGGCTGAGCACCTCCAGAGAACTCATGTGACATCGGTACCAAGATGTATTCTTGGGTGACACCAGTTCGGTCGAGCACCCCCAAGAAATGCCCCCTAGCCCGTACTAGATAGTCGGGATTATGATTATGATACGCTTATCGGGATTGATAAGTAAGAACTAGTGACAACTAGTTAGGTATGAGCTCATAACCTAGAAATGTGACACGTTCTGGGTGACACCGGTTCGGCCGAGCAGCCCCAGAACGAATGTCTTTTAGGGTGGCCCCATGAGGAAGTAAAGTATGATGATTATGTCACAACGTTTTCCCATATGAGATTTTAATTGCCACTTTATGCCACTATTATGATGTTCTTAATGTTATGATTGCTATCTTTGCATTAAGTAGAGTCATACATATATTCTTTACTATGCTGCATCCATGACATTAGGAATCATACTAAAATGAATGGACCTTGGCTAACTATGTTTCAAAAGCTTAAAAATGAACTTAATGCATGCTCACTTATTTTATGCACTAAACCCAAGGTTCTTGAGGACATAGATGATGACACTCAGGTAGTAGGAGGCCCTACTGAGATTCTTTAGCAAGATTCTCACTCCCTCTATCTTTCCTTCCTGTCAAGTCTTCAGATGGCGACGTTCATGGTTTTTGTGGACACCCCGATGTGGGAAGTGCACTATGATCTGGAGCACGGATCATATCATTTTGAGGGTCAGTGCACGGTTCGTGTCTTTATGTTCATTGGACGACCCTTCGCCCACCCTGTGCATACCCATCGCTTCTCCCCGACAGCACCCTACGGCGACGACGAGCGGGTTTTTGAGAGTGCGCGTACGCACAACGAGAGAGTGCTCCACATACACACTGCTGCTTCAGCCATGCGCGATTACCCAGACTACGTGCCCCAGACATACTTGTCAAAGATTGACCTATCGGAGGACCCGCCTACCCATCTGTACAGCGAGAGCTCTGCCCCACTCCACCACTGATGAGAGAGGGCAATGAGGACACCGTGACTCAGCCTCCGCTAGCACGACAACCGAAGATGCGGCCACATCGTGGGGGTCACTCCCGGTCCCTACTTTTGCCGGGTATGTGCCCCGCTCGCGGGATGGACGTCAGTAGGAGGCAGCGGATGACCGATAGAGTACCTGGGGTAGTGCACACAACACTTAGATGAGAATAAACCTTCTTTTGTTTAGAGGTTATCCTTTTAGTTACACTTGGGTAGGGGAGTTTGCTTTTATGTTTTCCGTCGCACTTTCCTTTGTATTTGCTTTTTAGATGTATTTATTTCATGTTGTACTAAACTATGTCCCACTCTCCATAAGTGGGCATATCATATTATATGCAGTTCAGTTTTATCGTGATGTGCCTTACTTGTTGTATGTTATGATGTTATGAGATGCTTGCTCTATTTCCTTTCATGCTTCATCGTTCGTCAAGTCGCGCGGCTTTTACTTTGCTTTTAAATTCAAAAAAAAATTTACCAGTATTTTTCGCTAAGTATTTTAAAGTAAAAAGAAAACTATGACGTAATAGACCAATGATTAACCTAAATATGTTCTAAAGTATTGGGTTAAAAATTAGGATGTTCCTAGTATGCCGATTTGAAGTCATCGGTTCCTGTCGCACCAAACAAGAATTATTGAGTTGATCAGGCTCAATACCAAGCTAAGTGTGGCAACAACCCACAACATTTCCAACCAGCAGTCATACACATATATAGAGTTATAATGCATGACATTTACTAAGGAAGCATAGCTAGTCCATTCCTCAAGGTCCTACGAGGATGAACTGCTCTGATACCATAATGTAACATCCTCCCAAGTACAACGCCATCCTTAAGTCATGATATCATACTCGAGAGTTATTACATATAAATTAGTGAACCTTTCTTAAATATCTATAGCCATTTTGATTAATTCGCGAGATAACTAGGTCATAATTCTACTGAAATATATATAGCAGTGAAACCAAAATATTTATTTAATACAAAGTTTAGTATATAAAGGAAGCTCTTTTATGAGCTTTAACATACCTTTGTCCACTAACATATTTACATATATATCCATTCCACTAAATACAGCATAATAAAAGTATTAACTACTACACTATTGCAATTGCGAGTTCTTTTGCATAGTAGTCTCTCAATCTTCTGCATCAACCTAAAGACGACACGGGAGCACAAAATCATAGGGGTGAGAATTATACAATTCTCAGTAGGGTAACTCCCCCAAATACACAATCATAATGTCATCGTCATCGCCTCATCCACTTCGATTTATTAAGAAAAAGTGGTCATACATTATATAATAACGGTTTATTTTTAAAGTTCCAAATCATACTTCCAAAGTGGGTTACTTTTAACATTCAATCACTTAATGTACATATACCGTACTACTCAACATCATATACTGCTAACTTTCCACTTAAATATATTGGTCTCAATATCGATACTAAACTTCTTCACTCAGCATATAAGACAAAGGATAAAACATATGCCATAAATAATTTCAGAGTCATTCAAAACTGGTCATACTAAGACGGGGATTCAAATCAAAATTGGTCTTTACTTCACTTTGTTTTTTTCTTCCTTCTTAGCAAACCATAGATAGATAGCTAAATCAAAATTTCTTTCAATCCTTTCTCCTTCTTCCTCCAGTTCCTACAAGCTTCTCTTTTCTATCCTTTTCTTTCTCTTCAAGTTGTTGTGTTCATCTTGACCTTCGATTATTTCTCTTTTTTCTTCCCATGAAATGGATTTAACAACAACATGAACAGGTTATGACATCATGATATGATCTTGTTCTTGTTTTTCTTAATAGCAAACCCTATCCTTTAGATCGATTGTTTCATTTCAAACACTGATATGAGATGAGGCCGAATCAATCTCTACTGCCAAACTCCTCTACCGCCATCAACTTCAACAACAATGATAGCAATAGCAAGGGAAGTCGCCAGCACAGGGACCTGACCCTGTAGCTGCTGTTGCACAAAGTGAGCTATGAAGTGGTGGCATGATGGCCTGGTTCACAGTGGTGGCGCGTCGGACTGAGTTGAGCATACATAGCTCATGGTGGTGGTGCGAAGGCATGCCTCATGGTGGTATAGTGGTCGCTCACGGATGACTGAGTGAGGGAGGCACTGAGATGAGTATGAGAGGGATTTCTCTTTTTCTGTTGAGTGGTATGTGACAAGTAGGTTCTCTTTGGAGAGTGGTAAGTGTGGCTTTGAGAGTCACAAAGGCAGGGTTTTGTATTTTCAAAAAAGGGGTCTACTGTGTGCTCATTTTATTAAAGTCCATGAAGCACCCCAAGCTCTCTTTTGTCATTTAGCACCACCGTGGCATACGGTGTGCATATGTTGTCGCCAGCAGTTATTCCTCTAGCATTTTCCATAAGCAAATCTTCAAGAAGTGAAGATGTTTGAAGTAAAAGGGCTGTCACGTGCACAACTTATGCACACCGTAGAGTATAAAGGAAGAAAATGACAGAAAAGGTATAGGAAGGGATGCAAATGGTGAAAAAATAAAGAGTTGAACCATGCTAGAAGCCTCTTTGACTCAAAACCTCTGTGAGGAAAACACCAAAAAGAAACAACAAACACCTCTTCTTTTGCTTTCATTCTCATTCTCATTCTAATCTTGCTGCTATTGCAAGCATCCACCACTTCCACTGCCGGTCCCCCTCTGTCAAAAATATTCAAAACCACAAACTTGCTACGAGCTCCGCCTATTCCTTATCACCATGCCACCTTTTCTTTGTCTCCTACTAAAGCTTGCTCCATCGTCTTGGTCCAACACCAGCCGCATAACCAAGAAAAGAAGCATGCTTTCTTGCCACAAGGTCGCTCAAGGTCTAGTTTTCCTCTATTTTGGAAAATCTTTTCCTTTTTCATTTTTCTCTCTTATTTTAACTTATGAATATATAATCACTTTTATTGTTTATTTATTTATTTAAGGATTTATTTGTTGGGTCTTTGATCAATCATCATCATCTTCATCCTCTATCTGTAAAAACAAGTTTGCCTTTCTTCTCTTTTTTCGATTTTTTTCTTCTCAAATTGCATCTCATTTGTTGAATCAAAGCTTAAGAGAATCTCAACTATTTGTTGCAATAACACAGAACCCCTCTTTGTTGAATCTCAACTCCCTAATGCATTTTTTTTCCTTTTCTTCAAAGCGTGAAACCTGAAGAAGGTAATATAGCAACTTGGAAAAGGAACATTGGGTGCAACTTTTCAGTCCTCTACCAACCTGAGAGACAAAGGTAATGAGACACTATTCCCTTTCTGTTTTTGTTCTCTATAATTGGTAAACCATGAACGGTTTAAGATCCATTTTCTTTTTTTTTTAAGTACAAAATGGACAGCCCACTAAGAGATTTTCAATCTTTTTGAGACTTTTTTTGTCCAATTGTGATAATTTTGAAGCCTTGTCAATTCAATTAGCTATTAGCCTTTTACACGAATGATTGAAAAATTAACTTTTAGTACACAAATGGAAAACCCAACCAAGGAAAAGACAAATTTTTCCTTTTTTATTTTATTTTGTTTTTAACTGTTAGGATTGAAAAACTAGCTAATTCAGTAGTTGTTAGCTTTTTAACTTCTTTAATTTTTATTGCTATAATGCTATTCGTGATGGTTTCATGCACGATAAGTATGTGTTGAAGAGATTCGCTTGGCTAAGCAAACAGATAAGTCCCAGCCAACAGCACACCAAGAGGTTAGTGTAACAAACCCTTACACTTGATGCATATCTTCATAGTCATCATAATTCTCTTGCTACGTTCTATCCTAACTGATGTATACAAGCTACCATTTCATAAAATCACCCACACTACTTATTTACTTCTTTTTCTTTTTTACTTATATTTTAAAATCTCAAGACTCTATACATGTAATGGGATGCTATTGGATAAAGATAACAAAATGCTTGTCCATGAACCCTTAAGCAAATTCTAAATTCTTTAAATGCTCGCTATTAACAAAGCCTCAAGTATTTATTCTACTGAGTCAATTTTGTCACCTACCGGTTCATGGCTTTTATATGAAATAGTCAAGCATTTATTCCAATGATGATTTTATGTTTGTATCAATCCAGTGCAGTATCTTATTTGCTACATCTTTGTGCAATTTTCTTTTTATTTATTACTTTAAAAGGGATATCTCCAATATAGAAAAAAAAATTATGCCATATATTAGCGTAATTATTTAGTGGAATACAGCTTGAAAAATGAAGTTATCTTTACTGTTTAATGTTTGAAATGGATCTATTTTTTGTGGGCAATCGTTATTACTTTCTCCTTATAATGTCTTAATGTTGTAGAAATTGCAATGAGATTTACAGGCCAACCCAGGTTCTCATCCATTTGATGAGGTACTTTTCTCTTTCAAATTCATATCTTTTGGTATGGAACTTTTTTGGGTTTTTATTCTTGGCTAACTTCTTGAGGGCAGCCTAGTACCATAAACTATAAAGTTCTAGTTTCCATTGTGGTGCTCTATATTAGCAACCTTAATTTGCATTTTGCAAGAGGCTGATTCTGTAACACCCTAAAATTAGTTAAAAAATTAATTTAAGCTTTATTAGTCATAATTTAAAAAATTTGACAGTTTTAGCAATGATGAGAATGACCAACCAATTTGTAAAAAAAAGTGTGAATAGTGAGTTATGGGTCCCGCAGGCCCATCGGGACAGTCAAAACACTAGAATTGGGACCCAGAGGTGCCCAAAAATGAAAAATTATAGGATTAAAATTAGAAATGGGTAGGAATGAGAGTTTTATACCTAGAATTAATTTTTGGGCAATGTCTGATTAACCAGGTACGGTGATTTACCCGTTCAATGAAATTTCAGTGTGCAAATTTTAACACCAAAAACTAAGTTAATCTTTACAAAATAAAGGACATTGTCTACTTATATCAAATGAATGGCTAAGATTCAATCCTGAATCACTAGATTTAATCTTGGCCATCCATTTTTCTTTTTCTTTTTTTGGTCAAAGATTACTTAATTACACATTATATTATTCATTCTTTATATATAAGATAACAACAAACCAAACTTTATAAACAAGCCATCATTCTCGGCCATGCAGCATGGAGCAACAGAAACCTCCATTTTCCATTTCTCAAGACCTCCAATTTGCTTTCCAATCCTAAAAACCTTGGTCCATTGTTGATAAAATCTCAAACTCTCTTCACAAAATTTGTTCTACTTGTCACCATCTACAAAACTAACCGATTAAAATTTCAATTCTCCACCAATCCTCACTTTGATATATCACTTCCTCACTAGTTAAAGAAGGTTTGGGGCTGATTTGGTAGCCTTGGGGTAAAGAGAAAATCCCTTGGAACATCTTTGAAGTATAAAGCTCTAAAGATTTGTAAAGTAAGGCTTTTGAACCTCTTTTATGTCAAATCTATTCTGATCATTTAATTACTGATTTATATTGGTATTTTTGGTTGTATCAGTTGATAATATATAGATATTAATGTATTTAATTTGGTGGAGTATTTGAATGATGTTAGAAATCATTTTTGTCAAAAGGGATTTTGAACCATGCTACTTGATTTTCGATTTCTATATGGATAGTCACTGATCACACATTTTCTGATCTAGTTAGAGACTTTAGATTGAGCTGAAAATTTTATATGATATAGCTAACATGTTAAGCATCTTCAATAAAAAATTTTACAATATTCTAGATGCTTTTTCTATGTTTAAAAAATCAAGGACCAAGATTGTATCTATGCTGCCTGAAATGTTGGAATAGAAGTTATAAATTTTGCTAATTTTGTATGATTTGATATGATCATTTGATAGGGTAATAAAATTGGGAACTATGGCTGTTGGCTGTAAATAGAGTGTTTCTGACCTCTGAATTTGTCTAATTTTCTTAACATAGATAAAGAACTCTTTTTGCCTGAAATTTTTATAGAACCTTGTGGACACATTAAAGTGTCTTAGATAATTTTTATAGCCTTAGATTTGATAGTTTGAAATGTATAATAAATTGTGCTATGAATATGTAAAATTTGCCATTGTGCTAAAAATGAATTGATGCATTGAATTGATGAAATAATGACATTTTGTACTAGTATGATATGAGCATATGAATATAAATAATTGAGCATTTGAGCTTATTGATGAGGTTAGGTACACATAGATATGAATGCTTATTACAATTGCTCATACGCCAAAGAAAAGCATAAGAATATGTTTCTTGGGCTGGAGAAAGTAAATCCAATTTGTTAGGGAAAGTAAACCTGACTACCAAGAAGAGCGTAAGATTTATAATTCTTGGACTGGAGAAAGTAAATCCGGTTTGTCAGGAAAAGCAAACCTGACTACTCTTGAATTGAGTTAGGAAAAGTAAATCTGGCTAGGAATAAGCCTGTGTGAGAATTAGAAAAAGTAAATCTAATGATCATATATAGGAATGAGCTCAGTTCTGAAAAGTAGTCTATTACCCATTATAGCCATGCTAGGGATAGTGGTACGTAATGCCCACACGTGACAAGATTAGTCGAGGGCCAAGACAAGTTAAAGAAGTAGATTTTCTAAGTAATCCTTTGTCTTATATGCCAAGTGAAGAATTTTAGTATCGATATTGAGGCCAATATGTTTAAGTTGTGATTTTGCAGTATATGGTTTATGTAACACCCCGATTTTTCTGTCCGAGGAAAATGACCAAAATGCCCCTGAGGTCATTTCCTGACCCGAATTCGAGGGTAACCAACTCGGTCATTCTCGAAGGGTCAACTCAATGTTTGAAGGGGATTGAATGGCCTTTGAATGCTTTCGGAAGCGAAAATTTCGTTTTCCGCAGTTTCGGGTCAAAATGACCAAAATACCCCTATAGCGTTTTACGCGGGTAAAGGTGCCGTTTGAGCCCGAAACTTTCCCCAGAGGTTTAAAAACATGTTTTCATGTGTCTAGAGGTCTCTGTTCAAGACCCGGTGGTCCCGGGCAGTTTTAGTGCAAAATTACGATTTTGCCCCTAGAATAGTATTTTTGAGCTTAATGACGTAATTAAGCAAACCTAAGCAATATTAGGCTTTAAACGAAGATTAATTAATTTCTCTAATTAATCTAGAGTCAAAATAATTTATTAAAGTTAATTAGAACCTAAAATTGCTTAGATTAAACTTAAATCTCTTTTTAGAACTCAAGATTCCTAGTCTTGGAATCTTGAATAGTGTTTTCTCTCCAATTCCTTAAATCAAGGAAATGTGTCTAGAGTTGTTTAGACTCTAAATTGAGGATCTAACTCACTAATGGTGCAAGACCACTCCTTAATTATGTCTAGACCACCCTCATTATCCATTTTCTTACAACTTCCTAATCTTAAGCATAATCAAAGATACACCTAAACACAACTCTAAACCACAATTAAAATGCAAGAAACTCTCCTCCCTTGGCTGATGCATTTCGGCCACCTCTCCTTCATTTGACCACATGTTGATTTGTTTTCTCACTCAAAGAACCATGCTTGAGGCCATACCTTGAACCATACCTCACCATACTTTGAGCCATATCTCACCATGCCTCAAGACCACATTATCTCACCTCATGGAACTCATGGATGCCTCCATTCTGCACCCTCATGGCCGAAACCCCATTAGCCCATTCACACCCTTCATTTGTTTCATTTCTCTATAAATAGAATGCCTTGAGGAGCTTGCACCACTTTTAGATCATTTGCTAAGTTTAGGAACACTCAAAGCTTTTCTTTTTCTCTCAAAGTTCTAGTGTTCTTCAAGTTCTTCAAGTTCTTCAAAGTTCTTCATCATCTTCAGCTTCTTCCATCTTCAAGTTCATCACATCAAGTAGGGATTTTCTTTCAAGTATTCCTTTCTTTAAAGTTCTTGTTCTAAGCTTTATGTTTATAGTTTCTCTTGATTCTTTTTAGAACTTCTTTTCTTCTCCTTTTTCTTTCTCATTTTCGGCCATGGGCCTTGAGGTTCAAAGAAATGAGAGCTTGATGATGAGAGTTTCATGATGATGTTCATCACTTGAAACAAACTCTAGAGCTTGATCTTTGTTCTTGAGCAAAAATGTTTCTAGTTCTTCCTTTCTTAAACTCTTGAGAACTTTAGTTTTGATGGTGATCCAAAATGGTTTTAAGGACTCAATGATGAGGTCTCATGATGTTGGTGTTATTATATCATCAAGATCATGGACCCTAGAGTTTTAAAATGTTCCTTTTTCCTTTTGAAGTTTCAGCCTTTTTCCTTTCTTTTTCTAAGTTTCATGGTTTGATTCCTAAAAATATTATGTTGAGTTCTAAGAACTCTAGACTATATCATATCTTGGTTTAATGAGTTTGGGTTAAGGTTTAAGTTCCTTTAAAGTCTTGTTAAGAGCTCTAGAAAGATTAAATGAACTTGCATAATTTATCTTATGCTTGCACTCATATTTACATTCTTGTTATGCACCTTTACTTTCAAGCTATCACCTAAGAACATAAAGATTAAAATGGAACTTGCATCTTCACTTAATTTAATTCTCAAAGCCTTTCTATTTCGGCCTTAAAGTCGATTGTTGTTGGGCCTAGAGCACTAAAATAAAGAATTGAACTTGCATCATCACCTAATTAATTTCTCGAATGCCTATCTATTTCGGCCTTAAAGTTGATTGTTGTTGGGCCAAGAGCACTAAAATAAAGAATTGAATCTTGCATATTTACTTTCAAGCTTGCACGTTTAAGTTTATGCCTCGCATATTTACTTTCAAGCTTGCACGTTTAAGTTTATGCCTTGCATATTTAATTTATGTCATCACTTTATTCTGTAAGCAAGATTAAAAATGAAAAGCATGAGCACGTTTATGTTACGTCGTAACTTAAGAACCTAGAGCTCAAAGACTTGCCCATTTCATTCCAAGTTAAAGTTTAATGTGAAACCATTCTTTGAATGCATATTGTAACATCCTAATTTTTAACCCAATACTCTAGAACATATTTAGGTTAATTATTAGTTTGTTACTTCATAGTTCCCATTTAACTTTGAATTACTTAGCGGAAAATACGGGTAATTTTTTTTTTGAAATGAAAGTGAGAGCCGCGTGATGCGATATAACTTGCGACGGACAAAACATACATCTCATAACGTCATAGCATAAAGCATATAAGGGCACATCATGAGAGACACTGAATAACATCTCATATATAATTATAATTTGCCCACTTATAAGCGTGGGACTTGATTTAGTACATGGAGATACATGAAAGAAAATACAACATAAACATAAACATAATCTACTCCCCTACCCGAGTGCAACTAATAGGATAACCTTTAAACAAAAGAAGGTTCATCCCCATCTAAGTGGTGTGTGTTCTAACTCGGGGACGTCTGGCCTTCGAACACCAGGCCATCGCCAAAAGGTGAGACGTGGGAGAAACGATGGGAATGTACAAGGGCAGTGAAGGGTCGACCCATGTACATGAATACTCTAACTATGCATCGACCCACAAAATGGTATGATCCGTGGTCCGGGTCATGGTGCACCTCCTACGTCGGCGTGTCCACGAATATCACGAACGTCGCCATCTGAAGACGTGACGGAAAGAAAGAGATAGAGGGAGTGAGAATCTTGCTAAAGAATCTCAGTAGGGCCTCCTACTACCTAGGTGTCATCATCTACGTCCTCAGGGACCTTGGGTTTATTTATACAAAATGACTGAGCATGTATTCGGTTCATTTTAAACTTTAAAATATATTTTAGCCAAGGTCCATTCATTTTAGGATGATCTTAATGTCATGGATGCAACATAATAGAGAATGTATGCATGGCACTACCTAATGCACATACATAACATCAAGCATCATCATTCTTGGTGGCATAAAGTGGCAATAGTAACATTCATATGGGACAAAACTTAGTGACATAATCATAATCATGAAACTTCTCTTCCTCATGGGCCACCCTAAAAGACAATCGAATCGGGTGCTCGGCCGAACCGGTGTCACCCAGAACGTGTCATACATCTAGGTTATGAGCTCATACCTTAACTAGTCGTCACTAGTTCTTACTTACCACTTAACGATAAGCGTATCATAAATCCCGACTATCTGAGTACGGGTTAGGGGGCAAAACTCTTAGGGGTGCTCGGCCGAACCGGGGTCACCTAAGAGTATAAAATGGTACCGATGTCACATGGGTTCTATGGAGGTGCTCGCCGAACCGGTGTCATCCTAGAACCCATCTTAGTACCTTAATTTTCAAAATCTCTTTATGTCCCCAAATTTGTCGGAAATTAAGTGCCAAAACGGTCATTACACCGAATTTCCTTCCAAATTTGCTTTATGCCACATTAACATATAATCTCATAAGTTCCTCATATGAATAACATCATCATCATTAGCATACTTCATGCATCATCATAAATCATCCAAACGTTTACCCTTACGGTAGCTTATGCTTTGACCCTTACCGGTCTTAATCTTGAGATATAGTTCTCTACATCCGTCGTTCATATTTTAAGCACCTAAGGCTCATAATTAAACATCATTCATAATCCTCTCATTTTGCTTTTAAATCTGAATAGCATAGGGTGGAAATCCTAACAGGTGAATACGGGGTTCTAGAACTTACGTTTTAGGCCCTTTCTTGGTTCCGTTTTACTAAGGCGCTATGGATTAAATCTAAATCAATTATGAGGCATTCCTATGCTTAAGGACTAATTATTAATCATGTTTATCATGTTGTAAGGGTGCTGGACAGAATTCAAAGAATTAGATGTTCTAAGAGTTCTACATTTGCATTTTTACGGTTTTCTAGTTACTAGTTTCCCCATAGGTGCTAGAATTCAATTCTAACTCAAATGATACCAAGTTTTTCATGTCTAAACAATCTAAATCTGATTATGTCCCCATTAAAACAGATTGGATTAGTTCCATAAACAAATGGGTCAAAACTATGTTAAATTCTAGCTTTATGTATTTCTAGTTAGCTAGTTTCTCACCTATCATGCATAGGATCGCTTCTACATCATCATACGATATTTTTACACATTCCAACACATTAAAACATCATCATACAGCATCACATTCACCACATCAGAACCAAAAACATCTTGCCTCAATAAGAGAAGTAAATTGACATTTCTAGGTACATAAGTTAACTAGTTTCTCTCGGAATCAATCTAGAACATCTAAAACTCTTTGCAAAACATTTTAATTCATCAAGAGGCTAAGTGAAGCCTTAGGTCACTGACCAAAACATATTCCATCCCCTAAAAGAGATTGGAATCACATCTTATAATGACATAACCTTATAAAGAATTTGTAAAACTTTTAAGGAAAACTTAAAACATAGGCTATTGGTCCTAGTAGCTAGATGAAAACTCATTGGAAGTCCATCATCACTACTTGGCCGAAAAACATACATTCAATGTATGGTTTACATTAAACTTTGACTTGGAATGAAATGGGCAAGTCTTTGAGCTCTAGGTTCTTAAGTTACGACATAAACTAAACGTGCTCATGCTTTTCATTTTTAATCTTGCTTACAAAGTAAAGTGATGACTTAAAATTAAATATGCAAGGCATAACTTAAACGTGCAAGCTTGAAAGTAAATATGCGAGGCATAATCTTAAATGTGCAAGCTTGAAAGTAAATGTGCAAGATTCAATTCTTTATTTTAGTGCTCTTGGCCCAACAACAATCGACTTTAAGGCCGAAATAGATAGGCATTCGAGAGATTAATTAGGTGATAATGCAAGTTCGATTCTTTATTTTAGTGCTCTAGGCCCAACAACAATCGACTTTAAGGCCGAAATAGAAAGGCTTCGAGAATTAAATTAAGTGAAGATGCAAGTTCCATTTTAATCTTTATGTTCTTAGGTGATAGCTTGAAAATAAAGATGCATAGCAAGAATGTAAATATGAATGCAAGCATAAAATAAATTATGCAAGTTCATTTTATCTTTCTAGAGCTCTTAACAAGACTTTAAAGGAACTTAAATCTTAACCCAAACTCATTCAAACAAGGTAAAGTCAAGCTTGGAGTTCTTAGAACTCAACATAACATCTTTGGGAATCAAACTATGAAACTTAGAAAATCTCAAGGAAATGGCCGAAATCTCCAAGAAGAGAAAAGTGCATTTTAAAACTCTAGAGTTCATGATCTTGATGACATATTAACACCAACATCATGAGTCCTCATCATTGAGTTCATAGAGCCATTTTAAAACACCATCAAAGTTAAAGTTCTCAAAGGTTCAAGAAAGGAAAATCTAGAAACACTTTTGCTCAAGAACAAAAATCAAGCTCTAGAGTTTGTTTCAAGTGATGAACATCATCATGAAACTCTCATCATCAAGCTCTCATTCCTTTGTTCTCCAAGGCCCATGGCCGAAAAATGAAAACGTAAAGGAAAGAATTTAAGTTCTAAAAAGAATCAAGAGAAACTATGAACATTAAGCTTAGAACAAGAACTTTAAAGAAAGAATACATGAAAGAAAACCCCTACTTGGTGTGATGTTCTTGAAGATGGAAGAAGAAGATGAAGAAGATGAAGAACTTGAGGAACTCCAAGAACTTGAAGAACACAAAAACTTTGAGAGAAAAAGAAAAGCTTTGAGAGTTCCTAAACTTAGCAAATGATCTAAAAGTGGTGCAAGCTTCCCAAGGCCATCTATTTATAGAGAAATGAAGCAAATGGAGGGGATGAGAGGCTGATGTGTTTTTGGCCAACGGGGGTGCAGCCCATGAGTTCCATGAGGTGAGATAATGTGGTCTTGAGGCATGGTGAGGTATGGTTCAAAGTATGGTGAGGTATGGTTCAAGGTATGACCTCAAGCATGGTTCTTTGAGTGAGAAACAATTCAAATTGTGTGGTAAAAGGAGAGAGATGGCTGAATATGCATCAGCCCATGTGTGGTTGTGTTTGCATTTTAATTGTGGTTTAGAGTTGTGTTTAGGTGTATCTTTGATTATGCTTAAGATTAGGAATTTGTAAGAAAGTGTTTAGGCAAGGGAAATGGATAATTAAGGTGGTCTAGACATAATTAAGGAGTGGTCTTGCACCATTAGTGAGTTAAATCCTCAATTTAGAGTTTAAACAACTCTAGACACATTTCCTTGATTTAAGGAATTGGAGAGAGAAAATACTATTCAAGATTCCAAGACTAGGCATCTTGAGTTCTAAAAAGGGATTTAAGTTTAATCTAAGAAATTTTAGGTTCTAATTAACTTTAATAAATTATTTTGACTTTAGATTAATTAGGGAAATAAATTAATCTTCGTTTAGAGCCTAATATTGCTTAGGTTTGCTTAATTACGTCATTAAGCTCAAAAACACTATTCTAAGGGCAAAATCGTAATTTTGCACTAAAACTGCCCGGGACCACCGGGACTTGAACAGAGACCTCTAGACACATGAAATCATGTTTTTAAACCTCTGGGGAAAGTTCCGGGCTCAAACGGCACCTTTACCCGCGTAAAAATGCTATAGGGGTATTTTGGTCATTTTGACTAAATCATGAAAAGCAAATTTTCGCTTCCGAAAGCATTCAAAGGCCATTCAATCCCCTTCAAACATTGAGTTGACCCTTCGAGGATGACCAAGTTGGTTACCCTCGAGTTCGGGTCAGGAAATGACCTCAGGGGCATTTTGGTCATTTCCCTCGGACAGAAAAATCGGGGTGTTACACATATTTTTGGCCAAGTAGTGATGATGGACTTGCAATGAGTTTTCACCTAGCTACGAGGACCAATAATCTATGTTCTAAGTTTTTCCTAAAAGCTTTACAATCTCTACAAGGTTATGTTATCATGAGATATGACTTTGTTCCCTTTTAGAAGATGAAATATATTTTGGTCATTGACCTAAGGCCTCTCTTAGTCTCTTGATGAATTAAAATGATTTGCAAAGAGTTTTAGAAATTCTAAATTGATTCCAAGAGAAACTAGTTAACTTATGTACCTAGAAATGTCAATTTAAATCCTTTACTAAAGCTAAATGTTTTCGGTTCTGATATGATGAGTGTGATGCTGCATGATGATGTTATGATGTGTTAGAATGTGTAGAAATATCATACGATGATGTAGAAATGATTCTATGCATAATAGGTAAGAAACTAGCTAACTAGAAATACTGTAAAGCTAGAATTTAACATAGTTTTGACCCATTTGTTTATGGAACTTATCCAAACTGTTTTAATGGGAGCATAATCAGATTATGATTGTTTAGACATGAAAAACTTGGTAACATTTGGATTAGAATCGAATTCTAGCACCTATAGGGAAACTAGTAACTAGAAAACCGTAAAAGTGCAAGTTTAGAACCCTTAGAACATTTATTTTCTGGATTCTGTCCAGCACCCTTACAACATGATAAACATGATTAATAATTAGTCCTTAAGCATAGGAATGCCTCATAATTGATTTAGATTTAATTCATAGCGCCTTAGGCGAAGACGGAACCAAGAAAGGGTCTTAAACGTAAGTTCTAGAACCCCGTAATCACAAGTTAGGAATTCTGCCTTATGCTATTCAGATTTAAGTGTGAACATGAGGATTATGAATGATGTTTAATTATGAGCCCTTAGGTGCATAAAAATATGAGCGACGGATGTTAGAGAACCATATTCCATGATGATGCATATGGTATGTAAATGATGATGATGTTATTCATATGAGGAATTCATGAGGATATATGTTTATGTGGCATAAAGCAAATTTGGAAGGAATTCAGCGCAATGCCATCGTGTCAATAATTCCCACTAATTTGGGGACTTAAAGAGATTTTTGAAAATTAAGGTACTAAGATAGGTTCTAGGATGACACCGGTTTGGCCGAGCACCTCCATAGAACTCATGTGACATCGGTACCAATTTATACTCTTAGGTGACACCGGTTCGGCTGAGCACCCCTAAGAGAATTGCCCCCTAACCCGTACTCAGATAGTCGGGATTTATGATTTATGATACGCTTATCGTTAAGTGGTAAGTAAGAACTAGTGACGACTAGTTAAGGTATGAGCTCATAACCTAGATGTATGACACATTCTGGATGACACCGGTTCGGCCGAGCACCCCCAGTTCGATTGTCTTTTAGGGTAGCCCATGAGGAAGAGATGTTTCATGATTATGATTATGTCACTAAGTTTGTCCCATATGAATGTTTCTATTGCCACTTTATGCCACCAAGTATGATGATGCTTGATGTTATGTTTTATGTATGTGCATTAGGTAGTGCCATGCATACATTTTCTATTATGTTGCGTTCATGACATTAAGATCATCCTAAAATGAATGGACCTTGGCTAAAGTATATTTTAAAGTTTAAAATGAACTTAATGCATGTTCAGTCATTTTGTATAATTAAACCCAAGGTTCCTGAGGACGTAGATGATGACACCTAGGTAGTAGGAGGCCCTACTGAGATTCTTTAGCAAGATTCTCACTCCCTCTATCTCTTTCTTTCCGTCACGTCTTCAAATTCTTCAAAAAGTAGGAACAATTGCCTACAAAATAGCCTTACCCCCTAATCTTTCAAATCTTCATGACGTCTTTCACGTCTCTCAGTTAAGGAAGTATGAGTCCGACCCTAGTCACATTTTGGAGCCAGAGCATGTTCAGTTAAGGGACGACCTAACTTTCAATCTTCCCCCTACGAGAATCGTGAACTGGCTGAGTCAAGCGATTGAGGAACAAGTCCTGCCTTTGGTAAAAGTAGCATGGGGACGCGACAAGTCCGAAGAATTCACATGGGAGCTAGAGACATAAATGCGAGACAAGTATCCTGAGCTTTTCTAAGGTAACAAATTTCGAGAGCGAAATTCTTTTTAAGGAGGGGAGTAATGTAACACCCCAATTTTTCTGTCCGAGGGAAATGACCAAAATGCCCCTGAGGTCATTTCCTGACCCGAATTCGAGGGTAACCAACTCGGTCATCCTCGAAGGGTCAACTCAATGTTTGAAGGGGATTGAATAGCCTTTGAATGCTTTTGGAAGCGAAAATTTCGTTTTCCGCAATTTCGTGTCAAAATGACCAAAATACCCCTATAGCGTTTTACGCGGGTAAAGGTGCCGTTTGAGCCCGAAACTTTCCCCAGAGGTTTAAAAACATGTTTTCATGTGTCTAGAGGTCTATGTTCAAGTCCCGGTGGTCCCGGGCAGTTTTAGTGCAAAATTACGATTTTGCCCCTAAAACAGTGTTTTTGAGCTTAATGACGTAATTAAGTAAACCTAAGCAATATTAGGCTCTAAATGAAGATTAATTAATTTCCCTAATTAATCTAGAGTCAAAATAATTTATTAAAGTTAATTAGAACCTAAAATTGCTTAGATTAAACTTAAATCTCTTTTTAGAACTCAAGATTCCTAGTCTTGCAATCTTGAATAGTGTTTTCTCTCTCCAATTCCTTAAATCAAGGAAATGTGTCTAGAGTTGTTTAGACTCTAAATTGAGGATCTAACTCACTAATGGTGCAAGACCACTCCTTAATTATGTCTAGACCACCCTAATTATTCATTTTCCTTATCTAAACACCTTCTTACAACTTCCTAATCTTAAGCATAATCAAAGATACACCTAAACACAACTCTAAACCACAATTAAAATGCAAGAAACTCTCCTCCCTTGGCTGATGCATTTCGGCCACCTCTCCCCCATTTGACCACATGTTGATTTGTTTTCACTCAAAGAACCATGCTTGAGGCCATACCTTGAACCATACCTCACCATACTTTGAGCCATACCTCACCATGCCTCAAGACCACATTATCTCACCTCATGGAACTCATGGATGCCTCCATTCTGCACCCTCATGGCCGAAACCCCATCAGCCCATTCACACCCTTCATTTGTTTCATTTCTCTATAAATAGAATGCCTTGAGGAGCTTGCACCACTTTTAGATCATTTGCTAAGTTTAGGAACACTCAAAGCTTTTCTTTTTCTCTCAAAGTTCTAGTGCTCTTCAAGTTCTTCAAGTTCTTCAAAGTTCTTCATCTTCTTCCATCTTCAAGTTCATCACATCAAGTAGGGATTTTCTTTCAAGTATTCCTTTCTTTAAAGTTCTTGTTCTAAGCTTTATGTTTATAGTTTCTCTTGATTCTTTTTAGAACTTCTTTTCTTCTCCTTTTTCTTTCTCATTTTCGGCCATGGGCCTTGAGGTTCAAAGAAATGAGAGCTTGATGATGAGAGTTTCATGATGATGTTCATCACTTGAAACAAACTCTAGAGCTTGATCTTTGTTCTTGAGCAAAAATGTTTCTAGTTCTTCCTTTCTTGAACTCTTGAGAACTTTAGTTTTGATGGTGATTCAAAATGGTTTTAAGGACTCAATGATGAGGTCTCATGATGTTGGTGTTATTATATCATCAAGATCATGGACCCTAGAGTTTTAAAATGTTCCTTTTTCCTTTTGGAAGTTTCGGCCCTTTTCCTTTCTTTTTCTAAGTTTCATGGTTTGATTCCTAAAATATTATGTTGAGTTCTAAGAACTCTAGACTATATCATATCTTGGTTTAATGAGTTTGGGTTAAGGTTTAAGTTCCTTTAAAGTCTTGTTAAGAGCTCTAGAAAGATTAAATGAACTTGCATAATTTATCTTATGCTTGCACTCATATTTACATTCTTGTTATGCACCTTTACTTTCAAGCTATCACCTAAGAACATAAAGATTAAAATGGAACTTGCATCTTCACTTAATTTAATTCTCAAAGCCTTTCTATTTCGGCCTTAAAGTCGATTGTTGTTGGGCCTAGAGCACTAAAATAAAGAATTGAACTTGCATCATCACCTAATTAATTTCTCGAATGCCTATCTATTTCGGCCTTAAAGTCGATTGTTGTTGGGCCAAGAGCACTAAAATAAAGAATTGAATCTTGCATATTTACTTTCAAGCTTGCACGCTTAAGTTTATACCTCGCATATTTACTTTCAAGCTTGCACGTTTAAGTTTGTGCCTTGCATATTTAAGTTACGTCATCACTTTATTCTCAGAAGCAAGATTAAAAATGAAAAGCATGGGCACGTTTATGTTATGTCGTAACTTAAGAACCTAGAGCTCAAAGACTTGCCCATTTCATTCCAAGTTAAAGTTTAATGTGAAACCATTCTTTGAATGCATATTTTTGGCCAAGTAGTGATGATGGTCTTGCAATGAGTTTTCACCTAGCTACGAGGACCAATAGTCTATGTTCTAAGTTTTTCCTAAAAGCTTTACAATCTTTACAAGGTTATGTTATCATGAGATATGACTTTGTTCCCTTTTAGAAGATGAAATATATTTTGGTCATTGACCTAAGGCCTCTCTTAGCCTCTTGATGAATTAAAATGATTTGCAAAGAGTTTTAGAAATTCTAAATTGATTCCAAGAGAAACTAGTTAACTTATGTACCTAGAAATATCAATTTAAATCCTTTACTAAAGCTAAATGTTTTCGGTTCTGATATGATGAGTGTGATGCTGCATGATGATGTTATGATGTGTTAGAATGTGTGGAAATATCATACGATGATGTAGAAATGATTCTATGCATAATAGGTAAGAAACTAGCTAACTAGAAATTCCGTAAAGCTAGAATTTAACATAGTTTTGACCCATTTGTTTATGGAACTTATCCAAACTGTTTTAATGGGAGCATAATCAGATTATGATTGTTTAGACATGAAAAACTTGGTAACATTTGGATTAGAATCGAATTCTAGCACCTATAGGGAAACTAGTAACTAGAAAACCGTAAAAGTGCAAGTTTAGAACCCTTAGAACATTTATTTTCTGGATTCTGTCCAGCACCCTTACAACATGATAAACATGATTAATAATTAGTCCTTAAGCATAGGAATGCCTCATAATTGATTTAGATTTAATTCATAGCGCCTTAGGCGAAGACGGAACCAAGAAAGGGTCTAAAACGTAAGTTCTAGAACCCCGTAATCACAAGTTAGGAATTCTGCCCTATGCTATTCAGATTTAAGTGTGAACATGAGGATTATGAATGATGTTTAATTATGAGCCCTTAGGTGCATAAAAATATGAGCGACGGATGTTAGAGAACCATATCTCATGATTAAGACCCGTAAGGGTCAAAGCATAAGCTACCGTAAGGATAAACGGTTGAATGTTCCATGATGATGCATATGGTATGTAAATGATGATGATGTTATTCATATGAGGAAATCATGAGGATATATGTTTATGTGGCATAAAGCAAATTTGGAAGGAATTCAGCGTAATACCATCGTGCCGCCGAATTCCCGACGAATTTGGGGACTTAAAGAGATTTTTGAAAATTAAGGTACTAAGATGGGTTCTAGGATGACACCGGTTCGGCCGAGCATCTCCATAGAACTCATGTGACATCGGTACCAATTTATACTCTTAGGTGACACCGGTTCAGCCGAGCACTCCTAAGAGAATTGCCCCCTAACTCGTACTCAGATAGTCGGGATTTATGATTTATGATACACTTATCATTAAGTGGTAAGTAAGAACTAGTGACGACTAGTTAAGGTATGAGCTCATAACCTAGATGTATGACATGTTCTGGATGACACCGGTTCGGCCGAGCACCCCCAGTTCGATTGTCTTTTAGGGTGGCCCATGAGGAAGAGATGGTTCATGATTATGATTATGTCACTAAGTTTGTCCCATATGAATGTTTCTATTGCCACTTTATGCCACCAAGTATGATGATGCTTGATGTTATATTTTATGTATATGCATTAGGTAGTGCCATGCATACATTTTCTATTATGTTGCGTTCATGACATTAAGATCATCCTAAAATGAATGGACCTTGGCTAAAGTATATTTTAAAGTTTAAAATGAACTTAATGCATGTTCAGTCATTTTGTATAATTAAACCCAAGGTTCCTGAGGACGTAGATGATGAAACCTAGGTAGTAGGAGGCCCTTCTGAGATTCTTTAGCAAGATTCTCACTCCCTCTATCTCTTTCTTTCCATCACGTCTTCAGATGGCAACATTCGTAGTGTTCGTGGACACGCCGACATGTGAGGTGCACCATGACCCGGACCACGGGTTATTCCATTTTGTGGGTCGATGCACGGTTAGAGTATTCATCATGTTCATGGGTCGACCCTTCACTCCCCCTGTACATTCCCATCATTTCTCCCCCGTCTCACCTTTTGGCGATGACCTGGTGTTCGAGCGCGCACGTCCCCTAGAGGAGAGGCTTCGCCGTACCCCACCATCCACATCCACCGCTCAAGACTACCCCCAGTATGTGTCCCGTTGTCCGTCGTCTTTTTCGGAGACGGATCCTTCTGAGGATTCGGCAACCCAGGTACCCTTCGAGGGATCTTCCCCCACCATACCGATGGACCTTGGGGAGGGTAGTGAGCCTTCCGTGACTCAGCCGAGGCTTGAACGACGACCGGAGATGAGGCCACGCCGTGGAGGTCACTTCCGAGCCCCGTCCCGTCTATTCACGCCGGAGGAGCTTGCTCAGTTTCCTGGTTACGTACCACGCTCGAGGGATAGTAGCCAGTAGGAGGCTGTGGATGGCCCGGGTTAGAGCACACACCACTTGGATGGGGATAAACCTTCTTTTGTTTAGAGGTTATCCCATTAGATGCACTCGGGTAGGGGAGTAGATCATGTTTATGTTTATGTTGTATTTCCTTTCATGTATTTCCCTTGTACTAAATTAAGTCCCACACTTATAAGTGGGCAAGTTATATATATATGAGATGATATTCAGTGTTATTCATGGTGTGCCTTATGCTATGACGTTATGAGATGTATGTTTTCTTCGTTACATGATATATCGCATCACGCGGCTCTCACTTTGTGTTTCAAAAAAATTTACCCGTATTTTCCGCTAAGTATTTCAAAGTAAAAATGAGAACTATGAAGTAACACACTAATGATTAACCTAAGTATGTTCTAGAGTATTGGGTTAAAAATTAGGATGTTACAGTTTATATGATGTTAAGTAGTATGATATGTGATTGAATAATAAAAACTACTCACTTCGGAAGGATGATTTTGGAACTTTAAAATGAATCTTTAATATGTATTGTATGATCACATTTTCTCAATAAATCGAAGTGGCTGGGACGATGACGATGACATTATGATTGTGTATTTGGGGAGTTATCCTACTGAGATTGTATAATTCTCACCTTATGTTTTTGTGTTCCCATGTCTCTCCAGGTTGATGCAAAGAACTGAGAGGCTGCTATGCAAAAGAACTCGAAAGTGCAACAGTGTAGTAGTTAATGCTTTTATTATGTTGTGTTTAGTGGAATGGGTATGTATGTAAATATGTTAGAGAACAAAGGTGTGTTAAAGCTCATAGAAGAGCTTCCCTTATGTACTTAACTTTGTATTAAACCAATGTTTTGGTTTCCTTGCTATATATTTTAATAGAATTATGACATAGTTATCTTGTGAATTAATCGAGCTTGCTATAGATATTTAAGAAAGGTCTGCTAATCTATAAGTAACAACTCTTGAGTTCGATGTCATGGCTTAAGACTGATGTTATACTTAATGTTACAAATTCCATGACTCAGAAGTGCATTCATTGTGAGGCAATGAAATGAAATTAAGCAGCATCAAGAGAACTTGTTCATATAGGCAACTATTGCCATTTCAACTTAGCTTGGACTTGCTGCTACTCTACATCTCTTTAATTATACGGTTGATTTAATTTGAAATAGGAAAGATTCATTGATTATGATTTGTTTCAAAAACTGACCAATGAAATGAACCAATTCTGCACAATATATTTTCAAAATTTTGGCCTAGGAAGTCATTTTCAAGATGACAAGAGAGAAATATGAGATGCACTTTTCTTTGGTTCCATTTTTTCGACTCCTTTTATAAATCTTTTTTCCCTTAAAGATTCAATGGTAATGCCTCCAAGTTTGGATTTATTTGCAAGATACTACAATTTTACTTCTTTAAGTTGTCTAAAATGATTAAGTTATTTTGTTTCAACTTAAATGACGCAGCCTATTATGAATTCCTTTCTTTACATGCGAAAATGGTTAAGTTATTTTGTTTCATTGCACCATAGTAATAATGTGCTGCATAATGACAAAAATGCAACATAGACTAGCTGCTTGTACTTTGTGATAGTTTATTAGTTTGATATCTTCATATTTCAACTTATTTTGAGTAATCTTAACTTCTAGACATATGAAATTACAAAGTTGCATCTTTTTTCTTTGTTAAATGTAACACCCCAATTTTTCTGTCTGAGCAAAAATGACCAAAATACCCCTGAGGTTATTTCTCACCCAGAATTCGAGGATAGCCAACCCGGTAGTCCTCGAAGGGTTAATCTTGATACCTTGTATCTCACTCGGAATTCGAGGATAGCCAAAGTTTCCTTCACAAAAATTACTTTACACCTCAACACCTACACATATAACCGATTAGAATCTCAATTACTCACCAAATCTCAACCTTGATACCTTGTATCTCACTGTTTGGAAAGGGTTTTGGGTGTGTTTTTAGAGCCTTGAAGTGGAGGGCATCATCTTGAAGCATATTAGGGACAAAGACATTACTTGCTTCTAATAGTAGGGTTTTATTCGGTCTTTTCTTTCCAAATTTATATTTCACATCTCTAACCTATTCTATTTGAAATTTTTGATTGTGGTGGTTAATGATATATAGTTGTTGATGTATGAATTTTGGTGAAGGATTTGGATGAGGTTAGATAACTCATTTTATCAAGAGAATTTTTTGTTGGAGTGCTGGATTTTCGGTTTCCTGCAGAGAGCAAAATTTCATGAATTTATAGACATGTTTGTAGTGATATTCATTGCCTGGAAAAATTATATGTTGGGCCTAATATCTTGAAATATCTACACGAAATTCCTTGAGCATTGGTTTCAAGGACTACTATCTTAAAAAAAATCAGAAACCAAAATAGCTCTCATTTTGTCTGGATTTTTGAAACTGAAGCAGGGAAATTGTATGATTTTATTATCATAGTAAATGAGCAGTTTGTCTTTTGAAATTTTTATAGGGAGTTAAAAACATCCTGAAGTGTAATTGTAATTTTTATTTTGAGTTGATTCCATTATATGATAAATTTAAAATTTAGGAGAACCTTGTCCTAGGCTATGAAAAGGTTTGCTATGACCACTAAACTTGAAAAATTTAGTGACATGGTTATAGAACTATGATTATTGTGAAAATTTTACAGGGTCTTTTAGACACATTGAAGTGTCATAAGGAATTTTTGTGGCTTGTGAATTAGCCTTTTGATGCGAAAATTAAATATTGTTTCGGGAGTCATAAATCTGCCAGGGTATTGAAATGGTAAGAATGTCTTAAATCAATGGTAACATGGTATTTGATTCAAGTATATGGTATATGTATACATACTAGATATTTTAAAGAAATGCTTATGAGATATGGAAGAGACTCCAATGGAATTAAATACTTACTTGTGATGTAAGAATGCCATTGAATAAGAGAAGTACATGATGTGAGTATTATGGTGGTAAAAGAGAAAATATGGCTTATAATTGTGAAAATTTTTAACATATGGGGAAAATAGAGACAAGGCTTGTGTGGTTAATGGGAGAAGGCAAAAGTAAGAGCTTCCCTAGGAATTTGATGAGTCGATAGACGTATTGACATATAGGATTGAGCTCATGTCCTAGTAATCAACAATTCTTGTGGAATGATTGCATTACAGATACCACTTGATATGAGATTAAGCCTTCCCTATGTTAATGAAAAGAGACAATTACACTAAATTGAATTCTAAGAATTACAAGAGAAAGACACTTGATTACTACCCTTTTTACATCCGACTTTATATGAATTATGCACATTGGTATTTATGCATATAATTTAGCATGATGAATTCAATATGAATGAATTTACTGGTTATACTATGTTCACATTTGAGGGAGTACCCTACTGAGAATTTTATAACATTCTCATCCCTATGCTGCATGTATTTTATGTTGTATTCAAATTCTAAGGATTCCGTCAGTGATAATCTTCCTTCACTCGCCCTAGTAGCAGTGGCATTATAATCCAACCTTAGACTCCTTATATGTTGTAGCATACTGCCAAATCAGCGTGTACTTGTTCTTTAGTCATTCGTTTAGTACTTCTATTTTCTCTGCTGAGTTCGACTCAGGTTTTCCTTATGCTGAGGTACCTCTTGAAATGGCACACCCTAATGTATTTGTAGCTCCACTTACACCACCTATGTCCCCTCCTGGAGATGATCCTTCATCATTTTCCTCCAACTTCGATCCACCAATTGATCCTGATGCCCCAGCTGGGGGCAATGCCATTGCACCAATGGCAAATGGTTCTATTTAGGAGACCATGGGACAACTCAAGGACTTTTGATGTATGTATAGTGGCAGTTTAGGAATAGGATGCCCCAGACCATAGTTTGACCTTATTGGATGTTGATGAGATTCAGTTTCTGTTTGTATAAAATTTTGTTGGATCTCAACTTTGAGTAGGTCAAACTAGCTGATAGAGGTGTTCTTTTGTGGACTGAGTCCTTGATGTTTAAGAAATGACTAGTTTGTTTTACAGTATTACCTATTGTAAACTTAACAACAATGTCCATATATGTATATATTGGCTTTGTAACATATACGTCTACATTATTTTATTTCAATCATTTTCGATTAGTATAGATTGTGAATGTAAGTAATACTTTCTAATTACTGTATTGATACTTGAGTAAAATATGGTAATTAGGAGGGTATTACATTATGGTATCAGAGTCAGACTATCTTATAAGCCTGAGAATTGGACCGGCTATGCTTTCTTAGAAATTGTCATACATTATGATTTTATATATATGTATGACTGCTGATTTAGAATGTTTTGGGTTACTGCTACACTTAGCTTGGTATTGAGCCTGATCAACTCCATATTTTGTTTAGTGTGATAGGAATCAATGACTTCAAATCGGCAAACTAGGAGTGGAGCAGGAAACGATGTCGATATGATGAATACTTTTCGTGAGATGGCGGTTGTCATGAGGGAACAAGCTACAACTGCTACCCGAATGATGGAGCAGCTAAACCACAGTGAAAGGCAAAACCCAGCTAATAACCCTGCAATGAAGGAGGTTAATGTAGAGTATCAGAAGTTCACCGAGTTTAGAAAGGCAAATCCCTTGCCATTTTGAGGAGCCTTTAACCCAAGTAAGGTAGAGGAATGGGTTAAGGCCATGGAGAAAATCTTCTCAGTCCTTCTGTGCACAGAGACCCAAAAGGTGGCTTTTGCTACTGGAAGCAGATGCAGAATTCTGGTGGGTCGGTACCAAGAGATTATTTGAAGCTTCCCAAACAGAAGCTACCTAGAATATTTTTAAGGAGGCTTTTTACCGTAAGTATTTCCCTACTTCGGTGAAGAATACAAAAGAATTGGAGTTCATGGTCGTAAGACTACATGGAGTGTCGTTGATGATAATTTCGAATAGGGATCCGCAATTTACATCGTGTTTTTGGGGAGCCTTTCAAAAGGCGTTTGGTTCAAAATTGTGCTTAAGCACAGCAATCACCCACAAACAGATGGCCAATCGGATATAACGATCCAAAGCCTGGAGGACATGTTGAAAGCCTGTGTTTTGGACCAAAGGGGAAACTAGGATAGGTATCTGCGATCAAATTTGCGTATAACAACAGTTATCACGCGAGTATCGGCATGACACCCTATGAAGCCTTGTATGGACGGAAGTGTCAATCCCCTATATGCTGGTATGAACCTGGGGAGCAAAGTCTGTTAGGATCGAAGATAGTGGAGGAAACGACGGAGCAGATCAAAAGGATACGGGATAGGATGCTTACCACTTAAAGTAGACAAAAGAGCTATACAGACAGGCGGCGAAAGCCGTTGGAGTTTAACGAGGGAGAACATGTGTTCCTTAGGATCATCCTGACTACAGGCATAGGAAGAGCCATGAAAGTAAAAAAATTGAGCCCCCGATTCCTTGGTCACTTTGAGATTCTTTAAAGAGTCAATTCAGTAGCTTACAAAATAGCTTTACCTCTTAACCTTTCTAATCTCCACAACGTTTTTCACATCTCTCAGTTAAGAAAATATAAGTCCGACCATAGCCATGTTTTAGAACTAGAGCAAGTACAGTTAAGGGAGGACCTAACTTTCAATTTGCCATCAATGAGGATCGTGGACCATGGAGTCAAGCAACTGAGGAACAAGTCTGTTCCTTTAGTGAAAGCGGCGTGGGGAAATGGCAAGTCAGAGGAGTACACATGGGATTTGGAGTCAAAGATGAGGACAAAGTACCCAGAGCTATTCTAAGGTAATGAGTTTCGAGGACGAAATTCTTTTTAAGGAGGGAAGTAATGTAACACCCTGATTTTTCTGTCTGAGCGAAAATAACCAAAATACCCCCGAGGCCATTTCTCATCCAGAATTCAAGGATAACCGACCTGGCAGTCCTCGAAGGGTCAACTCAATGTTTGAAGGGGATTGTATGTGAATGAATGTTAATAGAGCAGAAAAATCTCTTTTTTTGAGTTTTCGGGTCAAATGACCAAAATACCCCTATAGCGTTTTTACGCAAGTGCCATTTGAGCCCGGAAATTTCCCGAAAGGATTAAAATGAAGTTTTTATGAGTCTAGGCACGTTTGTTTAAGTCCCGGTGGTCCCGGGTAGTTTTTGTGCAAAATTACGATTTTACCCCTAGAATAGTGATTATGAGCTTAATGACATAATTAAACAAACCTAAACAATATTAGGCTCTAATTGAAGATTAATTAATTTCCATAATTAATCTAGAGTCAAAATAATTTATTAAAGTTAATTAGAACCTAAAATTGCTTAGATTAAACTTAAATCTCTTTCTAAAAAACTCAAGATTCCAAGTCATGGAATCTTGAATAGTATTTTCTCTCTTCAATTCCTTAAATTAAGGGATTGTGTCTACAATTGTCTACACTTGAAAATGAGTTTTGATCTCACCAATGAAGCAAGAACACTCCCTAAATCATGTCTTAATACCCTTAATCACCTAATTAGTTATCTAAAAACTTACTTAGCAACTCCTAATCTTAAGCCTAATCTAAGATACACCTAAACACATCACTAAACCACAATCAAATAAAAGAAACCTCTCCTCCCTCACTCAAAGAAATCGGCGCCATTTCCCCCTCCATTATCCATCACATGTTTGAATTCCTACACTCAAAAGACCATGCTTTGAGCCATACCCACCTTACTTCCAAACATACCTCTAACCACGCTTTACCATGCTTCAAAGAACAAACCTTTCACCTCATGGAACATGAGGAATGGCTACGACACACCCTCCCTCCATTCATCCTCCATTTGTTTCATTTCCTTATAAATACATATGCAAATGAACTTGTAAGAACCTTTAGATCATTTGCTAAGCTTTGAGTTTTCAAGAGCAATTTCAAGTTCTTCCTTTTCCTCTAAAAAGTTCAAGAGTTCTTCTTGTCAACTTCTTCATCTTCTTCATCTACATTAAGGAGCTACCTCCTCATAGCATCAAACCACCTCACAAACACCAAAGATCAATCATCAAACACATAACCTTTTGTAACACCCTAATTTTAACCCAACTTTCTAGAACACATTAGGTTATACATTAGGCTATTACCTTATAGTCTCATCCTTTTCTTAAAAATATTTAGCGGAAATTATGGTAAAATTTTTTTTTGAAAGTATAAAACAAAGTGAGAGCCGCGAACTTAACTATTCGAATAACAGAAACGTGAGACATGATTAACACTCATAGAGAGAACTCAAAAAGGAAAACATATAATGGTGGAGCAGAAATCATCATAACAAGAGAAACATTTCATTAATAATATATTTAGAGTACATAGGTAGTCATACCCGCATAGGTACAGGCAGAGCTTGTGATAAATAAGAAATAAAATACAACAAGAAACACAAGTGTAGGGTGCGACTACAATAAAAATCCAAAATGCTACCTTTCTAGTAAGCTACGAGTATAAATCTACCACCCCTCCCAAATGATACAGCCGAAGGGAATATCCTTGCAATGCTTGTGTACTCGAAAGCTCCACCAGGGTGTAGTGCACCTCCTGGTCGGGCGTGTCAATGAAGTCAACGAACATCGCCATCGCTCTCTGAAGATGTGACGGGAGAAGAGAGAAAGGAGTGAGAATTCTTAGTAAAGAATCTCAGTAGGAGTCTCCTATCCTAGGGTTACATCGTTCACATCCCCAGGAACCTTGGGTTTATTTCATAAAGACAAGTGAGCATACATCAAGTTCATTTTAAGTTCTAAAGTGTATTTTAGCCAAGGTCCATTCATTTTAGGATGATCTTAATGTCATGAATGCAACATAATAAAGAATGTATTCGTGGCGCTACTTAATGCACATACATCAATCATCATCATACTTAGTGGTATTAAGTGGCAATTAGAACACATTCATATGGGACAAACTTAGTGACATAATCATAATCATAAAACTTCTCTTCCTTATGGGCCACCCTAAAAGACAATCGAACTGGGGGTGCTCGGCCGAACCGGTGTCACCCAGAACGTGTCCATCTCTAGGTTATGAGCTCATACCTTAACTAGTCGTCACTAGTTCTTACTTACCATTTAATGATAAGCGTATCATAAATCATAAATCCCGACTATCTGAGTACGGGTTAGGGGGCAAATCTCTTAGGGGTGCTCGGCCGAACCGGTGTCACCTAAGAGTAAAAAAAATGGGTACTGATGTCACATGAGTTCTATGGAGGTGCTCGGCCAAACCGGTGTCATCCTAGAACCCATTTTAGTACCTTAATTTTCAAAATCTTTAAGTCCCCAAATTTTTCGGAAATTCGGCGGCACGATGGCATCACTTGAATTTCTTCCAAATTTGTTTTATGCCACATAAACATATATCCTCATGAATTCCTCATATGAATAACGTCATCATCCTTCACATAACATATGCATCATCGTAAAACATCTTAACATACCTTAGTATCATATAAATATCATTCTCATATTCTTAATGTCTTATGCATTGATCGCTATGGTCTTTAACTCACAGTCTAAGTTATGAATCATTCAAAGCTAACCTCTCAGGTACTTAGGAGGTTATGACTAAGTATATCTCTCTTCATACTATGGACAAGAATATCTCTCAATCTCAAAGGTGCAGAATTCATAATTTCAACTTTACGGGTACCTAGGAGTCACGACAATGACCCTTTCTAAGTTCGGTTTGCTCCTAAGGCACCAAGATCAAGTCCTAAACCAATTATGAGTCATTTCTACACATTTAAACTAATTTAGAACCATGATTATCATTACTAAACCTTGCTGGACAGAATCCAGAAAATTCTAATATTAAGGGATCTAGAACTCTCAAATTAATTCTTTTCTTGTTTCTAACCTTTCTTATCTTTTACTCATGAGTTTTTCCATTGATCATACTTAAACATAAGCATGTTATCATCGTTAAAACAGCTCATACAGTGGCCAAACATAGCAAGGTGGAACCGAAACAACACTCTCCATACAAAGGCATAAAACATACTTTTTAAAGCACATAGGATACTAGTTTCTCTTGGAACCTTTTTAAAACCTTCAAAACTCTTTTGTAAACATTTTTAACATCTAAAATCATCAAGATATTTATAAGGGCAGTAGCTAAGTTGAATTTATTTCAAGAGGTCCTAAATTCATAAAACTTAGTTCTATATGTTCCTTGAATCCACATAGACTTAGAAAAATTATAAAGCATAGCTTACAGGCATTTGTGATCAAATGAAACTTATCCTAAGTTCATTCATCTCACATAGCTGAAGTGGGCATTCTAAGAGAAAGCTTTCCATGTCTAACTCTCATTTGAGACCTTGGGACAAATCTTTGAGCTCTAGAGCTTTAGGTGATGACAAAACATAAACATGCCATGCACTTCATTTTTATTATTCATTAGGGAAATAAAGGGAGAACTTGAAAAGTAAATAGCTCAAAATAAATATGAGATGCAACTTGTTATTATCTTGGATTTTAAGTGATTACTTGAATAATAAACGTGAAATGCAATGCTTGGAAATTAAATATGAATATGCAAGTTCATTTTTAGTCTTAGAGCATTAGTGATGACATAAAAATAAATCATGCCAGGCAAGGCATAAACTAAATATGAATGCAAGTTCATTTTGGTTTAATAACTAGAGCTTGTCCAAGACTTTAAAGAACCAATATTCACAACCCCAACATAGTCTCATCAAGTCAAGAGAATGGAACTAAAAGAAATCTCCATATTTTCAAGAAAAGGAATTATGGCGGAAATCATGAGGCCAAGAGAAAGTAATCCATATTCCTTTTTGAAATCATTCTTAATTTCTTAAGTTGAAAACTTTAGTGAACTTCATAGCATAATAATAAAAACTAAAGAAAACTCAAGCTTTAGGGGTCTCATTATGATGAATACATAGTCATCATCTAGAGGTCCCCATTATCAAGCCATCATGTATGAGTTTAAAGGTCATGAAGGCCAAAAACTCAAGAAGGAAACCAAGAGAGTTTTAAAAAGAAATTCCAAGAGGTAGCTAGAGAAAAACTCATTTTTCATGGAAATGAGATGCAAAGAAACACTCCTACCTAGAGTGAAGACAAAGAGCTTGAACTTTGAGAGAAGAAAACAAGATGATGAGCTCCTCCAAAAGGCTTGATGTTTTCGGCCAAGGGGAGATAAGGAGGTTAGAGTTGTGTTTGAGGTGAGGTTGTGTTTGAGATGAAATATTTGAGATGTTTGATGGTGATTCAAGGTTATGGGGTGATGTATGAAGGTTATGAGATGATGATGATGAAGTAAAGAGATGAAAAAGATGAAGATGAAAAAGAAAGGAACTCTTTGGGACTAGAGAGAAAGAAAGAAACTAGCAAGACTACTCTAAGCTTTAGCAAATGCTCAATGTGCATCCAATGCTAACACAAGCTCCCTATTTATAGAAAAACAAAGTGATAGGTGAGAGAATGGAAAGCATGGCTGATGGTAAGAAAGAGAAAATATCTCTTTGATGGTGTCATACAAGCATGGTTTGAAGCATGGAGCTCATGACACAAGGTATGGCTTTTAGCATGGGTTTTTGAGTGATCTTTTCTTTAAATTGTGGATGAAATTAGGCTTCTAGAAGACCAACATGGCTGGAAGTTTTTCAGCCACAAATAATTGAAGGGAATGATTTATTTTACTTGGTTATTCATTTGGAAAAGCAAGCTTGATTGAAATTATGACAAGGCATGACAAGTAAGGTGATTTGAGGTGATTTTCCTTTAAGTTTGAAATGAAATAATTCATGAAAATGGGGGATGATTTTCGGTCAGATTTGGGCAGCAAGGAGAGAGGAAAAATCTTCCATGTAATTGGGTGTTAATGATAGGATTAAGTGTAGGTTAGTTTAGGTACAAGGTTAGGAGTAATTAAGCTTTAAGTTTAGGTAACTAAGCATGTGTATTAGGAATTTTATGACAAGGTTAGGAGTGCTCTTACATCATTAGAGAATTTAAAACTCATTTGTGAATAAACAATGTGTAACACAATCCCATGATTTAAGGAAAGAGAGAGAAAACACTATTTGTGCACTATTTGCACACTATTCATTGATTCCTACACTCAAAGTCCTTGAATTTAAAGATAGGGTTTTAAGTTTATCTAAGCAATTTTAGGTTCTAATCATCCTTATTAAATTATTTTGACCTTAGATTAATTATGGAAATTAATTAACCTTCGATTAGAGCCTAATATTGCTTAGGTTTCGCTTAACCGTGTGATTAGGTGTAAACATACGAAACTACGGGCAAAACCGTAATTTTGCACTTATTTTGCCCGGGACCTCCGGGACCAGAACTGAGACCACAGAATACATAAAAATGTCTTTTAAACCCATCTGGAGAGGTTTCGGGTTCATCCGGCACTTGCAAAAGGGTAAAACGTCACAGGGGCGTTTTGGTCATTTTGACCTAAAAACTCGAAAAACGAGATTTTCGATCCCGGAAAGAAACACAAGTCATCCAATCCCCTTCCAACATTGAGTTTGCCCTTCGAGTACTGCCGGACTTAGCTTTCCTCGAATTCCGGGCTGATAATGACCTCAGGGGCATTTTGGTCATTTTCACTCTAGCAGAAAATTGGGGCGTTACACCTTTCATCCCCAAAAACCAAGCTCACACAAAAGCACTTCCTTTCCTATTTCCTCACCTTGGAACATTTTCTTCTCATTCTTACCTTCAAAGAATCGAGTTTTCACCTTCGTCATTTGGTAGGGAGCTTGTTCTAAATCATTCCTTTACTTGGATATGCTTTGGTCTTGGATTAAAATGTTGTTTTGATGAACTTTCTTGGGTTTTCATTTTTAGTTTCTCTTTCTCCTTTCTTTTTCATTTCGGCCTTCAAGGCCTAAATTACTTCCCATGATGGCTTGATGATGAGTGTCTCTAGATGATGACTTGAGTTCATCACAATGAGGCCTCTAAAGCTTGAGTTTTGCTTTCTTAAAGTTTTATTGAAAATGCTACTTAGTTCACTAATGATTTTACCTTAAAGAAAATGATCACAAGGTTTTCAAAAAGCCCCAAGCTTACCCTTGTCAACCTTAAAGTTGGCCGGCACGTTCTAGAGTTTACTTTAGATAGGAGCTTTTTGCCATAAAATAAAGAATATAGTGTATTTCATTCCTTTTTGGTTTCGGCCCTTTATCCTTTCCTTTATGGTTTTGTCTTCCTTTGAACCCATTTCCTTGAGCTTGATGATGATATTCACACCATAAGGTTTCCTTGAAACCTTGGTACTTAGAACTCTAGAGCTTTCTTTATCTTGATGAGATTAAGTTTGGGATTAAGATGTTGGTTCTTTAAAGTCTTGTATGAGCACTAGTAATTATATAAAAGTGAACTCGCATTCCTATTTACTTTTCTTGTCTAGCATGTTTAATTCTTAAGCTATCACCAAAAACTTAAAGATTAAGACAAGAGCTTGTATTTTCCTATCACCTAAATAATGAACTCGAAGCCTACCCGTTTCAACCTTAAAGTTGATTGTTGATTTATAGTGAATACTTTAAGGGGCCTAGAGCACTAAAATAAAGAATTGGACTTGCATTCATGTTTACATTTCCTTGTCTAGCATATTTACTTTTCAAGTCATCACCTAAACTTTAAAAACAAAAATGAAGTTGCTTCTCATATTTATTTTAAGCCCTCACTTTACTTTTCTACTAAAGAATAAAATGAAGTGTATAGCATGTTTATACTCTTGTTATCACTTAAAGATTCTAGAGCTCAAAGACTTGTCCCTTTATCTCAATGAAAGGTTGGATGTAGAAGCATTCTCTTGAATGCACAATTTGGCCATGTGATGGTGATGAGCTTGGTGTGAGTTTCATCTAGTCACAAGTGCCAATAATCTATGTCTTAGGATTTTCTTAAGCATAGGTGAACTCAAAGAATGTTTCAAGCATGATTTTTATGTTTTAAATTCCAACCATGAACAATTTCAAATAGTTGCTGCTCTTATTTATTCTATGATGATTTTAATGAAATAAGTTGGTTTTCAAAGAGATTTAGAATTCCTAAAATGGTTCCAAGAGAAACTAGTGACTTATGTGTATTGAAAATGAAATCCTATGCTTGATGTGATGATGTATATTTTTGGTTCTGCCTTGATGTTTTGCTTACTGTTTGATGATGATTTTAACACGTTAGAATGTGTGAGAATTATGATTTATTGATGCTAGAGTTGATTTGTGAATGTTAGGAAGAATAAGTAACTAGAAAGGATTAGAAATGAGAATTCTAGAACATTTAGAAATTAAAATTTCTAGATTCTGTTCCAGCATAATTAATCATAGTCAAAGTGATTTATAATTAGTGTATATGTGAAGATTTAGGAATTGGTTGTAGTACCATAGGCGAAGACAAAATTTAGAAAGGGTCAAAGATGTAGTCTTTAGAACCCCATGATCACATGAAAATCAAAACTGCATAATGTTAATTAGAATTATTGCTAGGCATAAGTATTAGGGAGAATTATTAGTTGAGAGCCTATAGGTACATCAAAGGTTAAAAACGGACATTAAGTTAATTAGATTTTGAGTTTAAGATCCGAAAGGATTAAAGGTTTGAGACACCATAGTATAAACGATCTAATGAATTCATTAGTTCAAGTTATGATGTGTTGATGCATGTACCATGAATGGATGTGTTGTATGACATTGATAATTTGTTTTGATTTTGGACTTTGAATGTGAAAGCACATGCACTATTAGTTCTTGTGGCATAAAACAAATTTGAAGGAAATTCGGTGTACCGCCATCACGCTGTCGAATTTCCATCAAATTTGAAGACTTAAGAAAGTTTTTGAAAACTCCATGAGATTTTAAATGTGACATAGTACTGAGATGCATTTCTCCCGCTCCGGTAGGGAGAAAGCAAATCCGTGAGGGTATTGACATGGAGCTTGTCAAAGTGGACAATTCGCTGCGTACTAGATACCAGTAGAGGGTTTTAAAGAAGGAAATATTCCTATGGACTCACCGAATTAAAGGTTATTATAGGTGATCCTTATGCCCCCTAGCCCGTACTCTAAAATTTGGGATTATTATGTTATGATTATCATAGGATAAGTAAGAACTAGTGACGACTAATTATGTATAAGCTCATAACCTAGAGATGTTTTAAGGTGGCCCCCATGATGCAAAGTGTAAGGTTTAATGTCACATAGTTAAGAAAAGAGAGAGTTTCACATGAAAAGTTATATGCCACTTTATGCCACTTATATGATGTTTCTTGATGTTGTGTTCTATTGCTTTCTTGCATAATGTATTATCATGCATTCATGCTTTGCTATGTTGCATACATAACATTAAGATTCATTCTAAAATGAACAGGCCTTGGATAATTATGTTTAAAACCTAATAACAAACTTTATGCATGCACACCTTTTTACAATAAACCCAAGGTTCCTGAGGACGTTGATAATGTCACTTAGATAGGAGGTTCCTTACTGAGATTCTTTAGTAAGATTCCCACTCCCTTTCTTTCTCTCTTTCTTTTCCCTCACATCTTTAGATTCCGATAGCAACGTTTGTGGTCTTCATCGACACCCCAGTTTGGGAGGTCCACTTTCATCCGGAGCACCAGTCCTACCATTTTGAAGGGCATTGCGCCGTCAGAGTTTTCATGTTTGTAGGACGCCCCTTTGCACACCCAATACCCAGCTATCGATTTTCCTCGACATTTCCCTATAGAGATGACATGGTTATTGAGCATGCTCGGACGCACAACAAGAGGATTCTCCGTACCCACACCACTGCATCAGTTGTATGTGACTTCCCAGACTACGTGTCCCGCTCACAATTTTTGGAGGACGATCCCTTGGAGGACCCACCGACCTACCTATACAATGAGAGCTATGCCCCCTTTTCCTCATTCATGGGCGAGGGTAGTGAGGAGACCGTGACTTAGCCGAGACTAGCCCGGAGGCCAGCCATGAGTCCCCATCGTGGAGCTTACATCCAGCCACGCCTAGCGGCCACTCCTGCCAAGATACGTCAGTGGATTGGTTATGTCTCGCCCTTCCCGGGACCGTAGTAGTAGAGGCTCTTGGGGAGTGTTAGTGCACACACCACATATAGACTAGGATGACCTTTGTAACATCCTAATTTTTCACCCAATACTCTAGAACATATTTAGGTTAATCATTAGTCTGTTACTTCATAGTTCTCATTTTTACTTTGAAATACATAGCGGAAAGTACGGGTAATTTTTTTTTGAAATACAAAGTGAGAGCCGCGTGATGCGTTAAACGGTAAACCATGTATAGTAAAACAAGTGTCTCACAACATCATGACATAAGGCACACCATGAATAACACTGACTATCATCTCATATATATATAATTTGCCCACTTATAAGTGTGGGACTTAGTTTAGTACAAGGAAAATACAGGAAAGGAAATACAACATAAACATAAACATGATCTACTCCCCTACCCGAGTGCACCTAATGGGATAACCTCTAAGCAAAAGAAGGTTTATCCCCATCTAAGTGGTGTGCGCTCTAACCGGGTACTCCATCGGTCGATCATCACCTCCTACTGACGTCCGTCTCGCGAACGAGGCAAGTATCCGGGAAACCGGGCGAGCTCCTCGGGCGTAAAGAGGCGGAACGGGGATCGAGAGTGACCCCCGCGGTGTGGCCGCATCTCCGGTCGCCGCGCAAGTCGTGGCTGAGTCACGATATCCTCACTGCCCTCCCTTATCAATGGTGGAGAGGGGGCAGAGCTCTCGCTATATGGATGAGTAGGCGGGTCCTCGGACGGGTCGGTCTCCGAAAAGTAGGTCCGGGGCACGTAATCGGGATGGCCTCGCATCGCTAGGGCGGCGGTGTGCATGCGGAGCACTCTCTCGTCATGCGTACGCGCGCCCTCAAAAACCACGCGTTAAGTAGGGTGCGATCGGAGAAGCGATGGGTGTGCACGGGATGAGCGAAGGGGCGTCCTACAAACATGAAGACCCGCACCGTGCACTGCCCCTCAAAATGGTATGACCCGTGAGTCGGGTCATAGTGCACCTCCCATGTCGGGGTGTCCACGAACACTACGAACGTCGCCATCTGAAGACGTGACGGAAAGAAAGAGATAGAGGGAGTGAGAATCTTGCTAAAGAATCTCAGTAGGGCCTCCTACTACCTAGGTGTCATCATCTACGTCCTCAGGAACCTTGGGTTTATTTATACAAAATGACTGAGCATGTATTAAATTCATTTTAAACTTTAAAATATATTTTAGCCAAGGTCCATTCATTTTAGGATGATCTTAATGTCATGAATACAACATAATAGAAAATGTATGCATGGCACTACCTAATGCACATACATAAAACATAACATCAAGCATCATCATACTTGGTGGCATAAAGGTGGCAATAGAAACATTCATATGGGACAAACTTAGTGACATAATCATAATCATGAAACATCTCTTTCTCATGGGCCACCCTAAAAGACAATCGAACTGGGGGTGCTCGGCCGAACCGGTGTCACCCAGAACGTGTCATACATCTAGGTTATGAGCTCATACCTTAACTAGTCGTCACTAGTTCTTACTTACCACTTAACGATAAGCGTATCATAAATCATAAATCCCGACTATCTGAGTACGGGTTAGGGGGCAAAACTCTTAGGGGTGCTCGGCCGAACCGGTGTCACCTAAGAGTATAAGATGGTACCGATGTCACATGAGTTCTATGGAGGTGCTCGGCCGAACCGGTGTCATCCTAGAACCCATCTTAGTACCTTAATTTTCAAAATCTCTTTAAGTCCCCAAATTCGTCGGAATTACAGACGAAGGCATTACGCCGAATTTCTTCCAAATTTGCTTTATGCCACACAATCATATATCCTCATGAATTCCTCATATGAATAACATCATCATCATTTGCATACTACATGCATCATCATAAAACATTCAAACGCTTACCCTTGCGGTAGCTTATACTTTGACCCTTACGGGTCTTAATCTTGAGATATAGTTCTCTAACATCCATCGCTCAAATTTTTATGCACCTAAGGGCTTTTAATTAATCATCATTCCTAATCCACCCGTTCATACTTAAATCTCAATAGCATAGGGCAAAACCTCTAACTTGTGTTTACGGGGTTCCAGAACCTACGTTTTGACCCTTTCTTGGTTCCGTCTTCGCCTAAGGCGCTATGAATTAAATCTAAATCAATTATGAGGCATTCCTATGCTTAAGGACTAATTATTAATCATGTTTATCATGTTGTAAGGGTGCTGGACAGAATCCAGAAAAATAAATGTTCTAAGAGTTCTAAACTTGCACTTTTACGGTTTTCTAGTCACTAGTTTCCCTATAGGTGCTAGAATTCCATTCTAACTCAAATGATACCAAGTTTTTCATGTCTAAACAATCTAAATCTGATTATGTTCCCATTAAAACAATTTGGATTAGTTCCATAAACAAATGGGTCAAAACTATGTTAAATTCTAGCTTTACGGTATTTCTAGTTAGCTAGTTTCTTACCTATCATGCATAGGATCGCTTCTACATCATCATATGATATTTTCACACATTCCAACACATCAAAACATCATCATACAGCATCACACTCATCATATCAGAACCGAAAACATTTAACTTTAATCAGAGAGTTAAATTGACATTTCTAGGTACATGAGTTAACTAGTTTCTCTTGGAATCAATCTAGAACCTCTAAAACTCTTTGCAAAACATTTCAATTCATCAAGAGGCTAAGAGAAGCCTTAGGTCACTGACCAAAACATATCCCATCCCCTAAAAGATAATAAAATCACAACTTGTGATGACATAACCTTATAAAGTTTTGTAAAGCTTTAAGGAAAACTTAAAACATAGACTATTGGTCCTAGTAGCTAGATGAAAACTCATTGCAAGTCCATCATCACTACTTGGCCGAAAATATGCATTCAAAGAATGGTTTCACATTAAACTTTAACTTGGAATGAAATGGGCAAGTCTTTGAGCTCTAGGTTCTTAAGTTACGACATAAAATAAACATGCTCATGTTTTTCATTTTTTAATCTTTCTTACAAAATAAAGTGATGACATAAATTAAATATGCAAGGCATAAACTTAAACGTGCAAGCTTGAAAGTAAATATGCGAGGCATAAACTTAAACGTGCAAGCTTGAAAGTAAATATGCAAGATTCAATTCTTCATTTTAGTGCTCTTGGCCCAACAACAATCGACTTTAAGGCCGAAATAGAAAGGCATTCGAGAAATTAATTAGGTGATAATGCAAGTTCAATTCTTTATTTTAGTGCTCTAGGCCCAACAACAATCGACTTTAAGGCCGAAATAGAAAGGCATCGAGAATTAAATTAAGTGATGATACAAGTTCCATTTTAATCTTTATGTTCTTAGGTGATAGCTAGAAAGTAAAGATGCATAGCAAGAATGTAAATATGAATGCAAGCATAAAATAAATTATGCATGTTCATTTTATCTTTCTAGAGCTCTTAACAAGACTTTAAAGGAATTTAAACCATAACCCAAACTCATCCAAACAAGGTAAAGTCAAGCTTAGAGTTCTTAAAACTTAACATAATATTTTTAGGAAATCAAACCATGAAGCCAAGCAAAATTTAAGGGAATGGCGGAAATCATCAAGAAGAAAAAGGAACATTTTAGAACTCTAGAGTTCATGATCTTGATGATATATTAACACCAACATCATGAGTCCTCATCATTGAGTTCATAGAGCCATTTTAAAACATCATTAAAGCTAAAGTTCTCAAGAGTTCAAGAAAGGAAAAACTAAAAACATTTTTGCTCAAGAACAAAGATCAAGCTCTAGAGTTTGTTTCAAGTGATGAACATCATCATGAAACTCTCATCATCAAGCTCTCATTCCTTCATTCCCAAAGGCCCATGGCCGAAACATAAAGAGGAAGAAGGAGAAGAAAAGAAGTTCTAAAAGGAACCAAGAGAAACTATGAACATCAAGCTTGAAACAAGAACTTTAAAGAAAAGAATACATGAAAGAAAATCCCTACTTGGTGTGATGAACTTGAAGATGGAAGAAGAAGATGAAGAAGATGAAGAACTTGAAGAACACAAGAACTTTGAGAGAAAAAGAAAAACTTTGAGTGTTTCCTAAACTTAGCAAATGATCTAAAAGTGGTGCAAGCTCCTCAAGGCATTCTATTTATAGAGAAATGAAACAAATGGAGGGTGTGAATGAGTGAAGAGGTTTCGGCCATGAGGGTGCAGATTGGAGGGCATCCCATGAGTTCCATGAGGTGAGATAATGTGTTCTTGAGGCATGGTGAGGTATGGCTCAAAGTATGGTGAGGTATGGTTCAAGGTATGGCCTCAAGCATGGTTCTTTGAGTGAGAAAATAATTAAACATGTGGTCAATGGGGAAGAGAATTTCAGCCATGTGCATCAGATTTGGGAGAGGTTTAGTTGCATTTTAATTGTGGTTTAGAGTTGTGTTTAGGTGTATCTTTGATTATGCTTAAGATTAGGAATTTGTAAGAAAGTGTTTAGGTAAGGGAAATGGATAATTAAGGTGGTCTAGACATAATTAAGGAGTGGTCTTGCACCATTAGTGAGTTAAATCCTCAATTTAGAGTCTAAACAACTCTAGACACATTTCCTTGATTTAAGGAATTGGAGAGAGAAAACACTATTCAAGATTCCAAGACTAGGAGTCTTGAGTTCTAAAAAGGGATTTAAGTTTAATCTAAGCAATTTTAGGTTCTAATTAACTTTAATAAATTATTTTGACTCTAGATTAATTAGGGAAATTAATTAATCTTCGTTTAGAGCCTAATATTGCTTAGGTTTGCTTAATTACGTCATTAAGCTCAAAAACACTATTCTAGGGGCAAAATCGTAATTTTGCACTAAAACTGCCCGGGGCCACCGGGACTTGAATAGAGACCTCTAAACACATGAAAACATGTTTTTAAACCTCTGGGGAAAGTTTCGGGCTCAAACGGCACCTCTACCCGCATAAAACGCTATAGGGGTATTTTGGTCATTTTGACCCGAAACTGCGGAAAACGAGATTTTCGCTTCCGGAAGCATTCAAAGGCCATTCAATCCCCTTCAAACATTGAGTTGACCCTTCGAGGACGACCGAGTTGGTTACCCTCGAACTCGGGTCAGGAAATGACCTCAGGGGCATTTTGGTCATTTCCCTCGGACAGAAAAATCGGGGTGTTACATTACTCCCCTCCTTAAAAAGAATTTCTCCATCGAAATTCGTTACCTTAGAAAAGCTCGGGATACTTGTCTCGCATTTCTGTCTCTAGCTCCCATGTGAATTCTTCAGACTTGTCGCGTCCCCATGCTACTTTTACTAAAGGAACAGACTTGTTCCTCAGCTGCTTGACTCCGCGGTCCACGATTCTCGTAGGGGGAAGATTGAAAGTTAGGTTGTCCCTTAATTGAACATGCTCTGGCTCTAAAATGTGGCTAGGGTCGGACTCATACTTCCTTAACTGAGAGACGTGAAAGACGTCGTGAAGATTAGAAAGGTTAGGGGGTAAGGCTATTTTGTAGGCAACTGTTCCTATCTTTTGAAGAATTTGGAAGGGACCAAGGAATTGGGGGCTCAACTTTTTGACTTTCATGGCTTTCCCTATGCCCATAGTGGGGGTAATCCTAAGGAACACATGTTCTCCCTCTTCGAATTCCAAGGGCTTGCGCCGCTTGTCCGCATAGCTCTTTTGTCTACTTTGAGCAGTGAGCATCCTATCCCGGATCCTCTTGATTTGTTCCGTGGTTTCCCTTACTACATCGGGTCCTATTATGGTTTGTTCTCCGGACTCATACCAACATAAAGGTGATTGGCACTTCCTTCCATACAATGCCTCGTACGGTGCCATACCGATGCTCGTGTGATAACTATTGTTATACGCAAACTCGATCAAAGGCAAGTACTTATCCCAACTTCCCCTTTGGTCTAACACACAGGCTCTTAGCATATCCTCTAGGGTTTGGATCATCCTTTCGGATTGTCCGTCAGTTTGTGGGTGGTAAGCAGTGCTTAAGCATAGCTTTGAACCAAACGCCTTTTGAAAGGCTCCCCAAAAACGCGACGTAAACTGCGGATCTCTATCCGAGATTATCGTCGACGGTACTCCATGCAATCTTACGATCTCTTGGATGTATAACTGAGCCAATTTATCTAAAGAGTATGTCACTCTAATAGGTAAAAAGTGTGCCGACTTGGTTAGTCGATCCACTATCACCCATATAGTATCATGGCCAGCTTGGGTCTTAGGCAATCCCGTCACGAAATCCATAGATATGCATTCCCACTTCCACTCGGGGATTGACAGGGGTTGCAACAAACCTGAAGGTTTTTGGTGCTCGATTTTCACTTTCTGACATACCAAGCACTTACTAACCCAGGCGACTACATCCCTCTCCATTCCGGGCCACCAAAACATCTTCTTCAAGTCTTGGTACATCTTGGTAACACCGGGATGAATGGTGAAATAGCTTTGTGAGCCTCCTCCAAGATCTTTTCTCGGAGGTCACCATCTTGGGGTATGCAGATCCTTCCCTCAAATCTCCATATCCAATCCTCGCCTCTTTCGAAACCCTTCAACTTTCCCGCCTTAACAGCATCTATGATCTCTTCGAACTCCTCGTTCTCTCTTTGTGCTAACATGATTCTTTGCTTAAATCCACTTGTTACACTAAGATAGCACATCTTTATCCCTCTATCGGTCGCTGACATCTCTAGATTCATATCCCTAAACTTCTCTATCAGCTCAACTTCTTTGATCATCATGTGGGACAGGTGTAACGACTTTCGGCTCAAGGCATTGGCGACTACATTAGCCTTGCCGGGGTGGTAACTTAAACCGAAATCGTAGTCTTTGAGGAATTCCATCCACCTTCTTTGCCTCATGTTTAACTCCTTTTGATCAAAGAGGTACTTGAGACTCGTATGATCGGAGAAAACTTCAAACCTTACACCATACAGATGGTGTCTCCACATCTTTAAGGCAAACACTACGGCGGCTAATTCTAGGTCATGGGTAGGGTAGTTAGCCTTGTGAGGCTTGAGTTGTCGAGATGCATAGGCTACCACTTGCCTATTTTGCATCAACACACACCCTAGTCCTTTGCCCGAAGCATCACAATATACCTCAAAGGGTACATTGGGGCTAGGTAAGACTAAGACTGGGGTCGTGGTTAACCTTTCCTTAAGCTCTTGAAAACTCTTCTCACATTCGGGGCTCCACTCAAACGGGGCATTCTTCCTAGTGAGCTTGGTCAAGGGTAGGGCTAACTAGGAAAATCCTTTGATAAACCTACGGTAGTAGCCTGCTAAGCCCAAAAAGCTCTGTATTTAAGATTCACGGTGGTCGGTCTATCCCAATTCATTACGGCTTCTACCTTACTAGGATCAACGGTTATGCCTCCTTTTGACACAACGTGCCCTAAAAACTTGACCTCCTCCAACCAAAATTCACACTTAGAGAGTTTTGCATACAGCTTTTTCTCCTTCAAAATTTCCAAAACTATCCTCAAATGATGCTCATGCTCCTCGTGGGTCTTCGAATAGATGAGTATATCATCTACGAAAACGACCACGAACTGATCTAAATAGGGTCTAAAGATCCTATTCATGTAATCCATAAACACTGCAGGAGCATTTGTCAACCCAAAAGACATCACCGCGAACTCAAAGTGTCCATACCGAGTTCTAAAGGCGGTCTTTGGTATATCTTGATCTCTCACTCTAATTTGGTGGTATCCTGACCTTAGGTCGATCTTGGAAAATACTACTGCTCCTCTCAATTGGTCTATAAGATCATCTATCCTAGGCAAGGGGTACTTGTTTTTCACCGTCACACGGTTCAATTGCCTATAATCTATGCACAACCTCATGCTCCCGTCCTTCTTCTTCACAAATAGGACTGGAGCTCCCCACGGTGAAGCATTAGGTCTTATAAAGCTCTTCCCTAAAAGTTCCTCAAGTTGGGTCTTAAGCTTGGCTAGTTCTAGGGGTGACATTCTATAGGGGGCAATGGAGATTGGTCCCGCTCCAGGAACCAACTCAATGGAGAACTCCATTTCTCTCTCGGGAGGAAACTCGGGTATATCCTCCGGAAATACCTCGGGATAGTCTCTCACTACTGGTATACTCTCTAGATTCTGCTCAAAGTGTACTTCGCTAACGGCTAGGAGAACATATCCCTTAGTCTTTTTCCCACTACAGTGGACCTCTACGGTATTGAGATAGAGTTTCAAAGGTTGACTTATTTCTCTAGGGGGAGAAGGAAAGACGACTGTTTTGGTGTCATAGTCTAACAACACATGGTTGGCATGAAGCCAATCCATGCCAAGAACTACTCCTATACCTTTCATGGGTAAACAAATTAAATCCATAACATATGACCTATTTTTGGTGGTGAGGTGACAGTTTAGACAACAATAACAAGTATTCATAGGATGATTTGTAGGGGTAGAGACAATAAGATCAAAAGGAAGTTTGGAAGTTTTCAAATTTAGAGCCTCGACACTAGCATATGAAATAAAAGAATGTGTTGCACCAGAGTCATAAAGTACAGTTAAGGTCCTACCATCTATTTCGCACTTACCTTCTATGAGACCGTTGGATGTGTCTGCTTCGTCTACATTGAGGGTGAAGACCCTCCCTTGGTGTTGCGGCCTAGGGTTCTGATTCGCTGGCCCTCCGTTGTTGCATCTGTTGGCATAGTGGCCGGGCTTCCCGCACTTGAAGCACACATTTTGTCCAGCTAGGCAGGGACGGTTGCCATGATCTTTCCCGCACTGGGGGCATATTATCGCCGGTGTAGTCCTAGCAAAGGTGGCGGGGGCTCCTTGGGGCGTCTTGTTCTTGGTCCCACTGGACCCTCCTTGTTGCGCATTGTTCCGGGGGCCTCCCGACACTCCTTGCCAGTTATTGTTGTTGTTGTTGTTTCGGTGGGTGTTGTTCGAGCGGTGGTGCCGTAGGGTTGCTTGGGTTGTTGGTGGAAGGGGGTTCTTTGTTGTTGTTGTGGTTTGAATTGGTTGGCGTGGTAGGGGTTATAATGGTTTCGTGGTTGGTTTTGGTGTTGGGGTTTGAACTTCGGGGCTTGAGGTCCTAGCCCCTTAGCTCGTTCCGCCCTCGCAGCCTGGAGCTTACCTTGTCCTTCCTCCAGAATGCGGCACTTGTTGACCAGGGTGGGGAAATCCCTAATCTCCATATGTGCTACGGCATAGTTCAGTTCCGGCTTCAATTCGGCCTCGTATTTCACACATTTCCATATCTCGTCGGGATTCCCTTGGAACACCCGTGAGAACTTAATCAGTTCTTCGAATCTCACCGCAGGTAATCTTTGGCGATAGTCCTTCCTCCTTGAGTTAACTGCATGAACTCGATATCCTTCGCGTTCCTTACCGACTCTGGGAAATACTTCTCATAGAAGTAGGTCTTGAATAGCTCCCGATTGACAATGTACGAAGCTTCTAGCGATCTTGGTGCCAGTCCACCAAAACTCGGCATCCGATTCCATCATATAGGCCGCAAAGGTGACCTTTTGCTCCTCCGAGCAAGCTACCACAGAGTAGATCTTCTCCATGTTTTTGATCCACTCATCAGCTTGGTCGGGGTCCATGGCTCCTCGAAAGGTTGGTGGGTTCGCCTTGCGAAACTCACCAAACCTCGCTTGCTCAATCATTTCGGCAGTAGGGGGAGCACGTCCGATGACCCCTTGTTGGTTCATCCTCTCGAACATTCGTTCCATGGCCCTAGCCATGTCACGAACAGCAGCAGCAGTAGCATCGTTTTGGTCCCCATCGGTCGGGGTCCTAGGTTGTCTCCTTGGTGCCATTGGTTCCTAAACACATGAGACAATAAACACTGAGGTGATCAGGCTCAATATTCCATGTAAGATGAGCTAGTTACCATGGCACACGCAAGTAGACAAGGGTCATGCACTTCTACCCTATAGCTTATCTCTAGCTAAGCTCTACGCATGACATAGCTATCGTACTACGCTTTAGAAAGCATAGTCAGTCCAATCCTCAGGCTCCATGAGAATCGAACTGCTCTGATACCATAATGTAACATCCTAATTTTTAACCCAATACTCTAGAACATATTTAGGTTAATCATTAGTCTGTTACTTCATAGTTCTCATTTTTACTTTGAAATACATAGCGGAAAGTACGGGTAATTTTTTTTTGAAATACAAAGTGAGAGCCGCGTGATGCGTTAAACGGTAAACCATGTATAGTAAAACAAGTGTCTCACAACATCATGACATAAGGCACACCATGAATAACACTGACTATCATCTCATATATATATAATTTGCCCACTTATAAGTGTGGGACTTAGTTTAGTAGAAGGAAAATACAGGAAAGGAAATACAACATAAACATAAACATGATCTACTCCCCTACCCGAGTGCACCTAATGGGATAACCTCTAAGCAAAAGAAGGTTTATCCCCATCTAAGTGGTGTGCGCTCTAACCGGGTACTCCATCGGTCGATCGTCACCTCCTACTGACGTCCGTCTCGCGAATGAGGCAAGTATCCGGGAAACCGGGCGAGCTCCTCGGGCGTAAAGAGGCGGAACGGGGATCGAGAGTGACCCCCGTGGTGTGGCCGCATCTCCGGTCACCGCGCAAGTCGTGGCTGAGTCATGGTATCCTCACTGCCCTCCCTTATCAATGGTGGAGAGGGGGCAGAGCTCTCGCTATATGGATGAGTAGGCGGGTCCTCGGACGGGTCGGTCTCCGAAAAGTAGGTCCGGGGCACGTAATCGGGATGGCCTCGCATCGCTAGGGCGGCGGTGTGCATGCGGAGCACTCTCTCGTCATGCGTACGCGCGCCCTCAAAAACCCGCTCGTCGTCGCCATAGGGTGCAGTCGGGGAGAAGCGATGGGTGTGCACGGGATGAGCGAAGGGGCGTCCTACGAACATGAAGACCTGTAACGCCCCGATTTTCGCTAAACTTTCACAATGACCAAAATGCCCCTGAGGTCATTTTTACCCGAAACACGAGGACGCCCGGCTTTGGCCATCCTCATAGGGTTCATATGTTATATGAATGGGATTGTATGAGCATGAGTGCCTAACAAAGCAGGAAAACCTCATTTCTGAGATTTCTGCGCGTAAATGACCAAAATACCCCTGTAACAGAATTAAGGCAGTTTTAAGTTCCGTTTCTACCCGGACTTTGTTCTAGGTTCAAAACAATGATTTTAAGGCATGAACTATGTTTGTTTAAGTCCCGGAGGTTCCGGGCAACTTTTGGTGAAAATTACGGTTTTGCACCTGCATATCGCATTTTTAGCTTAATGAGCCGTTTAACTCCAAACCTAAGTAATATTAGGCTCTAATTAAAGGTTAATTAATTTCCATAATTAACCTAGAGCCAAAACCATCATTTAGAATTAATTGGAATCTAAAATTGCTTAGGGAAATTCAAATCTCATCCTAGTCTTATTCTTTAAAAGAATAAGAATCTGTGAATAGTGTCGAATAGTGTTTCCACTATTCACATCAACTTTTCTTTTCAAGACAAGTTGTCACACCCACATCACTAGTCTTAGAGGTGTTGACTCCCCTAATCCTTCTAGACCACCTCTAACCTAGGGATTTGTGGTTTTAAATAACCTATTAGTGCACCTAAGTACCTACTTAGCAACTTTTAATCCTAAGCCTAATCTATGTCACACCAAAGCACACTTCTAGAACATGGTTTCAGGAGATATTTCTCCTCCCCAAGGCTGCCAAGAATGGCGCCATTTCTCCCTAGAAAATCATCAAAAATTTAGTCTATGTGTTCAAGCTATCTTGTGACATATGTCTTGAACACTTTCAATCAATGATCAACTTTCAAGAAAAATTGTCGCTCAAGACTCAAGGAATATTTTATATGGTCAATCACGGCTTTCAATTCATTTCTAAAATGAAAATAATTATGTCTTTCAAACTCAAAAAGAATGATTTGTTTTTGTGGTCATTCAAGCTTTGCATCAAACTTTTTCAAGACAACATGTCTTACAACACATTACCTATGCTTTGGAATTTAAGTCTAGAAAATTTTCTCCTCTTTTTGGGCATGAGAAGCACGGTTTCTCTTCAGATTTTGCAGCCCAAAATTTTAAGTTTTTATGCATTTTTAAAGGTTTGAAAATAAGGTACATGCTAGCCATACTTTAGGACATGCATAGCTAGACTTTTCACCATGCTTTGAATGACTTTACACCATGCTTTGAACAAGATTTTTCCTCCCTCATGTGGCTGTAAAGTGGCGAATTCTTCCCCCAAAAGGCCTCCAATATTCAATTCATTTCACTTCTCTATAAATAGGTAGCTTAGGGAACTTGAAGCACCTTTGTTCATTTCACTAAAGCTTTGAGTTAGAGCACTTTGAGTTTCTTTCTCTCAAGTTCAAGAGCTCATCCTCTCCAACCTCTTCATCTTCTTCACTTCCTCTCAAATCCCAAACTCTAGGTAGGGAGCTCTTCAAGAATGCTTTCTTTTATTTTCATGCTCAATGTTTATCTTGCTTGAAAGTTGTGTTGTTAGTAAGTTTTTCTCCCAAGCATTCTTTTCGGTTTCTTCTTTTCTCTTCCTTTTCATTTTCGGCCTTAAGGCCATGGTAGTGAGAGCTTGATGATGAGTGCTCTCTTGGGATAACCATGTGTTCATCCTAACATGAGACCTCTAAAGCTTGAGTTTTGTTTGAGAACAGTTTTATCTTTTTCATGTTTTGGTTAAGACAAGGCTATGTTTTTCATGAAAACTCTTTTTGAGTTTTTGTTCCTAGATGTTTCGGCCATGGAGGCTTAAGGTGCTTGGAAAAATGGTAGCTTTGTAATGAGTGCTTCATGTTGGCCTTTGTCACATGAACAAACTCTAAAGCTTGAGTTTTTCCAAGAAAGGTTTCTCTTTTTCAAGTTTTGGTCAAGAATGAGTTATGTTTCTTTGATGTCTTGAAAATTTCCTTTTCTTTTGTTTAGGTTTCGGCCATGGAGGCCTCTTGGACTTGAAATATGATAAGCTTGATGATGAGAGTTGTGTGATGATGTTTGTCACATGAACAATCTCTAAAGCTTGAGTTTTCTAAAAAATAAGTTTACTATTTTCAAGTTTTGCTCAAGACATAGTTATGTTTCTCTTGAACCTTGAAAACCTCATTTCTTTTCCCTTGAGTTTTCGGCCTTGAAGGCCTTTGGGACTTAGAAAAATGGTAGCTTGATGATGAGGGCTTCATGTTGATGTATGTCACATGAACAAAACTCTAGAGCATAAATTTGGTTTCTAGGCCAAGTATGTTTCGGTTTCTTTCCTTTATGTTGGTCATGAGTTTTGTGTTGTTAATAAATGTAGAGCATTGTAAAAATACTCAATGATGAGGACTTGAGATGTTGGTGTTTGAATCACCAAAATCTTGGTCCCTAGAGTTCAAAAATAAGGTTGTTTCCTCATGATGAGGATTCGGCCACCCCATGGACTTTGAGGATATGATTTTCTTTTATACAACTTAGCAACACTAGTGTTTTCTCTTCTTGTGAGGATGAGTTATGGGTTGAAACTTTGTTTCCTTTAAAGTCTTGCAAGAGCTCTAAACAAGATATAAAAGAAGTTGCATCCACGCTACGCTTATGCTTTGCACTAGCACGTTTATTTCTTATGCCATCACTAAGACCCAAGATAATGAATGAACTTGCACAATGCACGTTATGTTTCAAGCTTTGCATCTCAATTTATATTTCAAGTCATCACTAAACTCTAAGAATAAGAATGGAGATGCATTTCATCTTTTACTTTGTGCTATCACTTTGTTTTCTAAAGGACTATAAAATGAAATGCATAGCACGTTTATTCTATGTCATCACTTGAAACTTTAGAGCTCAAAGACTTGCCCATTTCATCTTAAGAAAAGAATTAAATCAAGGAGGTATCTCCTTGAACATCATTCGGCCATGTGGTGTAAATGGCTCTAGGATGAGTTTCATTTAACTACAAGGGCCTATAATGCATGTCTTAGAATTTTTCTAAGCTTTGATGCACTTAACCAAGGTTTTAAACATGTTTTCAAGTTTTGAATCATTGTCAAGAGCAAGCCGAAATGGCTTCTGCCCTTGATGTTCCATGATGAGTTTTGGCAAAATAAACTTTGATTTTTCATGGTCTTGAAGTCCCAAAAAGGTTCCAAGAGAAACTAGCAAGTTATATGGTTGAAAGAAAGTTTTTTTTTCTCATGATTTTATGCCTTAAAGGTTTTCGGTTCTGCCTTAGTAATTTCAGCACCTTAAATTCTGTTTTGGGTGGTCTAAATATGTTGTAATGCCTTGCCAAGTATGTGATAATTGTTCTAGACTCTTTAAAGCATTATTAGTGACTTTGTTTGCTTAATATGTGAATTCTAGAACTATAAGGAATGGCAAAATGAGTTTCTGCCCAGCCTTGATAAAATATTTAGAATCACATTAGATTATGTCTAGATGTGTGGGAGTGACTCATAATTAGCCTAGGTATTAATTATTGCACCATAGAAAAAGTCGGATGCGAGAAAGGGCTTAAAATGCATTTTCTAGAACACGTAATTCATCAAATATGAACAACTACATAAAGCTGTCCAACCATAATTAATTAGGATTTAGAACTTAATGGATTATGGTAATGAGGTTAATCAATCCCATAAACATACTAGAAAGTAATGGGAAAGTTTGAGGTTACCCGATTTAGGAATTTGTACCTTAAGGGATGATTATGCCTCTAAGTTTGATGATGAATTGATGTGTTAGCTCATGACGTGTATGGTGCCATGTGAACTATTATCCCTATGTGATAGCTTGTATTAACATGTTATTATTTCTTTAAAAGAACTTTGGAGATGCCGAGGTAGTAATTATGTGCTATGCATTAATTATGTGGCATCTTAAAGAAACACGTTAAACTTAGGATGACTCAGAACCTAAGAATGTAATCCTTTGAAACCGCCGAATTAAGGGTGGGGACAATGTGATTCTAGCCCCCTAAACCCGTACTTAAAGTCGGGAAGTTGACTTATCCAAATGGATAAAGTCTAGATGCTAGTGACGACTAGTGTGGTATGAGCTCATAACCTAGAGTTTTCTCAAAAGGGAGAAATATTAGGGCGGCCCAGTTAAGTAAAGGTTCTTATGTCACCTAAGTAACTTGATTATGTGATTTATGTTCCATGTACCAGTTATATGATTTAGGTTCCATGTACCAGTTATATGATTTATGTTCTACGTACCAAGCTACATGATTTATGTCTATGATTTTGGTATATAGCCTATGTAACACAAGTGCCATGTTAAAAAGAACGGATTCTCGGAAAATGAGATTTTGGAAAACTCATAATTGAACCTATGTATGTCCATTATTTTATAAATAACCCGAGATTCCTGGAGACGTATATGATGACACTTAGGATAGAAGGAAAACCCTACTGAGTTTCTTTAGTAAGAAATCTCACTCCCTCTATCTTTTCCTTTCCATTACGTCTTCAGAGCGAGATGGCGACCTTCGTCCTATTCATTGACACTCCACGATGGGAGATCCACCACGACCCAGAGTATGGGTCCTATCATTTTAAGGGCCGATGTACCTTACGTGTATTCATGTTCGTTGGACGGCCATTTTCGCACCGTGTCTATAGCTACCACTTCACCCCGGCATCCCCCTACGACGATCCCGCGATTTTCGAGCATGCACGACCACAATGGGAGCAGAACCTGCGGGCCCCCTCTGACCGTTTAGCCGATATGCCGGTGTACGTGCCGCTGACACAATACTCGGAGGAGAACCCTATAGGGGATGTCCCTACGGGTCATGAGGACTCGCTTCACTCCACCGCGGCGACCGATTGGGCAGCGAGGAGACGGTTACCCAGCGTCGGAGGGCTCCGGCACCAGGACCACGACCTTGACGTGGGCGGCCCATCCAGTCCCAGGGCATGCCTGCACCGGCCGAGTTCCGCCCATGGATTGGCTACGTCCCTCCATACCCGTGATCTCATTGCATAGACGGAGGGTAGACCTTAGTGCACGCACACCACTAGTATGGATGAAACCTCTTTTGTGTTGAGGTTATCCATCATAGATTGCACGGGGGTCGAGATGTTTTCTTTCAGTTCTTTTCGACGTGTTTACAGATTACATTGTATTTATATTTACATTATGTACTTGAAGAGTCCTGCCCAGTGGGTAGGCATTTTATCTATGAGGTATTTCAGTTATGATTGATGTTATGTTCGATGTTATGTTTTAGAGCCATTCCTATGTTATCGTTCTGCATACTATGATATCGACTCGTAAAGTTACGCGCGGCTTCTATTTTAAGTAATGATTTCAAAAGAAAAAAAGTTGGCTCATATTTTCGTTAAGTCTATTTTCCAAGGAAATGAACCATGTCAGTAAGTAACGACTAATATTTGGCCTAAGTACGTACTAGTAGTATTGGGTCGAATATTTGGGTGTTACAAGACCCGCACCGTGCACTGCCCCTCAAAATGGTATGACCCGTGAGTCGGGTCATAGTGCACGTCCCATGTCGGGGTGTCCACAAACACTACGAACGTCGCCATCTGAAGACGTGACGGAAAGAAAGAGATAGAGGGAGTGAGAATCTTGCTAAAGAATCTCAGTAGGGCCTCTTACTACCTAGGTGTCATCATCTACGTCCTCAGGAACCTTGGGTTTATTTATACAAAATGACTGAGCATGTATTAAGTTCATTTTAAACTTTAAAATATATTTTAGCCAAGGTCCCTTCATTTTAGGATGATCTTAATGTCATGAATGCAACATAATAGAAAATGTATGCATGGCACTACCTAATGCACATACATAAAACATAACATCAAGCATCATCATACTTGGTGGCATAAAGGTGGCATAAAGGTGGCAATAGAAACATTCATATGGGACAAACTTAGTGACATAATCATAATCATGAAACATCTCTTTCTCATGGGCCACCCTAAAAGACAATCGAACTGGGGGTGCTCGGCCGAACCGGTGTCACCCAGAACGTGTCATACATCTAGGTTATGAGCTCATACCTTAACTAGTCGTCACTAGTTCTTACTTACCACTTAACGATAAGCGTATCATAAATCATAAATCCCGACTATCTGAGTACGGGTTAGGGGGCAAAACTCTTAGGGGTGCTCGGCCGAACCGGTGTCACCTAAGAGTATAAAATGGTACCGATGTCACATGAGTTCTATGGAGGTGCTCGGCCGAACCGGTGTCATCCTAGAACCCATCTTAGTACCTTAATTTTCAAAATCTCTTAAAGTCCCCAAATTCGTCGGAAATTCGGCGGCACGAAGGCATTACGCCGAATTTCTTCCAAATTTGCTTTATGCCACACAATCATATATCCTCATGAATTCCTCATATGAATAACATCATCATCATTTGCATACTACATGCATCATCATAAAACATTCAAACGCTTACCCTTGCGGTAGCTTATACTTTGACCCTTACGGGTCTTAATCTTGAGATATAGTTCTCTAACATCCGTCGCTCAAATTTTTATGCACCTAAGGGCTGTTAATTAATCATCATTCCTAATCCACCCGTTCGTACTTAAATCTGAATAGCATAGGGCAAAACCTCTAACTTGTGTTTACGGGGTTCCAGAACCTACGTTTTGACCCTTTCTTGGTTCCGTCTTCGCCTAAGGCGCTATGAATTAAATCTAAATCAATTATGAGGCATTCCTATGCTTAAGGACTAATTATTAATCATGTTTATCATGTTGTAAGGGTGCTGGACAGAATCCAGAAAAATAAATGTTCTAAGAGTTCTAAACTTGCACTTTTACGGTTTTCTAGTCACTAGTTTCCCTATAGGTGCTAGAATTCCATTCTAACTCAAATGATACCAAGTTTTTCATGTCTAAACAATCTAAATCTGATTATGTTCCCATTAAAACAGTTTGGATTAGTTCCATAAACAAATGGGTCAAAACTATGTTAAATTCTAGCTTTACGGTATTTCTAGTTAACTAGTTTCTTACCTATCATGCATAGGATCGCTTCTACATCATCATATGATATTTTCACACATTCCAACACATCAAAACATCATCATACAGCATCACACTCATCATATCAGAACCGAAAACATTTAACTTTAATAAGAGAGTTAAATTGACATTTCTAGGTACATGAGTTAACTAGTTTCTCTTGGAATCAATCTAGAACCTCTAAAACTCTTTGCAAAACATTTCAATTCATCAAGAGGCTAAGAGAAGCCTTAGGTCACTGACCAAAACATATCCCATCCCCTAAAAGATAATAAAATCATAACTTGTGATGACATAACCTTATAAAGTTTTGTAAAGCTTTAAGGAAAACTTAAAACATAGACTATTGGTCCTAGTAGCTAGATGAAAACTCATTGCAAGTCCATCATCACTACTTGGCTGAAAATATGCATTCAAAGAATGGTTTCACATTAAACTTTAACTTGGAATGAAATGGGCAAGTCTTTGAGCTCTAGGTTCTTAAGTTACGACATAAAATAAACATGCTCATGCTTTTCATTTTTTAATCTTTCTTACGAAATAAAGTGATGACATAAATTAAATATGCAAGGCATAAACTTAAACGTGCAAGCTTGAAAGTAAATATACGAGGCATAAACTTAAACGTGCAAGCTTGAAAGTAAATATGCAAGATTCAATTCTTCATTTTAGTGCTCTTGGCCCAACAACAATCGACTTTAAGGCCGAAATAGAAAGGCATTCGAGAAATTAATTAGGTGATAATGCAAGTTCAATTCTTTATTTTAGTGCTCTAGGCCCAACAACAATCGACTTTAAGGCCGAAATAGAAAGGCTTCGAGAATTAAATTAAGTGATGATACAAGTTCTATTTTAATCTTTATGTTCTTAGGTGATAGCTAGAAAGTAAATATGCATAGCAAGAATGTAAATATGAATGCAAGCATAAAATAAATTATGCAAGTTCATTTTATCTTTCTAGAGCTCTTAACAAGACTTTAAAGGAATTTAAACCATAACCCAAACTCATCCAAACAAGGTAAAGTCAAACTTAGAGTTCTTAAAACTTAACATAATATTTTTAGGAAATCAAACCATGAAGCCAAGCAAAATTTAAGGGAATGGCCGAAATCATCAAGAAGAAAAAGGAACATTTTAGAACTCTAGAGTTCATGATCTTGATGATATATTAACACCAACATCATGAGTCCTCATCATTGAGTTCATAGAGCCATTTTAAAACATCATTAAAGCTAAAGTTCTCAAGAGTTCAAGAAAGGAAAAACTAAAAACATTTTTGCTCAAGAACAAAGATCAAGCTCTAGAGTTTGTTTCAAGTGATGAACATCATCATGAAACTCTCATCATCAAGCTCTCATTCCTTCATTCCCAAAGGCCCATGGTCGAAACATAAAGAGGAAGAAGGAGAAGAAAAGAAGTTCTAAAAGGAACCAAGAGAAACTATGAACATCAAGCTTGAAACAAGAACTTTAAAGAAAAGAATACATGAAAGAAAATCCCTACTTGGTGTGATGAACTTGAAGATGGAAGAAGAAGATGAAGAAGATGAAGAACTTGAAGAACACAAGAACTTTGAGAGAAAAAGAAAAGCTTTGAGTGTTTCCTAAACTTAGGAAATGATCTAAAAGTGGTGCAAGCTCCTCAAGGCATTCTATTTATAGAGAAATGAAACAAATGGAGGGTGTGAATGAGTGAAGAGGTTTCGGCCATGAGGGTGCAGATTGGAGGGCATCCCATGAGTTCCATGAGGTGAGATAATGTGTTCTTGAGGCATGGTGAGGTATGGCTCAAAGTATGGTGAGGTATGGTTCAAGATATGGCCTCAAGCATGGTTCTTTGAGTGAGAAAATAATTAAACATGTGGTCAATGGGGAAGAGAATTTCGGCCATGTGCATCAGATTTGGGAGAGGTTTAGTTGCATTTTAATTGTGGTTTAGAGTTGTGTTTAGGTGTATCTTTGATTATGCTTAAGATTAGGAATTTGTAAGAAAGTGTTTAGGTAAGGGAAATTGATAATTAAGGTGGTCTAGACATAATTAAGGAGTGGTCTTGCACCATTAGTGAGTTAAATCCTCAATTTAGAGTCTAAACAACTCTAGACACATTTCCTTGATTTAAGGAATTGGAGAGAGAAAACACTATTCAAGATTCCAAGACTAGGAGTCTTGAGTTCTAAAAAGGGATTTAAGTTTAATCTAAGCAATTTTAGGTTCTAATTAACTTTAATAAATTATTTTGACTCTAGATTAATTAGGGAAATTAATTAATCTTCGTTTAGAGCCTAATATTGCTTAGGTTTGCTTAATTACGTCATTAAGCTCAAAAACACTATTCTAGGGGCAAAATCGTAATTTTGCACTAAAACTGCCCGGGGCCACCGGGACTTGAATAGAGACCTCTAAACACATGAAAACATGTTTTTAAACCTCTGGGGAAAGTTTCGGGCTCAAACGGCACCTCTACCCGCGTAAAACGCTATAGGGGTATTTTGGTCATTTTGACCCGAAACTGCGGAAAACGAGATTTTCGCTTCCGGAAGCATTCAAAGGCCATTCAATCCCCTTCAAACATTGAGTTGACCCTTCGAGGACGACCGAGTTGGTTACCCTCGAACTCGGGTCAGGAAATGACCTCAGGGGCATTTTGGTCAGTATCAAACACATCCCGCCTTACATAGGTGGGTAGTTTATTATATTAATATAATATTATTATTGGTGTGAACATGATTGTCTAAGGTTATGCAGTTATTTGATGTTCTTATCTTACGCTTTATGATACTGCTCGTTTGACACATCTTCATGCTACTATCGGTTAAAGACATCCCTAGATTCATATCCCTAAACTTCCCCATCAGCTCAACTTCCTTTATCATCATGTAAGATAGATGTAATGATTTTCGACTCAAGGCATCGGCGACTACATTAGCCTTGCCAGGATGGTAACTTAAGCCGAAATCGTAGTCCTTCAGAAAGTCCATCCATCTTTTCTGCCTTATGTTCAACTCCTTTTGATCAAAGAGATACTTAAGACTCTTACAATCGGAGAAAACTTTAAACCTTACACCATATAAATGGTGCCTCCACATCTTCAAAGAGAACATTATGGCTGCTAACTCCAGGTCATGGGTGAGGTAGTTTGCCTCGTGAGGCTTGAGTTGTCTGGACACATAGGCTACCACTTGCCTATTTTGTATCAACGCATAGCCTAAACCTTTGCCCGAAGCATTAGAATATACCTCGAAAGGTACGTTAGGGTCAGGTAAAACTAAAACTGGGGTCGTGGTTAACTTTTTCTTTAGCTCATAGAAGCTCCTTTCACACTCAGGGTTCCATACAAAGGGGGCGTTCTTCCTAGTGAGCTTGGTCAAGGGTAGGGCGATTTGGGAAAATCCCTTAATAAACCTACGGTAGTAGCCTGCTAACCCCAAAAAACTCCATATTTCTGTTACAGTGGTTGGTCTTTCCTACTTCATCACTACCTCAACCTTACTAGGATTAATGGCTATGCCTCCTTTTGACACTACATGACCCAAAAACTTCACTTCCTCTATACAACTTCTTTTCCTTCAAAATCTCTAATACCGTTCTCAAGTGACGCTCATGCTCCTCATGGGTCTTCAAATAGATGAGTATATTGTCTATGAAAACAACCATGAACTGATCTAAATAGGGTCTAAAGATCCTATTCATATAATCCATAAACACCGCAAGAGCATTCGTTAGTCCAAACGACATCACAGTGAACTCAAAGTGTCTATACCGAATTCTAAAGGCGGTTTTAGGTATGTCTTGGTCTCTTACCCTAATCTAGTGGTATCCTGACCTTAAATCAATCTTGGAAAATACTACCACTCCTTTAAACTGGTCCATCGAATCATCAATCCTAGGGAGGGGGTACTTGTTCTTTACTGTCACTCAATTCAATTGCCTATAGTCTATGCATAACCTCATGCTTCCATCCTTTTTTTCACAAACAGGACAGGGGCTCCCCAAGGTGAAGCACTACGTCTAATGAAACTCTTCCCCAAAAGTTCCTCTAACTGTGTTTTTAGCTCAGCTAACTCCATGGGTGACATCTGATAAGGGGCTATGGAAATAGGTCCTGCTCTAAGAACTAACTCAATAGAAAACTCCACCTCTCTTTTGGGAGGAAACTCGGGTATCTCATCTGGAAACACCTCGGGATAGTCTCTTGATATAGGTATACCTTCTAGGTTTTGCTCAAAGTCTACGTCACTAGTGGTTAGGAGAATGTATCCCTTAGTCCTCTTCCCACTACAGTTGACCTCTACGGCATTGAGGTAAAGTTTCAAGGTTTGACTAGTTTCACTAGGGGGAGAATGAAAAATAACAGTCTTTGTATCACAATCTAACATTACACAGTTGGCGTGAAACCAATTCATGCTGAGAATTATGCCTATGCCTTTCATGGGTAAACAAATAAAATCTATGACAAAGGATCTATTCTCTACAGTAAGATGGTAGTTTAAACAATAGTTGCAGGTATTTACAGGTCGATTAGTGGGGGTAGCAACAATAAGATCAAAAGGAAGCTTGGAAACTTTCAAATTTAAAGACTCGACGCTAGCATGTGAAATGAATGAATGGGTCGCACCAGAGTCATATAGTACAGTTAAAGTTCTACCATTTACTTTGCACTTACCTTCTATGAGGTTGTTGGACATTTCCATGTCATTCGCACTGAGGGTAAAGACCCTCTCTTGGTGTTGTGGCCTGGGGTTCTGGTTCATTGTGTAACATCCTCCTAAGTACAACATCATTTTTAAGTCATGACATTAGACTTGAGAGTTGTTACTTATAAACTATCAGACCTTTCAAAAGGTGAAGTAGGGGAGAAACAGAAGCTGGAGACTGGATGTGTGAAGGGGCGATCCATGTAGACAAAAAGATGGATGGCACAATGACCCACAAAATGATAGGAATGGTGGGCAGGATCGTAGTGCATCTCCCATATAGGCGCATCAATGAAGATTACGAAGGTCACCATCGAACTCTAAAGACGTGACGGGAAGAAAAGGCAGAAGGAGTGAGAATCTAAATGAAGAATCTCAGTAGGGGAACCTCCTATCTAGGTGACATTATCTACGTCCTCAGGAACCTTGGGTTTCTTTGAAAAAGGTGAGCATGCATATACTTATTTATTAGGTTTTAAACTTAATTATCCAAGGTCCGTTTCTTTTAGGATGAATCTTAATGTTATGGATGCAACATAATAAAGCATGAATGCATGAAGATGCATCAAGCAGAAATTAATTAAACATACATAAAGATATCAACATCATGCAGGTGGCATAAAGTGGCATATTCATTTCATGTAAAACATTTCTCTTTCTATAACTAAGTGACATTCAAAGCATCGTACTGCAACATAGGGATCACCATAAAATCTTTTCTAGGTTATGAGCTCATACCTTAACTAGTCGTCACTAGTTCTTACTTATGCTCTGATAAGCGTAATCACAATAATAATCATAACAAAACGCGTCGCATCGGTATCAAGTACACAGCGAATATTGTCCTCTTTGGAGCATTACGTATCGCCGTCCCCCTCAAGGATTTGTTTTTGGGACATTACGTATCGCCGTCCCCCAAAATGCGTTTTTACAGTCCTATGTCACATTCAAAAACTCATATGTTCTTTTGAAAACTTTCTAAGTCCTCAAATTTATTAGAAATTCGAAGATAATGGCAATAGCAGACCGAATTTCTTCCAAATTTGCTTTATGCTGTAACACCTCATCATTATAAAGCTATGCTTAAGCCATAACCTTATAGTGAGTAGTTGTTACTTGTAAACTCTACTTGATCTTAGAGGAGTGTACATATATTATTACATATGAGCCTGTTTTTCATGACAAACATAAAGCGCTTCCTCTCCGCTAAATTTGAACATAAATAATATGTCGAAAATACGTAATTGAAGTAACTGATTACTAATCAACAGTATCCTGTAACTATATCAAACCCTTACCTCGGTTCACGCAGGAATCCTCTAGTCTAGGTAGGGTACTACTCAAAATTCATCAAAAGCAAATAAAAGAACTGATTAGTTCTCTATCATCGATTCATCAAAACTTCTAGACCATAGTGCCAATATCAACTAGAAATCTCCACAAAATAAATCACCATCATCACCATCTATATAAAAAAAATATGATAACAGTAGGAATGAGAATCAAAGATTCCCAATAGGAAAAACACTAGTCTACTACACAGTAATATCTGACATAGTCTTAAAATTTCTATTATTCTGGTTGTTCATATAATACTTATCTCATTTACTTCATTATTTCTTTATCATAAGCTCATGAACAGCTTTAGGCTGAGAAAAGAATTACTTATGATTTTCTGATATACTTCTCTTTTGATGTTGTGCCTCTACTATAACTCCTCGTGTTACAATCTAATATACTTCACTTGATATAGTATCTCATACTATATCTTGATATAGATCTCAAAACATTTTCTTCTTAGTACATCAATCTCAATTTTTTCTTTGTAACACCTTGGGTTATAATCTGATATAGGTCATCCCTTTAACATGATATACTTCATTTTATTTTATTAATTTCATTTCCTCTTTGACATGATCTTATTATTAAAGTTTAGGCTTGATAGTAGAACTCATAGGATTCTTCTGATATACTTCTCTGTGGATCGCACTATCAACGTCGCAACGTCATCATGTTACAACTTGATATAGTTCACTAGATGTAGTACGTCTACTACATCTTATCTAGAATAGCCTCGCTATTCTCAATACATCCCTTTCTCATAATGATGTAACGTCATCGCGATTACAACCTGATATAGTTCTAAGGGCGTAGCACGTCTACTATTACCCGTGAATCCATGAGCTTACTATTAAGCAATTGATTATTACGTAAAGCTTATTTTCTTGATTTCTCTCTCTTTGTGTGAGACTTATTTTCTTACGTTCCTTCTCTTTATGAGGCTCAGTTTCTTATACTTATCTAAGATTTCCTTGAAATTTTATTAAATTCTTATGAGATATTTTATTCCAAAAGTCTCTCTTAAAGTCTTATGAGATATTCATGTTCTATTCAAGATCTATCTTTAAATTTTTTTATGAGATTTATCTGAAAATCTGGTAAACTTTTTATGAAATATTCTAGTCAAAATCTCTTAAAATATTCTGAAAATCTCGCAAAGTTCAATTATTCATATTCATATTCATGTGCTCATGTCATACTAGTACAAGATGTCGTTATTTCACCAATTCAAAGCATCAATTTATTTTCAGCACAATTGCAGATTTCATATATTTGTAGCACAATTTAATATGCAATTCAAACCATCAAATTGGAGACTATAAAAATTCTCAATGACACCTCAATGTGTCCACAAGGTTTCATAAAAATTTCTAATAAAAAGAGTTTAGCTATGTTAACAAAATTAGACAAATTTGGTGGTCAGAGACCACCGATTCTCAGTTGAATTCCCAAATTCCCTAATTTTTAACCCAAGCAAATGAAACCAGAAAATTGGGAACAAAAATCCTAGTAAAACCCCAAATTCCCTAATTTTTAACCCTAGGTTAACCCTAGGAAATGAAACCAGAAAATTGGGAATAAAAATCCTAGTAAAACCTTAAGATGTCTCTAATACCCTATAAAAATTTCAAAGGAAAAATTAATCATTTGCTATGGTAACAAAAATAGACAAATTCGCAACTTCAGTTCCAATAGTTCAGGCAGCATAGGTACAATTTAGGTTCTTGATTTTTTAAACATAGCAAAAGTGACCAGAATACCTCAAAATTTTTGCTGAAGATGCCTTAACAAGTTAGCTACATCATATAAAATTTTCAGCCCAATCTAAAATCTCTAACTAGGTCAAAAAATTCATGAACAAATACTGCCCTGTTGAAAATCTGAAAATCCAGCAAACCAATTCAAAACTCATATCTATTGCATCCTTTATATTCATCCAACTCACATATATATGAATCTTGAAGATAAATTTCAGATTTCATAAAATAATTTCAAACATATCTCAAGGATTTATATTAACAACTAGCCAAACAATCACCAAGTAATAGACATAGATTTTTCCTACCTTCCTTCCTAGCCTTTTGCTAAACTTTCTCCAGCTTTTTCTCCTCTAATCCAAGCCTCAAGCCCACTTTCTAGCCTCTATATCAGCTGTTGTGTGGACATATTTAAAGGGGAAAAACAAGGTTTTGGCTTGAGTTTGATGTAGATGAAGTGTTCTTGAACTAGTTTATGTTTTTATCTAAGTGTAATCTTCAAAGACTTGGTGGTTTCATGGAGTTTCAAGCAAAAGAAAGTGAAAGTGGTGGAGGAAAGAAGAAGAAACGTGAAGTATGTGGGTGTAACCCAGAAGAATGTCATTTCTTTTCTTGTTTTCCCTTTTATAATATACTAACTTGGAGAAAAAGTAAGAAGATTAATATTTCCGGATCAATTTTCTTTCTATCAGTATTAGAAATATCTATACTTATTTGATTATCATAAGTAAAACTTATCTGGGATCCGATAATATTCATTATTTTTACCAGACTCAGTGTTTTAGTGCACTGGTTATTACCATTTTGGTGTACCGATTATTACCATTTCGGTACCCGATTGACATAAAATAAATTTTACCGAGTTAATATATATAGATACCCTTATCCTTATTTTTATCGAAGTTCTTATACTACTTATAAAGTCTCATCCATATTACCCTATATCTCCGGTTAAAAATATTATTATATTAAATTTTTTAATAATATAATTTTTTTTTTGACAACCTCCTCATATTGTTGCGATCAAAACTATGAATATCGAAATTTTCAAAATCCTTATAGATTATTCACAATTAATTATTTGATCACAAACAACACTACAAAAAAAGGGTAGTTACATATACTACATTCATATATATACATTGTCATTCATAATCATGTGTCGTAAACATCATAATCATCATATGCATCATAACATCGTAATTCTTTCATAAGGCATCATAGCACGAGTATTAACATATCAACATTATTTACTCTAATAGGAGATCACATGCTCAAGTTATTCTCATAATAAAACATGCATTCACATGAAGGAAGGAACACTTATCTACATAGTTTAGATACTGCTAATTGATTACATGGGCCTTGTAATTGATTACTTGGCTCAATTTTCGAAAACAAGGAAGTTTAAGGTCCTGGTAATCAATTACGTGAGCCTTGTAATCGATTACCCAGGTTGAAAATGCATTCTGGGTCTCAAGAACACCTGAGTAATCGATTACATGGAGTGGTAATCGATTACTAGGGTCCAGAAACATGTTTTGGGTTTTCCAGGACATTTTGTAATCGATTACGTCATCTTTTAATCGATTACACAAACCAAAAATTTATATCCGCGTGTGCAAGGCACTCTGGTAATCGATTACATAAGCCCTGTAATCGATTACTAGTAACCCAAAATGGTGAAAAACTCAAGTTCTGACATTCTTTAAACTACACATTTATTCTAAAAACCCTTTTAACATTATTCCATCATCTTTCTTAAAATCAACCACACATTCTAACCTATCAACACATCAGCATACATCAGCAAACATACCAAGGTAAAATCGAAAAGCTTAGATCCCGAAGAACACATAATCCCACATTTTCAAGACATATAAGTTGCTAGTTTCTCTTGGAATCATTTTAGGACTTCTAAAACTCTTTGAAAATCATTTTATTTTATAAGAAGGGACTAAAGATAGCCTTAGGGCAGTAGCAAATTTGAAGCATTCTTAAAAGAGGTTTGACTCATGAACCTTGTTGGTAATAACCTTACAAAACTCTTAAGGCCTAAAGAAAATCTTAGAACATGAGTTGTTGGCTCTTGTGACTAGAGGAAACTTACATTGAGATCATCATCATCACATGGACAAAATATGCATCCATGGGGATGTTTCCATAACCAAACTTTAACTTGAAATAAAGAGGGCAAGTCTTTGAGCTTCTAGAGTCTTTAAGTGATGACAAAATGTAAACATGCTATGCATCCCATTTTATTCTTCATTATAAAGTAAGGTGAAAACTTCAAAGTAAATATGAGATCCAAGAACTTGAAATAAATATGCAAAACTTGAAAGTAAATATGCAAGTTCATTTTATCTTTTAGGATTTAAGTGATGACTTGAAATATAAATATGCTAAACAAGGAAACATAAACGTGAATGCAACCTCAATTCTTTATTTTAGTGCTCTAGGCTCCACAAAAATCGACTTTAAGGCCGAAATAGGCGAGCTTCGAGATTAATTATTAGGTGATATGCAAATGCAACTCTTGTTTTAATCTTTACGTTTTAATCCACTTGATATTCCTACACCATCTCCCAGAGCTACTATTCCTACTCCTATCAATCTGCCACCTCCTTCCTCAACTGCATCTTCAGCAAGTTATCAAGTCATCATGCGAAATCTGAGAGAGATTTCTTCTAGATAGGATAGATTTGAAGCAAAGCTAGCTGCACATGGTGCTCAATTGAGACAGATGAAAGATATATAACTTCAGATGTTTTAATGGATGCAATGTGTGTTTCCTGGCACACCTCCTTTTTGATGATGCCAAAAAGGGGAGAAGGGAAGATTGAAGAAAATCTATGCCTCAGGGATTCAAGGAGAGTATATACTTAGGGGCAGCTCAAAGAATTGTTGTTGTTTAACTTTTTTTAGTAGTTCTTTTGTATATCTTTAAACATTTTTTATGTTTATAAAACTTTCTTTGATCATGATCTTTTTAGTTCTATTGTGTCTTGTTTATATCCTTCTCAACTCATATGCTCTGATCAGTATGTTGGTCCATCAATATGAACTATTTAAAATGACGAACCAAGAAAATATTGATGAAATGAGCATAAGGTTTATGCATATTATAAACCAACTAAAGGGTCTTGGCAAAGGATATTCTAACTCAGAAATAGTTAGAAAAATCTTAAGAAGCCTTCCTACCAAATGGTTATCCAAGGTCATAGCCATCACTGATGCAAAGGACCTTCAAACCCTTGGCCTAAATGCGCTTATTGGGTCACTTAAGACTTATGAAGTTGTGCTCTCCGAAATGCATGGTGAATCCAGTAAGAAGAGCAAGTTTATGGCGTTGAAGTCGTCTCATCAAAAAAACATATAAAGCTAAGGCGATGAAAGTTGCTGAAGCCTCTAATGAGGAGGATGAGACTGATGATGAATCAAATGAGGAAGATGGAAATGAACTTTCCATGCTTGTTAGAAAAATATCCAAAGTCTAGAGAGGAAAAACAATGAAAAGAAAGAGAGATCAACTTCGGAAAGAATAAGAAAGGCAAGCCAAAGTTTGAAGATGCCATTTGCTATCATTGTGGGGAGAAAGGTCATCTCAAACTGGATTGTCCTACAATTAAAAGCCTACAGAAAAGATTTACTCCAAAGAAGAAGTGTATGTTGGCTACCTGGAGCCAATAAGAGGAACATAGGGAGGAATCAATAGATCAAGTGTAGATAGATGTTGCCAATCTATGCTTTATGGTAGGATATTCATCAGACAGTGATTAAGAGGTAAATAACACTGACTCAGATCTTTCCTATGGTGAGCTCTTATTTCTGTATGAAGAGTTGCTTGAAGACTCTCAAACTCTTTCTTCACATTAGTTATTTAAGAAAGGTCCACTAATTTATAAGTAATTGCTCTCGAGTCCTATATCATGACTTAAGGATGGCATTGTACTTAAGAGGATGTTACATAAAGCATGCTGAAAAGACCCTGTGTTAGTTTGTGGAGATAGTCGTTAAACTATAAAGCAGCCTGGGCCGTGTAGATAAGATCAATAGCCAAAGGAAGAAATTTGGACTTTGAAAGCTTCAAGGATGTTCCCATGATGTATGAAGTTTTCAAATATTAAAGAGTGGATAACTTTCTAAGGATTTTTTAAAATACCTAGGATGCTAAAACCTATCAATAAGTGAGTTATATTATAAGCCGATCATCTTGTGTTTAAGAGATTACAACACTTCTGAGAGTCATAGTTTTAATGTATCAGAACAGACCTTTTTCTTTGTATTTTGACCTGATAGTTGTCATTGTGATTAGCTAAGAGAGATTAGGATAAAAAATATTCAATAGCTTGAAAAGATTAGGAAAAAAAAGACACTTGATTGTATGTTTAGGAAGGTTTGTATAAGAGCACTCAGTGAAAAAATTTGAACTAATTTGTTGAGGACTGAATGTAAACTTGATTGAATCAGGATAAAATATCTTATGAGAATATCTCTATCCTGAACCTCTTAACATTTCTTTATATTTCAATTATTTATATATCTGTGTCAATTTCTACTATTTTAATCTATTTTCAAACGTCTTCTTGAGAAAGATTATTTTATTCATCTAACTCAAAGCACTTCCACATTCCAAGCTCTTGCTTGACAAACCATTTTTAAGTTCTTTAATAATTAAAAAATACTTTTTAAAAGGCTCAACTCAACTCTCCTTCTCATGACATCTCACACTCTCAAATACAAACATTATTTTGAGTTCATTCTTTTTTTAATTTTTTTTGGGTCTAGAGTTCATTCTTTATGTAAGCACTCTTTTTAGGCCACGGCCATCAAGGATGCTCATGTGATCACTAATGCTTCCGGTCTATTTACTAAGTGTTATTTTAACACCAAAAAATGAGTATCACAATTTATTATTATTGGATGTAATAGATAAATATTTCCTTAAGTACATTTCATGTACATTGTTATTAAATGCTGTTTTTACTTCCAACGGGATCAAACAGCAAGTGATAGTAGGATAAGCCCAGGTAAATAGAAAATAGGTTTGAGATAAGAGTGGCTAGAGACTAGCACAGTTGATGGTAACTTATTAAAAAGCACCAAGCATAAATAAGGGTGTCAAAACGGCCCGGCCGCATCATTTAAACCCGTCCCGCCAAAAGAAAAAACAAAGCGGTGAAGCCTCTACCAAAATAAAATGGTTTAGAATAGTTAGCCCAACCCATTTTAGGGTGGGCTAGTGGGTTGGCTTGTCAGCCAGCCAAAAAAAATTAAATTTTTAATGTTTTGATGAAGGTTTTTTAAAAAAAATTTAAATAATATTTTTTATTTATATATACCCAATTTTTCAAAGTCCATAACTATTTATTAACTTAGACTAAAATATGTTATTGTTAATAATGTTATTTCTGAGTTATAACACTATTTTATTCATATATACCCAATTTTTCAAGGCCCATAACAACTCCTTTCAGAATAAAGACATATTTCTTACCTTTTTCTTTTTTGGGTCACATGTTTTTTACTTTTTTTAACAATAAATTATAAATTCTTTCTAAAAAAAAAATACTTGGCCGGCGGATCAAGTCAGCCCCAACCCGCCAAAACCCACGGATTAGAGATGCGTTGGAATTTTTTGACAGGCTCAAAATGTCAACCCATCAACCTAGCCGGCTAAAAAGATGGGTTTCGCGAATCAACCGGGCAGGCTTCACCTATTTTGATATTTCTAAGCATAAGTCTATTTTAACTCCCCAACAATGATAATGTAGTTCCAGGTGGCCCCTTATTTCCAAACGATGGAGGATAAGATTGGAAAAAATAAATGCCGACAAATAAAGGAAACGGTTCATGGCTACATGGTGAAAATATAATTGAAAACGAGTTACTACAAATAAAAACTTCACCACTGAAATAAGCCAGCACTCAAAACTGATGTATGAAAATTGCAATTGGCCTTGATGCATTCACATCCTAGGAGTCCTGAGCAGCATGCATATAATGAAGAACTCGATGAACAGAAAAAGGTGCACTATCAACTTTTCCCGGACAGCCCAGCACCATATCAGCAATCATTTCAGCAGTCCCCAAAGCCTGTAAATTTCTCCATAAATACAAGACTTCACAATTATGTCAAAATTAAAAGTAAAAACAATTGCGTTTGCTTGATCCAGTGAAAATCGTGCTAACCACAACTTTAGTTTAAATAGGCATTGTTATTTAAATTCTGCTTTTATAATTTAAAGATGTGCTTATGAGTTAGACTTTTGCAGGGGAAGGCGGGGAACGGAAGGAGATTGTGGAGTAAGAGTTTGCAAATTCACAAATACACTCTCAGAGAACTCACCATTGAAAGCCCTTCCCCTTCATGTCCAGCTGCTAGGTACACATTTGACAAACCAGGCACAGGCCCAATCACTGGCTTCCCATCAGGCACTGCAGTTTAAATGTCATGCAAGTCCAATTTTCGGCAGCAAGTGAGATATATTTTGAAAATGCAATCGAAATATACAAAGTTCATGTGCAAAGTCTGCAAATAGATGTAGTAACTCACTGTAAGGACGTAATCCTATTCTGACTTTCCTACTTGCACTTAAATCAGAAAGGGAAAGCAATTTCAATTTGGGAAAGAATTCTCCAACTCGCTTCCATATATAACTGACGACAGACTCGTCCAATTCTGTGCTGAAACCAACAAATTCACGGCTACTCCCTTGATGGATATGATTTCAGTTTGTTACCACAAAAACAAGCAAATAATGTCAAAATTCTGATACCGTAAACGAAGCATTTGCATCAATTGCAAAGATTAGTCTATTTAACGAAACTAATTTATAACTTGAAAGCTATATGTAAAGCAAATGAAAATACAATTAAGTTCAGGCAAGAGATAAGAATGAAATCCAAACGCATGTCTTAACAATTTAATAATGACAATATGTGATCAAAAACTAACAGTAACAACACAAATATAACAATAATTACATATATGCAAATGAAACTGCCAGGGCCGGGCCCCAATTAATGAGGTTTCATCTAATGCTAAGGTTTATGAGAGAGAATAGAAAGAAAGATAGTGGCACGGGTAAGGCATGTGGAATTGGGAAGGTATGTGGAATTGAGGGTGGTATATAGGGAAGTGGAGGGATGCTCAGGGGACATCTCAGATTGTGGAATTGAACTCTTGGGCGAGAGCTAGGTCTATCGAGTACCTAGCATTATTCTTCTCTTTTACTTTGTGAATAATACACAAATACAGAAATCCACTGTAGCTCAACCCTGGATCCCCTTGTAACACTGCCCAGTAATCCCCCGAATTAATTTTGAGCCTGGATTTACCGAAATCGGTGTGTTTCCCCTGAAGTGTCCAACCATGCCAATCCCAGCACCAATTCCGAATCATCCAACCAAAACACACAAAAATCCTGTGTCACCATTAAACTGGGGAAGTGAATAGTAATTACCCTGCACTTACTAGCCGCTGGTTCTGGTCCCCTCCAGCTATTGATAGTGATGTTAGCTTTCTTCGCAAAGTCAGGATCCACAAAATTATGAGAAGCACCAGGGTCAATGAGCACCCGAACACTATGACTTAGCACTATTCCCCAAGCTCAGATCATGCACCGACTCCCTTAGCCTATCACAGATTTCAGTGACAAGTGTAATGGAGGATTTCCATCTCCTAGTTCATCATGAGCATCATGCCACTCCCCCTCCATATCTTCCTCCACAATCATAAGCTTCAAACCTTTGCTCCTGTAAACATGGTCTGAAGTGAATCGGTAATCACAAAAGAAACAGAGTCCCTTTGCTTTCCTATCACAATACTCGTTATCGGAAAGGTATTTGAGGCTCTTTTTAGCCCTGCCTTTCTCTGACTGAGCACCTGACATCATAGGGGAGGAGAATGGTTTTCCTCACTGCACTATGCCCAAATTTGCCCCCACATGAGGCCAAGGCCTAGGTGTGAACCGTTGCAATAGTTTATTCTTATTTTCTACTAACTCTGCCTTGGTCATCAAATCATCTAAAGATTCAAAAGAATGTAATTTTAATTCAATGCATACCTCAATCTTCAACCCACTAAGAAACAACCCTATCAAGTAGTGAGTGTCAGTGATCTTGAGAAGGCGAGGGTACAGTTCGAACAGCTGACGATACTCCCAGATCGTTTCTTTCCTGTTTCAAATCAGATAACAACTCAAAAGGATTCTGTGCTAGCTTAGGTTGGAAGCGTTTGATGACCTCATCCAAAATCACCACCATGTGGGGTTGGCAATAGCATTCTCCCACCAGAGGAACCAAATGAGGGCTTTCCCTTCCATCATGATCTTGGCAACAAAGAGCCATTGGTTTTCAAGTACATCGTGAACCTGAAAGTGCCGCTCCACGCTATCAAGCCATGCGTAAGCTTCCTCACCATGGAAAAGCGAAACATCAAGTCGCCACCATTGCTCCTCGCAATAGAAGCGCACGCTGTGTGATGAACAGTTGTGTTAGGACCCCTTAAAATATTTTCCCACTATGTAATATGATCCATGTACCCCTTATGCTAAATTGCAAATATGACACATCCAGGGAATGGGGAGCACGTGACCAAGGGAGTGAGGGAAGGGTTTTCTAACTAACTCTGCCACATAGGCAAGGTTAAGGGAGTGAGGGAGTGAATATTCTGTTAGGGGGAGGATGGGGAATGGAATACAATGGCAAGGGGAGCTACCAAGGACGACATCTCCGAATTGGAATTGGGACTTGGAAGAGTAGCTGAGTCTCTCTAATACCTAGCAACCTTTGTTATCTTTCATTTTGTGACCAATACACATACAATCTCAAACACAGATTATACAATATGTTTCCATTCTCTTTATCTGATGCTATGATCCTATCAAATGGTATCAGAGCTCCCAGTCTTGGGAGCCCTGTGCCAAAAACCATGCGTATTGCTACTGCGTTGGAGTCAGAATTAGAGAAGAAGGTGAAGCAGATGAAGAAGATGGAGTAGAATTTGAAGAAAATTAAAATTCTAGTAAAGGGAAGGTACCACCGCCGTCGTCGATTGTCTGTCTAGGAGGGTGATGAAGATCGGTGGTGGAGGAGAAGAAGATCCTCCATGGACGATTGGCCTCCTAATGTTCGTGCATTTTTCCAAAGCATGCAGAAGGAGGAGAAGGAAGAAGACAATGAAAAAAAAGCATATCTCTAAACCAGAGAAAGGGGAGATCGATCACCCTTTTTCGCGCTCAGATTCGATTGTGATGGAAGACTTGGTGGAAAACAAAGGAATGAGGGAAGTGATTTCGATCACACTTCGCAATTTTGTTGAGATGGAAGGAATGGTGGAGACAAAACCCCTCTCTGTTAACAGTGTAGAGGCTGTGAATAGGATGGAGGTGGTCGAACAAGAGGAGTGGGTAGTGCAAGGGAGTCTCACACGGAAAGGAAAGAGTTCGCTATTTTCTACAATCTCTGGGTCCTAAGAAAATGGGCCAAGCTATATCGCAATCGAAGTCGCCAGAGCTGGCGAAACCACATGCACCGCCACAATTGCCACCCAAGACACTAGAATTGACGTCAAAAAAGGAGATGGAGAAGTCGCTGTCTGCGACTGAGACTGGGCTTTCGAGCATGCTGATCGAGCTTCCACCGCCGGAACCACCCAAACCACCAGGTCCAGTGGCAACGCTGTTCGCTACAATGGCGAAGACCACAAAGACTGTGAGGGAAGAAACAAAACGGAGGAGAGCGCATATCTGCGGAGAAGCTTCGAAGCCTTCAGTCCGGAGACCCATGACCATCGGCAGGACCTCCAGATTCGTAAACAATGACGCATGCGTAGCTAAGAGGGGACATTTTTCGGTCTTCAGTCGCACACCAAGGAAGAAGGGAGAAGGGGCAAGCAGGTCTTACTCTCAGCTGCTAGGTCAAGGTTTTAATTTAATGGGCCAGGCCCAAATCATTAAGAGAATAGGTTCAAATTGGAAGGAGGCCCAGAAGAAGGGTGCTACATCAACAGAGCTTCAAAACAAAAATGGGGCAAACGTGGCATGGCAGAAGTTGGGTCAAATGCTAGACCCAATGGTCCAAGCCCAAATATGGGAGGCAAGGCTTGCTAAACTACAAACGACTCTCAATAAAAAAGTGGGCCTTGTTTTACATGTTGAGAGTTTTGGTTTACCAATTTATGAGGAGTCACTTAAGTCTCAAGGACTAATCAGCCCATTGTGTGCAAATAATGTTATTATCCTTGAAGAAATGAATTTGCTAAACACTGTTATTGTTCTCAGTGAAGTGAATTTAGTAATCGAGGTTGCGGCCAGTTTAATAGATGCTGGACCAAGGCTATTGCTGAAAAAAGGGGTGGCGGGGAAAATAAACCCAGCAATTTTTGTAAGGGGTATACGAGAGGTTAAAAGCTTCAAGTTACAGTTTGGGGTTAGTAGCCTTATGGGGAAACATGAGATGAAGTGTGAGAAAAATCCAAGAGCTTCAATGATACTAGCAGCACTAGCAATGGAGGCTGGTTTGCCAGAGGACAATTTAAATATTGTTCATGGAACACATGAGATTGTTAGTTACATATGTAATGATAAGGATATAAAAGCTGTGCCATTTTTTGGTCCAATCATAGCTCAGGGCTTCTACTAGAGGGAAGAATGTTCAGCCAAATATAGGCAGCATAAATCATGTAGTTCTAGATGCTAGCTTAGATGCTATTCTAGACGCCCTTATTCCCGTTGGCTTTAGTGCAACAGGAGGTAGAAGCATGGCTTTAAACACAGCCGCTTTAGTGGGAGGTTCAATGCTACGGGAAGAAGAACTAGTGCAGTTTGTTGAAGCATGTACAAGGCATAGGCTGGGAGGTTTCTATGACAGTCCATTGGTAGTGATGTCAGAGATGTAGTATATTGAGGAATTTGCAACTTTTGGCATCGAGGGGGTTGGGACATATGGTGAGGCTATTGGCATCAATTACTTAAAGGATACAACAAAGGAACTTGAGACAGCTTCATGGGACCCTGGTGGACATTACAACAATGCAAGCTCACTTTCCTCCTTTTTCATGATCTAGGACCCAAGAGGAAGCCCTTTATTTTTCAGCCCTATTGTTTTGCTCTGTGTACATCACCTTGAGGACAAGGTGAATTTTAGGGGAGGGGGTATTGTTAGGACCCCTTAGAATATTTCCCCACTATGTAATATGATCCATGTACCCCTTATGCTAAATTGCTAATATGGCACATACAAGGAATGGGGAGCACGTGACTAAGGGAGTAAGGGAAGGGTTTTCTAACTAACTCTGCCACATTGGCAAGGTTAGCGGAGTGAGGGAGTGAATATTCTGCTAGGGGGAGGATGGGGAATGGAATATAATGGCAAGGGGAGCTACCAAGGGCGGCATCTTCGAATTGGAATTGGGACTTGGGAGAGTAGCTGGGTCTCTCTAATACCTAGCAACCTTTGTTATATTTCATTTTGTGATCAATACACATACAATCTCAAATACAGATTATACAATATGTTTCCATTCTCTCTATCTGATGCTGTGATCCTATCAAGTTGTTGCCTCACTGCTCAGACTCATTGATCACATCACCATTGCCGATCCCGATCTGGAAAACCTTGCATGTTTTTGTCACGGTGGCACTATTGCCTCTAATCGTGTAGGAGAAGGTTTGCAATCGAGGCGCCTCTCCATTGCATCGAACCGCGCCATGAGAGACTTCAATGTTGTAGAAAATCCTGTCACTAAAGCTACGATGTTGGTGACATTCCTGCGAGTTTCTTCATGTTGAGCTTGGATCGCATAGATCAAAGCATCTAGGGCTTCGATTTTCTTCTGTGTCTTGGCAGCCATGGAAGCACCAAAATTCCCCAAGACAAACCAAACTCTAATACTAGTTGATAAAACTAATTCTCAGGTGAGAGAAATGGTATTCTTTATTGCAACACTCCTGGTAAATCACCAAGGAGAAAGGGAGATTACAAGAACCCTAAGGGGTAGAGTTTTCCCCAAATCTGTGACATGAGTACAAAAGAATTCAACAACCAAAACAACTCTTATTACATCTATTTATACTAGGCTAACTAACCAACCTCTTTTCCCTTCAAAATTCCCTCTTCCTCAACCAATCCTCAACTGTCAGCAACTGACTTGCTGCTATTTTCTGCAGCAGTTGCTATTGGGCCTAACTCGGGCCCATTAACACTCCCCCTATTCCTCCTAGAATAGACCCTTGTATATTTTGGGTCCCTAACATCTTTCTACGGTTCCCTTCTAATTTATAATAAAAAAAAACCCTATCTTTTATCTTATTGAAAGTCAAAAATACAAAGTCGTACTTCTTCTCCAAGTCTTCAACGGTTCCTCTTCCCCTCCACCCACATTCTGCTGCTTCTAAGCGACCAAGTTCAGGTGCCAATTCCGATGCGATTCTGGCAGCGGCTGTCGACCTACCTACTTCTGGCGCAGCAGCTTCTCAAGTCTCAACACTGCAGGTGACTCTTTTCCTTCAATCCCTCCCTTGTTTTCCTTCTTTCCCAAACCAACTCTGCTTTTCCTTTTATTTTTTTTTCTTCCTTCTTACAGTAATCAGTACACCATCTCAGCAGTTAGCATCTTTGTTAATTATTATTCTTTCTCTTATTTCTTTCCTTCAGCCAAGTTATCAAGACTCATATTTTTCTTTCCTTTTTTCCTCATTGTCCTTGTCATTCCCCTAGTGTTATTGTTACTCCTTCTCTTACAAAATATCTGTCAAATTTGAACAAACACGGATATTAAAAAATGTGATAAATAATATAATAACAGAGTACTCCTATGCAAAATCATGATGTATGGACTAATATACACCCTAATAGTCATTAATTGTGGAGCATATCAAATGGTTAGAAATAAAATATTACACTAACCATCATTAATTACGCAAGGATAATATTGGAACAAAAAATTTCAACTTTATTGGAATGTGAAATTGACAGAGATTTTGAAAGCTGACTTTATCTGAAAGTGGACAGATATTCTGAAAGGGAGAGGGTATCTTTTATTCTTTGCTTGGCCTTATGACTTCTTATTTATGCATTAATATGATGATGATTTTAGAATATGATATACCTTTTAATTATTAGATGATTGAGTTTAATTGTGCATTATTTTTTTATTTTTTTATTTTTGAACATTTATGTGCTATTTACTTTTGTGTAAAATGCATAATATTTGCATATTCTTTTATGAAATAGCGGCCATCCTGCTACAGCATTTTTGTGGTCAACTGCAACGCGCCTCGATCTAAGATTGACTACTATGGTGGTATGGGATGTTGAAGCCTAAGCATTATGTCTAGATCAAGTTCTGGTGGTTAGGGAGTTCTCAAATGTCTTCCCTTAAGAGAATATTTGCATTGAGCCTGTTGGGCCTAATAGGCTGTTTGCATAGCCTGGAGCCTAGCTTATTTAGCTAAACAGACTTCTGAAAAGTAAATAGGCTAGGTTAAACTAGGCCGATGGCCCTAGCAGAGTAGCTTGACCTACTTCTATCCCTACTCTCTGGGTACTAAAAGGTTAAAACTCAAAACAAGTACAACAGGCCTCATTTCAATAGCTATTTTAAGTTTAACACCGGTAAAATCACCTTGTTGGGCTTGGCCCATTCAGCCGAAAAATAAACTCAACCGTGTTTTATCTGCAATCATTAGAACCCCTCTATTGTCAATGTATTGGGCTTGGCCAAATAGCTTCCCACCAACATTCTTTTAATCAGAAATCCTATTTTCCCTTTGAATTTGGGTTTGGCCCACTGGGTCAAAAAGCTAACAAGAAAACTTGGTTGCCCTAGGCGCTGCCCTCACTTCAGTTTCTAGCACATTCACAAAGCTTCCAATGAAGGAGGAAGATGGTGCCTCCATTTCTTTGTTCCACGCCTTCGATGGCTCGCCGACTCGCATTCTAAACGGTCAGAGCCCCTTGCATCCACAAGCTCCCTTCCGTTTTGCTACTTCTGTTTATAGCGAACCTCGTCGCCATGCGAATCCTTCTACATATCGACTTCGACCTCCATCGTTAGTGGTTTGCTGACCATCGCACGCAAGCCTAGGTCAGGTGGTTATTGTGTTTTGAGTGGTTCTAATGGCAGGAGTTCGATCAACATTCTCGAAAACTCAAGCTTGGTTGCCACTCATGACTTGTTTGTCTTACTTGATGAGGCCGATTTTGGTGGCTTGGGTGGTAGCGATAGTGGTGCATGTGGTTTTGGTAGCTTAGGTGGCTCCAACAAATCCTAGGTTTCTGAGGGCTTTGTTGGCGGATTGGGCACCTGACTAATTCCAAATTTGAACAACTCCATCCTTCAATCCCCAATTCTCCTTTTGTTCAGCCCCAACCTTACTGGCCATCACTTGACCTCCTCTAGTTCCCCTTTCACTACCTGACTTCTTTCCCATTGCCACATTTCCCATTATTTGTCTCGCTAGTTATAGCGTCGTTCATCGCACCACTCATAGCACTAGTCACCTCAATAACTGTCACCGTGCTTTTGTCTATCTTGTGCAAATTAGAAGGTCAACTTCCCTACGTGCTTACATCCCAATGACACAAGGAACCATCTCGCTAACAAGGGAGTTGTATGACTCTCAATATTGGGCCGCGACGTTCCACTCTTCGCAAAACGGAGAGTGCTGCGAGTGTCGTGCACCCTTGAGCCTTTTTGGACCCCCATTCTATCGATCCTCAACACCCATTAGATGAGCCTCTCTCCATGCTAGCAGAGATAGCCTTCCCCGTTGATCCAGATTGTTGCCTCTTGAAAGTCACATCATGTCATCCATCTTCCTCTCCAAGTCCTCCATTCTAGCTTCCATCATAACGTCCATGATGGACCCACACAGCTCCATGCCATTGTAAGAAACCACTACAGAAAATATAAAATATGGAAGTATGTGTATTATTCAAACTCCTAGACTAGAAAAAGTGGGATTCTAGCTTAGGCAAGTAAAGAAAAGCCAGTATAACAGTATGACAAAAAGAGAGAAAAGGGTCTTAGCACTAAGCAGCTAAATCACTCCAAGCCCAAGTCCAAATTCTTGCCTAGTCTCAAGCTACCCCCATAAACAGTTGATATAGCATCAGCTAACAAAATCAACCCCCGGATGCAATTTTCATGCCCCCATTTGCTAACTCAACAAGGTTGTTACGCTAGCCTTTCAGTCCACCCCTAAGCATTGTCTAAAATACCCCTAAAATTATTCCTTTTGTACACTTTTTACCCCCCTTGATGCACATGGTCTCTTACACAAGTGATACACAGTTGCTCGGAAATTCTTTAAAAGATAAAACATTATTCAATATAAATAGTAATTGAAAGCAACATATGCAATCACCAACACATAGATTGGCAATGTAAGCTTCTGCATTGCCGTCGGAGATATTTACATAGGCTGTAGAAAAGAAGCATACCAATGAGAAGATTCCCTGCTACATCTAAAGTTGCTGTCATTGAAACAGATAACATTCGTCCAGGATCAGATGATTCTAAACCAGAAATGGTTGGATGATCAACATAACCTGCCTCCATCAGGCCATGATTCAATTGAAGCAAATTGAAATCCTTAACTGCAAGTAGATGCCCCTTCACACAAACAAAAGAACATATAAATGAAATATTGTAGTCACTAAAACAACAGAGAACTAGAACGTCTCATAATTTTGTGCATTTTCAAGGAATTTTATTCAAGATATGGAGAGTATCATATTTTCATCAGCATGACCAACCAAACATCTTAGGCACAAGCTTTGTATTTTGGGAGACTAAGCTGCCCTTTCTGCTTGTCACAATGGATAAGTCATTTACTCAGTGTTGCGAAACTGCTGATCTAATAAAACTCAATATGGAAATAAATGAATCAGAGGCTCAAAACCATCTTTGCAACTACTATTCAATTCTTTAATAATTTTATAGAGAAAATTCATTACAATGAAACATGATGCATAATCCTATTGCAACCTATGTTTTCTTGCATGGTTACCATATCAGTATACGAATCATGAATCGAAAAGACTATTTTCCAAATCATCAATCAAATCGAATTGTGAATCGTAAGATTCATGATCACTAATAAAAAATAGCATAACAATATTTTCATGTAAAGAAACATAAGAAACAATGTTCTCATGTAACATCCTCCTTTGTTTTCTTAGCTTTAGGAGCAACATAATGTAACTATGTGAATTGTGAAATTTTAATTTCAGAAGAATGAAAATAAAACAATGGAATAAACAAACAAGATGCATATAGAACAAAGGAGTAACCGTAAAACCTTAAGTTTCTTTGACTATTTAATTCCTCGTGAGAATTGGTGAAAAAAGTTCAAAAACAAAAGGAAATTAAAGAATCATTGAATCGCTAAATCATATGAATCATAATCGAATCATACATGGATTGTAAGATTCATGCTCATTTTAGATACACTGCATGATACGTATCATTAGCATGTTAAATCATATTGAATCATGAAACTCGAATCGTGAATCATAAGATTCTAACTACTACGTTGTCTTATGCCAAAAATAGCTGTAAACAATTTTGAAGTCAAAGTGGTCAGCACAGAGGAAGAAAACTCTTGAAGCAAATTTTGGAAAAGATAGGCTATGCTGCTTCTATGTCAACAGCAGAAAAAATAAATAAATAAAATAAAGTCTACAAACTTAAAAAGTATACATGCAATAGAAGAAATAAACCACAGAATCTAATAGCAGACAAAATGAGGATAAGCAAATAAGGTTGTGAGATCAAGATCCTTCGTAGGACCCAAAAGCAAATGTGTATATTGGGAGACGGTAACTTGGATCAAAGTTACATAAAAGATAATGTTGTATTTAAATATATACATAAACATATTAAAGAAAACAAATAAATAAAATAATCTTAAATTAAAAAATAATATTTAATTAAAGTCCAATGTATCATGCATAAGGATACAACTCAAGTGATTTTAGTCCTTTAGGAAAATTACTCTGTCTGAGCACACCTACACCTTTCTTGTTGGACTTTCTTTTAACAAGAGATACTGTGAGCCAGAGATAAATGGTTTCTCTATCTTATTGTAAAACCTTAATGTAAGACCTCAAAATTTATTCCAAAAATTTTATTTGAACTTTATTAATTAGAATTCTACAATTCCAATAGAATTAGTCGTAATAAGAGCAGCTTAGCCAGAAAAAAAAAGTGAATAGTGATTTTGCAAGCCTCATGAGCCCATTGAGATCAATGAACCCTAAAACCGGGACCAAAAGGTGCCCGAGACTGAGAAAAAATAGAATTAAGGTTAGAAATGGTTAGAAATGAAATTCTTAGACCCAAAATTCAATTTCGGGCAATATTTGTTTTCCCGGGACCCGTTCAGTAAAATTTCAATGTATAATTTCTTACACTGTATGAAACTTACCGTACAAGTTTGGACACCTCACTTGACAAGTGTGTGGCTATGAATTGGCCACACCATTGTCTTTATCAAGGTTTAATTACAACCACATAAAATTATTAATTTTTATTATAAGATATATTAACTGTGATAGAAAATTATTACACAAGTTATATAAAAGAAACCAAATCACAACTTTTCTTTTTCCTTCCCATTAGATCCCTGCAGCCATCTTCATGTTCTTCCTCATCAAACACCATAAGCTAGCTTGATACTTGGATTTACAACACCAAAACTTCATAACCAAAGCATAAACTCCAACCTAGCTCTTGAAACCCTCAAATTCCAAAAGAGAATATTCATCCCACTTCACTACCAAGAGTAGCTGTTGTTTTACTGCCCAGGGGGAGTGTTTGCTTGGTCTTGGATCAAAGATTGGGTAGAAAAGCACTTAGAATAACCAAGACAAGTGCAAAGATCTTCTAACAAAAGTAGGGTTTCTTTTAGCCCTTTTCTTTTCAAAGCTAATTCTGGAATTATTTGAGTGATTGAGCTTGAAAGTTGTGGTGTTATTTCCTAGTCTTATATACATATATATATATATGGGTGGAATGACTTGATGTTGTTAGAAAAAAAATTTTGTCAAAATAAGCTTTGAGCTGTGTGCTGGAAACTCAATTTTTAAGCAAGCAAATGAAAATACATTATTTTTCTGACTTAGTTAGAGACCTTATTTTGAGCTAAAAATTTTATATGAACCTAACATATGGCTGCATCTCCAGTATTTTTCCTAAATTCATTTGAACATTTTTCCTATTCTTAAAAATTCATAAACCGAGCTGGTTAGGGTTTCTACCTGGACAATCAATTCTGAAACACTAAATTTGTATAATTTTGTTACTATATCAAATGATCGAATTTTGATTTGAAATTTTCACATGATGTTCAGTCCAACCCTGAATTTTTATAGAATTTTATCTGTTCATTTGATATGGTAATAAAATTGGAAATTTTGATTGTTGACTGGAATTAGGTGATTTCTAACCTCCAAATTTATATAATTTTGTTAATAAAGCTACAGACCTTATTTTGCTTTGAAATTTTTACAGGGTCTCAAAAACATATTGAATTATTTCTGAAAAATGATTTGGCTCTGTTTTGATGATGTTTAGTAATTTCTTCATTATTTCCTTTAAGGCTAGAATTTCTGGGCAACATGATATTATGCTGGAATGATGATTAGATGCCAATGAATTGACATCATGTATACTATATGAGCTTGAAGATGATATTATGCATATAATTGTGGATACTTTCCATAATTGCCTCTACATGAGAGAAAGAATGATATTATGTTTTTTTGGGTCGGAGAAAGTAAATCCGATAGGTCGAGGAAAGTAAACCTAATTACCCTTGAATTGAGTTGGGGAAAATAAACCTAGCTAGGAATAGATCTGTGTAAAAGTTGAAGAAAGTAAATCCAACGATCATATATATGAATGAATTCAACTCAAAAGCAGTATATTATTACCCACAAGTGGAATAAACCACTATAGATCAAGGGCCAAGACAAGTTAAAGCAGCAATTATCCTAAGTAGTCCAATATAGTTAAGTTGTAACTTGACAATATATGTCCTAAAAGATGAAATCCACTTGAGAATGTCAAGAGCACGTAAAGATTAAAAAGATATGAGATCTCCTTCGATGTACCAAGGGCACTTAAAAATGAGAATGATGTATATGAGATCCCCTTCGACATATCAAGGGCACATAAAGATAATTTCACTAAAGATAGTTATTGCATCATTTATATGCATACTCATATTATATTGAATTATTTATCTAAGATGATTTACTTTGATCTTGAACATTATGAGATATAGGTATTAAGTGGTTGAATTCTAAAAAGACCTCACTTCAAAAGGATGATTTTGAACTTTAAAAGGAACATTTGATAGATGTTGCATGATCACATTTTTCTAAACAAACCAAAGTGGCCGGGACAATGATAATGACATGGATTTTATTATGTATTTTGGGGATACCCTACTAAGAATTTCACAATTCTTACCCGTATGTTATTTGTGTTCCCATGTCATCTCCAAATTTTTCAAGAGAACAATAAGGCGGCTAGTATGGAAGCTCAATATTTGAAGTTCCTCATAAATTTTATTTGGTTATGTATATATGTTTGTAAATATACAAGGAAATGGATGTACATTAAAACTCATAGAAGAGCCTTTTCTTGTATTTGGATTTATATTAAATAAATACTTTGCTTCCTTCTTATATGTTGTTGTATAATTACGAATTAGTTATTACACGAATCAATTAAATTTGCTATAGAAACTTAAGTAAGGTCCAATAAATTATAAGTAACAACTCCTTAATCTAATGGCATGGCTTAAGGATACCTAGGGAGGGTGTTACAATATGGTATCAGAGCAGTTTATCCTAGCAGAACATTGAGGAATGGACTAGCTATGCTTCCAATATGTAGATAAGTCATGCCTTGAATCTTATCTGTATGATAGGATATAAGATTTAGATATGAATGACAGTCAAGTGATGCTGTAATTAGTTGCTATCACACTTAGCATAGTATTGAGTCTGATTAACTCAATATCTTTTATTGGTGTGTTCAGGAACCAGTGGCAAACCACAGATGTATTAGAAACGAGAATGTTGAGACGAAAGGCATGATGGGTAGGTACTTTTCGTGAGATAGCTCCTGCTATAAGAGAACAAGATGCAGTGGCAAATCGGATGATGGAAAGATTAGATCGAAACATTGGAGGAAATCCAATGGGAAATCCAAGGGAAGCAGAAGTGGATGTAGAATACTAGAAATTTGTTGAGTTTAGGAAGGCCAACCCACTGCCTTTTAGAGGAGCTTTTGATCCAAGCAAGGCAAAGGAGTAGATCAAAACAATGGAGAAAATCTTCTTGATACTGGGCTGTACAGAAAATCAGAAGGTGGCCTTCGCTACCTACATGCGGGAGGCCAATGCTGAATTTTGGTGGAACGGAACTAGAAGCTGGTTTGAAGTTTCTCGAACTACAGTCACTTGGAATGTTTTCAAAGAAGCCTTCTACCAGAAATATTTTCCTGCTTCAATAAGGAATACAAAGCAGTTAGAGTTCATGAGGCTCATGTAAGGAAATATAAGCATAGCAAAATACACTACGAAATTTGAGGAACCCTGTAAGTTCTCCACCATTTATCAACGTAACCCCGATAAAGCTTGGAAGTGTACTATATATGAAGGTGGACTACAACAAAGACATTGAAGCCGCTGTCGGGCTCTTAAAGATTAGAGACTATGTTGCCTTGGTAGACAAATGTCGACTAGTGGAAGGATATATAACAAGAAGCTCGTGATTGTCAAGTCCGCTAGAGACAATTCTAAGAAAAGACTGCAATCGGAAGACCAAGACTATGAGGAAGCCCGCCCTTTAAAAAGCAATTTCAACCAAGCCTATATGAGAATAAACAGCAACAAAAGTCAACCATGGGACAAAACTGCCCAAGATGTGGAAAAGATCATGGGAGTAGACCTTGCTTGGCTGGATAATACGTATGCTACCGCCGTGAAAAACCAGGACACAAATCAGGGAGTGTCCAGAGAAGTATCCGAAACCAACTGCGAGGCCACAACACCAGAATAGCTAAAAAGGCATCACCATCCAAAGATCCGATCGGAGGTAGAAAGGCTTTTACTACATTATAGGATTTGATTGTTACCTTTTGATTGACTATGTGTGGGTTGTTTCTTTGACTTGTGTGGACTATCTTTTCAAGTCAGTGTCAAATGAATTTTGAGAGCAAAATTTTTTTTGAGGGTGGTATTTTAACACTCCAAAATTTATTCCAAAAATTTTATTTGAACATTATTGATTAGAATTCTACAATTCTAATAGAATTAGTCATGATAAGAGCAGCTTAGCTGTGGAAAAAAAAAAAAAGACATGAATAGTGATTTTGCAGGCCCGTTGAGATCACTGAAACCCTAGAACTGGGATCAAAATGTGCCCAAGACTGAGAAAAGATAGGATTAAGGTTAGAAATGATTAGACACCTCACTTGACAAGTGTGTGGCTATGAATTGGCCACACCATTGTCTTTATCAAGGTTTAATTACAACCACATAAAATTATTAATTTTTATTATAAGATATATTAATTGTCATAGAAAATTATCAAACACCATAACTTAGCTTGATACTTGGCATTACAACACCAAAACTCCATAACCAAAGCATAAACTTCAACCTAGCACTTGAAACCCTCAAATCAACCTCCAAAAGAGAATCCTCATCCCACTTCACCACCAAGAGTAGTTGTCGTTTTGTTGCCTGGGGGAGTGCTTGGTTGGTCTTGGATCAAAGATTGGGTAGAAAAGCACTTAGAAGAACCAAGACAAGTGCAAAGATCTCCTAGCAACAAGTAGGGTTTCTTTTAGCCCTTTTCTTTCAAAACTGCTTCTGGAATTATTTGAGTAATTGAACTTGAAATTTTTGGTGTTATTGGCTGGTCGTACATAGATATTGGTGTGTTTATATGGGTGGAATGATTTGATGCTGTTAGAAAATCCTTTTGCCACCATAAGTTTTGAGCTGTGCGCTTGAAACTAAATTTTTAAGCAAGCAGGTGAAAATACATGATTTTTCTAACTTAGTTAAAGACCTTATTTTGAGCTAAAAATTTTATATGATAAACCTAACATGTGGAGACATCTCCAGCTCTGTTATTAATAGCGCGATAAGCGGCGCTCTGAAATGCCGTCAGCGCCCACCGCTAGAGGGGGCTCGTCACGGTGCGGGCAGCCATCGCGAGAGTCGCGGCTACAATCGCGGGAGTCGCGGCCACTATCTTTCAGACAGCCATCTCATGGTTTTCTCGTTTCTGGCAGCCATCCATGCCATGGGTTTTGGCCCATTTCTGCTAGGCCCATTTACTGAGGGGTGAAAATATCTTTGTAGGGTAAAAGTAAACCCTACTTTTTACTAAGTTCAAACTTCAAAAGTCAAAAAGTACCACATCAGAGCTGCTCCTTCTTCTCCAAGCTATCCACTGTTGCTGTTCACTTTCTTCCCCTGCCATGTTCTGCTCCAGCCTCCAACTAACCAGCGACCTTCAGCGGCGATTCCGGTGGCTACTCCGGCGGCAGCGGCCGGCGACCTCCCTGTTTTCGGCGACGGCTGGCGACTCCATTGCAGCAGGTGACTCTCTTACTTAAATCCTTCCCCTGTTTTCCTTCTTTCCCAAGCCAACTCTTTTTTTCCTTTTTTCCTTCTATCCATGTCCTTATTGCAGCAAATTCTCTCCCTTTTTTTCATTTTTTTTCTCTGTTTCAAGGCTTCAACCATTACTGCTTTAGCCCTTATATTTCTCTTTCTTTTTTTCCTCATTGTCCTATCCTTTGGTCATTCCCCTGTTTTATTTTATATTTTGGTTTGTTTCAGACTTCTAAGTTCTAGTCATGGCAGCACCATCACAAGGAGCTGCTCCCTCTTCACATGGTTTAGTGAAACCTACTAGTGATAAAATTGACATTGCATGGCAATGGAATAGTTTAAAACATATTAATAATAGGAAGAGTGTCACTTGTGATTTTTGTGGAAAAGTGACTACAGGATGAATTACTAGAGCCAAAAGACACCAAATGTGTGTGAAGGGGGATGTTGATTCTTGTAGAAAGGTTCCCCCAGAAGTAAAACAGCTTCTTAAAGAAGCTTTGGAGAAGAAAAATGCTTTGAAGGAAGCATATTTAGCTGAGATGCAAGAAAATGAGGATGAGCAAGAGGAAGTACGAGAAATTCATCAACTTAGAAGTGGAAAAAGGCCTTCATTAACAATTGAGTCTTCTCTTAGGCCACCCAAGAAAGGATATAATGTGAAAGGCCCCATGGATTTGCTTCTTCTGAAAAATTGTGAAGCATAAATGAAACTTGGAAAAGTTCATAAGCAAACAAGCATCAATGATGCTTGTGATAAAGAGGCAAAGGGAAGAACCATCCAATACATTGCTCGTTTTTTTTTATACGAATGGGATTCCATTTAACGTTGCAAGATCAAAAAGCTTCAAGATGATGCTTGGAGCAATTGGAAGCTATGGTCCACATCTTAAGGCTCCAAGTTATCATGAGTTGAGAGTTCCACTCCTTAAAAAGGAGTTGGAATTTACAGAAGACATGTTGAAGAGCCGTAAAGAACAATGGGTATAATTTGGATGCACAATCATGTCAGATGCTTGGACCGATAGGAAGAATAGGACCTTAATCAACTTCATGGTGAATTGTCCAGAAGGGACAATGTTTGTGAGAAGTGTTGATGCCTCTGCTTACATGAAGACGGGGGAAAAAGTGTTTGAATTGTTGGATAAGTTTGTGGAAGAGATTGGAGAACAAAATATTGTTCAGGTGGCATCTGACAATGGAAGTAATTATATCTTGGCCGGTAAGAATTGCTAACTTAGTCTAATTGCCTTTTTTTACTTGCTTTGATTATTGGCCACTTATCTAGTTTCATTTAATTTTATTCTTCTTAGGCAAACTACTTGAAGCTAAGAGGAAGAATCTCTTTTGGACTCCATGTGCTGCACATTGTGTGGACTTGATGTTGGAGGACATTGGAAAACTTCCTCGAGTTAAGAAGACAATCTCAAGAGGAATAGATCTTGTGGGTTTCATCTACAACCACACATTGGCCTTGAACATAATGAGAAAGTTTACTAACAATATGGAATTGGTTAGGCATGGAGTGACAAGGTTTGCTACAACCTTTCTTACCTTGCAAAGGCTGTTCAAACAAAAGCACAACCTTAGGAGAATGTTCACTTCAGAGGAGTGGTTGAAGTCCAAGTCAACCAAAGAAGTAAAAGGAAAGAGGGTAAGTGATACTGTATTGCTAGCTTCATTTTGGAATGATGTGCAATATTGTATTATGGTTATAGGGCCACTTGTCAATGTCCTTAGGCTTGTTGCTAATGAAAAAAGCACGCTAAGGGATATATATATCTATGAAGCAATGGATCGAGTCAAGGAAACTATTAAACAAGTTTTCAAAGACAATGAAGTGTTGTATAAGGATGTTTTTGCTATTATGGATAGAAGATAGGAGTCACAACTTCATCATCCATTGCATGCAGCTGGCCATTTTCTAAACCCTGAGTTTTATTATAGCAACAAAAGTATGGAGTTTGATGAAGATGTGATGCAAGGACTCTACAAATGTATTGAGAGATTGGTTAGAGATGAAGAGGAAGTTGACAAGATTGTATAGGAGTTACCTTATTACAAGAGGGCTGAACGGGTGTTTGGATCAAAGTTTGCAATAAAACATAGGAAAACACTAGCTCCCGGTAAGAGTTTAAGATATACATGTATTCGGTATATCATTATTGATAAATATAGCAAATAGAAATGTTAATTAATTGGCTTTGAATCACAGCTGATTGGTGGAGGAATTATGGATCATCCACTCCTACATTACAGAAATTTGCTATCAAAGTGCTAAGTTTGACTTGTAGTTCATCGGGATGTGAGCGAAATTGGAGCACTTTTGAGCACGTAAGCAAATATTATTAGTTATCACATTATTCTCCTATACAAAGTCTCATTTAGTGCCTTAGAACTAACTTTGAAGTTTGAATTGAATTGTGAATTTGTGATGTAATAGATTCATTCAAAGAAAAGAAGCAAGCTTGAGCATCAAAAGTTGCAAGACTTGGTGTATATCAAGTACAATCAAAATCTCAAAGAGCGCTTTGATTGTAGAGATATGATTGATCCCATTGTCCTACGTGATGTTGATGAATGTAATGAATGCTTGGTTGGACAAAGGGACAAGGAAGTTGCTGAGGATGAATTGGTGTTTGATGATGATGATGGTTTGACATGGGGTGATGTTTCTATTGCAATAGGTGCTAGTGAGCCTCTCCAAAACAATAGGCTTGTTACAAGATTGAAGAGGCCTACTCCTACTATTGCTGCAAAGACTTCTAAGTCATCAAGAAAGAAAGGGAAGGAGCCTATGCAAGATCAAGAAGACGAATATTTTGATGATGAGGGGGAAACAGAGTCAGATGAGAATGAGGGTCAATATGAAGAGATTTTTAAGTCTAGTTCTAGTGAAAAGGAAAGTGATGAAGAGAACTTGGTTGTGGGGGGTGATTATGATGATGATGATTGATCATTGTCTCACTCATTTATGGGGAAGAATGTTTTTAGTTTTTACTTTTTATAGTCCTAGAAACTTAAGTAGTTTTGGCCTTTTGGGAATAGTGTTATATTCTTTCATTTTTTGCTTGGCCTTATGACCCTTAGTTTTGGTCTTTTGGGAATGGGAACTAGCTTTGACTATTATTTTCTATTTTTTGCTTGGCCTTATAACTCTTATTTGTGCACTAATATGATGATGATTTTAGAGTATGATATGAATATGATTATGATATGCCTTTAAAGTTCAAATTATTAGATGATTTAGTTTAATTGTGGATTTTTTTTTATTTGAACATTTATATGTGTTATTTACTTATGTGTAAAATGCACAATATTTGCATATATTTTTATGAAATAGCAGCCATCCCACTATCCGCTATACCGCTATAACGTTTTTGGGGTCAGACGCTACACGCGGCGATCCGGGATTGACTACTATGATCTCCAGTATTTTTCCTGAGTTCATTTGAACACTTCTGCTATTTTTAAAAATTCAAAAACCGAGCTGGTCAAGGTTTCTGCCTGGATAATCAATTCTAAAGCACTAAATTTGTATAATTTTGTTGCTATATCAAATGATTGAATTTTGGTTTTGAAATTTTTACAAGATGTTATGGACATCTTGAAGTCTAACCCTGAATTTTTGTAGAATTTTATCTGTTCATTTGATATGATAATTAAGTCCAACCCTGAATTTTTATAAAATTTTATCTATTCATTTGATATGATAATAAAATTGAAAATTTTGACTGTTGACCTCCGAATTTATATAATTGTGTTAATATAGCTAGAGACTTTATTTTTCTTTGAAATTTTTACACGGTCTCATAGACATATCGAATTATCTCTAAAAAATTGATTTTCCTCAGTTTTAATGAGGCTTAGTAATTTATTAATTATTTCCTTTAAGGATGAAATTTCTAGACACCATGATATTATGCTTAAATGATTACTAGATGCCAATGAATTGATATCATGTATACTATGTGAGCTTGAAGATTATATTATGTATATAATTGTGACAATTGCCTCTACCTGAGAGAAAGAATAATATTATGTTTTCTTGGACCAGAGAAAGTAAATCCGATACGTCAAGAAAAGTAAACCTGACTACTCTTGAATTGAGTTGGGGAAAATAAACATGGCTAGAAATAGATCTGTGTGAAAGCAGGAGAAAGTAAATCCAATAATCATGTATAAAAATGAGCTCAGTCCTAAAAAACAGTCTATTACCTAGAAGTGGAATAAGCCACCATAGATCAAGGGCCAAGGCAAGTTAAAGTAGCAATTTTCCTAAGTAGTCCTCTATATTATGTGTGATTCACTTTAGTCCCTGAAATTGCTTTGCGTGATTCACTTTAACCCCTAAATTTAAGAAAGTAATACTTTAGTCATTGAAATTTCAAAAAGTGATTCAAATTAGTCCTTATACTACTCTTCCTGAAGACTAACTTGAATCACCAAAAGGATTAAGTTGAATCACTTTTTGAAATTTCATGAACTAAAGTGATATTTTTTCAATTTTAGGGACTAAATTGAATCATGTATTCAATTTCAGGGACCAAAATGAACCTTTACTCATGTGCTAAGTGAATGATTTTATTATCTATGCTGAATCCAATATGTTTAAGTTGTAACTTGACAATATATGCTCTAAAAGATGAGATCCCCTTCGGTATGTCAAGGGCACGTAAAGATAAGAAAGATATGAGATCCCTTTCAATATACCAAAAGCACGTAAAGATGAGAATGATGTATATGAGATCCCCTTCAATATATCAAGGGCACGTAAAGATAATTTCACTAAAGACAATCACTGCATCATTCATATGCATACTCATATTACATTGAATTATTTATCTAAGATGATTTACTTTGATCTTGAACATTATGAGATATAGGTATTAATTGGTTGAATTCTAAAAGAAACTCACTTCGGAAGGATGATTTTGAACTTTAAAAGGAATCTTTGATATATACTGCATGATCATATTTTTCTAAATAAATCGAAGTAGCTAAGACGATAACAATGACATGGATTTTATTATGTATTTTGGGGATGCCTCTTGAGAATTTCACAATTCTCACCCCTATGTTGTTTGTGTTCCCATGTCATCTCCATATTTCTCAAGAGAACATTGAGGCGGCTACTACGGAAGCTCAATCTTTGAAGTTCTTCATAAATTTTATTTTTATGTATATATGCTTGTGAGGAGACAAAGGTATATTAAAGCTCATAGAAGAGCTTTTTCTTGTATTTCGATTTGTATTAAATAAATACTTTGCTTCCTTCTTGTATGTTGTTGTAGAATTACAAATTAATTATTATATGAATTAATCGAATTTGCTATAGATACTAAAGTAAAGTCCGCTAGATTATAAACAACAACTCCTAAATCTACTGTGATGGTTTAAGGATGATGTTGTACCTAGAGAGGGTGTTACACTTAATCGTCACTATAACCCCCCACAAACCAAAGAGTATGGCTAAGGAAATTGTATAAACTGTTCTAACACCATTTCAATTTACACAGCATTAGGGCATGGTAAAAGATAGTACTAAGAAAAACCATGAAGAAATTCTACATGTAGACACATACCTTTCTGGGCCTAACAGGAACATGTAACTCCATTCCCCATTTTCTAAACAAACCCTCTATCAAACAACCAGTCCAACAACCAGCTGCAACTATAACTGCCTTTTTGCTGTATAATGTATGATTGGAAGTTTCAACAGCTTTAACTTCTCCATTACTATATGACCTGAGCCAAATACGAAATGTGGTATTTACTCCACAATATTTGTTTCCCTACCATCTTATTTTCCATGCCACAGTTACTGCAAAAGAAAGAAAAAGAAAATTAAACCTGATAAAACGTTTCACTGGCTCATCATAAAACTCTGCATATCTTCCTTTTTGAGGCAAAACTCCTGTTAGCCTACACATCAATAATAAATTCATGACCATAAGTATGTACATACCATCATCATGGCAAGTATTTAGTTGAAAAGAAAATTTTATATATTGATTATTACTTACAAGTTGAAAGCTAAAGGTATCCCAAGAAGCTAAACAAAGAATAAAGAACCTTTTCAATATATGCAACAGTAAGATGAGCATCCAATTGGCTGTCATCTGGTAGAAATGCACCTGCACTGTCTCTTCCCACCAACAGATCAGGTTCCTGCTTAGACAGATCACTGCTACACAGGTAGTCTGCTTTCAACCCAGCTTCACTAAGCCGTTTCACCCTCCTTTTAGCATGTCTGACTCAGCACAAGTTTGACCAACTAATATGCTCCCTACCACATCAAACAACAAGTCATATTATAGTGTTAATCACGGGAGATAAGAGGCATAATACTTTCATGACTATAAATATCCATGCCTCATGCATAAGGTGCATGACACTTTATTGAAGATTGAAAAGTTCAAACATACAATAACTGTCTTTGGGATAATTAATAACAACCAATGAGCATCTACATGATATTGTAATAATTTGACATTAGTTGAGCCTAGAACATGTCAATCCTTAAGCCTGGGGGTGCCAAGTAGGGGATTAGTGTCTAAGGAACCAAAAACATGATATCAGGAACATGCTACAATGCGTGGAACAGAGGCCAGCATTGGGGAGGATGGGCCAGCGCGCTATAGCACACTCCTCACACCATTACTGCACTACACCGCGGTGGAAAGAGAGCACAAAAATCTGGTCGTGCTGAGCGTGCTCCAAGTGCACTACAGCATGCCCGTAGGTGAAATATATACCAAGAAAGGGTCTCAGAACCCCATTTTCAGGGTTTCACTCTCTCTCTACACCTCTCTCTCTCACATCTCTCAAAAACCCTCAATCCTTCCACCATATTTTACCACGTTCAACCTTATAATCATCATTCCAACCAAATTCCACTCCCCCCCTTATACCAAATCTCACCATTTCTTCTCCCCAAAACATATCTTTCTCACTCTAGCCATATTATAGTTGGATTAGAGCTTGAAGAAGGGTTTTAGGTAACAACCACTACTCTCAAATCCTCTACACTCATCTAGGTAAGGTTATCACCACGCACTGTTGATCCATTTTCATATTGTTAGAGACAAATTACTTGAAGTGCTGAAAATTTATAAGAGAAAGAAATATAGGGGTAGTATGGGGATTGGGATGCTGAATGACTCAGCAAGTGTAACTGATACTACTGGGCCCTCGTGAGTGCAGGGGCATAACGGTTTTAGGAGGGAGCGTGCTGTGTGCTGGTGAGGAGTGTGTCACATGGGTTGTTAGGGGAAAGGGAGTATTTGTTGATGTTGATGAAGCCTTGCAAACTATCAAAAGTGAGATGAAGTGATTTTAGGGCGAGCTCGATGTTTGTCTCCTCCGTGTCATCATCATCATCGCTCAAGGAACCCTCTTCCTTCTCCAAACCTTCCACCAATGCCAAGTGGTAGTGCCGAAGTTGGCACACATGCTCGCAATCCCATCACTTGCCGCACTTGAAACACAGCTCCTTGCGGCTGCGATCGTGAAGCTCTTCCTGCGACAAGCATCGCACTCCACCCTTGCTCGTGGATTCCAAGTGCTTCACAGATACAGTTGGTGGGGGTGTGTTACTTGCACTACTTCTAGAAGGGATCAGGGGGGCTTTAAACATGGTTGGGCCATTGGAGTGGCCCAACCCACGATCTGAAGGTCCAACACCACCCCCTCTCCAATCTTTGTTTCTTTCCTCTAGCATGAGGGCCTTGTCCTTCACTCCAGCCAATGAGTCCAATTCTAAACTCTTAATCTCAACCCGTAATCCCCCACGTAACCCATTAATGAAAACCCCTCTCAACATCTCCCTATCTACATTGCGCATAGGTCCCAAAATCCTTTCAAAATCTTCAATAATATGGCGAAAGGAGAGGCGGGTGAAACAAAGACCGCAAAAAGCAAAGAAGAGTTATGCGCGTGGCGGCGCGTCGGACATCAAATCGGGACCGGACCACGTTGGGTTGGCCGCGCAAGGAGAGGCGATACCGGGGGTGGGGTCGGATGCCGAAACCGTCACAGGAAAACTTGCTGGCAGTGAAGAAGAATGGCGGAGAGCGACAAACAGCGGCTTTTGACTATTTTCGTGTGTGGCTTTCAGGGATAGGCCGCACAGGAGGAGGCGAGCACGGTGGTGGGCTCTTCGACAGAGATCGACGCTGGTAAAAGCTGCCAGAGGCATTGGCAGGTGGTGGACAATGGTTTTCTAAGTCTTGGAATTGACACACAGCAGAGGGAAGTGACACATTGCAGGAGAGGTTAACACAGCGGGAAGGAGACCAGAAACGTCGCTGGAAAAGTGGCTGGAAGTTGAAACAGCAATGGTTTGATTTTGAAATTCTTTTTGGAAAGCAAGAACACTATTAAACCTAAAAAAGAATTAAAGGGCTTGACAAGCAAAGCAATGGCAGGACAAAAAGAAAAGTAAAGATAGTAGGGGACATAATACAAGTGAGTTCCAAATTATTGGAACCTCTACAGCGGAACAATGGACACAAGTCATGGTGGATGATACCGCTCTAATACCATGTTGAAATTGGGGGTTTTAGATAGTGGCGGAAGAAAAGAGAGAAAAGAGACTCAATAATATGAAAGTATATTTGATATATTGTGTTTATGTGATACACTGATATAATCCTATTTATAAAGCAAAGATAAAATCTAAACATAATAATAGAATCAACCTAAATAAATTTAAATCAATCTAAGATAAGATGTGAAATATTTTAAAATATAATGGAGATATTACTAAATATTTCCTTTTTTCTAACATATATTGTCATACCTATGCCCACATTTTAAAAAAATTTCATGACTATGGGTACCATACCTATATTCATGCAACATAGACTACCACTCATATGGGCATGCACCATTGCTTTTGAGGCACAACTATCATTTGATGAGAAAGGTCTTTTCCCTATGCTAGCTGATCTTCGTTAGCTATCTGAGTCCCTAAGTGGAAGCAAGGAATCAATTTATCAGGTTGATCAGGATCATGGCAAGGATTTCTGCATCGGATAGCCACATGACCAAGTTACAGTTTTCCAGAGCGTTATTGAGAATTATTGGAGAGAGCAGCAAGTATTATCCTTTTCCAGGGAGATCTTGGGGTTGTTTGGAATTGTTTTTGTTTTGTGTTTATTAAAATTGTTTTGAAAACAATATTTTGAAAATTATTTTGGGTAGCAATTAATGAAACCAACTAATTGCAAATGTGCCACCACATTCTTTCTTGTTTTAAAAAACAGAATTCCAAAAATATCTTTTAGCTGTTTTCTAATTTTTGATTTTAAAACACAAAACCCTTTTTAAAAAAAAAAAAAAATCAATCTAAAAAGAATAACCAACCAAACAAGTTTTTATCCATTCTTTATTTTTAAAAATTGAAAATTATTCTGCAAAACACTTTCCAAACAGCTCCCTAGTTCTTTAAGCAATGGGATCCAAGGTGGACATCCTTACATGATGCATAAGAGTGACTCCCAACTCCAACTACCAGCCTTATCTTAATGAAAACCAGGAATTGCAAATTAAACCAAAGGAAGCATTGGCAAGACCTCCTAGAGTTCGAAAACTCTTGGGAGTTAGTGGCTAACATTCAACAATTTTTTTATTTTTACCTTGAAGAGAAGGTGAATTTTGAGAGAGAGGTATTGCTAGAGACCCGGATCTACTAGAGCTCCTAGACCCAAAATGACCACTGTGTATGAGAGGGAAAGAATAGGTGGGTTAGGCCCATTCAACAACAACAAAATAATTAACTAGCTGAGTTGCCATGACAAGAGTGAGAAAATGACATTTAGGGAGATACAGGAATTATTATGTGTAATGGGGAGGGATTGAGTGAGTTAAGAATTCAATTACTGAGGATGGTGAGAGATCTGGCCTCTAGGAGAGCCATCCCTTACTACTTTACATTCCGACTATAATTTCCATTTTCTTCATACATACAGAGAATACAGAGACATACATTTACAGCATCTTTTCTATTATATTCTTCTGTTATCAATGTAGCTGGGATCGCGATCTACCTCGTAGGATCGTGTGATCCCACACTCCCACCCCATCCCAGCGATCCCAATCCCACACCGTGCTCCCCTTCTCCGCCGCGCTGTGAGATCGCCGGGCAAGATTGTAGGATCGCTTGAATCACGCGATCCTGGCGCGCCGGCCGATCCCAACAAAGGCGGCCCAAATAGCCCAAAAATCCAACCCATTTCTCGGCCAGTGCAAATTTCATCAGAAGAAGTGAGAAACCCTAACCTCTCAGAAGCCAAGAAGCCGACGCACACATAGCTCTACCCTCTCACTCTCTTCATCTTCGTTCGTCTTTGATCTTCGCTACAACCCGCCGCGCCACCGCGCCTCGACAACCCGCAGCGCACTGTGCCTCGGTCCTTGCATCTGCTTCCCCTGGTGCACCTCTGCTTCTGCTTCTGCTTCTGCTTCCGACTTCCATTTGCTGAGTCTGCTCCATCTCGCCCTTTCTCTCTTCTCTCTACTCGCTTCTGCTTCCAGCGCTCTCCCTTGCTTCTCATTTTGCTCAGAGATCATAGCTCATAAGCAAGGTGAGCTCAGACTTCTCTTTTCCCTTTTTTTTTAAATCGAAAATGTTGCTCTCTGCTCCAATGCTCCCTGCTTTTCTCGTTTTAATGTTTTGATTGGCAGTATTTTTGTACTAGGTATTGTTTGCATTGTGAAAAATGTCATCAGATAATGTTAATGTTGGTGTGGGGGGCAATGGAGATTCTGGTGGAGGGGGCAATGGAGGTTCTGGCTCTACTCCTCAATCTGAATGTGGGAGTGTTGTTGGGAATACGTCAGTTAGAGGGAAAAAATTCGTAAGAATGCACCTGGAAATAGAAGTGATATAGGTTGGAATCATGGAATTTCTATTGATAGAAATACTAGAAGAATCAAATGTAAATACTGTCTTAAGGAGATTATAGGGGGGGTTTATAGATTAAAACATCATTTGGCTGGAACTCAAAAAGATGTGGGAGCATGTAATGCTGTTAGTGATGAGATAAGAAAACAAACGAGGGATATTATGGTTGGTTTACAAAAAAATTTGATCATGAAAACAAGGAGTAATGAGGAAGCATTAGCAGAAAATAATGATGGATAAAGTGATGATTCTTTAGTTCATGAGAAAAGGAAGGGAAAAGAAGTAGAGACTCCTGCAAACCTATTCAAGAAAAGAGGAATTAGCACTCAAGCCACAATTATCACTATTTTTAAGAAGAACTTAAGGGAGGAAGCATGTGAAGAAATTGCTTCATTTTTTTACAACAATGCCATAGCCTTTAATGTGGCAAGGAGTGAAGAATATGGAAAGATGTTTGAAAAGGTTGCCCGACATGGAATAGGATTCAAACCACCTTCTTACACTGAGCTAAGAGTCCAATATTTGAAGAAAAAGGTAGACTCAACTATGGAGATGTTAGAGGAACATAGAGCTTATTGGAAGAAAACAGGTTGCACAATTATGACAGATGGTTGGACAGATAAGAGGAGAACTATATTAAATTTTCTAGTAAATAGTCCTAAGGGGACTGTTTTCTTAAAGTCTATTGATGCTTCACATATTTGTAAAATAGCTGATAAAATATTTAAAATGATAGATGATGTTGTTGAGGAGGTGAGTGAGGAGAATGTTGTGCAAGTTGTGACAGATAATGCAGCCAACTACAAAGCTGCAGGACAGATGTTGATGGAAAAGAGGAAAAAGCTTTATTGGACACCTTGTGCTGCTCATTGCATTGATTTGATGTTGGAAGATTTTGAGAAAAAATTGGAGCTTCATAAAGAGACAATTGCCAAGGAAGAAAGATTACTACTTATATCTATTCAAGGACTTCTCTCATTTCCCTATTATAATACCATACCAAAGGAAAAGATTTGGTGAGACCGGGCATGACTCGTTTTGCCACATCCTACCTCACTTTGGGTAGCCTTAATGAGAAGAAGAGTGCATTGATAAGAATGTTTACTTCGGATGAATGGAAATCAAGTAAATATTCCAAGACAAGGGATAGGAAGTTTATTGAAATTGTTGCTTTAGATAGACTATTTTGGAGGGACATTGTCCTTTGCTTGAGGGGTGCTTATCCTCTCATTCATGTGCTACGTTTAGTGGATTCAGATAAGAAGCCAGCAATGGGATACATTTATGAGGAAATGGATCGTACTAAGGAGAAAATACAAACTGTTTTTCAAGGTGTTGAAAATAGGTAAACTATTTAATTTGTCATTCTTACATAATGAAGTTTAGTTTAAATACTTTAGAGGTTAATTCAATTTTTCTGTTCTATAGCTATATGCCTTTATGGGAGATCATTGATGCAAGATAGGATAACCAACTCCATAGGCCATTGCATGCTACTGACTACTAACTTAACCCACAGTTACATTATAGTCCTGCATTTAAGAGTGATTATGAAGTTAAGAGAGGACTATATGATTGTTTGGAGAGAATTGTGGGGGATCCAGCTGAAATTACCAAGATTGATGCTCAACTTGAAGATTTCAAGAGTTGAGCTAAGTTTTTTGGTAGGGAAGTAGCCAAGGCTGCCCTAAATACCAAAACTCCAGCACAATGGTGGGATTCTTATGGGGATGAGCATCTCGAGCTTCAAAAATTTGCTATTTGTGTGTTGAGCTTGACATGCAATTCATCGGGATATGAGCGGAATTGGAGTACCTTTGAAATGGTAAATATTTTAAGTTTTAGCCCATAACTATGATTTGTATTATATTATACTTTTAGAATATTAGAGTTAGTTGCCAATTGCTATGGGTTGATTGCTATTACATTTGTTAATTGTTAGGTTCACACAAAGAGGAGAAATCATTTGAAGCAACAAACTATGAATGATGTTGTTTTTGTGATAACCAATTCAAGATTGTCTAAGAAAAAGCAAGCAAGAAATCCTATTGTGTATAACCTTGATGATTTGGACTCCGATGAAGAATGGATTGTGGAAAATGAGGATGTATTGGAAAACTTAGAGGATTTGGATATTCCAGATGATTTTAACTTGGCTATTGGGGAAGGTGGTGGTAGAGTTGGTGGCCCTAGTGATGATTTGGAGATTCCTCCTCTAGATGAGGATGACTTTAATGAGCTTCTTCGGGAAGGCAATGAAGATGGTGGGGACCAGATAGCAGATGATGAATATGAGCTTCTTCGGGAAGGCAATGAATATGATTTGGAGATTCCTCCTCTAGATGAGGATGACTTTAATGAGCTTCTTCGGGAAGGCAATGAAGATGGTGGGGACCAGATAGCAAATGATGAATATGATGACTATAACCTTAATGATTTGCTTTAGAGTTTAGATGAGATTGTGTAAGTTTAGTTGTTTTCTTTAATGTTTTTAGTTTATATGATATCAAAATCTTGTAGACTTATTGCACTTTATGCTATGGTTTATAGATTATGTGGGTATGACTTATGGCTCTTGGACTATTTGCATTTTAAATTGAAGTTAACTATGTCAGTTATGGCTATTTTTGCTTATTTATGTCATGTTATATGAAATATATGTGTGTATATTTGTTCTGGTAGGATCTTACGATCCGTGCTACGATCCCACGTTTTACAATTTTACTTCTCCCGTCCGATCCCATGTAGGATCTCAATCCTAGCTACCTTGTCTGTTATATTTCTTTCATTTCTTCTCTATGATACTAGTTGCTATCAAAGGCACACCATTTTAGTTCCTCCAAAAATAGCCAGATGACCTTCTTGGTGTAAGAGACCAAGTATCGCATAGGGGGTTAACAAGGTATAAAAGAGAGAGTGCTAGGGGTATTTTAGACAAACCAATGGGAAAAATGATTGTACAGCCTAACAACCTTGCTGAGTCAGCAGGTGCAGGCGTGGGTGGTGTGGTGCTGCTAGGGGGAATTCTATTAGTGATGGTATATCAGCTGAGTGTAGGGATAGTTTGAGGTAGGCAAGGATTAGGACGTAGGCTTGGAGAGACTTAGCTGCTTAGTGCTGAGAACCTTTTCTCTCTCAAATTGCACACTGTTAGTCTGGTTTCTCTTCTTCCCTAAACTAGAGTCTCGCTGGTTCTAGTCTAGGAGTGTGAATAATACACATACCTCTATATTTTCTATCATTTATGTTGGGGTCTCTATCACTGGTTGATCAGGGAATAGCCTTGATCATGCTCCCAGCAAACATTTTGTGGGCCGCAGCATGGAGTGATCCATGCATGCTATCAAAGAAAGACAAGACAGTAGACATCTAAACACTTCCTACAAAAATAAATATATTTGTGTTTTCAGTATGTAGAATGGGGTTCTACATAACATGATTAGCCAATTCTATGTAACAATGGAAGTTTGTAACTGTTAAGCAACTACATACTGCACACTGCTCATCCAGCACATATAGCTCCCTTGCACCTTTCAAATGCACTTATGGCTCGCAATTAAAAGATGCAACTTTCAAGCAGCTTCAAATTATGTCAGACATTTGATTGGCTCCCTTCTGAACAGCATAGCAAACAAAGAGAAAATTTATAGAAGGACGCAGCTATTATATTATACCTGTTCTTTTCCAACCCAGCTCAACCATCGGATTCACACCTTGCTCTTGTAGGCTTTCAGCAAGAAAATTCCAAAGTTGATGGCTTCTCCATTTTAGATCCCATAGACCACTCCCAGGTGTTTTGTGCGCCATCCAAAGATATCCCTGCCCTATAACCAGCTCAAATTCCAAAACAAAGGAGGATAGAGCCAATAATTAATCAAAATTCAGCATTAAACAACGTTTTTAATTGCAAAATATCAAGAGAATAATGGAAATTTTATGCCTTACCTTGGCTACCTACAATCATAATATACAATCTAAAGGGACAAATAGAAAACAAAGTAAACGCCAAAATGTAAATCCGTTAAGCAGTTGAGTGAACACTGTACTCCCATATTTTGTTCCAACTGAATATTTGACCAAACAAAGTATAAACGCTAAGTGGAGAACAAATATGACAATGAAAAGAGAAGAAAAACAATTAATGAACAGATTTTAAGGAAAAAAAAAATTTCAAAGAAGAGAAAAATGTCAAAACACATTCAATCAAGCTACACACACTCATAAATTCAACCAACATACTAAAATGAGAACCGCAACCATTCAAGATCCTACGCAGAAAAAAAGTAGATGGGTATCCCTGAAATCTCCAAAAATGATTTACCTGCACCAGTGGCACCAGAACAAGGGACACCCTTATCAACTATGGCGACTGATAGATCCGAACCCCTCAGAAACTGACGGGCAATGGTCAACCCGATGATGCCAGCGCCGACTATCACAACATCAAACTCTTGAGACGAGGGAGAAGAAGAAAAAGAAGAGATAAGATTGGGGCCAGAGAACCGACCCAGTTGGTTTCTATAGGTGGGCATTTTCAAGGAAAGATGTTTCGGGAACAGTGGAGAGCCGAACAAGAACGACTGAGAGGAAAAAATAGAATCGTGAGTTCGGGTGAAAGACGGAGTGATGTTGCGCCTATGAAGGCCGGCGCTAGGCAAGAATGTCGAGTGTGAAGCCATGGGTATTGCTCTACAGCGAAGAGGCGAAGTGGCGGAACTCGCAAACCTTTTGCTTTGCCTCCTCTTAGTTGAGAAAGAGAAAACAAATAACGAAGGCTTTGTTGGGGTAACACTTGACACAATGGAATGGAGTGTGATGGAACAGAGATTTCATATCCTTTGTTTAGATGGCTAAAGGTAAAGTGGATTATAATTTTTTTTTTATTTCTCTGGGTATCCCTATAGTTGAGAGTTGTCATGGCACCAATCTCTTCATCCACAGAGACTCTATGTAGATGAAGTTTCACCAAATTTTTTAATTAGTTTTCCATACCCAAAGCCAGGGATCGAACCCTGACATTTGGTTAAGGAATGATGAGTCTTTACCACTCAACTACACCCCAGGTTAGAATGGATTATAATTATCATTATAAAATATAATGGAATAGATTGCAATGGAATAGAGATTTCATATCATTATTTAGATGATTAAAAATAAAATGAATCATAATTATCACTCCATTGTTTGGATAATGAGGAATGATATTGTGATATGCATGTGCCACATATGGCGACATATATGGTACAGATTGAGTCATTATTATGCACTATCACTGTGAGACCATATGGTGGGGCGGACATGCTTAAAAAAAATCAAAAATCATAAGAAAATGAAAAACAAATGCGTGCCACTACGTGCAAAACTTTCCTTATTCTCTTGTTGCATATTCTCTCCCTCCCTTTGTGCTCTCTGAAAACTCCTTCACCCTGTGCTCCTCCCTTCTGCCATGCCAATCTAACCTCCTCCTCCTCCTTCCTTTTCTTCTTCTACCCAAATCTAACCCTGCACATTTGTTTCTCTTCTCCTTACCCCTGTGTGGTTTCCTTCTCATTCACATCTATCAGCCATCTTCTTCATATGCTGCCACGTGGGACAACCTAATAACCCCTTTTGAAAGAGATGTCAGTACCTTAATCTCTCAGAGAGTGTATCGAGCAGTGGAGTTGTTGAAAAAAGGTAGGGAATTGCAGGCTTAACGTGACTTTAGTGGTGTTGTTGACTACTTTCCTAAGGAGATGTGATACCCAAAATCCTTTCATATTCCATATACCTTCTTAGTTCATAAACTTTCGTGATAGATTGCTTATATGTTCATGTACTTCATATTTTATTATCATGTTTTCCTTTTCTTGTGAAAAATGTTTCCCCTAGATTATGTGTTGGCCACTCCTACCATATCAATAATGAGCCTCCCTTTGTGATTTCTTTTTTAGAATCAATTAACTAAATGAAAATCTCAGAGTTTCTTTTTTATATATATAATCACTCAGAAAAGGAATAAAATTTTATTATGTCATTATTTTGTTGTGCTGTTATTAACAACTAAAACAATCTTTTCAAAAGCAAAAATTGCCCCCTTATTCCTTAACTAGGCTGATTGACCTGCAACATATAGGGCATGTTATGCATAAGCTTTTGTAATTTTAGAAGGGAAATTGGTATTGTTACAAGCCAAAAAATAGACTGAGGAACTATATCATTCTTGTATTTGTGTTGTGCTTGCATGAAGCAAGCTAAAGTTTAGACTTTGGACAATTAGAGGGAAGACTTTTTAGTTATGACAGTTGTATAACCTTTTTTTATGAGGTACTATAATTAAGAATAAGTTATGAATAAAGAGTGTAATTCCAAACAAATGCAGTTTCTTATCATGGTTGTTTAGTATTTGGAATCAATAGATATGATAGAAAGATATAACCTAAATTATTTTAGAGGCCTCAAGATTTTGAAAGCCAGTATAGGATTTTCGATTCATCCACCTAGCAAACTCCTTTAACTAATAGATATTTGGAGGTTGAATCTTGAGCTATTTCAAGTAATCATCACAATGGCACATTGTAAGAGTCAATGAGTTTATTCTTATATTCCATGGTTTAAGCCTCTTCTAATTCATATTTGGTGACACATGCCTACCCTTTTTTTCTAATTTCTGATTAGTGGCTGCGTAGAATCCTTGCAGGTAGTAGTAGAAGAAGCGAATTTATTATCTCTAGGTGAGTTTCCTTTATAGTTAATAAATTCATTGTGAGTTTGTTGATTAATTAAACTCTCATCTTATTTGACAATTGTAAAATCTCATATCCCTACATGTGACCAGAATCTCCACCCCAAGGTAATGTATGGAAAAGTCTTGGGGGCAGCCTTAAATATTGATTAGTATTTTAGTTTGTCATGAAAAGGTACGTCCTTTTTGTTATGTTAGCAAAGTATCCCAATTGTTGACATGAATTATTGCCCTTGTCTTGCAAGGACAATTCTTTAGTTTTATTTTGATGTTTGTAGGTAGTATCTTCTTTTTCTTTTCTTTTTATACTAGAAAGTAAGTAGTTTATATCCATAAAAAATAGTGAGCACCTTAAGAACCAACTTTCTTCAGAATGATGAGATGAATAAATATGCCTTTGAGCTGTCTAATATTTTTCAATCCATATAGATTATAGAAGTTAATGTGCTTTGTATTAAGAGGAAGACTTGATAAATCACTGCAACTTCTTCATTTTGTAAGCTACAGATGCTATGCCATTTAAGGAAAAATTCCTCCTCATGTTGTGGAACTATATTTCTTCATTTTAAAGTATGAATGGTATAATAGTGTCTCAATTTCACAATTTAAAATAAGAGATGAAAACATGAGTCGAGCAAACGATAGATACTACATCATTTGATTCATGAAACAGTATCAAGAAAACATCCACATCATAAGCAAAATCACAAATCATAATATAACAGCTATCATATCATATATAGATAAATAAGGTTCAACCATACATTAAGTTAGATAGTAGCAATAAGTACAGTCATCCGAAATACATAAAGACATAAAGTACATAGATTAGCAACCTTGCCTACCCTAGTGCATTTAAAGTATATAACCTCAAAAGCAAAAGAAGGCTATCCTATGTCAACTATATGCATAAGCACTACCAATTCTGCTGCTAGCTCCTACTGCTGCTCGCCCCAAAGGGGAGGAACATATCCAACCCACTAAGCCAGTTCGATCGGGGTGGCCAAACAGTGAGCAGGTCAGGCATGGGCCTCATGGTAAGGTATCATCCTCACTCATTCTCTGTGAATCGGCTGTGTCACGGTGGCCTCATTGCCCTCACCAAAGTCCATGGGCACGATGGGGGAAGAACCCTCAAATGGCACCTAGGTGGCGGAGTCCTCAAAAGGGTCCATCTCTGAATGATCCGTGGAGGAGTGGGGCACATACTCTGGGAAGTCACAGATGGCAAAGGCGGCTTGTGAAGGCGACGAAAGTCTGCTCTCGCGAGGATGTGCACGCTCAAAGATGAGGTCGTGAGCCAAAGAGGAAAGCGAGAGGAGAACCGAAGCTAAAAGCGGGTGTGTGAAGGGGCGGTCCATGTATACAAAAAGACGAACGACACAACAACCCACGAAGTGATATGACCAATGGGTGGCATCGTAGTGCATCTCCCAAGTGGGCGCGTCAATGTAGATCACAAACGTCGTCATCAACCTCTGAAGATGCGATGGAAAGAAAAGATAGAAGGGGCGAGAAATTTTCTAAAGAATCTCAGTAGAGTGTCCTCCTATCCTAGTGTTATCATCTACATCCTTAGGAACCTCGAGTTTCATTATGAAATAGTGAGCTTGCGTAAGGTTCAATTATTAAGTTTCCAAAATATCATTTACCGAGGCCCATTTATTTTAATATGCATCTTGGATGTCATGAATGCATCATGCCTTATTATGAAATGCATGTCAATACAAGGTACACCATACTAAGTACAAATATAAGTAATGCTCATGGATCATAGTAATTATAGCATGAATTTCCTTAATTTATCTTTTAGGTGACTTAGACCATTTCTTTCTCTCGTTTGGGGCCACCCTATTACTCTCACCTTTTGAGAGTTCTGGGTTATAAGCTCATACCTTACTAATCGTCACTAGCATATTTTTATCCTTGAGATAAGTTAACACCCGACTTTCAAGTATGGGATAAAGGGCTAGTGTAACACCCCGATTTTTCTGTCTGAGGGAAATGACCAAAATGCCCCTGAGGTCATTTCCCGACCCGAATGCGAGGGTAACCAACTCGGTCATCCTCGAAGGGTCAACTCAATGTTTGAAGGGGATTGAATGGCCTTTGAATGCTTTCGGAAGCGAAAATTTCGCTTTCAGCTTTGGTCAAAATGACCAAAATACCCCTATAGCGTTTTTATGCGGGTAAAGGTGCCGTTTGAGCCCGGAACTTTCCCTAGAGGTTTAAAAACACGTTTTCATATGTCTAGAGGTCTCTGTTCAAGTCCCGGTAGTCCCGATAGCTTTTAGTGCAAATTACGATTTTGCCCTAGAATAGTGTTTTTGAGCTTAATGACGTAATTAAGCAAACCGAAGCAATATTAGGCTCTAAACGAAGATTAATTTATTTCCCTAATTAATCTAGAGTCAAAATAATTTATTAAAGTTAATTAGAACCAAAAATTGCTTAGATTAAACTTAAATCCCTTTTTAGAACTCAAGACTCCTAGTCTTGGAATCTTGAATAGTATTTTCTCTCTCCAATTCCTTAAATCAAGGAAATGTGTCTAGAGTTGTTTAGACTCTAAATTGAGGATTTAACTCACTAATGGTGCAAGACCACTCCTTAATTATGTCTAGACCACCTTAATTATCCATTTTTCCTTACCTAAACACCTTTTTACAAATTCCTAATCTTAAGCATAATCAAAGATACACCTAAACACAACTCTAAACCACAATTAAAATGCAAAGAACCCTCCCCCATGGCTGATGAAGTTTCGGCCAGCACACTCCCCATTGGCCACATGTTTAATTATCTTCTCACTCAAAGAACCATGCTTGAGGCCATACCTTGAACTATACCTCACCATACCTTAAGCCATACCTCACCATGCCTCAAGAACACATTATCTCACCTCATGGAACTCATGGATGCCTCCATTCTGCACCCTCATGGCCGAAACACATCAGCCCACACACACACTTCATTTGTTTCATTTCTCTATAAATAGAATGCCTTGAGGAGCTTGCACCACTTTTAGATCATTTGCTAAGTTTAGGAGCACTCAAAGCTTTTCCTTTTCTCTCAAAGTTCTAGTGTTCTTCAAGTTCTTGGAGTTCTTCAAGTTCTTCATCTTCTTCATCTTCTTCTTCCATCTTCAAGTTCATCACATCAAGTAGGGATTTTCTTTCATGTATTCTTTTCTTTAAAGTTCTTGTTTCAAGCTTGATGTTCAAAGTTTCTCTTGGTTCCTTTTAGAACTTCTTTTCTTCTCCTTCTTCCCCTTTATGTTTCGGCCATGGGCCTTTGGGAATGAAGGAATGAGAGCTTGATGATGAGAGTTTCATGATGATGTTCATCACTTGAAACAAACTCTAGAGCTTGATCTTTGTTCTTGAGCAAAAATATTTTTAGTTTTTCCTTTCTTGAACTCTTGGGAACTTTAGCTTTAATGATGTTTTAAAATGGCTCTATGAACTCAATGATGAGGACTCATGATGTTGGTGTTAATATATCATCAAGATCATGAACTCTAGAGTTTTAAAATGTTTCTTTTTCTTCTTGAAGATTTCGGCCATTTCCTTAATTTTTTCTAAGCTTCATGGTTTGATTTCCTAAGAATATTATGTTGAGTTTTAAGAACTCTAAGCTTGACTTTACCTTGTTTGGATGAGTTTGGGTTATGGTTTAAATTCCTTTAAAGTCTTGTTAAGAGCTCTAGAAAGATAAAATGAACTGCATAATTTATTTTATGCTTGCATTCATATTTACATTCTTGCTATGCATCTTTACTTTCTAGCTATCACCTAAGAACATAAAGATTAAAATGGAACTTGTATCATCACTTAATTTAATTCTCGAAGCCTTTCTATTTCGGCCTTAAAGTCGATTGTTGTTGGGCCTAGAGCACTAAAATAAAGAATTGAACTTGCATTATCACCTAATTAATTTCTCGAATGCCATTCTATTTCGGCCTTAAAGTCGATTGTTGTTGGGCCAAGAGCACTAAAATGAAGAATTGAATCTTGCATATTTACTTTCAAGCTTGCACGTTTAAGTTTATGCCTTGCATATTTAATTTATGTCATCACTTTATTTTGTAAGAAAGATTAAAAAATGAAAAGCATGAGCATGTTTATTTTATGTCGTAACTTAAGAACCTAGAGCTCAAAGACTTGCCCATTTCATTCCAAGTTAAAGTTTAATGTGAAACCATTCTTTGAATGCATATTTTCGGCCAAGTAGTGATGATGGACTTTCAATAAGTTTTCATCTAGCTACAAGGACCAATAGTCTATGTTCTAAGTTTTCCTTAAAGCTTTACAAACCTTTTCAAGGTTATGTTGTCATGAGATATGACTTTACTCCCTTTTAGGAGATGAAATATATTTTGCTCATTGACCTAAGGCTTCTCTTAGCCTTTTGATGAATTAAAATGATTTGCAAAGAGTTTTTAGAAATTCTAAATTGATTCCAAGAGAAACTAGTTAACTTATGTACCTAGAAATGTCAATTTAACTCTCTCATTTAAGTTAAATGTTTTCGGTTCTGATGTGATAAGTGTGATGCCATATGATGATGTTTCAATGTGTTGGAATGTGTGAAAATATCATGTGATGATGTAGAAGCGATCCTATGCATGATAGGTAAGAAACTAGCTAACTAGAAATACCGTAAAGCTAGAATTTAACATAGTTTTGACCCATTTGTTTATGGAACTAATCCAAACTGTTTTAATGGGAACATAATCAGATTTAGATTGTTTAGACATGAAAAACTTGGTATCATTTGAATTAGAATTGAATTCTAGCACCTATAGGGAAACTAGTAACTAGAAAACCGTAAAAATGTAATGTAGAACTCTTGGAACATTTATTTTTCTGGATGCTGTCCAGCACCCTTACAACATGATAAACATGATTAATAATTAGTTCTTAAGCATGGGAATGCCTCATAATTGATTTAGATTTAATCCATAGCGCCTTAGGCGAAGACCGAACCAAGAAAGGGTCTAAAACGTAAGTTCTAGAACCCCGTGATCACAAGTTAAGAATTCTACCCTATGCTTTTCAGATTTAAATGTAGATATGAGGATTATGAGTGATGTTTAATTATGAGCCCTTAGGTGCATAAAATATGAGCGACGGATGTTAGAGAACCAAATCTCATGATTAAGACCCGTAAGGGTCAAAGCATAAGCTACCGTAAGGATAAACGGTTGAATGTTCCATGATGATGTATGTTATGTAAATGATGATGATGTTATTCATATGATGAATTCATGAGGATATATGTTTATGTGGCATAAAGCAAATTTGGAAGGAATTGGTGTAATGCCATCGTGTCACGAATTCCCAACAAATTTGGGGACTTAAAGAGATTTTGAAAATTAAGGTACTAAGATGGGTTCTAGGATGACACCGGTTCGGCCACGAGCACCTCCATAGAACTCATGTGACATCGGTACCAATTTATACTTTTAGGTGACACCGGTTCGGCCGAGCACGCCTAAGAGTTTTGCCCCCTAACCCGTACTCAGATAGTCGGGATTTATGATTTATGATACGCTTATCGTTAAGTGGTAAGTAAGAACTAGTGACGACTAGTTAAGGTATGAGCTCATAACCTAGATGTATGACACGCTCGGGTGACACCGGTTGGCCGAGCACCCTGATTCGATTGTCTTTTAGGGTGGCCCATGAGAAAGAGATGTTTCATGATTATGATTATGTCACTAAGTTTGTCCCATATGAATGTTTCTATTGCCACCTTTATGCCACCAAGTATGATGATGCTTGATGTTATGTTTTATGTATGTGCATTAGGTAGTGCCATGCATACATTTTCTATTATGTTGCATTCATGACATTAAGATCATCCTAAAATGAATGGACCTTGGCTAAAATATATTTTAAAGTTTAAAATGAACTTAATACACGCTCAGTCATTTTGTATAAATAAACCCAAGGTTCCAGAGGACGTAGATGATGACACCTAGGTAGTAGGAGGCCCTACTGAGATTCTTTAGCAAGATTCTCACTCCCTCTATCTCTTTCTTTCCGTCACGTCTTCAGATGGCGGCGTTAAATAGTGTTCGTGGACACACCGACGTGGGAGGTGCACTATGACCCGACTCACGGGTCATACCATTTTGAGGGACAGTGCACGGTGCGAGTTTTCATGTTCGTAGGACGTCCCTTCGCCCACCCCGTTCACACCCATCGCTTCTTCCCGACAGCACCCTATGGCGACGACGAGCGGGTTTTTGAGCGTGCCACAGACGCATGATTTGCAGAGTGCTCCGCATGCACACCGCCACCCTAGCGATGCGAGGCCATCCCGATTACCTGCCCCGGACCTACTTTTCGGAGACCGACCCGTCCGAGGACCCGCCTACTCATCCATATAGTGAGAGCTCTGCCCCCTCTCCACCATTGATAAGGGAGGGCAGTGAGGATATCGTGACTCAGCCACGACTTGCGCGGCGACCGGAGATGCAGCCACACCGCGGGGGTCACTCTCGATCCCCGTTCCACCTCTTCACATCCGAGGAGCTCGCCCAGTTTCCCGGATATTTGCCTCGTTCGCGAGATGGACGCCAGTAGGAGGTGACGATCGTCCGATGGAGTACCCGGTTAGAGCACACACCACTTAGATGGGGATAAACCTTCTTTTGTTTAGAGATTATCCCATTAGATGCACTCAGGTTGGGGAGTAGATTATGTTTATGCTTATGTTGTATTTTCTTTTATGCATTTCCCTTGTACTAAATTAAGACCCACACTTATAAGTGGGCAAGTTATATATATATGAGATGATATTCAGTGATGTTCATGTTGTGCCTCATGTTATGATGTTGTGAGATAATTGTTTTACTTTACATGGTTTACCGCTTATCGCATCACGCGGCTCTCATTTTGTTTTCCAAAAAAAAAAAAAATTTACCCGTATTTTCCGCTAAGTATTTCTAAGTAAAATTGAGAACTATGAAGTAATAGACTAATGTTTAATCCAAATATGTTCTAGAGTATTGGGTTAAAAATTAGGATGTTACAGCTAGGATTACCTTTCATAACCTTTAATTCGGGGAGTCTGAAGGATCATTTTCTTATTGAATCACCTCTCATAACTTTTAATTTGGGGAGTTTAGAGGATCATTTCCATATGTTTTATGTCACCTTAACATTAGCATGTTACATCAAGATGCAAGAATACAAACATTTCACATAGTTGTCACATGCTTTCATATTATTTTAACATATGCATCTTACACATTTTACATGTACTCATGACATGCCATAATAATCTTTGCTCATGCAAACATAACCAATACATCAATCTTAACATCTCATAAGACAAGCATTCTTATCAACTCCTTAATTGATAAAACTTCTAAATCAGGTAGACTTATCTTTTCGTATTTATTCTTTTACACATCTAGGGAATCAATTCCAATGATTCTCACTAATTATTAACCTCAAGATCATCTCTAAATAAATCTGGATAGATTTGAAACAGAAAAGAAAATGAATCATTTGATTGTTCTAGAACTTACGTTATTTACATTTCTCATTACCGATTTTCCCTATGATGCTATAATTAATTCATAAACCATTTATGAGTGATTCCTATATATTTACTAAGTGGTAAACATCACTTTTACTCAAATAATACTTGCTGGGCAGAAACCATGTTTATCATTCTAAAGAGTCCTAGAATTCACATTTTTGGTTAATTCTAGTTACTAGTTCTTCCTTAATTACTAAAATTAATTACCACAATTATTATTAACAATTTTCTCATGTTAAACACATTCCATACAACATACATCAAATTTAGAAAGTTCGGAATAGAAACTAAAATTTAATTTCCTAAGAGCATGCAAGAAATACGAAATAGGCATTTCTATTTCCTAAGAGCATGCAAGAAATACAAAATAGGCATTTCTATTAACTAGTCTTTCTTTAAATTAATTCTAGATGAAGAGATATACTTATAATTAACTACACCCTTATAAAAACACAAATAATACCCTTAGTTTAGTAGCAAAGGCCGAGAGCCCAAGTGATTTTTGGTTATGTGGACTAAGTTTTAACACTTTAAGAACAAGATTATATTTCGAGGAAAAATTGTAAGACACAAGCTCATTTTCTCAAGATAATAATATATCATTCCTTATTTTCTTGAAGAACCAAATTTCATTTATAATGATAGACATTCCATGGACTAAAATTCTCATATAAGTTGAAAGGGATAAGTCTTGAGCACTAGATTATTTAGGTGATGACATAAACTTAAATATGCAATTGCAAGTCTCATTTTAATCTTGGTATAATAAGGTGATGGCAATGGGAATATAAATATGATATGCAAGGCTCGAAATTAAATATGAGAATGCAAGTTCATTTTTAATCTTTAAGTTTAGGTGATGGCTTGAAATATAAACATGCTAGACAAAAAATATAAACATGGAGTGTAAGTTCATTTCTTATTTTCAAGTTTTAGATGACAACTTGGAAATAAATATGAGGTGCAAGACTTGAATGTAAATATGAAATGCAAAGACTTGAAATATAAACATGGATACATTTCCTATTATTATTTCTTTAGGTTTTAGGCTCAAAACTCCTATTTAGAGTAATAACTCTAAAACACCGATCAACTCCAAGGTTTGTAAAGTGAAAGGATGTTCAATTATTCCCTTTTTAGTTTTATGCTCGAGACTCCTATCTAGAGTAATTACTCTAGAACACCGATCAACTTTAAGGTTGAAAGGGATAAGTCTTAAACTTAAGTTAATTAAGTAACAACATAACCATATTATTTTATCTTTTGCCCAAGTAAAACTTTATCAAAGAAAACCAAGTGACATCTTCATTTGCAAAAACTTTTAAAAGTGAAACCTTCAAGCTTTAGAGGTCAAGTAAATATTGGTTTTGCAACTAACATCCAAGATCCTCATCATCAAGCGATGGTTTTTCAAGAACAAGGCCATCAAGGCCGAAAATGAAGAGAAAGAAAAAAGAAGGTAGGAAACCGAAAATGAGAAGGAGAAAGAGAAACCAACATTATAACATGATGCAACTGCTGCTGCTGTCCGTGATATGGCTAGAGCCATGGAACGGATGTTTGAGAGGATGAACCAACAAGGGGACACCGGACGTGCTCCCCCAACTGCTGAGATGATCGAGCAAGCTCGATTTGGTGAATTCCGCAAAGCGAACCCGCCAACTTTCAGAGGAGCCATGGATCCTAACAAGGCTGATGAGTGGATCAAGAACATGGAGAAGATCTACTCCGTGGTCGCTTTCGCAGGAGCAGAAGGTCACATTTGCTGCTTATATGATGGAGTCTGACGCCGAGTTCTGGTGGACCGGCACTCGAAGGTTGTTGGAAGCTTCTGGGACTGCTATTGACTGGGAGCTATTCAAGACTTACTTCTACGAAGTACTTCCCGAGTCCGTGAGGAATGCAAGGGACATCGAGTTTATGCAAACTAACACAAGGAGGGATGTCGGTTGCTCAAGACACGCATAAGATTTGAAGAACTGATCAAGTTCTCGCGGGTATTCCAAGGGAACCCCGATGAGATATGGAAGTGCGTGAAGTATGAGGCCGGGTTGAAGCCGGAGTTGAACTACGCCGTGGCACATATGGAGATCAGGGATTTCCCCACCCTGGTTAACAAGTGCCGCATTCTGGAGGAAGGACAAGGGAAACTCCATGCTGCAAGGGCGGAACGTGCCAAAAGGCTAGGACCTCAAGCCCCGAGGTTCAAACCGCAACACCTAAACCAATCACGAAGTCACTACAACCCCTATCACACCAACCGTTCAAGCCACAAAGAAGTACTCAACAAAGGACACCGCTTTCACCAACAGAGGCAACATCGAGAATGCCATTCGTAAACAACAACAACAACAACAACAACCTTAGAAATAACAAAGAATAACAACAACAATAACCGACAAGGAGGGCTCGGGCCAACGAAACAACTATCAACAAGGAGGGTCGAGCGGGGCCAAGAATAAGGTGCCTCAAGGAGCCCTCATCGCTTTCCCCTAACCCCGCACCGGTGCGAATGTCCTCGATGCGGAAGAATTCATGGCGACCGCCCGCTGCTGGGGCGTAACATTTGCTTGAGATGCGGAAAGCCGGCCACTATGCCAACAAGTGTACCAATGGGAGGCGGCAAACCGTAACCCAGGCCACAACACCAAGGGAGGGTCTTCACCGTCAATGCGCACGAAGCAGAAAGATCCAACGGCCTCATAGAAGGTAAGTGCGAAATAGATGGTAGGACTTTAACTGTACTTTATGACTCTGGTGCAACCCATTCTTTCATTTCATATGCTAGTGTCGAGTTTCTAAACTTAAAAACTTCCAAACTTCCTTTTGATCTTATTGTTTCCACCCCTACAAATCGTCTCAGAATACTTGCTTTTGCTGTTTAAATTGCCATCTCACTGCAGAAAATAGATCCTTTGTCATAGATTTAATTTGCTTACCCATGAAGGGTATAGGTGTAGTCCTTGGCATGGATTGGCTTCATGCCAACCGTGTATTGTTAGATTGTGATACCAAAATGGTTATTTTTCCTTCTCCCCCTAGTGAAACTAGTGAAACCTTGAAACTTTACCTTAATGCCGTAGAGGTCTACTGTAGTGGGAAAAGGACTAAAGGATATGTTCTCCTAGCCGCTAGCGAGGTAGACTTTGAGCAGAACCTAGAGAATATACCTGTAGTAAGAAACTATCCCGAGGTATTTCCGGAAGAGATACCCGAATTCCCTCCCGAGAGAGAGGTGGAGTTCTCCATTGAGTTGGTTCCTGGAGTAGGACCAATCTCTATAGCCCCTTATAGGATGTCACCCTTGGAGTTAGCCGAGTTGAAAACCCAGCTTGAAGAGCTTTTGGAGAAGAGTTTCATAAGACCTAGTGCCTCACCCTGGGGAGCCCCGGTCTTGTTTGTGAAAAAGAAGGACGGGAGTATGAGGTTGTGCATAGATTATAGGCAATTGAACCGTGTGATGCTGAAAAACAAATACCCTTTGCCTAGGATTGATGATCTCATGGACCAATTGAGAGGAGCGGTAGTGTTTTCCAAGATCGACCTAAGGTCAGGATACCACCAAATTAGAGTGAGAGATCAAGATATACCAAAACCCGCCTTTAGAACTCGGTATGGGCACTTTGAGTTCGCGGTAATGTCTTTTGGGTTGACAAATGCTCCTGCAGTATTTATGGATTACATGAATAGGATCTTTAGACCCTATTTAGATCAGTTCGTGGTCGTTTTCATAGATGATATACTCATCTACTCGAAGACTCACGAGGAGCATGAGCGTCATTTGAGGGTAGTTTTGGAGATTTTGAGGGAGAAAAAGCTGTATGCAAAACTCTCTAAGTGTGAATTTTGGTTGGAGGAGGTCATGTTTTTAGGGCACGTTGTGTCGAAAGGAGGTATAGCCGTTGATCCTAGTAAGGTAGAAGCCGTAATGAATTAGGATAGACTAACCACCGTAACAGAAATACAGAGCTTTTTGGGTTTAGCAGGCTACTACCGTAGGTTTATCAAAGGATTTTCCAGTTAGCCTACCCTTGACCAACCTCACTAGGAAAAATGCCCCGTTTGAGTGGAGCCCCGAATGTGAGAAGAGTTTCCAAGAGCTTAAGGAAAGGTTAACCACGACCCCAGTCTTAGTCTTACCTAGCCCCAATGTACCCTTCGAGGTATATTGTGATGCTTCGGGCAAAGGACTAGGGTGTGTGTTGATGCAAAATAGGCAAGTGGTAGCCTATGCATCCCGACAACTCAAGCCTCACGAGGCTAACTACCCCACCCATGACCTAGAGTTAGTCAGTAGTAGTGTTTGCCTTAAAGATGTGGAGACACCATTTGTATGGTGTAAGGTTTGAAGTATTCTCCGATCATAAGAGTCTCAAGTACCTCTTTGATCAAAAGGAGTTAAACATGAGGCAAAGAAGGTGGATGGAATCTCTTAAGGACTACGATTCCGGTTTAAGTTACCACCCCCAAGGCTAATGTAGTCGCTGACGCCTTGAGCCGAAAGTCGTTACACCTGTCCCACATGATGATCAAAGAAGTTGAGTTGATAGAGAAGTTTAGGGATATGAATCTAGGAATGTCAGCAACCGATAAAGGGATAAAGATGTGCTATCTTAGTGTAACGAGTGGATTTAAGCAAAGAATCATGTTAGCACAACGAGAGAATGAGGAGTTCGAGGAGATTATAGATGCTGTTAAGGCGGGAAAATTGAAGGGTTTCGAGAGAGGCGAGGATTGGATATGGAGATTCGAAGGAAGGATCTCAAGGTATTCCCAAGATGGTGACCTTCGAGAAAAGATCTTGGAGGAGGCTCACAAAAGCTATTTCACCATCCATCCCGGTGTTACCAAGATGTACCAAGACTTGAAGAAAATGTTTTGGTGGCCCGGAATGAAGAAGGATGTAGTCGCCTGGGTTAGTAAGTGCTTGGTATGTCAGAAAGTGAAAATCGAGCACCAAAAACCTTCAGGCTTGTTGCAACCCCTGTCAATCCCCGAATGGAAGTGGGAATGCATATCTATGGATTTCGTGACAGGATTGCCTAAGACGCAAGCTGGCCATGATGCTATATGGGTGATAGTGGATCGACTAACCAAGTCTGCACACTTTCTACCTATTAGAGTGACGCACTCTTTAGATAAATTGGCTCAGTTATACATCCAAGAGATCGTAAGATTGCATGGAGTACCGTCGACGATAATCTTGGATAGAGATCCGCGGTTTACGTCGTGTTTTTGGGGAGCCTTTCAAAAGGCGTTTGGTTCAAAGCTATGCTTGAGCACTGCTTACCACCCACAAACAGACGGACAATCCGAAAGGACGATCCAAACCCTAGAGGATATGCTAAGAGCCTGTGTGTTAGACCAAAGGGGAAGTTGGGATAAGTACTTGCCTTTGATCGAGTTTGCGTATAACAATAGTTATCACGCGAGCATCGGTATGGCAATCGCATTTGAGGCATTGTATGGAAGGAAGTGCCAATCACCTTTGTGTTGGTACGAGCCTGGGGAGCAAAGTGTCTTAGGACCCAACGTAGTGAGGGAAACGACGGAACAAATTAAGAAGATCCGGGATAGGATGCTTACGGCTCAAAGTAGGCAAAAGAGCTATGCGGATAAGCGGCGCAAGCCATTAGAATTTAACGAGGGAGAACATGTATTCCTTAGGATCACCCCCACTACAGGCATAGGGAGAGCCATGAAAGTTAAAAAGTTGAGCCCCCGATTCCTTGGCCCCTTCGAAATTCTTCAGAAAGTAGGGTCAGTAGCATACAAAATAGCCTTACCTCCTAACCTTTCCAATCTTCATGACGTCTTTCACGTCTCCCAGTTAAGGAAGTATGAGTCCGACCCTAGTCATGTCCTAGAGCCAGAGCATGTACAGTTAAGGGAGGACCTGACTTTCAATCTGCCGACCAGCATCGTGGATCGCGGAGTCAAGCAATGAGGAATAAGTCCTGCCTTTGGTGAAAGTAGCATGGGGACGGGACAAGACCGAAGAATTCACATGGGAGCTAGAGTCAGAGATGAAGACTAAATATCCAGAGCTTTTCTAAGGTACGAATTTCGAGGACGAAATTCTTTTTAAGGAGGGGAGTAATGTAACGCCCCGATTTTCTGTTTAAGAGAAAATGACCAAAATGCCCCTGAGGTCATTTTCTGCCCGGAATTCGAGGATAGCCGACCCTAGTCCTCGAAGGGTCAACTTCAATGTTTCAAGGGATTGGATGGTCTTTGTGTGCTTTGAAACAAAAATCGTGTTTTTCTGAGTTTCGGTCAAAATGACCAAAATACCCCTATAGCATACTACGTGGGTAGAAATGCCATTCGAACCCGAAACTTTCCCTAAAGGTTTAAAATAACGTTTTCAACTATTTTAAAGTGTCTGTTTAAGTTCCGATGGTCTCAGCGCTTTTGTACAAAATTACGATTTTGCCCCCGGGATAGTGCTGTTTGAGTTTAATGATATAATTAAGCAAACCTAAGCAATATTAGGCTCTAATTAAAGGTTAATTAATTTCCATAATTAATCTAGAGCCAAAATCATTATTTAAAATTAATTGGAACCTAGAATTGTTTAAAGAAATTTAAAAACCCTTTTCTAAATTCTTTTCTTTCTTTAAAGAAGAAGTATCCATGAATAGTGTTTTCACTATTCATGCCCCCATTTCCAAGAAAAGTTGTCACACTCACATCACTAGTCATAAAAGTTTTTGACTCTACTAAACCTACATGATCACTTCTAACCTATGGGATTATAGCCTTAATTAGCTAACTAGTTTACTTAAAGTACCTACATAACAACCCTTAATCCTAAGTCTAATCCATAACACACCTAAACACACCTTTAAACCATGATTAGAGGAGATGATTTTGCCCCCATGGTTGCCCAAAAAATGGCCCCACTTTTCCCTCCACTTTGCATCACATGTTGTTTGAATGTGTGGCACACAATTGGCCATGTCTCCAAGACAACTTCTCATTCATTCTCCTCCACATACTTCCCTTATTCTAGAAGACAACTACATGGCCTCTTCCTCTCCACTCATTCATGACTCAAGGCTCTATATATAGCTTGCCTTGGTGAACATTTTACTACTTTAGTTCATTTGTAAAGCTTAGATCTCTCCAAAGCTTTTCTTTTTCTCTCAAAAACTCTTGTGTTTTTCAAGTTCTTGAAGCTCTTCATCTTCTTCCATCTTCAAGATCATCACACCAAGTAGGGATTTTCTTTCATGTATTCTTTCTTTAAAAGTTCTTATTCTAAGTTTGATGTTCATAGTTTCTCTTGATTCTTTTTAGAACTTCTTTTCTTTTCTTTGTTCTTTCTCATTTCGCCATGAGCCTTGGAGTTCAAAGAAATGAGAGCTTGATGATGAGAGTTTCATGATGATGTTCATCACTTGAAACAAACTCTAGAGCTTGATCTTTGTTCTTGAGTAAAAATGTTTCTAGTTCTTCCTTTCTTGAACTTTTGAGAACTCTAACTTTGATGATGTTTCAAAAATGGTTCTAAGGACTCAATGATGAGGACTCATGATGTTGGTGTTAATATATCATCAAGATCATGGACTCTAGAGTTATAAAATGTTCCTTTTTCCTTCTTGAAGTTTCGGCCTTTTTCCTTGTTTTTCCAAGTTTTATGTTTTGGTTTTCTAAAAATATTATGTTGAGTTCTAAGAACTCTTAGCTTTACTTTACCTTGGTTGGATGAGTTTGGGTTAAGCATTGAGTTCCTCTAAAGTCTTGTTAAGAGCTCTAGAAAGATAAAATGAACTTGCATAATTTATTTTATGCTTGCACTCATATTTACATTCTTGCTATGCATCTTTACTTTTCAAGTCATCACCTAAGAACATAAAGATTAAAATAGAACTTGCATCATCACTTAATTTAATTCTCAAAGCCTTTCTATTTCGGCCTTAAAGTCGATTGTTGCTGGGCCTAGAGCACTAAAATAAAGAATTGAACTTGCATTATCACTTAATTAATTTCTCTCGAATGCCTTTCTATTTCGGCCTTAAAGTCGATTGTTCTTTGGGCCAAGAGCACTAAAATAAAGCATTGAAACTTGCATGTTTACCTTCAAGCTTGCACGCTTAAGTTTATGTCTTGCATATTTATTTTCAAGCTTGCACGGTTAAGTTTATGCCTTGCATATTTACCTTTCAAGTCTTGCATATTTATGTTAAGTCATCACTTTATTTTGTAAGCAAGATTAAAAATGAAAAGCATAGCACGTTTACTTTATGTCATAACTTAAGGACCTATAGCTCAAAGACTTGCCCATTTTATCTCAAGTTAAAGTCTACTATGGAAGCATTCTTTGAATGCATAATCTCGGCCATGTAGTGATGATGAGATTGGAGTGAGTTTCATCTAGTTACAAGGGCCAACAACCTAGGTTCTAGGATTTTCTTTAAGCTTGATGAGTTTTATAAAGTCATGACCAACAAAATTTATGATGTTAATCCTCTTCCAAAGGATAATTTAATTGGTTGCTGACCTAAGGTTATTTTTAGCCTCTTGATGAAGTAAAATGGTTTGCAAAGAGTTTTAGAAGTCCTAAAATGATTCCAAGAGAAACTAGCAATTTAGATGCTTTAGAAATATCAATTTATACATCTTTTTGGGGCTTGATATTTCGGTTCTTTCATGATGAGATTGCTACTGAATGATGATGTTTTGATGTGTTAGAATGTGTGAAAATTACTTATGATGAGGTAGGAACCTTTCTATGTATGTTAGGAAAGAAACTAGCTTTATAGAAAAATCGTAAGTTGTGTTTCAACCTAGTTTTGACCCATTCATTCATACCTAATACCAAAACTGTTTTAGTATGATAACAATCAGTTTAGGATTGATTATTCATGAAAAATTTGGTTACATTTGGAATAGGATTGAATTTTTAGCACCCATAGAGAAACTAGTAACTAGAAATACCGTAAAGTTAGAATTTAACATAGTTTCAACCCATTTCTTTATGGATTCTGCCCAAACTGTTTTAATGGGAACATAATCAGATTAGGATTGTTTAGGCATGAAAAACTTGGTGACATTTGGATTAGAATTGAATTTTTAGCGCCTACAGAGAAACTAGTAACTAGAAAACCGTAGAAAACGTAATTCTAGAACTCTTAGAACATTGAATTTTCTGATTCTGTACAGCACCCTTATAATGGAGTAAATATGATTTATAATTAGTTCAATGGCTTAGGAATACCTCACAATTGGTTTAGATTTAATTTATAGCGTCTTAGGCGAAGACGGAACCAAAAAAAAGGGTCTAAGACGTAGCTTCTAGAACCCCGTAATCCCAAGATGTAATTTTGCCCTTAAGAAAGATGCTGTCCAGATTCATCATTGAACATAAACATTAGTAAAGATCATTAGTTGTGAACCTATAGGTGCATAAAAGGTTAATAGAGAATGTCAGAATAATTATACCTCAAGTTTAAGGCTCGTAAGGGTCAAAGCATAAGACACCATAGGCGTAAGGGCATAATAAACTTTAGTGTTTTACGTGATCACATGTTTTATTATGAGAATATCTTGGGCATATGATTTCTTATGAGGATATGCAATGTTAATTTATTGATGCTCACGTTATGATGCGTATGATGTTTTACAATGCCTATGATGCATATGATGATGATGCTTATGACACACATGATTATAAATGATTGTGTAAAGATATGAATGTGGCATAAAGAAAGTTTGGAAGAAATTCGGTGTCTTCTTTGTTAAGTTTGCCGAATTCCCGATAAACTTGAGGACCTTGAAAGTTTTGAAAGTACATGAGTTTTTAATGTGACATAGTATCGTGAAAACGCCAAGCTCGGGGACGGCGATACGTAACGCCGTAAACAAATCCTTGAGGGGACGGCGATATGTAACGCCCGAAGAGGACAATATTCACCGTGTACTTGATGCGGTGGGGACGCGTTTTGTAATGATTATGATTATTATTATGATTACGCTTATCGGGATTGATAAGTAAGAACTAGTGACGACTAGTTAGGTATGAGCTCATAACCTAGAGATGTGACACGCTCGGGTGACACCGGTTAGGCCGAGCACCCCAGATCGATTGTCTTTAGGGTGATCCCTATGTTACAAGACAATGCTTGGAATGTCACACAAGTTATAGAAAGATGTTTTACATGAGAAGTATATGCCACTTTATGCCACTTACGTGATATTGATTCTTCTATGATGATTAAATGATTTATGCTTGGTGCATCTTCATGCATTCATGCTTTATTATGTCAGCATCCGTAACATCAAGACTCATTCTAAAATAGGCGGACCTTGGCTAATTACGTTTAGTAACTTAAAAATGAATTTGATGCATGCTCACTCATTTTATACAATAAACCCAAGGTTCCCGAGGACGTAGATGATGACACCTAGATAGGAGGTTACCCTACCGAGATTCTTTAGCAAGATTCTCACTCCTCTATCTCTTCTTTCCGTCACGTCTTCAGATGACGAGGCTGGTGGATTTTGTGGATTGCCAGACGTGGGAAGTGCACCATGATTCGGAGCAT